>CM033475.1:124609646-125809646 GCA_019447015.1 Hymenochirus boettgeri | reverse complement strand
GCAATGGAAAACAACCCAAAACATCACAACCAAAGGCACAGCCACGTCACCAAACATCACAGTCACGCCCATAACCCAACTGTCAAGGCCACACCCTAAAAGAAAACTGCCACACCCTAAAAATCACCATGCCCCCACATGGTACTGTCACGGCCACAATCATACCCCAACCATCAAGGCCACATCCCCAGAGATAAATGCCACCAAACATTACAATCATGCCCCCTAATGTTGTGACCATGCCCCCAGATATTGTGGTCACCCCTAAAAAAATCATTATGGCCCATCCCCATACATCACTGCCATGCCCCCAAACATGCCCATGTGCACAAACATTATGTCCATGCCCCCAGACATCACAGGCACACCTCCAAACTTGACACCCACACCCCAAAACATCATAGCTACCCCCCAAATAGCACCCCGAAGCTCATGCATTCAAACAGCATGGCCCTGCCCCCATACATTGCAACCACAACTCCAAATGTCACATCCATGCCTCCAGGACACTGCAACATCACAGAAATGCCTCCATCAACCTACTCATACCGAGATGGTTAGGGTTTATGGACTACTTGGGAATTACCTGCATTACCTGGACTTAAGCACCAGACACATACTGCCCACATGTCACACACTTCACAGACCGTTACAACTAAAAGAACAAAGACATCATGGCACTTTCAATTCGGACCAGTAACTCTATTGATTGGGATCTAATAGTCAATATAAAGTAGTCCTTGTGCAGGTGCAAACAAAGTGACATAATGCTAACTATGTGCAAAAAATTGAGCACGCTTAATAAAAACACACAGAGCTTAGACAGCGCAACAGAATGAAGCCCGACTTAAACAAAACTGACAAAGAGCCGCACATCAAATGCTTCAGAGACACTGACGCCCGTCAGACACTCAAGTGCTGCGGTATTCAGTTGCAATCAACATGTTTTCCCCACAGCAAATTCCATGTAGCATGTTCACCACAACATTTGTATATTTACGCTCCAAGTGGAAAAACTGATAACGTTGTATATGAAGTTTTGCTGTAAGCATATGTGCTATACCTCCCTCAAGCAGTCACTTGCTAAACTCATAACTATTACATACATTACCAACTGTGCACTTCTTTTTCCCTGTCTCTTCCATCTAAGCCAAACACACACCTGTACATGTGTATACTGGCAACGCATATATATAAAAGTATATATGTAAATATATATATATATACTAGCAGTTGTACCCTGCATACATAAAAAAAATATAAAAGTCAATGTATGTATGTTTGTATGCATACCTCCCAACTGTCCCGGATTTAACCTTGAATCCCGCTGAGACATGTGTTAAAGGTGTAGTTAAGGCGATGTGCATTAAAGGGGAAGTTGGTGTGATACGCCTTAACGCCTTAAAGAGGAAGTTGGTGTTATAAGCCTTAAAGGGGCAGTTAATACGATGCATCGTTAAAGGGAAAGTTGATGCGATACGTGCTAAAGGGGAAGTTGATGTGATACACGCTAAGGTGGAAATTGATGCAATAGGTGCTAAAGGGGGAGTTGAAGCATTACACGGTAAAATTGAAATTGATACAATACATGCTAAAGGGGGAGTTGAAGCAATACGCGCTAAAGGGAAAGTTGATGCGATATGCCCTAAAGGATAAGATGGCGCAATATGCCTTAAAGGGGAAGTTAGTATGACATGTGTAAAGGTGTAATTGAGGCTATGCGCGTTAAAGGGGAAGATGATGTGATACGCCTTAAAAAGTAGTTGGTGTGATACACCTTAAAGGGGAAGTTGATGTGATAGGCCTTAAAGGGGAAGTTGATGTGATAGGCCTTAAAGGGAAAGTTGGTGTTAAATGCCTTAAAGGGGAAGTGGATGTGAAATGCCTTAAAGGGGAAGTGGATGTGAAATGCCTTAAAGGAGAATTGAATGTGATAGGCCTTAAAGGGAAGTTGGTGTGATACGCTTTAAAGGGAAAAGTGATGTGATATGTGTTAAAGGGGAAGTTGATGTGATATGCATGTGATATGGTATCATATCAACTTCACCTTTAACAACGGGGTACAACACCTCACATTAATTTCATTTTTAGGGTAAACACCAAAACATTATTTGCCCCCAAAATTGGACATTTTGCAATATCCCCTTATTGCACAACAATAACCCTCTACATTTAAAAGTACTGCAATCAACTAAAATTAATTATTAACACACCATGTCCCCCAGAAAACACAATTTAGATGCCACACTCACATAAAATGAATGCATGCAAAACAAAATGACACATGCAAAAGAAAAGACTATTTGAAGTGTGCAAGAGGTTCACAGGAACATTTCAAAAGTTTAACCACATATATAGTCACACATTGTTAGATGACTGCAGCTCAGTGTCCCAAATATTAATTTGTCACAGTGTTAGACTTTTAAACAATATTTCATTATATACATAGAAGAGGAACTCTGCTAATCCAGTCCTCTTTCCAGTCCATGTTTTACTTTAAAGGAATAGTTCACACAAAAAGTGAAATATTCCTTTAAACTAGTGATTTAAGACCGGGAGGTAATGGACCTAATAATCAGCCTGTGTGTAGGCACTTTATCGGCCGAAACAGTCGTTTGTTCGGAGATCCGCCAGGTCGGTCAACGATCCCGGATTGAATGTTCGTTTCAGGCGATAAATTGCCTACACACAGGCGGATTATCAGCCAAAACGTTCATTCCTTCACATCGAGCACGTGTGTACAAACCTATTCTCGTATCAAAGTGCATTTTCCCATTGATAACATGTGTGGGGCAATGGCAGGCCAGCACTACAAGCCAGTCTTTCATGGATTTGTTTGGACACATTAAAGGAAATATTAGGTCCTCAAACTGGGTACTTTTAGGGGCGGGGAATGGTTTGGACTTGTGCAATTAAAGTTCTCCTTTAATTAGATATTCACTTAAAGTAAAAATAAAATAAAAGGACAATAATAAAATACATCTTCCATTACTATAGAAATGTTATTCAGTTTTAAAACATGCAGCACACAGACACACACATTAATAAGTCTAACAGGGCTATATGCTGGCGTTAGAGATTACGTCTTAAAGAGCCGTTAACAGCTCAGTACATAAGTTGTCTCTTAAAGACGTGTTAAGGCTTGGTACATTGGTTAACTTGACTTTAAGACACAAATAGCCAATAACGGCTTTCGGTACATAGCCCTGTTCGTACAAACATGCCGTGTTTTTCAAAATGTGTCATTCATTCATTTATTATACTTTCCATTTTATTTAAAGGGCATGTCCACCCTTTATAAAAAGTTTTTATATAATATAGTTCATGTTCCCCCAGCCCCAACCGCTATAATTCTATCATCAGAAAGTCCCCCGATCATTACTTATCTTACCTCTCTCCTTCGCCGCACTGCCCGGCCCTCTGCTTGCATGGAACTGCAAGCAGGGGGCGGGCCCGGCAGCCGCGTCTATGATTGGCTGAGAGGCAGCCAATCACGGACGTGGCTGCCGGCTGCTCACAACGGTGAAGGAGAGAGGTAACGTAAGTAATGATCGGGGGACTTTCTGATGATATAATTATAGCGGTTGGGGCTGGGGGAACATGAACTATATTATATAAAAACGGATTTGTAATAAATCTGGGTAACAGAATTACCTATAACAAAGAGGAATATATTTTTACATTTTTATTTTCTGCTACACCCCTCTCCATCCATGAGTGGCATTCAGCTGCTAATTTTATGTAATCTTTCCATGACATTTTCCTTATATGCTTTTTTTTCTCAACATCCAATTCCTCTATATCTGCAGCAATCTTCTACTCACGGCCCTTCACGTTTTCATTTTTCTTTCCAGCAGGATGCTGGAGTAGGAGGAAATCTCCCAGCTGCCCTCTCTTAGGTTGACAAGTACAATTATTCTTGTTCATTGTAATTAAATGGTTTAATTAGGCAAACTTCTTGTCAGCCGGCTGCAGTCATTCTTTTGCTTTTGGTGTTTCAGTGAAAAGGCAAGACGTAATGGCAAAATAAAGAGAAAGAACCTTTGGTTTATTCCTCTTATTAGCTAGTGTCCTTTTTACAGCTCTTACTGATTTGCAATGGTACAAACTATATAGATTACACATGCCACCTTTTTAAATATTTTCTTTGTGCACAGTGACACATAGATAGATAGATAGATAGATAGATAGATACAGACAGAATGGAGGAAAATCACTTGTATGTACAAGTCCTAATATCCTTTATTGATATCTCCCACGGGCTAGACCCCACTAGCGCAATTCGGAATGCGTTTTGCGGTCCGATCTCTCTAGCTATTGCACAGACCTATGTAAACCTATGGGAGCGGCCCCACTATATGTGCTCTGAGCCACTTTTGGTGCAATCCGATAGGGTTCAATTTCGGAACAATGGGATAGTGCGTTCTTCCGTGAGTGTTAGTTGGGCCTCAGTCTAAATAAGTTAATATGGCATAATTTGATTTGCAGTTGATGAGAATTGGTCCTTCAGGCAATCTGATATGCAGAATTAGGTGTGTGTTAATAGAAATAGCTGTGGAGTCAGTAAGAGAATATACTGTAAATAGCTGTAGTGTGACACATTATTAGCCACGGAATGACTAACTTAATATACCTATTCCATACATCATGTGATTTATATGACACATCTTTATGCTGTATGCTGGAGACACTGCTACTGGATGCATAAATATAAAATGAAAATTAATATTTGAAAATTCTATTAATAAACACAAATATTCTTGTTCTCCTCTGAACCTTACTTTAGGTAAACAACAAATACAGAGAGAGGTTGAAAACCCTTAAAAATGCTATGTATTTGTTGTTTACCTTGAGAAAGGTGCAGAGGAACACTGAAACATATTTATTTATAGCTTTATGATTGTCATTAGCTATTATATAATGGATAATGTACTCCCTAAATTAAATTATAAGGATATTATGTCACAAGGAATTCCGTGACCATTTAAAACTTTTATAAAGGGCACATTAATCTAAGCTACACCTAATAGTCTCTCTTCAGAGGACAATGACTTTAAAAGCACAATACCACCACCTGTACCATATTGTGACACAACCCATTCCACGCACCAGATTGTGACAACTCCCCCTCCAACAGAATGTAGATGACACCTGAAAAGCGATACCGCGCCTTTACAAATATGGCCCTTAGTTTCTTAGTCTGCACCACACTGACACTGGATCCCATTGGGATAGTTAAAGTCACCTCTGAAAATGCGGGACCAATATTATTTAACATTATTAAAGGGAAATTTAACTTCTAAAATTATATATATAGATATATAGATCAGTAATTATCGATATATAATATATAGTTTTTTTAAAATATATATATAAAATTAAATAACCGCCTCAAACCACAAAGCTGCAATAATTCAAAAGCTGATAAATGTAGGACTAATCTGTTATGCAGCAAAAAGTTATTCCCCCTTCCCATTGCCTCACAGAAGGTTTCCTCCTACTCTCCTAGCTTTCTTGGCAAAAAAAACAGGATAACCAGGGAGCAGAAAAAAATATTTAAGCGGGCCATATACACAGACCAATCCCAATTATACAATCGCCCAATCGAGTTTGGTCAGATAACAATTTTTCCTATGTGATGATAAGGTCTAAAATTGGCCGATGATCCTTACAAGACTTTGTGCATCATATCAAGTTGGTCTTATACCTTTCAGCTTTCTTGTTGGGTTTTGGGGATGATTAACCTATATACAATTTTTCATTTGAATACTTTCCAGTTAAGTTTCAGTTTCCTAATTGTTTCTGATGTTATTTATTGTATCATGGTAGGCTGTAAGGCAATAACTATAACATCTAAATGACCTTACCATTTATATTGTATTTTGTTTAAGTTCATTTTCATTTTATAATATTTCTTTATGTACATGTCCAAAACAAAAGTGCAGTATCAATTTTATAAATAGGCCTATAAGTGTATCAATTGCATCAATATTCATAAATGTGGAAAATAGTGCATTTAATCACATAAAGTAGACTAACAGCAAGTACAAGTTACAATTACACATTTTATGTAAAGAAAACATGGAAAATCACATATGATTATCAGAGCCTTTCCTTCTTCTGCTTTCCTGATAATGCAAAGGCTGTCATCAAATATTGATTCTACAAATAGATAAGGGAATACAAGAAAGGCAAGAATAAACTATATGAAGAGAAACATGCAGACATAACTAGCAGCATACAATGTAAGAAACAATAGAGAAACCTTTAGATCACAAGCTGGGTGTCATCAGAACCCTGCAACACAGAGCTGAGAACATCCCTACTAGCACAGAGGCGAAGGATAAAGAAATGAAACATCTCAGAGGAGTCCTTAAAACTTGTGGATATCCAGACTGGGCCTTTGTCAAAAGGAGCAGAAGGAAAGGAAAGAACACAAATACCAACAGTGAAGGGGAAAAGCAAGACAGGAGGAAGAACATGGTCATTCCATATGTAGCAGGGGTCTCCGAGAAATTAAGAATAAACACAGTATCCCTGTCTGCTTTAAACCAAACAACACACTGAGGCAGCAATTGGTACATCCGAAAGACCCCATACCGAAACACAAGAAAAGCGGCATCATATACGCAGTGCAGTGCAGTGAAGAATGCTCTGATTTGTATGTGGGGGAGACCAAACAGCAACTGCATCAACGTATGGCCCAGCACAGAAGAGCCAATTCCTCGGGTCAGGACTCAGCCGTGTATCTGCATCTTAAGGATAAAGGACATACCTTTGAAGATTGTAATGTTAACATATTGGCAAAGGAAGGTGACTGTTTCAAGAGAGGTGTCAAGGAGGCCATTTATGTGAAAACCAAGCCTAAATAGAGGTGGGGGGTGTGACACCAACGGTCTGCCATGTACAATGCGTGTGACACCTTACCTTGGGCGTTCCTATAACACCTCTTAGCCACTATCCAATCCCGCCCTTAACTTGGTGTGATATGCTAATTGGGATTTTCCAGGGTACATAATTGCCACAGATTCTGTACAAGTCATTCTGAATTGAGAAAGCCAGTCGGATGACTAGCGAAACGTCTTCAAGAACTAAATTCAAGTCCAGTTGATCTAATTGAATACAACAGATATACAATGACTGGATGAATGAGAACCTTCACAAACAGAGAAATCCTTAGTGCACTCCCTAAACACAAAAAATACCACAAACAAACCCAATTTTACTTTTTTTTTGGGGGGGGCGAACATATTATGTGGAAATTGTGCATTGCAAAAAACATAAACTGGTAAAAATATTAACTGTAAAGTAGTGAGATGTCAGAAGCTTTTTTTTTAGGGCTAGGCCACACTAGCGCGTTTTTCGCGCGTTTGCGCACGCGTTTCGCGCTCGCGTTTGCGCCCGCGTTTGCGCCCGTGATTTTCGCTAAAATGGAAATCGCGGGAACGCAAAAAATCCCGCGATTTCCGGTGCGCATGCGATTGCGCGTCCGTTCGCGTTATGGTAACGCATGCGTTCACCATTTTTGGTGCGTTAAAGCACTGCGTGTCCATAACGTGAAAAGGCGAAAACGCATGCGCAAAACGCGAACGCGAAACGCGCAAGAATCGCGCACACAATCGCGTGCGATAACGCTCGCGGTTTTGTGCGCGATTCCTGTGCGTTGCAGTGTGGCCTCACCCTTAAACCTTGAAAAAAAAACGTGCTGGATGACCAAAAATGGGGAGAGATTGACAGCCACCCCTCCAATCATAAATACCCATAGGCACATACCTAATGTGCTTAATGGTTTATCCAACCCAGGAAAATAAGCAATATAGATATAAAGAACCCTTTTATCTTACCGTGCACATTTTCTTTTTCTGCTGTCCTTATTATTTAAATGAAGTTAGGCTATACATCAAGTTGGGGAAGACAAATTATAAAACCAGGCATCAGTTTTTGTGTATTTTAAACAATGGAAAGAAATAAAAAGTGCATATTGGAAAGGGCAAACATGTATTGACATAGTCCAGTTTTGATGTTTAAGCTTCATTTTACAAAAAAAACTGTTTGGGCTTTTATTCTCTCAGGAAAATATAACTGTTTTTTGTTTTGGAACAACTGAATTATTATTATTATTGTGGATTTAAATAGCGCCAACATCTGTGGCACTTTATGTTTCATTAGCATACATGAGAAAAACATGCATGTTACATACAAGGGTAGTGCAAGTAAAATAAAATGCAAATAATTCAAGTGCTGGTCCAGCAGCATTCAGTGTGGTATGTTACAGCATTAACTTGGTACAATAGGAAGAAGGGTCCGGCGCAAGAGAGCTTATAGTCCAGAGGAGATGGGGATGAAACATAATTATCATAAATGGGGTTGCTCAAAAGTGCATGTGGTGCATTGCAGTCATGTGAATGAGGAGGCATACTTGAAAAAAAAGGGGGGGGGTGCACCGGGCACAGACCATAGAATTAATTATATACCAATAAATAGGGGTGCTTCTATCACTCAACAATTTCTTAAAAGAAAAAAAGCAGGCCAAGGGGGAAAAACTCATTCAATGTCATTTTGGGTGATGATTTTAAAATAAAAGGGTTACAGGGCACCCACATGTGTGGGGTTCCTACCTTTCAAGATGAGAATATTCTTTTAATATAATAAAAACATCATAACATTTCTAACTCCATGGGGGGGCATGTATATTTGCTGCAAGTTACATTATTTTTGCATTCCTGCACAACAGAAGCAGTTATCAGATAATTAATCATAATGTGATTTAACAAAGAAAGGGACAGTGTGCACATTTTGTGCAAGCAGCAAACCAACATACTAATCGCAGTCTAGCTTAGATATCACATCCTTCATGGATGAATCACAAATAGTAATAATGCCTATGGGTTCCAATTATCCAGTTTTTTCTTTTGGACATGTTTCTGTATCACTGTACGTAAATAAATACAGTGCTTTACATATCATGGGCTTTTATTCTGAAATTCCTTGCAGTTACTCTATTACATCTTAAAATCTGTTTGATTCCAGAAACCTACAATTGCCTTTCATATAGTAGAACTATTTATCAGGAAGATGAATGGATATCAATAAGGGTATGTAACGAAGTATAACCTGGCAGTGCCTATGATGTGATCACTGATTTTTCTTTACTAGATGTGTTTTTTATAGATGTATGACTTTTTAACAAGATCTGTGGTCTAAAAAGATTTTTGCTGGCTTAAAGGGGACAAAGTCCTCAAAATAATTCCTATTAGTATTGCAACAAAATAGAGGACAGAGGCTCAGTGGTTAGCACTGATGTCTTGTAGCGCTAAAGTCTAGTGTTTGAAACAAAGTTTTGTATGTTCTCCATGGGCTTCTATCTGATACTCCTTTCCTCTTGTGGCAAAGCTCTAGCACTTATTTTTATATAATGTATTTATTTATGTACTGAACTATCCATGTATTTATCCCCTTTGTATGACTTTATTGTATTTTGTTAATGTACAGCGCTGCATCCCCAAGTGGTACTTTATAAATAAACTATCAGGGAGATTCAATAAAAGTTCTTTTCGTTTAAAATGGTGCTAATTTTGCCCCAACCAATCAGAACTTATGTAACATTTGAAAGCAAACATCTGATTGGTTGGGGCAAAATTAGCACCATTTTAAACGATAAGAACTTTTATTGAATAACCCCCAATATATACAAATGTAGGGAACTGGTAAACTCAAAGGAGAGCGAAGAGCGTGGGACCTGGGATAAAATTCCTGGGTAAATCCCCCAGAATAGGGACATAGGGCCAGATACAGGGGTAGAAGCTTCCATTACAGTGACTTGAGAGCTGGGGTAACAAGCTGATTGTTATTTATGCTATTTCTGATTCCTCTGGTTTGTGAATATATGTGATATCTGTGTCATGCTTTGTTGCTTCTACTGTGTTACTTGCAATGCCTTATTAATATTGTTCTGTTAATAAATAAGATATTGTTTAAGTTCAAGAACCACTGGTGCCCATTTATTGCATTCTATCTATAGTGGTAGTTCAGCAACACCCTGCCTCCAATATATGTGAGGGCCCACTCCTGATAAATCAGAGTCTTGTGCATATAATTTTGGTAAGGCTGACAGTCTCTGGAGCAAATTAAGTAACTCCATTTTACTATCGCCTTACACATACATACTCCAGTTTCCCCCCATAAAGACAGATGTGTGAAATACAATGTGTAAAAACTAAGCTTTCCAGGGAAGGGCCTGGTGAAATGTATGATTGTATGATTGTATTTGTAAAAAGATGTTGAGACTAAATCCACAATAATAATAATTTATGTCAAAATAAATTATTTATTGACAATATGTGCCTGCCTGCATTTCACCAGTATGCACTGGCTTTGTGTAACCCTACCTTTGTGTTCCTTTACAAAACAGGCTTCCCTGTACACCTTCCAGTATGTTCAAGTGTCTGGTAATGGATTAATGAGATACCACAATTAAAGGCAGGGGTAACATGGAAAAAATGAAGTGGTCCGCAGGTTGTGTACAAGTGAAATACAGGCATTTTTTGTCAGAACATTGTTAGACTTAAATTATACGTTTTATGCACTAAGTATTGATTTTAGGTTTTGTTTTCCTTTAAAGAACGGCTCATTAAAATAAAACATCACTGACCATAACTACATCTGTGTGTAAACAATATCTATGAATAATTTCAGGCCTTCCAGTAGAGAAATATTTTACCAATCTCACACAAATGTCTCTTAATTTGGGAACAGCACCAAAAGAAATTTTAAAGAAACCAACATCAGCAGCTTCTGGGATATATGTCAGGGAAAAGTTTTAGCCTAGCGTTGTCATTTACCTATGACTTTCCTTAGCAAAGACGAATACATGTGTGCACTGGCATTCCAAGAATAGAACCATGGACCTTGCAAAATCAAGGTATTAGAATTAATTATTATTTAACTAAATTAACTTTATTAAGCCATGTACATTTTTAGGTGAAGAAAGAGCAAATCAATATTTTGTTATGCAAAAAACACAGTTCACACTCCCAAAGACTTAATCCCAGAATAAGGGCTAGGCGACACTAGCGCGTTTTTCTTCACACGTTTGCGCAAGCGTTTCGCGCTCGCGATTGCGCCGTGATTTTCGTTAAAATGGAAATCGCAGGAACGCGAAAATTCCTGCGATTTCCGATGCGCATGCGATTGCGCGTCCGTTTGCGTTTTGGTAACGCATGCGTTCACCATTTTTGGTGCGTTAACGCAGCGTTTCCATGACGCAAAAAGGTGAAAACGCATGCGCAAAACGCGAACGCGAACGCACAAGAACGCAGTATGTGAATCAGAATCACTGAGATTGAAAACTTTTTTTTTCTTTTTTGTCTGATGCTAGGCAGTAGTAGCATGGCCATGTTCACTAGCTATACATTATTTCGATAAAAGGGCGGAATCACAATAAAAAAAAAAGTGATAGGTTTAATCCTACAAAAACACAGACATGTATCTGGTATCATGCCTGACAGAACATATATTTTGATGGGAGTTTAATTTAGTTTATATCAGGATATTTCCCAGTATAAATGAACAAGCTTAGTATTAAAAGGCATGTTAACCCCTCCAAACAACCCCAGCTGTGCAATAATTACTTTTCTTCCCAGCGCTATTAATAGCAGATATTTTGGAGCTCAATGTCAGCCCATGATCAGGCATGTTTCCTTCATACGCATGATCAGCAAGTCAGGGGAGGGGAGGTGGGTCAGGTGCTGATGACTGTAACCTGGAAGAGGTAATGTTTACAAAGGACCATCGGACTTCAAGGTAAGATATCTGAGGGTAAGCGTGGCAGGGAGAAATGTAAATTTTGCTCAAACGGGGTTTGGGGGTGTGTTAGACCTAGGGTTACATTTTTAGGGGAGTGAACATGTCCTTTAAAGTGATTTTTTTGTTGAAGTTACTGATATAGTGGACTACAAGGAGAACATACAGTACATGGCACCTGACCCAATAATATGGATCCTTCCCAAACTCCATCCTAAGCAAGTCTTCTCAATACAGAAGTTCTTTAGCTTCTGTAAATACAAAGTTTAAGACATGCAAAGTTTCACTCTCTAGTCTGCACTGTAACAGACGTGTAACAAGCACCACCCTCAAAATTTTAAATTTATAAAGCTAGTTACAAATCTGCAATCATTATATGCACATATGTCAGCCAATGCACACCTCAGGGAGAGACAACTTTTCCTTCTTAGGCTTGTGGCTAGTAAGATTTTTTTGGGCGGAGGGGGCTTATCAGAAGTTCCAGCAGTAGCATACAAGTGGGCATAATTGGGGGGTAGAGCAACAGTGGCATCGATGTCACAGTGTAAATAAGTAGCACCTATCCTCATACTGCAGTGAGTTTAGATAGATTGCAGCTGGAAGCATGCCCCAAGTAGGAGCGTGCTTTTTTTAATAGGGACCACAGTTACCCTTTACAGTTATATAATAATGGTGGTTGAGTGACTGACATTTACACTTTGTGAAACTAAGTCCTAGGTTCAACTCTCCCTTTGTATGCATCTGCAAGAAGTTTATATGTTCTCCCTGCACTTAAAAGGGGTTCCATTGTTTCCCCCCACAATCATAAAGACATTGTTATGGTGGTTTGTAATTGTGTGATAAATTGTGTATATTGTAATCAGAAAGGGCTTAAACCCTTTTATTTCCTATGTGAATTTTATTAATTTATTCTCTTTGGGGTGTAAATTCCACCACAGACCTGCATGCAGGAAGAGCTGCAAGAATTTCGTAAACAAATTACTGGGGTGGAAATGTGAAGTTTCAAGAGGAACGAGTCACTAGATAGCATTGTCCCAATAGAGCACATTCACAAAGATACAACTGTGCTGTCTGTGCATCACCTCTACCTTTGCTATAGCTATTGAATTATTAATGTCATTAACCTGTGGGTACTAGGGGTCAGCTACCATAATCTGCTTATATAGTGGGGCAGGTCTGTTCTCTGTTCCATCTGGAACCTAATATTCTCAAAACTGTCAAGGTAAGAGGGTTTTAGAGGAACCTCTTCCCAGTACCTCCCTTTAATCATAAATGGATCTGCTGTGACCTAAATGGTCACACAAATTCCTTGGGACACTTATCTGTCAAAACTCAAAATGGGAAGCAAATACAGTTGCCATAATTTAGTATGCCAAGCAGAGGATGTAACACCCGAGGCAGCTGAAAAACACTGGCATACTACAATCCCTAATGGTAGAGTTTTATACTTTTTTTATTGATCCATCCTCACATCTTTAATAGCTCTCTGGTTTGGTTTATGCATAGCACAGGAAAAGGGAAATTGCAATACATCATCCATTCTGCAGAAAAGGTCATTGGCTGTAGCTTGCCCACCCTATAGTTCTGCTATGCCATTTGTAAAAAGAGAGACAGAAAAATACAGAACCCTGGCAGTTACAGTTACAGAACACTGGCACCCTACCAACTGAATTTTCCAGCTTTTTCCTACAGGGGTAAGATACAGAACAACCAAAAAAAACTGCAAGGCACAGAGGGGCATATTTATAAAGCAGGAGCATTCTTAAATAAGTAGCATTAAATCAATTTAAAATCAATTTACTTAAATAGGACATTTACTGAGAAGCATATTAGGGAGCTCTATTTGTTTATATGAGCAGCGCTGTGAGCTATCATATTTTTCTTTAAAATAAGTGTCTATGTCCACATGCAATCACAGAGGGATCCAAAGGACAAAATTTTCGAAATTACGAGGATTACTCGTATTTTCGAAAATCCATTTTTCGCGAAGCGCGTAATTTCAAAAATTTTCGAAAATACGAGAAATCTCGACATTTTGAGAATATTTTCCATTTTAACGGGTCCGCTCGCGGATTTTCGAATTTTCTCGAAAATTCGCGGATCCTCGAGCGGACCGGATTTTACAAAGTTCGGACATCTCTAGTGTTAAATAGTAGTGATAAAACAAGCACAAAACCTGGTATTAAATATCTTTTGCAATACCCATGCAGCCCGCAAAATGAAGGGGTTAAACGCGTGCTGACCTATTCAATATCAGTTAGCGCATCGCCTGGGTCTATATATTTTCTCCAGCAAAGGCTAATTTATCATCTATACCACTATGTATAGCAGTTTAGACAATGTCAATAGCACATGACTTGATTTTTCCTCATGGTCATTAAAGTAGAGTATCCGGTTAATGAGGGTATTTCATTACACAGGAACTCTTCATTGCTCTGATTGGAATGATAACTGGCATGTTTACATCTACCACAGAAACTCCTTAAAGAAGAACAGGGCTACTTACCTATAAAAAAACAGCAGTCTAACAACTTTGTTAGGTTTCCATTTGTAACAAAACAAACAAACCAAAAAATATAACACTCCAGGAACTTTTTAAAAAGCATTTCATTGGTAGTCATTTATCCCAGAGTGTTCCTTACTAATATGGATTTGTATGGTCAATTATTTGGAGTCACTTAGATCATTTACCTTATATTTAATGTGTTAATATGCCACCCTATGAGATATAGGTATATATTAGTAAAAATATGCCTGTTGATGTGTGTATGTTTAGCTATGGGCCGGTTGGAGAGACTAATTGTTTTTTATGGTCATTTAAATGAAATAGTGAAAAATTACACACATACAGTACATATATAAATTTCCTATATGTAACACTGTTATATATCCCCACCTGATTGGTAACTCCTAAAACTCAATGCAATGTCTGTAAATATATAAATATTCTTATAGAATAGGAGGGAAGCAGGGGTGTTTCTAGGGTTTTTGACACCTGAAACAACTTTTTAATTTCCACCTATTGGCAGACGGGGGGCGGCACGTGAAGTGGGCATGGTTTTATCAGGGAACATAGCAGTGGCTTGTGAAGGTGGGTGTAGTGTGCTGGCTAAAGCCTCATACACACGTCAGATCATTTTTGTACAATGTGCCCGACGAACGTTCAGCAACCGTCTCGTTATACACTAATTCTGCCAATGAGGCCTATACATACATCAACGATAGTGGATAGATAATGTTCATTGGTAAAGGTGTTACGTGATGTATGTATTAAGTGACATTTGTAATATCACGTGATCTCAAAATGTTGCACATGTGTACTTAATTCAATCTTCCATTACACTCTACCGATAATCTGCCGACTATATACAAACAAACGACAATCGGCAGAACGAATCCGCCAGGCTGATCGTCGGAAAAAGACGGGAATAGTTGTGGTTTGTTGGTCTTAGAAGATTGTTAAAGCTTCATTTTCGCACGAATGTCGCACGATGGGTCGTTCGCTGGGCAAATCGTGTGAAAATTATCCGACGTGTGTACGAGGCTTTACACTGACTGGTGAACAGGAGGGCTGACTTAACTCTAATAAGTGGACTGGAGAGCTGACTTAACACTGATTGGTGGACTGGTGCTGAAATGCAGTATTGCAGGAAGGAGTTTTTTTTTTTAAACTGACGCCTTTTAAGTGTTGAATTAACTGCGCAACAGTGTGCATCATGGTAGGGACGGGGAATTTATATATATATAGAGAGAGAGAGATCCCTCGCACTCCGTTCAAGCTGCATCTGCCTGGATGCAAAAGTGTGCCCGTTGGTGCACATTGGTAATTGAAATTATGGGTGTATGTTTTGCTACAGGGTCATGCTCTCAGTGATACCAACACAAAGTGCAGAAACATGCAAGTAATTCGGGATCTGTCTGCTTCTCCTTTATGCATATAGCTGTTAAGCTGTAGGGTCAGTGAGAGGCTACTTTACATCCGTTTAGCCGGTAGGTATCAGGATCAATTCTGAACTTGCTCTCCCTTTCTACTCCCAGCAAGTATCCAGGGGGAGGCTCAAATGAGATAAGTCTGAAAGTCCTAAAAAGGACCTAGGCAATCCCACCACATATTATGATTAAACACACACATACCCTACCATTTTTATTTGACCTGCCAGCAAGTGCCAGGCAATCCTGCCACAATGTGCAATTCTAACTGAACAGCACTCATATCCTTTACAGGATCCAGAATAACATACTAGGTACATACTTATAAATCCATTTTATTAACTTACACACATCAAAAGCCCATGCTTCAGTGATTCCTACCAAAGGGGTTGAATATGCACATATTTGAAAATTACAACTCCCAGCGTTCTCTGTTAGCAGTAAGTTTCTTCTTTATGTCCATTGGCTAATGAATGTATTAAAATGCAATACAGTGTAATGATAGGGTGTTGAACTTTTTCACATGTTTAAAAACGACAACTCCCAGCATTCACTGGCTGCATAGAATGCTGGATAATTTATTTTTCATACATCCTGGAATAAAGGCCTTTTACTGACTTACAGACATTAAAAGCCCATGCTTTAGTGATTCCTATCCAAAGGTTTGAACGTGCAAGTGATCCATATGCCCTTTCTTTACTTTCATAGCAATTACACTATTGGTTTAGGGAAGGATTATTCAGGTCCCTTCAGGCAGTAGGAGTCACACATCCAACCCCCTATCTGACAGCTATAATCCTTAGAATAAACCTGCAGGTCTGAGAATAGACCCAGGCATATTCCTTACTGTCCAGCACACAGCAGCTCTCCTTTTTTTCTATTGAGAGGGGAGGGGTAGGGTGAGGTGAAAGACATGTTTTACAAAGGAAGTGACATATAAGTCTTGCAACTTCCTACTATATTCCTACTAACACTCAGAAAATTTTTTGATTCACTAACACTGCTATCAATCTATTATTAAGCACACCATTGGATACAACACTAAAAGGGAAGTGATAAATATGTTCCTGTTTAAGCATACATTGCCTCCAAGTAAAACTTCCTGGGGTGTGGCTTAACACTCCATTTTGAAGATTCCATTACAAAACAGGAGTCGGGACTATGCAAGTACTTTTATTTATTTATATATTTTGCCTTATTTACATTTCTATATACTTAAATGTCATTACTACATATTTGTTAATATTGATATAACTATTTATTTAGTGCTTAAACAACACATAAACACTGTCTCTATGTATATTACTTTTACCTACCCCCACCAACGTATTACCTCTGAAAAACCCAATGTATTCCCTATGAATTAATAAATGTATTTATATAATATAAGGAATATATATATAAGGTACCCTATATAAGGTACCATGTATATCCACACGTAAAAGTGCAAATAGTGATCAATTTAAAACATACAAACAAAATAGAAGCCTTTTTGCACATCCAATTCAATTCAAACTACTCACGTGCTTTACTGAACCAATTGCTTTCATTTACAGTATAAATAGAATTTGCCAAGATAGTAGTTTTTTTAATAATCCTTTATGCTTTATCATTAGGCATTAGCGTTATAAAAATAGGTTTTATCTGTGACAAAAATGTGAATAATGTTACCAGAAGCACAACAATTTTTACCATACTTGTTATTATTAGGAGATGTTCTTTTGACTAGTCTAGGAGGCAACCTATGGCCCAAAATTGTAGCCATTTAGTGGCATACAGTACTTTACTAAGTGCTCATTAAACACTTGATTAAGTTTCAAATCGTTATTCAGAACTAGTAATTTTTTCTAAAAATGTTAAAGATTTTAAACAATTTACTGTATTCTGTAATGGAGTAAAAGTTAAAAGTTAGAAGAAGGTAAAAAATTAACCCAGTATGAAGGGGGGGGGGGGAATCCTTACTTACAAAGGGGCAATCACAAATATCCCTGGATCAACTTCAGTTTTATGTATCATTACCACTAACGTTCAACATTTTTTATTTTTAGAAACTAATAAAGCTTCTTTTTGAAACTATCCAAAGTACCTGCCATCACAATGTCTAATGGAAGACAGTTCCATAGTTCTACAGTTCTCACAGTAAAAAACCCTTTCGAACTTGAAGACAATACTTATTTTCTTCCAGGCTTATGGGATGTCTGCGTGTCCTATGAAATGTTTTATTTGGTGAAAAATGCAATAGAAGTTTATTGTATGGCCCATTAATATATTTACTGTATCTACAGTGAGCATATTCCCATGCAAGTGTTCTCAGATTTAAAAGTAACATTCATTAATTGAGGTTGAATAAAGACATACGTCCACCTAATCCAACATTTTAGCCTACTCATTAACACTTATTAGCAGTTGATCCGATGAAGGCAAAAAAAAAACTCTGCTAAAAAAAAGTGGGGGGGGGAGAGGAAAATCCTTCCTGACTCAAAATATTAACCGGAAAGGAATCCGGTATGTATGGTTTATGTATTAATACCAGTAATTTTAAATGTTTAGTTTTAGAAACTTATACAGCTTAAAGCTATTTAATGAACTTGCCATTACCACCTCGGCTAGAAGACAGTTCCACAGATTAACCATTCTAACTGTAAAGAAACCTTTCCTAAGCTGAGGATGAAACTTTTTTTTTTTTACTAGGCCCATTCATATAATTGTACAAAGTGATCATATCCCCGCACAATCACCATGTCTCCAATGTATAAAGCCCTAACTTGTCTTATCTGCCTGCGCAGTTAATCCCTTCCATTCACCTTATTCATTCTGAATGTATTCCATTTCCAACATGTCCCTTTTGTATATGAAATTCGAAAACTGCACAACACATTCCAAATGAGGTCTTGCCAGTGCTGTTTAAATAATAATTTTTCTCGCTTAAAGGGCATCTATACTGAAAAATAGGTTATTTTAAATTGACCATAACTGGAAACTATAATTCTTCCCAACCACCACTGTACCATTTTTTTTGTTGATCTGCCCCCTATTTCTTTAGATATCTAATCTAAAACTTCTAATATTTCAAGGGCATCTATAGTGGGAAAATTTCATTTTTTCCCCCTATGTGTTCTATAATTCCCCTCAGAAGTAACGGGAAGGAGTCTCCCTCCTCCGCTTTCACCAATTTATTGCCTGTCAAAGGGAGATCAGGCTGCAGTGATAACGCAGGACTCGGTCTCTCCAAACTCCCCCCCTTCCCCCCTCCCAAACCTTATGTAGCACTATCATCAGAACAATGGAGAAACTTCCTCTCTACAGGATTACCCTATATACTAAGTATAAGCTGAGATTTTCAGGCTGTAAAATTAGCCTGAAAGCCTAACATCGGATTATACTCAGGTCATGTCCTACTTTAGATCCAAATACTGCAGTTTCGGATAGTAACCAGTAGGTGGCACTGTGTTAAAAAAAAAAACTTCACCTGCATAGCAAGTTACAGGAGCTGATCTGCCTTTACACGCTTCCTGCTTCCTGTAGTCTGCCTGCTGGACTGGCTCAGCACTGTCACTGCTCATCTGGCTGCCGTAAATCTGATGGGTCTTCTCAGTTTGGGGCAAAAAATGTCTGCTAGTTCAGTACAAATGACAGCTTGAAACTACAACTCTCAGGTGACATTTTTAACTATTGGATCCAGAGTGCCCTTTACCATATGGGGGCCAGAGTGCCCGTTACCATATGTGGGCCAGAGTGTCCTTTAACATATGGGGGCCAGAGTGCCCTTTACCGTATGGGGGCCAGAGTGCCCTTTACCGTATGGGGGACAGAGTGCCACTCCACATGTTTAAAAACTACAACTCCTAGCAACCAAAGCATGCTGGGAGTTGTAGTTTCCAAATATGTGGAGTGCAATGGAATTGGGAGTTAATGGTACTGGATTTGGCTATTCTTGTATGGGATTAATATATGGTAATTCTGCTGTCCATTTAAAGGGCAACTTAAGCCACAAAACAATACAGAATCAGAAGGCAGTAGTGGTCATAATTTCTACCCTCGGCTTATATTCGAGTCAATCATTTTTACTAATTTTTTCAGGTAAAAATAGCTACCTCGGCTTATACTCGGATCGACTTATACTTGTGTATATACGGTACATTCCAACGGGTTTTTTTTGTTTACAAAGGTTAAAGTGATGTGTCATGTGTAGGAGGATTAATGAGCATGAGTGGCTTGTTTCACAGGCATAATTTACAGCCGGACTACTTGAACAGAGGAAGGACCAGAGAGGGGAGGGGGAGGGGGGAGCTCTGCAGTAAATCAGACAGTGTGAAAACACGGAGCCACAGAGGAATGTAAGAATAAGGCACAATACAATAACCTTTTTTTATGTCTGGATTGGAGCAATGTATAAATTTCCCTATAGATGCCCTTTCAGCTGTCAATCAAGTTCCTTGCTCTCAAAAACTATTATTCTGTGAGTAGTTTTGCTGTAGCTGGAATGGTGACAGAGTTTTGACAGTTGGAATGCTGGATGCTGTGTGCAGGCTTGACAGTTGGTTTGTGGGAAAAAAGTCAGATTGCATGGAAGTGGGAGTGGTTAAAAAAGGGAGGGGGGATACTGCTCCTAAACAAAATGGGCCTCATTTACCCAGAAACACTGGGCAAATATATGGAGGTAAAGTCGCGCAAAACGGTTTGCTATTGGTTAGCGCGACTTTAACTCCGTATTAGCGCCGGATGCGCGGGTTACGAAAAAATCACCCACGCATCCGACACTCGCAATTTAATATCGCATTTGCTCTAGTTTTAGCGCGGGATTTTAACACCGGCAAATAGCTGGCGTTAAGATCCCACAGTGGGTAAATCCCTTACCGGGGGGATATTAAAGGACAACTCCACCCTCATAAGAACACCTTTTAGAAAGAATGGCCTCTTTAAAATATGTTCATATATATAGTTTGTCCTGTAAATTCATTACTGTATACCTGCTATGCTTCTGGATGCCTCATGGAAACTGAGCAATTTAGAAACCTGTACTGAGCCTGTACTGAGCCTGGGCATACTCAGAAGAGGCAGACAGGGGATTAACATTCAGTCATTGGCTGTAAAGCCAACTGTCAAATCCATAACTGACAGTTGCCAACTGGAAGAACCAAGAAGCAGAAAGAGGGGAAACAGGACATTGTGCAGGATTTCACATAGACTTATATATTTCAGATTTCAAACTATTACCATTTATGGTTTTGGGGGGGGGATTTACATGTATGTAAGTTTTCATTTTGGGGCTGGACTTTAAATTGCAGAAGGGGCATTTACCCACATCAATAGCGTCTCTGGGTAAATGAGCCTAAATGTGTGCCGGATTGAAGGCATTCAGCAGCACACACAAATCAGAGTAAGTGCTACTTACACGTATTCAATTATAGATTTAGATGAGGCAAAGTAATTTTTTTCAGTATAGTGTCCCTTTAAATCTATTCCCCACTTTATATAATACACATCTTGCTAACTCTAGCTGTTGCTGTCTAGCACGGTTTGCTAAAAGCTAGTACCCAAATCTTTTTCCAACAGATAATAACTTAGCACAGAGCCATTTATGGTGTAGGTAGCACAAAGATTTTTAACCCCAAATACATCACCTTACATTATCAATATTGAATCTCATCTGCCATTCTGCTGCTCATGTTGATAATCTGTCTAGGTCTGCTGCAGCTGCACGTCATTTGTAGTTACCAAAGCTCTGCATAGTTTTGGAACAGTGGTCTAGATGTCTAAAATCTCCTAACCTTCTATCCTTAAGATCCATGGATTTATTTTATCAGGTCCTGGGGCTTTATTGATATAAACTTTTTCTAATAGTTTCAGTACCATAACACACCAAAGCGAATATTTTTCATTTACACATTGAATATCCTTTATACATTGAGTACCTCCTATAATGACTAGGATTTTATATAGTGTGTAGTGTATTTTCCTTGCCTTCTCCTTTGGATCTGGTGCCTTGGACCTATTATTACACTAGCCCATGAAACACATTTCTACATACCCAAATTAGTTGCCCATATTGAATCCCTCTCAAAGTGTATAGACAACTGTCTGATTTCCTTTGCCCATCCTAACATTACAATATGAGATTAATCTTGGAATAATAATAATAATCAAATATAACTACATAAATCAGCATGTCCAGGTCTATATCAGGCACTTAAACCTTCCATTTTTGTTTAACAATGGGCTCAGATAAGAATGTCAAGCAAAGCATAATAATATATAAATAAAACCAACAGTAGTTTAATGGATTGCTATTAATTAGGAATAAAAATAAATGTGAAAGCTCCGGCCCGGGTTAGGAGGCGGGGCGCCTGACCGCGGGTGGGTATAAGGGGCTTACCGGGCATGATGGGAGTTGTAGTCTCCCTCCTTCCGGTCTCGCGGGTAGCTGGCGCGGCCGCGTGATGACGTCATCGCGGGCGCGCGATGTGATTGGCCGCGCCGAAGCCTCGCGGGATCGGGGGGAATTGTGGGAACGGGATGTTAGGCCCCCTATATAAGTTTGAGCCACGAGGGATCGGGTGCCATTTTTGATTGGTAAATTGCTGGTAAGACCCAGGTTCTTCCCTCCCTCCCTCCCTTCATTAAATAGGTTTAACTGGTTATGGTATAAAAAAAATAGGTTTAAATGAGTTAATTTTAGTTAGATAAGAATTTGGGGATAAGCGTTAAGTTGGAGTCACAGCTGGCGGATACATCCTTGCAATGGAATTGGTTAATGGAGCCGTTACATGCCCTCTGGGGACCCAGAGGCGTGGCATTTAGCTTTGGCTACGGCTGGGTTCAATTATTGGAATGCAAGGATGTATGTCTTTAAGATCTTGAAAATTTGTGGAACACATAATGGGAATGTGTCAATAAAAGCTGTGGCCTACCGTTCAACCAACACTTGTGTATGTCTCTTTATTTATGTATTTAGGTAGTATGGGTAATAGTTCAGTTGGTTGGGCATAGTATGCTCCTTTTGCCAGAAGTGGTCTTCACAAATTATAGGGTAGCAAAACCTCTTAAAAAACCATATGTTGCCAGCGCTGGTGAAGATGGATTAAAACTAAATAATTTACCACACATTCATATAAGACATTAAAAAAGGCCAATATATAATATTTTCTTTGATCCCCTTTTTTTCCACTGTACAATGGAATTCCAATAATTAAAAAGGGTATATAATATCAAGTGAGAAAATGAAAAGTACTGCCAGTAATACATAATATAGGGACTGGTTAGACTAGAACAATCTAGTATTTACTTTCTCCTTATAAAGAGGCTTGTGGAATATATCTTCACAGGTTCCATTGTGTCTGCTAAACAAGTAAGAATAGTAACAAAAGAAGGGTTGAAATGGAAAATAATAACTAGTATTTCCATTTATATAGCATTACAAGGTGGCACGCTGAATTGCCCTACACTTAATATGCAGGTATGTGTTAATGAACTATATTATGTTTGCATTTTGCCACCAAAAGCATAGACTTTTAATAGGGGATCCATTTCGGGAAAATATGAATACACAATTATATAATTTATTTGCCCAAAAAATGATTTGCCACACATATATTTATTTTCAATATATAATATGTGTGCTCCCTTAATATGCTGATCATTGAGTGATCAAATGTTGACCTAGTTTACTGCCCAGCAATGTAAGTAATTTAGCAAAAAAAAAAAAAACAGTGACCGAGCAAACAAACGTGTCATTAATAAAAGTTTAAAAGTTCTAAAGTCAAATTATAGAAAAGGATCAGTAATTCTGTTTTGCAAAATATTACTGGTTGTGGGTGTTTTATTAAAGGATATATACATTGGGAAATTATTTTTTTTTTATTGCCCATTACTTTAAACTGTAATTCTTGGCAACTATTACTGTACCTTTTTTTTGTTGCTCTGTCCCATATTTCTTTTGAAATCTAGTCTGAAATATCTCACATTTCAGCTGTCAACCAAGTGCCTTAGTATCATTAACTCTTCTGTTATGTATAGTTTTGCTGTAGCTGAAATGATAATAGTTGGTAAGTGAACTGCATGGTGGAAAATTTCCACTCCCAATGCTGCCTCATAAGTATTACTGAGCATGTTTGCCCTCACAGAGAGTCAGACAGTCTGTCAGTGGGTGGGGGACTGAAGGACTGAGCTTGAGCAAAACAAGTACTGGATTGTAGTCATGCAGCAACACAAATACATCAGTAAGTGCTGCTTACATGTATTCATTTATAGATTGAAATAAAGCATGCATACATGCATATTCAAAAAGTAAAAACATGTACATAATACATAAACTATTGCAAAATATATATATGAAGAAGTCAATAAACAACGTTTTTCCTTTGTAAAACAAGTTTCATGCAAACATCAAGGTGGTCAGAATCATATTAAGGTTTTAAGGTTTCTGCTGTCATTGTAGAAGAATTGGGACTTTTTTCCTTCCCTATGACACCTTTAATAGTTTGATGTGCAAAGGGTACAGCTCACTGAGAGCTCCCTTTCAAAAGCTCAGAGGATAAGCACAAAATCCCTTCTTAGCCTTTTGAAAATATAATTTTGATTCACACTGTTCCAGTCTTCCATGAGAAGCACAGAACAAGATTAGAGGGAATGTTAGAGCCAGAAAATAGGATGAACATTAGAGCTCTTTAGGCAAGAAGGATCTCTTTAACCCCAGCGTCTCCATATGAATAACATTTAAAAAAAATTCAACCATCTGGAGGTTCAGAGACATAATGGGGTCCAAAGTTGCAGAGGATCTGGCTGTCACTGGCTGTCAATTCAGAACTGTAGTGATGTCTGGGTCCCCTTTTTCAAGATTACAAGAGCAGTGATTCTACCAAAAGCACATCTCAGTCAGCTGAGACTGCAGTGCACACAGACAGCTAAAATTACTTAAACACTTTAGCAAGCTAAAAAGGATAGCCAGTGACTGCATGAGAGACATAAGCAATTCTAAATAAACTACTTGGTTATTTTGGAATGGTACATTTTAATCAGGCTTGTTCAAAAACACTTAATTGTGTTTAATGCATATTATTTTGTTTTCATTTTGTAAATACAAGCTTTACAGTGCAGACTAGCTGAAAGCTTGAAATTCATGATTACAACATAAACATTCAGACATGAAAAGAAGATTTTTTTAAAAAATATTTACAAGGTTTTTGTTACTGCCTACAAACCTCAATTCTAGGTACAGTCACTTGATCTGAACTGTTTGTTGTACCCTTTGTATCTTCTAGCAAAATAATGGTTAATATGGCCTAGTTATATGAAAAATGACATGCTATACATTACATGCAAAAGGAGTTATTACCTGTACCAAGAGATCACACATGTTTTCTATACACAATTAATCTAACTATACGGGGGCTCTACTAAAGTTATAGCTTCCTAAACAAACAAAAAAGTGGTTAGTGTTTTGTTCTGCTTCTTTTTACTTTAATAAGAAAATGTCCAGTAAAAAAAGCCCATACGCAACATAAAAAAACAAAATGTCTGGGAGTGTTAATAAATCCAATAGTCAGCAATGATATTAACATGGATCTCGCATTTCTATGCTCTTTCCGTGAACAATCTTTTAGCAATCTAAATGTGTACTTCCCTTCAAAGGTGTTAAGTCCTCACACAGAAGAAGTTTTGTGCTTTGTACCTAAGATTGGTGCAGTAGGAAAGAAATTCCTTGGGGAATTTTATAAAAGAAGCAAGAGATCAGAGTGAGAAACTGGTCTAATTACTGCTAAATTTCAGCTGCAAAAAGCCAACAAACATGACAATCCACTCGCTAAAGTAATCCCAAAGGAGGAAAATCCAGGTGAATAAAAAGCCTGGTCATGAATAGGATAACTTCAATTTTGCTTTTCTAGCAAAAAGGGGGACATTTATGAAAAGGTTTGTATAATTTCCTCTCAGCATGTTTTTAAGCATTATTGGAAGCACTCTTATAACTGATTAAAAAATGTGTATAGACTTTCATGTTTACAGACTTTACAGTCAATTCCTTGATATTATTAACAAAATTCAATTGTATTCATTATATCCTTTTGAGTTACCAAATACAGAGCTTACATTATATCTTCTTTCAACCCCCCTTTCAACCTTGTTCGGGGATCCTAAAACTATGGCCCTCCAGATTTTTGAAAACTACAACTCCCAGCATTTTGTAGCTACAGAGTGAAGCAAGGGAATACTGGGAGTTGTAGTTGGCCAGAGGGCCATAGTTTGAGGATCCCTGACCTAGCTGAACATCATGCCCAACAAATTGCAAATCAGGGCAGTATGGACTCAATGAAAATGTATTTTTTATTATTATTATTATTATTATTATTATTAATAATAATAATAATAATAATAACCAATGTATGGGTTACAAAAATTAAGAATTAAAACTAAAACCTAAAGCAAAGATTATTTCTTTAAGATTATTCTTAAAGGTCAACTATACTGAAAAAATAAATTTGCCTCATCTTTATCTATAATTGAATACATGTAAGTAGCATTTACTCTGAAGTGTGTGTGTTGTTGCATGCCTTCAATACAATACTTGTTTTGCTCAGGTTAAGTATCCCTCCTCCCTCTTTTAACCACTCCCGCTTTCATCTGACATGACTTTTTTTCCACAAACCAACTGTCAAAACTGCACCCAGTAAACCATCTGTCAAAACTCTGTCACCATTCCAACTACAGCAAAACTATTTACAACAGAAAAGTTTATGATTACTTGATTAACAGCTGAAATGCTAGATGCTTCATATTGGATAACTAAAGAAATAGGAGACAGATCAAAAAAAATATAAAAAGGTACAGTGGTGGTTTGGAAATTTATAGTTTCTAGTTATGGGCAATTTAATCCCCCCCCCCATATAAATGCCCTTTAAAGGGACATGTGACTTTTAGAATAAAAGCTTCTGTTTTACCCGCAATGTTGCACTCTTTCTGTTTTCCATATCTGGTGCTACCAGTGTGATACCTGTGACACACACACAAAAATAGAACATAGAGCTCCAAGCTATATTAGAGTACATAAGGAGTTCTGTCAATAGTTGCATCAATTTACTAGTAGACTGTAGTAATCCCCATATTTTCACTTAATAGAAAGTATTGTGTAGTTATTGTTATCTATGTCACTATGGAGTGCATACACTTACTCTGGGCAAATCTTCCACAGCATTTTTAACTGAGATCATACCTTTGGACATAACTTTTAAGATTGCAATGTCAAAATTTTGTTAAATGAACAAGAGAGGTGTCAAGGAAGCCATTTATATGAAAATAAAGAAACAAAGCCTGATTAGAGGTGGGGGGTGGGTTTCCCAACACTAACTGTCTGCCATGTACAATGCTGTTTTGACACCTTACCCTGGGCAATTTCGATAACACCCCTTAGCCTCAATGCAATCAACACCATGCATTTAGAAGGTCCCTAACACCTGGCTGTGATATGCTAATTGGGACTTTCCAGGGTATTTATTGCCAACAGATTCTTGTAAAAGTCATTTTGAATTTAGAAAGTCATTTGGATGACTAGCGAAACGTCTTTAAGAACTAAACTTTAAGTCCAGTTGATATAACTTAATACAACAGATATACTATGACCTGGATGAATGAAAACCTCCACAAGCATTATTGCATTCTCCTTTAAATTTCATAGGGACTACACTGGAAGCAATATCTGTGAATCTCCCCTTATATCTGTCATTATATCATTTTCATTTTATTTCACATCTAATTTTATAAATAAATATAAAGGGCAACATACTGGGAGCTACTATCACTCTTCTTTGCCCATGTAACGGAATATACCGAGCTCTCCGTACTTTTCTAATGGGTTAACGCAAAAAGCTATTTAAATGCTATTTGCTGACAACCTATCGACATGGTATACATCAGGTGCAGTGCCATTTTTATAGTGGTAAAGGATAACTATACTCTAAAAATCTAAAATTTTAAGGATGGAATGTACCTGGGGTAGGGAGGTTGGATTGATTATTCCTACCTCACAATATTGTTTCGTTGAGGAGCTTCAGGCAGCACATACAGTTTCCATTTGCCAGTTTAGTCCTGGACTAGTCCTGTATTAAAGATAGTGCTGAAGCCCGGAGGAGGACTGACAGATTAAGTTTTATTTAGGCTGGTGCTCCTCACGGAAACAATATTGGGAGGTACTTTTAGTTCTGCTTTAAAGCAGCATTAAACCACATGGCCACAAAGGGGTTAACATGGCTTTAAGACTATAATAGGCTATAGCGGCTCCTCATACTTCGCACTATTCAGCCTACTTTCAAACTTAAATAAATAGTCCCCTATATTCTATGTTTCTATGAGCTATACAGTGAGACTATTGGCACTAAACAAAAGTCTCTTGTTCTCAGTGTTAGGAGTCAAGACAGCAAATTAATCTGGTTTAAAAAAAAGACTTAAAAATGTTAAATGATGCAGGTTTTATCTTTTGAAAGTAAAGCTATGTCCTATCATAGCATCTTAGATATAGAGTGGTAGATTAATGATTTCAGATTCCCTTGACACCGTGTCTTATGTGTAAGAGTTCCTAAATGTTACATACATATATGGATCTTTAAATTAAAGGATAAATTACATTTAACTTATATCCTAGATTAGGGATGTAATTACCAGTGGAGGGGACAGTGGTATCTTATAACTGTTAAAAGAAATGGGTAGTGGAATAGCTGGACTTCATCAGTGTTTATGAGCTGATAACTTGTTTTCACTGTAAATGAGAGTCTTTTCTGAATAAATGCCAAAGAAGCAACCACTTATGAGCTGAAGAGAATGAACCTTTTGATTCTTTTTGTAATCCTTATTCTGATCATGTATAGGATATGAAAATTCCTGTTAAACCACTAATATCTTTACAATGACTTTATCCTTTCACTTACAGATCCTCACTAAACCAAGAATAACTGCAAGATATCTCTTGCTTTATAATCGGATCTATCAAACTTTCCACATAATCACCTAAAGCAGAATTAGCTTTTTTTTTCAAGTCTTATCAAATATTGTAGGTAACACATCCCAAACTAAATAAAAATAATATTTAAAATATGTGCATTTACCAAAGAAATAAAATGCATGCCACAAAAACAGTTTTTCACTTTAAAGGTAATTTTGTTGATTTATTTCTTTTGTATTTTATTATGTCTATATAATATTCTATTTTTTTCACATACTTTTAGGCTATTGGATTCTTGTTATACTTTTAACATTACCATACCCAGTTTACTTGCATTGTAATGTTATATGATCAAAAACACAGTTTACTTGCATTGTAATGTTAAATGATCAAAAACACATTATACTCAAAAAATATTTACGATATGTTTAAATCTTCAAAGAAAAATTTCAACTGTATGACTTACTGAGTAAGATTAGATTATTTACCTAACAACGAATCTTTGTTTCTGCTTTCTTTCCATTTATTTTATATCAAAACATGAAAGACAGCCAGCATATTTCAAAGCAGATACCTTCAAACCTAAAAAGGTTTAATTTTAAGGTAGTGTACATGTGTATGGGATTTTAATTAAGTTGTGTTAATTATAATCTCTGTGATGTGCTTACAAGTTATCTGTTAATTATGGGAAAGTCAATTTGCCTGTTGCCTTGTGATTAATTAGGTAGAATTAGTTCTGATAATTATAGCTTAATTATTTGTTACAGTGATTATATGGGGGAGGTGTGGTTAAGGAAATAGGGAGAAAATTAAAATTAGGGGGACTTAGTTATTACTGGTAGATAAAATACAGTATATTATTTTATATTGATCATTTAGTTTTTAAAATAGAGTCTAAAACAATAATAGATAAGCACACTCACACACCTGCTAATTATCTCCGATGCTGCACCTTTTAAACCCCATTTCAAAGGGCCAAATCTTTCTGCAGAACAGAAAGAGGAACCAGAATGCTACATGGATGAGCAGGTGACAAAAGCGGAGAAAGATATAATAAATATCCACTGTAACACTGAGTGCACAGATTCTTTACACGGGTTCATATAAGTGACCTTTGAAGATCCTATTTCTTTAAATCTTCGAAGTTAGCGTGTACTTTGTGAGATTATTTCCACCGTTTTACTCACATCTCGAAAAAAGGAGGTCTGGGTGTGTAAACCCCAGACCTATCGCTTAGTTGGCCATCTGCTCCTTAGCATCGGCTCCCCTTTTCCCTTAATGCAATGGAAACTGTACAAATGCTAGCTCATATGTTACTTATAACTGTAAATACATTTTCATATCCCAGCCCAGACTCATCTGTCACATGTGGTGGTCCTGGTGCAGGACTGCCCCAGACCCTTCGCCTGGTCTGAACACACCGAATAAAGCAGCAGCAACACAAGGGATACCGGTCCGCACTCCTTCAGTCAGAAAATCATGGGTCACTCAGTCCGAAAACGAAATGAAATAAAAGCCGAGTGACCCTTGATTTTTTTGACCGAAGGAGTGCGGTCCACTATCCCTGGTTTTACTGCTTCTTTATCTGGTGACAAAAGGAGCGAACCCCTATATTTTATTAAGACATCTGAATAAACTATAGGGGTTCTCCCATTTTGTCACCTGCTCATCTGTGTAGCATTCTGGTTCCTCTTTCTGTTAGTTTTTAAAATACACACTATCGCAGTACACTGCACAATAGATGTATATCCCTTAAAGCTGTTATGTATTGTAATTTAAATATACACTGAGCCCCCCTACACACAATTTTGCAAAGAGGGTTACAATTGTACTGATAAGAAAGACTCTAAAGATTTCAAGAATAAATACAACACATCTAATTGAATAAACAGAAATGCATTACAGTATTTCTTATAACCAATAAATGGAGTTCTTTAAAGGTGAAAATGTTAAGGGTGCTGAAGTAAAACGACGTTGACATCTATGTATATACATATCCACCCACACACATCTAGTACATTTACTATTTCTGACCTCTCTTGACAAAGCATTTATAGTTGCAAAATAGTAAATGCTGGCAATGGGCCAAGCGACAAGCTAGAAGATTAGAAGCTGTGAGTTGCTGCAAATCGCACTTCCTTAAATTCCCAAAAAGGGAATTGAGTACCTATAATTTTTCCTTGGTTTTGGCAAATCTTATCAAATTAACAATTATCTTTCATTAAGCCTTGAAAAAATATGCGCATGTTAGAAGAGGACAGGGAATGCCTATTTCATGTTTATTACAATGCACATGCATATTTTGGCTCATATGCATCTAGCACACATAACTGGAGTGTCATATTCTTGTGAAATTACATTTTCAAATCATTTTATTAGCTTTGAATGCTTTTACATGCCTAGGTCCTTTGTTTCTTACCCTCTTAATGGTTAGAGATGGGTGAAACTGCTGAAATCCATTCAGATTCACAGATTTTTGAAAAAGTCAATGGGAGAAACAAATCTGCACAGATCCGCCTAAATATAAGGTACAATAGCAAAGTAACTTACTGTACATGGTTTTGGGACCTGGGAAATGGCCTATGGGAACACGTACATATACCATATATACTCAAGTATAAGTTGAGGTTTTTAGGCTATAAAAATAGCGTAAAAATCTTACCTCGACTTATACTCGAGTCACTTACCTGACTGTCCGGTTATTGGCTGCCGAACGCTTCTGCATCTACTCTTCTGCCTGCTGATGTCACTATTTGGCGCCGCTCTCACTTCCTGGCGCCGAGTAGTGACGTCAGGCGCCAGGAGAGAGTGGATGCGGTGCGATGCAGCCGGATTGTAAGTCCTCTCTTCCTCTGGATTGTAAGTGCCCTCTTCCTCCGGATTGAAGGTCCTCTGTCCACAAGTCTTCTCTCCACAAAGCAAGTCCTCTCCTATACAGATCTTGGGGGGGGAACAGTGCTTGCCACTGCAGATCTTTGGAAACTACAACTCCCACTCAGATTCTTTCTGAAATAATCTAACTGCCTTTTACCCAGACCATTTCCCAGGTCCCAGAGTCATTTAAAGTAATTACTGTATCATTTTACCAAAATTTCCAAAAATTCCTTGAAAATTAAAATTTTTGAAATTTCGAGAATTTTAGAAATTTATAGAATTTAAAAAATTTGGAAAGCAGAATTCCAAAAAATCCTCAAGATCTGTAATCTGCGAATCTTGACGATCCACCACGGATCCGTGTTCGGGTCCGCAAAACAAACTTTATTAATGGTAGGGAGTTTGACAAACTCCCATTTGTATCTGGGAAATCATGCCCTGGACCAGAATTTCCCTTATCGTGTAGTGTGTGATGGGGTCTGAAAACATAAAAGAAAATGTTAAACAGTAGAATTGTAGAAGTTACAATATTTAGTCCCCATCCCATTTTATTGGTAGCAGAAACTTGGTTTTGTTTGCAGCTTCAGAGGAAAGAAAAAAACACATCTCCCTTAAGGCATTTTGTAGCACAAACAAAGAAAAATGCTTCCTGGCTCCAAACAGCAACAAGTAATAATAACAGGAGAGTGATATCAGTTCATCACTCAATTTATTACCAACTTGCACTGGTTAAAGTGTCTGTGTTATTATTCAAATAGGTAGAGCTGCCACAAAACCTTATAGTCTTATGGTAACATTAAACTTTATTATGCCAGTTAATGTGTTTCTAAAGTGGTAAATAGTGATATATCTCTATGGGTCATATCGTATCTCTCAGTATATCTTGGTGTGTTGCATGATTCTACTCTACAATTCTGAATAAATGTTTAAGTATGACTATTTGGGGGTTTAAAAGAAAAAAAATCATTTAAGACACACACACACACACATACACCTAATCAGAATAGAGCTACTGTAAATCACGTGTATGTTAAGGCAGTGTCCTACAGCTAGGAGCTGATAAACAATACATGTTTCTTTATCATGAGAGCAAGAGATCTAGCAACCAAGTCTACAGGACAAAGCAGGCCAGCTATTGCAGCAACATTAGTAGATTGGATCCCAGGCTGTGGAGTCCCAAAGCTCTCAGTGACTGCTTTTCAGGAGCAGTGCTTGCTCAGTGGGATATCATTTAGCTTCATACAGGTGATTTACAATAAAGCTCCTTAAATGGTGAAGAGTTTGTGTTGCCTGATTTGTCTTATTGCCCACCTGGTGGCCGCAGGGGTACCTATCGGGGGTCAGCAGCCTCAGCAGAGCTGGTGTCGCCGGATGGATGAAAGACGCCGCCAAAGGGCTCTTTAAGAGCCATTCACTGGGGGTCACGGTTCAAGCTGTGGGACCCCCCAAAAAAGGCACTTATCTGTGCCGCAAGGACCCTTACAAGGGCCGGGGAGGGGGGTCCTGGTTTGAGCTGCGGGACCCCTTATGCCCCAAAGGCCATTCTCAGGGCCGCAAGGGCACTTGTAAGTGCCATAAGGGCCCTGATAGGGCCAGGGAAGGGGGTCCACATTCGAGATGCGGGATCCCTTAAGCCCCAAAAGGGGGTCCCTCCACCCCCCCAGCGGGCCCTTCCCTCCCCCTCCTCGTGAGAGTACATGGCGGGGGTCTGGGAGGGGCTGCTGGGAAGGGGTCACGGCGGGTGGTTGCATCCGCCGCGGAGGGCAGGGTGGGCATACACCCCAGCCTTTACCACATGGGGGGGTGAGGGCGGGGGTGGACAAACCGCTGCGCCCCTCTGATGAATGCGACCACCCGCGGTGATCCTTTCCCGGCATCCTTTCCCAGCCCCTTGCTCCAGCAGGGGCAGAATCAGACAGAACGTTTAACATAGCTGATTCTGCCTCTGCTTGAAAAGGCTGTTTTCTTAGTTTTCTGTCTGAGTCTAAGGTGCAAGTGGGGGAGGGGCCACAGATTCCTGCAAGGAGGAAGGGCACACAAGGAATAAGGGACACAGGGACAAGGGACCATGGGAGGCCCACAGGGGTGAGGGGGCACTGTGGGACGGAAAATACATTACCCCTGTACCAGGCACTTTAGGAACAAATGATTGCTACGGTCACATGGTTTCAGAGCAGGAAGCAGGAAGTGCAGATGATCTGGTAATGCTGCTTCCATATCACAAATAAAAATGTAAAAATCTTCTAAACTTTGTAAATAAAATAATTATATATTATAAGTATATTGCAAAAATACTCAGGAGAGTACTTCTCAGTCCAATCAGATTTAAATAATTTACTGCTTCTGTGGTATTAACCTTTTAACAAATCTCGTTGCAATATGAATGGTCACATGAAAAAATTAATTTAAACCCCTCACAAAATTGCTGCCTTATCTTCTTCTGAGTTACTTACTATACATTACTCTACTTTCCATTTTTTCTTTAATACTGTTGGGTAGACACAACAGATTATTTTTTAAATGGAAAAATAGTAGTTGGGGCGATAAAACTTTTTTTTTCCTGAAATATTTTCTTCCCCCCCCTTGTCCAATACTAGATCAGTATATCAAAGAGTATGCCAAAAAGTATAGTATGAGGTTGAGGTTGAATAAAGACATACATACATCCAGTCCAACCTAGTCAGCAATACCCACATTCCCTGCCTAACTGTAGATCCAGAGGAAGAAAAAAAAAACCAAAAACACCAGAATTATTATGGGGGGGGGAATTCTTCCTGACTCCAAGTGGTAATCGGAAATATCCCTGGATCAACTTCACTTTATGTATAAATACCAGTAACATACTACATTACTTGTTTTTAGAAACTCATCCAGCTTTTTTTGTTTTTGAAACTATCCAATAAACCTGCCATCACCACATCCACTAGATGACAGTTCCTTTACTATTTTAGTTGCCCTTCTCTGAACCCTTTCCATTTCCAAGATGTCCTTTTGTGCATAGGATTCCAAAATTGCCCTGCATATTCCAAATGAGGCCCTACCAATGATTTGTAAAGAGGGAGAATTACATTTTTCTCCCTTGAACCCATCATCCAACAATATTTTCTATTTATATTTAATATTTTGTCTCTAGCTGTTGCTGCCTGGCACTGCTTGCTACATTTACATTTGTTATTCACAAAAACTCCAAAATCCTATTACAACAGGGATTCACTTAACACAGAGCCATTTATGGTATAAGCAGCACAAGGATTTTTAAGTCCAAATGCTTTCCTACTTACTTCCTCATAAAAGCTAATCAAGATAGTTTGACAAGATCTAGTCCTTCTAAATCCATGTTAATTACTACTTATAATTTCAGTCTTTGAACATACTCTAGAGTATGTTCCCATATTAAACTCTACAGTATCTTCCCCATCACTGAAGTTAAACTTACAGGCCTGTAATTACCTGGCTTAGAACGACTACCCTTTTTGAATATTGGAATTAAATGATTCTACTATTTCATTATTGAAGGTAACACACCAAATGTTGCAGGGAAAAATACATATTTAATGTTATATATGATTTGCCAGAATGTAAAACTTTGTTTCAGGCAAATACCAAAACATGGAAGTTGTTTTTCTGACATATTTTTAGGGATATACTTTCCTGTACTATTAAATACAGTCAATAGACATGTATAAATGAAACGAGTGCATATAGGTTTAACATAGATATAAGTTTACACTTTAAAGAAAAATATGGTGACTTGTCCCACAATCTTCCCATAATTCCCAAGTGCTATTTTTACAAGTTTATTACATGAATTAATGATAAGTTATTCCCCATTCTTCCAAAGGTACCTCCCTTCTCCCTCTGCTCAATGAGCTTTTTATATACTTGAGCATGTGCAGTGGAGGTATCAGGGGAAACAGCAGTCAATCATTGGCTGTAATGTCAACAGTCACAGCCTTGATTGACTGCATGGATGGAGGAAACAGATTACTTTGTCAGAATGGAAGCAATAATTATACTTATCTGTTTAATAATACATATGTGCTGAATATATTAGTTGGGGTTGGGGGCAGGTAACAGATATTTGACCATTTTTTGTGTTAAATGTACATTTTTAAAAACCCTAAAGGCTAATTATATATCCTCTAGAAAGAATATCCTGACTGCGATTTCTTAAAAATGTGTATTGGTTTAATTTGAGGGTTTGCCAAATACCAACCAAGGAACATATTGAACTATCCACAAAGCCTGCATGATATCTTGTAGAAAAACAGCAGGACATACAACTACAGCTTGAATAAATAACTAAACAGTTTATTTTACAAAGGGCAACATTAGTATTTCAGTAGAAAATCAAATATTTCCTTTGATGTCAAGTTGAATTTGTGTGACATACTGATTGCTCTTCATTCTTCAGGGGTGATGAAAAAAGAAGATACAAAAATATACAGTACAATATTTCCCTTTTCGAAGCATGTTAACATAATCTCCAAAGAACAATGTTTTATATAAAATAATATACTATCATAAAATTTCCTAACACAAACTACTGTGCTAAAATAATTCTTGGTTACAAAGGTGACAAAACAGCTTCAAAAACTGTAATGTTTATCTGGATTATATTCAATGTTTTGCAAAAACTGTGACACAATCAGTAGAGGATTATGAATCCATTATTCACTGACCAAAGAACAGAAAGGTACAAGTAAAAATAAAAGACAGACCTGGTCCCTATGCTGCACATGCTATGATGGTGAAGAATGAGACAATGGGCAAACCGACCAATATTTTCGTATACCGGTCAGTTGGCCTGAAAAATTGCTGCCACCGGTCACCCAGATTGGGCAGAAATGTGATCGGATAGCAGTAAATCACCACCGATTGTATGGTCGCCTGGGAACCACACGATCGGTCGTGGCAAACTGTCAGATGCGTTGATTTTCGCTGCGACTGACAGTGATTCGTCCCTGGTGATCATTGAATTGTGAAAAATGTGCCCGTGTGTACCCAGCCTTAAACAAATTTATTTAGTGCATATTAGTATTCTGGTATGTTCACTGTGGTGAAGGAAGCTGCCAGTAGTTCAATACCTTATAGTGTTCTGTAAAACCTGATATTATATTGGAATGCATCTTATACTATAACTTCAAATCCCACACAAATGCAATTGTCTGGTTAAAAAGGCCTTTTCAATACAGAGGAATGTGTTTATTTAACTATAGGTCCCAAAATTGATTTTATTATATTATAGTGGGTATACACAATTTCAATGCATCTGACTGCTGTAGTTTTAGAGGGTAATGCAATATACAGGGCTGCAATTCCAAAGCACCATATATTACATTACTGTTCCGTCTTACTCTTTGTATGTGTTTAAGAAGTGAATTAATTGTTAACTATGCTGTAAAGGAGTTGAGCTATTTCCTCCTAAAATTTTATTACCCAGCAGTAACTGCAAATCCAGTCTTAAAGTCATGCTAACTCTTATACATGGCTATAAAATGCAAGGATTTATCCTAACAGGCTCAGGTTCTCTTCTTCCAGGTAAAGTAGCTGCTAACAGTCAAGGCGACCAATGATGTACAGCAACTGCCCAGGTCGCCTCTTTCCAGCTGTGTGAGCTCATAATATGTTGGAAAGACAGATGAGGTTCAAGATTTTCCTTCTGCAATGTCCTGGAAGGCAGTTATTATTGCAAATTTAAGGTTTTTAAGGGTTCTAGTTATAAATATAAAATGCTGATAGTGGGTGTGAACATTAACTTTAACATACTAATGTATTTCCTTGTCAAAGGAAGTTAAGGAACACAACATACAAAGCTTTTCCTTACTGCTAATAACCTGATAATGGCCAGCATATGTCGTGCCTAAATTCAATAACACATAATTTATATTATGAGCCAAGAAAATGGGTTTTAAATTTATGTGGGAATTTATCTGTGATTGGCTGACCATCAGTATTATTATTTTTAGTATTATTATGGCGGTTGGGGATGGGCAACCCTAAGGATCATAATATTAAAACTTACAGGGAGATTTAATAAAAGTTCTTATCATTAAAAACGGTGCTAATTTTGACCCAACCAATCAGATCTTATTTAACATTTGAAAGCTAACATCTGATTGGTTGGGGAAAAATTAGCACCATTTTTAATGAAAAGAACTTATTGGATCTCCCTTTTAGTTTTTTTAAGTGGACATGCTCTTTAAATAATATCTGATTGGTTGAGGGTAAAATTAGCACCATTTTTAATGATAAGCACTTTTATTGAATCTCCCTGTAAGTTACTAAGTAGGGGGAGAGCAGGGTTAGGAGCAAATGAGTTCAACGGTGTTGGCCTGTGTACAGTGTAACAGTGTATTAGTGCAGTCACTAAAATTAAAAAAACAATGATTATTGGCAAAACAAACAAAAAAAGAGAAAAAAGTACTTGTGTGTACAATTATGATTCCAGGATGAGTTTTTTGAATGAGTGAATAGTAAAACCCAGGTAAAACAGGGTTAGGCCTAGGCCCCACTAGGCTATTTTGGTGTGTGCCATGTTAACGCAAGGGATCAGCGCACACCAAAAGAAGAGGATGGGGATAGCCCCACTGTCTCCACTGCCCTACACTGTGATATCTACCCTTTTTAGTGGTGCATGCAATCACCATTTTGCATGGTAGCATACATAAATCGGGCGACATTGTGATTGCACTTGTGATTGCCTTGTCCCAAATCTTACTTGCCAGCACTCCATTTATGGCTTTTCAACAGCTGACCAGTGCATTGTCAAGATCTTCCTCCTACCTTTATTCTGGGGATATTCGCTACATAAAAATATATTCAGTCATATGATCCTGAGCAAGCCTGGCTTAAAAGGTGAAACGCGTAGATCTGAAGATTATAGAACTGAATAGTTTTTAAAGTGAGAACCAATAAAAAGCTTTTTATCAGCTATTTATTTGTATGAACCAGACCATTTTTACTGCAAAACTGCATAAGACACTGAATGTGTGAGCAACCATTGATGGGATTAATAGGAACACACTGATGACATCCAAATTCAACCTTCACTGCAAAGTGTAAGTGTAACCTTTTTTAATATATATCAGATATTTTGATAGGAACTACATACTTACCTTGATCCTGACAATTGTTTTTCTATTATTTGTTTTTTCATTTCATGTATATGAGTACTTAGCGCAACCTGTACATACTTATAAATTAAACCATATTTTTTGCTGACTGTTCATTAGGTTATGCTTATATTAAGCATCTAACTTCATCTTAAAATTAATGTATATTCCTTTCCAGTATTTTGCAACTTGTTTTTTATGCATAGGTAAATCAATTTATCTTTGTCACATAATAACATTATAATGCAACCAATAAAGCATTTATCTTGATCCCGTGAGAAACGCAAAAACTGTGCCTCTACAGTATTCGTTACAATCTCTTCACAAAGATATAGACATTTTCATTTTTAACAATTAATTTACGATGCTGAAGGTTTTTCTATTGTTTTTTTACTGTATGCTCATTGCAGTGGGCATATATTTTCCTTGACTGCTCAGATACAGATTAATCTCACAGGTCACACACATCTGTAACTTTCTTACATCTGTACCTTGTTTGCACAATATTATATACTAGCAGAGTTGCCCGGTTTTTCTAAAGATCCAGCCTGAAAATTGAACCTGCATCCAAAATTCAACAGACCTGCCCCTGCAGCTTTCTAACCTGACCCATTCAAAGTTTACTGCAAATCTTGTAAACTTCGTGGTGCCCAACACAATGCATTATAGGGCAGATCTCATCCCCAATTAACTTACCTCACAACATTTGGGGGGTTATTGCTGTGCAATAAGGGGAATATTGCAAAATGTCCAAATTTTGGGTCAAAAAATATTGCTATTTTCCCTAAAAAAGAAATTAATTTGAGGTGTTGTACCCCGTTGCTAATGGGGAAGTTGAAATGAGATGCTTTAAAGTTAAAGGGTAAGTTAATATGATACACTTTAAAGCATATCACATCAACTTCCCCTTTAACAGATATCACATCAACTTCCCCTTTAACACATAGCACATCAACTTCCCCTTTAAGGTGTATCACACCAACTTCCCCTTTAATGCATATCACATCAACTTTTCCTTTAAGGCGTATCAAACCAACTTCCCCTTAAACACGTATCACAATAACTTCCCTTTAAAGTGTAGCACACCAACTACCCCTTTAAGGTGTATCACACCAACTTCCTCTTTAATGCATATCACATAACTTTCCCTTTAAGGCATTTTTACACCAACTTTCCCTTTAACGTGTATTAAATCAACTTCACCTTTAAAGTGTATCACATCAACTACCCATTAAGGCTTATCCCACCACCTTCCCTTTTAAGGCTTATCACACCAACTTTCCCCTTAAGGCGTATCATACCGACTTACCCTTTAAAGCATTTTGCATCAACTACCCCTTTAACATGTATCACACCAACTTTCCCTTTGACATGTATGAATTTCCCTATGACCAACTTCCTCTTTAAGGCATATCTCACCAACTTCCTCTTTAAGGCATATCTCACCAACTTCCTCTTTGAGGCATATCGTACCAACTTCCTCTTTAGCGCGTACACATCAAGTTCCCCTTTAGCAAGTATTGCCTCAATTTCCCCATTAGCGTATATCGAATCAACTTCCCCTTTAGCGAGTATCGCATCAATTTCCACTTTAGCGTGTATCGCATCAACTTTCCCTTTAGCGTTTATCGCATCAATTTCCCCTTAGTGCCTATTGATCAACTCCCCCTTTAGCACGTATCGCATCAACTCCCCCTTTAGCACGTATTGATCAACTTCCCCTTTAGCACGTATCGTATCAACTCTCTTTTAGCGCTTATGGCAGCAACTTCCCCTTTAGAGCATATCGCGTCAACTTCCCCTTTAACACGTATCGCATCAACTTCCCCTTTAGAGCGCATTGCATCAACTTCCCCTTTAACAATGGGTTAAGACATCTCGCATTAATTTATTTTTTACTGCTATCGATCATTATTGACACAAAATGTCCTCCAGAAAACACAATTTTCTTGCAAAAATGATACATGGAAAGGAAAGGTGGATGATAAGAGTGCGTATGTGGCCTTTAATACTGGGGTAGTTCAGTAGTTTGTTAGGCAAAGAGACACAAAGTATGAAGTAAAATGAACCCCTTAGGGCTAGGCCACACTGCTGCAGTTTGCGCTTGCGTTTTTCAAATCATTGGAATCGCGGCAATGTACTGAAAACGAGCATTTTCAGGTGCAATGCGATTGCGCTTGCGATTTGCATTCTGCGTTTTAAATCGCAATCGCGTGCGTTTTCCAATACTTAAAAAAACCGCATGTGCAAACGCAACAAAATCGCAAAAACAAAATCTACTCTTATTGTCTTTCCTTAAGTAAAACTACACATTTCCTAAGCTTCTCTGAACTCTCAATCTTGACTCTGGGTGAACCACAAGTGAGAGGAGGAGACGGAGTGTGTGGTCACATGACATTGTTACATCACATGGTCTACTTTCGATTTTTGAAAATCGTCTACTTTTGATTTTCGAAAATTATCTACTTTCGATTTTTGAAAATTGTCTACTTTCGATATTCAAAAATCGTTTTGTTGGGACTTTGAAACCCTCACATTCGATTCGAAACTGGGTTCTATTTGAACTCACATTTCATCTCTAACATACATACATACACTGACTTCTATATATATATGGATATGTATATGGTATAAAGAAATCTTAATAGCTTGAAAACATATTCCTGAAAATATACCACTTCCATTTAAGTATGTTTAATATAATGTTTAAAAAATAAATTCAAATATAAGATACAAATAATATAAATTTAAATAAAAATAAATTGAGAGTATTTTTTCTTTGCTTTATTGTATACATACTTAATAGATATAATCAGTTGCTTAGCTCCACAGACACATATATTGCCTCTATCACATACATATATTATTGCAAAGTGTCTTTCAGATCTGTAATTCCGTCAGGAATTTCCAGTTGGAAAATTGCTTTTTCCATTTCAAAGACCGTCTCCCTGTTTTCCTCCCTGAAGGCAATTTCCTGTCCCTTTAATTCAACATGGCCTCAAATGGCAGTACATGGAGCTGCCCCATTGCAAACATCACTATTCTGAAAGTGTCAAGTAAAGGGCCACACTCGCTGAAAAATCTACTTAGTTGTACTTAATGCAAATTTTATTTAAACATGGTACCTTTTTTATCTGTCTACAATCTGGTATCTATACCAATTTTCCAATTGCCATTTGTAGTCAGAAAGGATTTTTTTTCCCCTTTCATACAGTTTTTTTTTTGCCTTCCTCTGAATCAATTTTTAGGCAGGAAATGTGGGTATATCTAAGTGGGTTGGACTAGATGGACGTGTGTCTTTATTCAACTTAAAATACAAAACTATACTATACTATCTATACTATACTATAAGGATAAAAATATCTGTGTGGAGTGCTGGGTTCAAATCCTTCCTTGACCCATCTGCAAGGAGTATGTTTAGATTGTATTGCACCACCTGATGAAGGGGGGGGATACCCCCAAAACGTTGTATTTGAAGTGTGAAATAAATTTTTTTTCCATAGACCAGCATGCTACTCTGAATTATTACATTCATTTAGACTATGTATGTTCTACCTGAGCTTGCATGTGTTTCCTCCAGGCACTTTGTTTTCCCCCACAATAAAAAAAAACATTTGGGGCTATATAAATCCATAATAATAACTTATTGTAACTAATACATCAAATTCACTTTTTGCCACTGAAAAGTGTATGGAAAAAAATATAAACTTCAGTGTCTGTACTAAGTTTCAGAGATACAAGACCAAAAAAAAATCTGTTTAACACTGGAGATATCCTTTAATAGTATAGAGAGAGCAACTGACTAAATATCTTAATACAATTCTTGAGATTTAATCAAAATAGTTACAATGGGAAGTAGCAAATTACTATTTAATTTTAGCTTCAAAATACGTTTGTGTTGCAATTTACATATTTTTACTTCTAAAGTGCTTCAGAACTGACTTACATTATTTTGTAAATAATTTATTGTACAAATTAGTTTTTAGAAGAAAGAAACCATTGAAACAAGTCCCCCAGCACACACACAGACGTGCAGGTTTGCCACGTCTGCAGGGACAAAATCCTGAGGCCTGCAGTCATGGCTGAAATCCAAGCCTCCGAATTGCACTGGTCTGAATGTCCCCATACAAGCCTGCTAACTTTCCGCACTGCCCCAAATCAAGCCTCTCCACCCATGACATTTCAACTACCTGTCCCTCGCTCTGTGCTTACTATTCCCCGGCCTGCCTCCTTCCAAAATTATAGCAACCATAATCTGACAACCCTGCCCCTACATGATAAAATTATTTTAGCTTTTTTTGTAAGCCATCAATTCATCATCAAAATATACTGTATATATACAGTGAGAAGTGAGGTACAAGCTTTATTACTGTTACTAATATTATTTTACTCATAAAATCAAAGGGATTACTATTTCCCCATTTGAACTATCACAATTGTTGTCATAAAGTTGTTTCCTCCCAATACAGAGATTGATCCCTCATGCTATCAACCTACATTCCTTTATCCTAAACATTTTCATTTTCTCTTGATGGTAAATGGGAACTGTGGTCTCCAAACAAGCTGATTTTAAATTAAATGTTCCTACCTTTAAAATGAGCTATTAACCACCTCTCTACTTGCTGCACAGCCCAAGATATGAAGAAATCACTGATCAGAAAGTTAGGGGGTGGGAGGTTCTGAATCTGCTGTCACAGATACTAGTTCCTCCTTCTAATCTGCCGTTGGCAAATTCTCAGTGCAGGAGAATGCAGAAGAAATTAGGAATAGATTGAGTAACAGCGACTGAAAGAGAACTGAAGGGGAGGAGGAGGGGGAGAACAGCCCAAGCCACCTGGCCCTTCCCACTCATGGGCCCCATGGCCCCTCCCACTCATGAGGCCCCCATAGCCCCTCCTCCACTGGCACCTCAGACCCATACCACCCCTACAGAAAATTGTGTTAAAACAGCGTTATCAAGTTTGAAGCAAAATCTGTCATTTTAAACTATGTTTGATTCTGCCTCTGCCTGTTGTGGGAGGGGCCATGCGGGACCGAGAGGGAAAGGGCCAAATGGGGCCTGCAAGGGGTGGGGCCCTGGGGGCCCCATGAGGGGGAGGGATTATGGGGCCCACCAGTGGGAGGGGCCATATGAGCTGCAAAGGGAGGAGCCAAAATGGACATGCAAGAGGAGTGCCCATGGGGACCCAAAAGGAGGAGACACAGAGAAGAAGGACTGTCAGATGGTTTCAGAGCAGGAAGTGCAGGGAATCTGGTAATGCTGCTACCATATCCAACACATCTTCAAAACTAAAAAAAATAATGAAAGCAAATTGCACCAATAGTCAGGGAAACAATTCCTGTTAATTTATCTAAAGTAATTTTTGTACCACAGCTACCCTTTAACACCAAATAACTACGTATCTCTGAAAAAATGTTTAAATACTAAAAGACAAAGCTAGAAATGTCTTAAACATTCCAACATCAGTACGGTCATTATGATCAGACTGATCTAAAACCCAGTCAACAGTTATACCCCAGCAACAAAGTTCCTCTTATTTAAAATCATTTGTGTGTGCAGAAATGAATTGCCTGTGCACATACAAAATAAAATTGTGTGTACTACACCACAGCAGATTTGTGTGTGCACACCACTTTATCCTGTGTGCGCAGCCCTGCAAAATTGTGAGCAAGTGCACAGCTTAGAGATAACTATGCCCGGCAAACTATTACACATACTTCTTTGAGCTCCAGCTCCACCTTCAGAGCTTTTTTTTTTTTTTGCATTAGAAACTGCACTAAACATAAAATAAAATAATTCAGTAAAATGCATTAATCCTCCTTAGTAAGGATAATCTAAAGTCTTAAATTTATTTCAGCTTCCCAAATACAACCTAATGTCAGTTAACTGGCTAAAAAAAAAGATGATCAACGCTATGTTTCAATGATGTCGGCATATTTTCCTGACATTTTGATGTCCAAGTTTGAATGCATTGTCCATAGAAACCAAATGTCAGTGGCTTCATTAGTACAGATGATGTGAACATAAATACAAACAAAAACATTGTTAGGGGAGATGCCAGGAGTCTATACCCATCGGTGATTATCTCACTTTAAATAATGAAATAATCACCGGTTTAGTATGATTTCATTAAAGAACAAAACCTGGCAATTTTGCAGTTTCTATTTGTACATTAGCCACACCAAATCATTAATCCTATGTGATATAGGAGCAAGTATGTCTATCTGCTGTTTACCGAAGCTTTAATTAATAAGTAATTTGCTTTGGTGCTCAGTCACACAACACACAAACCAAAATGGACTACGACGGACAATCTGTTCGTTTTGGCCATTTTGGTGCTTGTGTAGCTGTCTGTTGTCCCTACCATTTAATTGAAAACGAGTCCGGGTCTATCTGATCATATTTCATTTTGACAAAAATGAGCCTAGCGTGAACAAGACACAAGAAGCAGGATTATTCAATAAAAGTTCTTCAGGGAGATTCAATAAAAATTCTTATTGTTTAAAATGGTACTAATTTTGCCCCAACCAATTAGATGTTAGCTTTCAAATGTTAAATAATATCTGATTGGTTGGGGAAAAATTAGCCCCATTTTAAACGATAAGAACTTTTATTGAATTATCCTGCTTATCGTTTAAAATGGTGCTAATTTTGCCCCAACCAATCAGATGTTAGCTTTCAAATGTTAAATAAGATCTGATTGGTTGGGGCAAAATTAGCACCATTTTAAACGATAAGAACTTTTATTGAATCTCCCTGAAGGTTTGTCACAAAAACCTGCAGCTCTCAGTGTCCCTGACTTTGATAAGAATCCCATATAACATCCACACACCTCAAGTTTAATGAAGTAATAGTAAAAAATGCATGTATAATACGTTTATGGCATATACAATTCTCCTAAAGGAACACAATACTAATGTTTCACTCATGTTACATAAATGAAAGTGTAACAGAGTCTCTGAAGCTGCTTGTCTTCATAATGGTATTTGTACCAAGTCAGGTTAAAGGGCATGTTCCCCCTTCAAAACAAAAAAATGGTCAACTGTCAGTTTCCTGCCCCAACCCCAACTACTATTCTTACTATTTTATTACATCCATTTTATAACCTGCCTCCTCCCTCTGCTCAATGAGGTTTTTATAAGCTTGCTTAGAGGTGGCAGCAGGTAAAAGAGCAGTCAATCGTTGGCTGTTATGTCAGTAGTCAGAGTCTTGATTGACTGCATGGATGGAGGGGCAAGCTTACTCTGCCAGAATGGGGACAATAATTATTCTAATCTGGTTAGTAATGCAGGTAATAAAGTACAAAATATATCAGTTAAGCACAGGTTACTGACAATTGACCTTTTTTTTGTTTTAAAGTGTATGCATACTGAAAAAATTATTTGGCGTCATCTTAAAGGGCATCTATACAGAAAAATAGGTTATAATAATTCTTCCCAACCACCACTGTATCATTTTTGTGTTGATCTGCCCCCTATTTCTTTAGATATCTAATCTAAAACTTCTTATATCTCAGCTGTCAATCAAGTTCCTTGCTCTCAAAAACTGTTCTTCTGTGAGCAGTTTTACTGTAGCTGGAATGGTGACAGAGTTTTGACAGTTGGAATGCTGTATGCTGTGTACAGGCTTGACAGTTGGTTTGTGGGGAAAAAAGTCAGGTCAGATGGAAGTGGTTGGAGTGATTAAAAGAGGGAGGGGGATACTGCTCCTAAACAAAATGTGTGTGTTGGATTGAAGGCATGTAGCAGCACACGCAAATCAAGTGCTACTTACATGTATTCAATTACATGTTTTCAATTATAGATTAAGATGAGACAAAGTCATTTTTTCAGTATAGTGTCCCTTTAATCTATAAATAAATACATGTAAGTAGCACTTACTCTGAGGTTTGTGTTTTGCTTGTCTTCAATACAATACTTGTTTTTCTCAGGTTCTGACATGACTATTTTCCCACATACCAACTGTCAATACTGCATACAGTATACATGACACCAACTGTCAAACCATTCCAGCTACAGCAAAACTGTTTACAGAAATGCTAAAATGTAAGATGTTTCGGATTGGATATCTAATGAAATGGGGCAGATCAACAAAAAAATGGTACAGTGATAGTTGTAGTGATTAGTTTCCACTAATTGGCAATTTAAAAATACAAAATTTCCAGTGTACATACCCTTTAAGGGTGGACATGCCCTTTAAGTACTCCCCCCTCCCCGCACTTTATGTTTCTCCGGAGGGAGAGTGCTCCTTTTTAAGTAAACTTTATTTAAATACCTTTTGGTTTCTTCAGACAGTTTCAGTTTCCCGTAGTTGAAGAAACTTGTTTAAAGTCAAGGGCTAAACAGCATGCCAAAAAATCCAATTCAAATGCAGTGCTTTTCTTTAAATTGCAAACTAGGTCTACATTTTTGTCTGGATTAAAGCTGCTACAAATGGCACAAATTTCTTGTTTCAGCAACTCGTTCTCCAAGGGATGTTCCTTTGACCTTTCTGTCATTATTTTGAGTCATGGGAATATCACTTTTATCACAGAACATTTCAGTAAATTTCTGAAGAAAATAGCTACTGATTGAATTTATAACAGTTCCGAAACTCAAAGAAAACAAATCATTACAATTATATTTTTTTATTTTTTCTTAAAGAAATTCTATTAAATATAAAGAATACTAAAAATAAAATTCAAAAATGATACTCAATCTACTGTACTTAGCCAAGGATAATCAAAACTGCAAAATCACCTGAGGCAAATGCAAAAAAAAAAAAATTAACAAATTTTCGTTTGGCAGATGAGCATATGAACCTGCCAACAAAATAATACAGTTGTCATACTTTTTTTATGAGACAAGATAACAATGTACCTCAGGGGGCCTTCAGGAAGCCCAGTAGACTAACCTTAACCTATCTATAATAATAAAATGTTTATTACATTTACTTGTAGCATTTTAACCTTTTGTTTATATTAACCACATTTATGATATTTTCAGCTATTAACTTTCCATCATCTTAGAGGGCATGTGTACACTGGAGAGAGTAAAAGCCATTTGACATACTTTCAATCCAAAGAGTTTACAATCATACTTAGATTGTAAGCTCTTCGGGGGGGGATCTCATTCCTAATGTATTGTGTAATGTATTGCGGCCGCGATGTCCGGCGATAATTTTAAGTCCCTTGCCGGCGATACTGCACTTAGAGCAATGCGTTAAGTACAATATCGGTGCGAAGGGACTTAAAATCCCTTCCCGGCGCCTCCTCTTCAGAGGCTGGGCATAAGCCAACCCTGCCTTCGACCTCCATGGCAGCGGCAACCATAGCGAAAAAAGCGATATCGCCGTATATATACGGCAGGGGGCTTGGAGGGGTTGCTGGGGAGGGGCAGCAGCCCCTCCTAGCCTCCTGTTCCATATGTTCGCCGCGAGCGGGGATGGGGTTGGGAGGGGCTGCTGGAAAGGGGCAGCAGCGGGGTGGGCGTATGCCCCGCCACGTCCCTTTGCCACAGTGAGGTGGGCGTGCCTCCCGGGGTGGGTGCGACCACCAGCCGCGATCCAGGGGGAATCTTGGCTGTTGCCGAAGTAATACGGCCAAGATTAGCAATGCGTAACAGTTACCGCCACTTTATAAATGCGTAACAGTTACCGCCACTTTATAAATTTAACTTTTCGCTCCTATCTGAACGCTTCGTTCAGATAGGAGCAAAAAGTTAAAGATTCGTTAACTTTTCGCGGCCGTTATAATAATAAATGGCCGTTTTCGGCCATTTATAAATCGCAGAAAACGCATTTTTTTGCGAAAATGGCGGGAATAACGTGTGCAAAAAGTTAGCGAACCTTTATAAATATGCCCCATAATTTATATATATGCTTTCTTAACCGATGTATGAAATTGTATTTCATTTCATTTTATTTATCTGTATAATAGCTTGCACTTATCCCCTTGTTTTATAATGTACAGCCCTGCGTACCCAAGTGGCATTTTATAAATAAAATTATACATACATACAAATAAAAGGATACAATGGGGGTATAAACAAATTAAGTAATGAAACTCCTTAAATTCTTAAAACAGATTCTGTTCTATCCGATACATATTCCAAGCTGATGACTTATTAAGCAAAGAATGTTTAAGAACTTATAAACCTTTCTAAAAGTATTGCAAAATAACAGCACGTAGGTTTAAAAAGTGAAAAGAGGAGCTTCTGGCACATGCTAACCACAGAAAAATTACACGGGAAGACCTCTATATTAACATTATACATGAAAAATATTCCAAATGTAGGCCCCTTACGACAGCTCTTAAGAACTTGACTGCATAATATAGTGAAACATTTTTCGCTGGCAGTTGGATTTTAGACATGATTGCTATGAAACAGAAGCACAGCCACAAAGTAAAAATAAATTGTGATTGATAGATGAATCATAACTATCAGCCTTACTTCTTCCTCTAAAAGTCTCTTGAATAAGATGTATGAAAATCATATGACAAGCTTTTACTAAGCTTCACTCTTCGTTGGAGATCTAAAGTTATTGCTGAATAAAGCATTAAAATATTAAACTTATGCACACACTTTAAATACTCCTCCCTGTCTAAACTCTTGTCTATTTCTTCCACTATTCAAAGAAAGGGTTAAATAATACCCTACAATCTTAAATGAGCACTGAATCACATCTACTGTATGGCTGTGGCCTGTGAGAAATTATATTGCAAATAATGTACAAGCATTCAGATTCTAGGAGCTGAAGTGACAATGTTGACAAATGTAAGGTGATGCATTTGGGGTTGAACAATCCTTGTGCCCTCTATAATGGCACTGTCCTAAGTGAATCTCTGTTGGAAAAATATTGGGGGGGTTCTAGTACATAACAGACTTAGCTGTAGCAAACAATTCCAGGCAGGAACATCTTGAGGGTTATTCAATAAAAGTTCATATCGTTTGGTGCTAAATTTGCCCCAACCAATCAAATGTTAGCTTTCAAATGTTAAATAAGATCTGATTGGTTGGGGCAAATTTAGCACCATTTTAAACGATAAGAACTTTTATTGAATAACCCCGCTAGTCTTGTATAAAGAATAGATTCAAGGGGAAAACATTTTATTCACCCTCTTTACAAATCACTAGTAACATCTCATTTGGAATATGCAGTGCAGTTTTTGAATTCCACACATAGAAGGGATATCTTGGAAATGAAAACTGTTCAGAGAAGAGCAACTTAATTAATAAGAGGAATAAAGGAGCTTGAATATGCAGACAGTTTATACAAGTTAGGGTTGTTTACAATAGAAAAAGCAACAAGTGCGTTAGCATATGATCACTATAGGTCCTATCAGAGGACTCGTGGACATACTTTAAGATAAGAAGAAAAAGAAGTTTAATCTTCAATTTAGGAAAAGTTCTTTACAGTGAGAACGGTGAAATTGCCCTCCAGCAGATGTGTTAATGAGTTCATTAAATAGTTTCAGGAGTGGGCTGGATTATCATTCAAAAATATAAAAAAAATTACTAATATTAATTCATATAGTTCTTGTTGATCCAGGGATCCTTTGCAATTGCCATTTGGGGTCAGAAAGTAATTCTCCCACACAAAACCCACCCGTTGTTTTTTTTTTTACTCTAAATCAACTCTTAGGAACATATTTAATAAGGATCACTAATTTGTGGTGATACAGGACTTCACAGATTGAATATATTGATGTCACTGGCGCACAGTGCTGTATTCATTGCGTTAAATCCTGTATCATGGTGAAAAGAGAAAATGCCGATCTTGGTAAAACCGGAAATCGTTGATCATATTGGAGTTATTGCTGGAAAATAGTCTAACACCTCCCCTGGACCCTTATTACTACTGAGAAACATAGGCGAAAATAGGCAAACTTAACGCAAGGAGACACTAATCGCCATTTTATAAATACAATGGGGTGGTTACCGCAGCAATAAACAAAAAGACAACCGTGGTGGTAATGACTTTTTGACGCCAGTTATCACCGCTTTATAAAGTGTGTTACATCCAAATTTGACAAAAATATCTGTGATACCATGGGCGAACAGAATACAAACTTTAATAAATATGCTCATGAGGCTAGAAAGTTTGGACTAGATTGACATATACCTTTATTCAATGGTAAATATTATATGGTTCATTTTAAAGGTAAGATAAGGACTTTTATTTTACTGTAATTTGTTTAGAAATCACACTTGGCTAAAAATATAGCTCAGTTTATCCCAATGTTTCCACTCAACAGTTAAAGCCTTCTAGGACATACAGGGCAACATAACAACAGCATCTACTGTATATATGTGTTCCATTTTAAAGGGTCCCTAAGCTAATGTAACAAGGGTTAAAATGAGAATTGCAATTGTTCATAACATGATCAGCAGACAACGTAAGTTTTTAAAGAAAACCTGGGCTATGTATCAGCAGCCGGTAATGCTCAGTTCTACCGCTTGTATTGTGATATACTAACACAGAAGCTTGTTGGTACATTGTGATTCAGTCTAACTTTTGCTGAGCTATTTGCTTTAAAAAGTCTGGCAAATGTTTCACAATTATTTTGGTACATCGCTTGCAGTGGTGGCATGTGTGTCTTTTTGCAAACTAGTGCTATTCCCATCCCGTCTCTCGAACAGACATAGAGCACAGAGTAAATTTGTCTGAAAAATCGGGAAGTAATTCAATAAATGTTTTTGGGTTTTTTTAGATAAATGTACTTAGCAATTATACAGATATCTAACAGTCAGGGCCATTTTTAGGCATAGGCCACCTAGGCAAAGAACTAGGGCACCTATGTTGATCCAGGGTGCCCATTCTTCTCCCTAGCTGTCAGCTGTGTTACTTGCTGTGTTAGACCTGCTCTCCTTGTTCAGCTGTAACCTGCAACATTGTATCTAGTACAGAGCCTGAACTCCACACACTCTACATAGCAACAAATGTTGCAATTTGCAAATTAACTGAAGGTGAAGGAAGGAGGGGGGAGGATGAGATCAGCTAATAGTACTGAGGGGAACAGTTCTAAAATGCCAGGTAAAAGCTGCTTCAGACTTTATAACAGTGACCCTGTGACTAGCAGCCATGAGATCATTATCTGCTGGCACTGAAAGTGTTAATAGGAAAGTCTGTTGGCATTGAATGGTTCATGGTAATACTCTTCTCGCACTGAAAGTGTTAATGGCAATACTATGGGGAAGTCTGCAATTAGCAATAGCAATTCTCTGGAAAGGTGCTGGCACTGAAAGTATTAATAGTAAAGTCTGCTGGCACTAAAGTGTTAATGGAAATGTTCTGCTGGCTGAAATTAGTAATGCCAATATTCTTGGAAAAGCACTGAAAGAGAAAAACATCTCAGATCTCACCAAATTTCCCTGTTCTGCCCTACACGGCTGGAAAATATTTCTGTGGAGAACACTGGTGCCACAAACCGCGCATCCACTGAAACCTATCCTGTCCTTCCAATCAGTATTTCATTTGTGGCCAGTGTTGCTGCATTCATACAAATGTATGTATACACGCCCGCCTCACCTGGTACAGCGTGTGCCTCTTACCAACTAGTAAAGCGGTTCCACTATAAAGAACAGTCGCTGTAGACAGTGTCAGAAGCAGAAGGAAGGAACCCAGCTGTAGTTTGACAGGACAAGGGCGCACGTAGGTGGGAGGACGCCTAGGGCACTAAAATGGCTAGAAACGGCCCTGCTAACACTTACCAAGAAGGGTGGTTTAAATGATTAGTAGTGGCAATAGTGTTCCATCTACAGTGGTAAAAGTATTTCATGTGTAGTACAGTAGCAGGAGATGGGGCTAAGATTGGTCTGATTTAGGATGTTCCGGGGCTTTAGATCCATAGAAGCTGTCCCAAAATAAATTATAATCTGTTACATACACAAACATGTAGAAGATATTAAAGTCAACTGAGAATATTCTGTCCGTATAATCTGGGTTCTGAAAACCTGCAGAAGGGTTAAAATTATAATTTGCTGGCATACCAACAAGCTATCTATTCTCACAGCTAAACAAATGGGCATCTGGCAGGGAGATCCCAGGAGGCACAGATGTGAGGAGAAATGACAGAATGTAGACTTAATGGATAATTAATACTACATATTTATACAGTGTTGGCAGTGTACACAGTTCTGTACAAAGGTTTCACATGCTAGAAATAGGAATCCCTAAACTGATTATAAGGTAGTTTTTTTCTGCAAGAACAGCTAAGATAGTACCTAGAAAAATATTCCAATTAAATAGCAGTTTTAGGATTTTACATTTCTTTATGAAGTCGGGAAAAAAGATCTGTTTCCAGGACTGCAGTACTAGTAGTCAAAACATTGTATTAGACTTTCATCAATGAAAATAACACAATATGGCATAAAAACTTAGTAAAAATACAATAGCCTTGTGTATACCATTTTAACATCAACATTTAGCTGACCAGTACAGCTGCTAGTTAAATAGCTCTTGCATAAAATGTAATAAAAGGGATGTCACGCATTAATATTTATACAGTTTGTATTAAAAACAAGTGGAGATGGAGCTGTAATTGCAGCTTTGTGTTGCCTGAGCATAGCTTCATCCAGGATCACAAACTGACCAAATGCGCTGCAGTTCCGAACTCCTTGGTTTGTACCAGTACGCTGAAGGACGTGTGATAATACCTTTTATCAATGTACACATCATATATTATAAAATATCATTTGTTACAGGTCCCTTCCTCCTTGTGCATGTTGTGTGCCCTGTGCTAGGCTGCACTGGTGTGTTAATGGTGATTGCATACAAGTACAAGAAGCCAGCAATCAGCTTTCCTAAATTTTTACCAAATGTAAATCATAACTAATGTAGATAACAGCATTATTTTTACCCATTTAGATTCAGGGGCTGATGTGAAATCCAATGCTAGAGCAACTCTCATCTTAGTGAATCACTATGCTTGTTTGTGTTGTCTTCCACATGTTCTGATAAACAACTTACTTTCACTACTTACCCAATTTCTTGGATTCCTCCCGCCACAGTTTCTTATATATTTCAGATGTGGGATTCTTTATTTTATATACTAGTACACTAAGTTAACAGATCATTCAAGCATATTATTGTACTATAAAGTAAAAGGAATGTCAAATAAATTACTACACATTTTCACGGTTTTTCAATAAAGGTTTGTCTCATTAAAAATGGTGCTAATTTTGCCCCAACCAATTGGATGGTATCTTTCAAATGTTAAATAAGATCTGATTGGTTGGGGCAAAATTAGCACCATTTTAAACGATAAGAACTTTTATAGAATCTCCCTGTTTTGTCTCCTATGTCCTAATTTGACTACCTTATAACAGATACACAAACCTTATAGGAAACTAACGACACCAGACAACATTGTCTCAATACATATTCAAATGATACAATACACTGTGTCCCACCTCTCTCTCTGCTTTTCATACAAAATAGAGTAGTAATCTTTGCAGTTTTTTTCCTATCCAGCACGAAGTATGTTTGGGAACTTGAACCTGTAACCTCTCATAGTGAGTAGGTACATTTAGAAATTATACCTTTAATTTGGAACAGAATGAAAGCAAGGGGGGGAAGACAGTAAAACCAGTTGAATATTTAGTATTGTTTTTTCTGGTAGGCTGTTCATTGTGCTGGCCGGTAAATAAACTGAAGAGTAACAGCAGTTTTCAGAGGCTTTATCGGGGTCTTTCTCATTTGTGTGGAGACATATATAAGAAGAATATTCTGTAAACAGAGATAGTGAATACTGGGGTCAGGGGACATTGACAATTGTTGCAGACAAGGCTGTTTGAAGAATTTATGAACAGAGACATGTACTTGCAACCACATGGAAGCCTTCTTATTTACAGAATTCATATCATACACGTATGCAAATACAACTAACTGGAGTAGTGTATTAAAATGCATGGGTAATAAGGAGAGGAAATCTTTAGTTTAGTTTTAAGTCCTATTAAAGCATTCCTAATAGAAAAGAAGAAAAAGGGGTGTGTGATTTGGGGAAGGGGAGACTTTAGTACAACCCACATAAGGTAGAATATTTCTGTTGTTTGTGGAAAGTCTTTCCATACCACAAAAATGTATTGCAGGGACCCTAAAGAATGTGCCTCTTCATATAATGTCCATAGTGTCTAGGTTTTGTCTCTCCTTACAGTTCCCCTATAATGATGTATAATAGATCTCTGGTCCATTCCCCTATAGTTGGACTGATGGTTAACTTACAATGTCTGTTAATAAGCTGAGCTATGATTAAGAATTTCATTAAATGGTATGTTCACACGCCTAAAAAAATTTAACCAACATCTCCACACACACCCCACAACAACAACAAAAAACCTTTCTTCTTATATAAACTTTTACGTTTTATTACCTGAGAAATGTTCTGCTCATAAACTGCCTTTAAAAAGTTATAATTATCCATCTGTAACTGCAGCTTCACAAACTGTCTAAGAAGATTCTGCCCTCAAAAGTAAAGTAAAAAAAATAGAGAGCACACATTAGTCGCTTGCCTGTAATGTGCATACATGCTTCTGAAAGCAGTTGTTTCTGAGACATTTTGGGTAACCGCAATTGGCTGGATTACTTAATTTTTATGCTGTTTATGAGTGAAACATTTAGCGGATTTTAAAGGATAATAGTGGGTTCCAATTTTTCCAACCAAGTTAGATTTTTATAAAAAGTCTTCCATGGTACCATCAAAATTAAACCTAAATCAGATCTCTAGGTAAAATATGTGATAAGTTATTGCTGGAAAGGTTCAGCAATATTTCTTACTGCTTGAACACTCTGTTTTCAGCCATGTGACCAGCTTGTAGTCATGTGACCAGCTTCAGTCTGCATTAATATTATTTCCTTCTCAGCTGTCAAATTTTTTATGTCTGTGCAGTTTCTTCCTGTTCCTTTCCCAACAATAAGTCTTAAATCAACATGCTCTGGGGCAGAGCGGAGCAGCAAGTAGTCAAGTAAAGTCACTCAAACAAATGGAAGCAGCAAATGTAAACATTCACCACACTATAATTTCTCACAGGCTGCAGCAAGAAAGGTGATCCAGGGATCATTTGAAAGGAAAGACTGCAGGCTTTCATTTAACCCTAACTTGTTCAGAGACCACACTAGCTCTTTAAGCGTTTTAGATTTGAAAGTTTTTTAAAGAATTTATAAAAAAGTTAATATTGACAATTTTCTAACCTATAAAAAGACACTGCTTTGTGCTTACAGTAATTGTAGGTCCAAAGTGCTGAAAAGTATTGTTGTGGGATTATTGACAGGGTAAGTAGAAGAGTGACAATTAACATCTTAATAGTAACATATAACAGGCAGCAGTATAGTAAATAGAAAAAATATTCTTAATGGCTGTACTGTAGTTAATTGTTGTGTTTACAGTGTTGAGCACCAAGGCAGACAGGAACAGCAGTATTTTGAAAGGAGGGAAATAGGGAATAAGGGAATTAAGGCATTGGTTATTTGTTTGTGAGAGGCCTGCTGAATGGCAGGTGTCACTGAGGGGGCTGAGTAGGTGTCACTGAGCAGTTACAGAGTACAGTATATTAAACACAAATTAAACAGGATTAAACACAAAATAAAAAGCAAATCATAAATGTTCATAACTGCTACATTAAAATCCATAAACTTGCATACATGATTTTTAATAAATACACAGATCCTTTTAATGTATTTAATTGCATATTATTTTAAAGTTTTAAAGTAAAAAGGCATCTTTTTTGCTATTTGTTATATTAAAACAACTTCTACACATTTTTCTTTACAAAATGATATCATGCACCAATGGGCATATTTATTCCTTAAAATGTCAAACTCTGGCTAAAAGATTACCACTGGTTCTTTAACATATTTGTTAATCTAAGATGATAAGGTCAATTGTGATGATTCAGAGGGTCTGAATCAACACAAGAATAAAAGTCTTAGAAGAGAATTTTAAGTAGAATATACTGTGACGCTCAGAGAGGAATGAATCTTCTTAATCTATTTATTATATATACAATTTAATAAATAAATACAATTTACCAGTCAAATAATATGATTCTAAAAATCTAGAGTCAGATCCTAAGGTAAATATCCCTAATGGACCTATATGATCATTCTCTGGAAAAAGCATGCATATATTAATAGGATTAGATGCACTTACATCCAATAAATTGGCACTTAATATTACACAATTACTTGTTTCTGAAAACTTTAATAACATTACTGAAATTAGCAGATTAATAAAATGAAGGGTGGTAAATACACTAATATGTATGTTTACCTCTTCTCTCACTCAAGTATTTCATACACTATAACTCTTCCTCCACTGTGGCTCAACTCCCAACATAGCAGTAAAAATACCAAACTCTCATGAAAGTATTGGCCACGTGGTATTGTTGCCAACAGTGTATACAAAAAGAAGTATAGTTTTACCAGATTTCCCAATACTCACAGACCCAACTTAAGTCTGTTAAAGGTTTTTCGCATGTGTTTAACTGTACGCACCTCTGGGATGGATGACTTTCCTTCTTTCCTGCTCAGAATGCCACAACTTCTGCGTAACTGCCGATTCCCTACAGATCTCTCAAGATTCATGGGTGGGTCTAGAAAATGGCAAATGACTTGAGTCTGAAACTTGGTTCGCTTAACTTCACTACACTTGTGAGGGGACAGCAGTACACACGGAGATATATTGAAGCAACAAAGTCCAAATAATTTAATGTACACACTGACAGCCACTTTCACACAACGCAAAATGTAGGGGAAAAAACATACATGCCTTTGTTCTCTGTGTCATGGTTTGGCACATAAAACTGCTGTGTGTACAAAAATACCAACTTCTTTCCATTGTAAGCACTGCACTTTTAGTTGTAGAGTTAAGTAAAAATGACAGGTATATCACAAAAAGAACTATGATGGTTATAGTGGGCTAGGGTATTTTATATAAACATGAACCTGTTGGTTCCACTTTGATAATAACAAAGTTAAATAAATTATCTATAAATACTACAATAAAAACTAATTCAAAAATGTCCTCAGGATTACACTTTTACTTTAAGTCCTTAGGAACTTTTAGGCTATGAAAATTGCATCAAACATTTTGCTGCGGTAGCATCTGCTTCCATTTTTCATTTAAACTAAAGTTAAATCCTCTCCTGCCCTTAGAAAAACAGGGGATTGTCAAAGATTTATATAATGATTATATATGATATGATATTGTAGCTTTCCTTCAAGGGAAAAAAGCACATACCCGTATACAAATATATGCTAAACAAATAATTTAAAAAGTCTGTATGTTATGTATATAGGGCCTAATGTGCCAGGCCTGAGATACAGCAAGGTACGAAAGATCCTCATTTCCAAATGTGTCAAACTTTAGGTATCCTACCTCCCCTTAAATATATAATATGACAAGATCATCTTATGACATTAAAAAGGTAAATTCAAAGTGATATTTCCAATTGCTAGGAAATTACTTTTTTTTTTTTAACCTTCCTTGAGATCAACTGTTAGGCAGGAATTGTGGGCATTGATTTGGAGTGGATAGACCAATGTCTTTATTAAACCTCAAATACTATACTATACTAGTGCAGCACTGAATGAAAACTTTTCTATGATAATTGATTTGGTCTGCCTATCTTGATATAGCCTTAAGAACTGTCCCTACAGTGCTTAATGTGAAAGGGCTGGGAATAGGTTATTATGTTCTATTAAAGAGCATAATGTCAATGAGGATAGGGTAGAAAAGTCATGGGATATGCATTTAAAAACAGAATTGCAAATTCTGAATGGCTGATTAGTAATTCATTCATCAGCATTCCACAAGGTTGCATTAGAATTTAAAACATGCACCTGACTGGTTACTGATAACAGAAAATGAAAGTGACAAATAACACAATAGGTACATCTAGGGAACTAAGGGGGAGATGCAATAAATTTCAGTATCACAACTGACCTGCACTTGTTCCTGCGATGTAGTAACCACTTTGCGACTGTTATTGCATCATGTTAATGAGGGAGGTAAGTTGCAACCTTTTGCACGGCTTTAAAGCCACAATTGAAAAGGCTTTAATTTTGGTCCAAAGAACGTGTGCAATGACCATCTCTACATTTATTGCATCGCTTGCACTGAGCTATTTCCAAAAGTCTTTGGAAAGGGTGCAAGCAATGCAAAATGAGGAAAAAACCCTCGCTAACCCAATATTACATCAGTTAGCACTTAAGTTTTGCACTTAATTTTCCCCTAAGCACGGAATATTGCATCTCCCTGTAAATATATACTTTAGTTTAGGGGATATGTAGCACTTTAGTTTTGAGTATTACCCACCTAATGGAGAAATTGGATTCTATAACTGGAAGCATGAAAACACAAAGCCATAAGTTTTAAATAGATGACATTCTTCTTTTACACATGTCCATCAGGAAAGGTGACTCCATTTATTTTCAAAAACTATGTAGCTGCAGCCAGAGATGACATCTCTGAAAAACCAGAAGCATGAGCAGGGTGGAAGAACAGGGGCAGCATAGTTTTAGTAAATGGCAGGGGTTGAAATGTCTACCTGCAGGTACCCATTGAATGGAAAATGCCTAAAACAAAGACTAAAGCACATTTTGAAGTTAATTCTCCATTAAAACATAGGTATGGCTGTGTTTTAATATGAATATTATGATAAAATGGTAAGGAATGTTACTGCATTGTCACAGAATGCTCCGTGTGAGGTTGTGGGAAATTAAGCAAATCAGGCAACAAAAGCTCTTTTACAGTTAGAGGAGCTTTATTATAACACACCAGTATCAAGCACAACCTACCAAGCAAGCACTGTCCTTGGGATGCAGTCCCTGGTATCTCTGGGCTCCACTGCCTTGGCTCCAAACTGCTGGGCTGATGCTGGCGTCTCCTGGACTGCTGAATCCTTCCTGGCTCCTTGCTCCCTTGCTCTTAAGCTAAGGGACATGGTAGTATGTTACAGCTCTGAGCTACTGGACACTGCCTAATCATGTGTCCTAGCTCTGTACTCCCTTGCTCAACTTTCCCTTCTGGAAAACCCTAGTCTGCTTCTTCATGCAGACTAGCCTTCTGTATCCCTTGCTCTCAAGCTAAGGGCAGGATAGAGTTAATCAGGTCTTAGCTACAGGATACTGCCTCCACATGTATCCTAGCTCTTCCTTTGTCTATGTGCTTCCCCCTAATGTGGACTAAAGCTGTGGACTAGCTTTTTATTCTCACATTCACTTTGAAATGTAAATGACCAACCTTCAACCAGCAGCCAATCATCAGGCTTGCTGAACAGCAGACCAATCAATGATTGCTTAACTCAACCCAGCTGCCTAGCTAAGCAGGCACCATACTAATGAGTTTACGCCAGGCAGCCCCAGGAGTTTTACCCATTGAGCCATCTTGTGGACAAAGGACTAACTGCATATCCCCAACAGTGTGCTTGGTACATTTTACAAAAGATATAATGCTGGGAGAGGTGGTGCCTGGATGAAACAATGTTGTATTATTTATTAAAGACTATGCACCACCCTCTCCATTACATAGCAATCATTATTTAAAGGGCAATTATAGTGAGAAAATTGTTTTTTTTTTATTTCTTCTAATGTATCCTATAAGTCATCCCATCCACCAGGGTACCTTTAGTTTCTTTAAATTCTACATAGTCCCCGAGATATAAGCCTTTGAATATGCTGTGATTTGTAGGAGCTGCTACACCTCATCTGTCACTCAAAGGCACACACCCACACAATCCAAAGCTCCCCTGCAGTACTGTCACACACTCTCTCACCCACACTATATGTACCATGTGCAACATATAGTCAAATGCTGTAGTGCTAAACACAATCAATAAACCATTAACCCAGCAATATGAGCATAACACACTATAAAACAGCCCCTCCCCCCAAAAAAAACCAGTGACTCAAATGGAACACTAATACAGTATATATAATACAGTAATACAGACTATATACCAAACAAGACACACAGTGCAATCTATGAAATATATAGACTAAAGCAACTGAAATGTAACAGGACAACAAGCAGTGTCACTGTGTTTGTGAAGGTCTCTCACTACAAGCTGCTGTTACACTGACTCTCTCTTCAGTGATTATGATCTCAGCTAAGCAGGGGAGAGATATGAACTTTAGGTAAAAAGTAAATAACAATTAGCAAAGTTAGAGAACAGGCAGAGTTTAGTAACTTACTTGTAAAGAATCTCAGCACCACTTGTCCTCCTCTCTCCCCCTCTGCCCCTCCCTTCAGCATATTGCTACTTTATTCCACACTTTGATTGCTTGCAGTCTAGCTCTGGAAGGGAGGGGTCAACAGGATGTCAGCACTTCATTTAAAGTCCTTGCAACTGACAATGCTCGGACTCTGTATACAGCCCGTCACGGCTTGAGGGGGAGTAGACAGAGAGGGGAGGGGGACTACACAGCTTGGTACAAACTTCTGCCAGTGTGAAGAAATGAAGCCACACAGAAACATGAAAGTAAGGCAGCTTATACTAAGTGATCTATACATTGTATACAGACAAATTTTTCACTATAGTTGCCCTTTAATGTTATTACAGACCCCTGGTGCTCCATCACAACCCCTGATGATTATGTCCCTATGTCACTGGACCTTCAAGGAAATGACATCCCAAAAGTTTAACATAATTGTTCAATCCTTAAAGGAATAGTTCACTCATAAAAATAACACATGGACAATGGATTTGGGGACAGACTGTCTTAGGTGGAGGTTAAAAATTGTCTATTAAAGGAATAGTTCACTCAAAAATAACTCTGTGACCAATAATGACATAATTCATATGGATCACATATCTCTTTACTGTTTTTCCATCCGCAGCTCCATTCCCCAATTAGGTTTCCCAAATGTAGAAACCCCCCTTGTGTTACAATAAATAATGTTATGTTACAATAAAGCACAGCCACGTTCACTTTACTGTGCAGTCTCATTGCTATAGCAACTTCATCTCATTGCGCGTGCGTGAATGCGTGAGGGCAATAGGGAATATCGACGGAGGCTTAATTGGGAGCTGCGGATGGAAAAAAAGGATAGAGATATGTGATCCATGTGAATTATGTCATTATTGGTCACAGAGTTATTTTTATGAGTGAACTATTCCTTTAATAGACAATTTACCACCCAAGACAGCCTGTCCCAAAATCCGAGTCCATGTGGACTCTTACCAAGGAAAGGAACATGGGTGCCTCTTGCAAGTCCAATAGGTTTGTGTATCTCAAAACAAAAGTCCTGGGGTAGCACATGATTAGGGTTTACAAAACTGGTAATAATTCCTGAGTACTTGTAGCCCAAACCCTGCTGTGCATTTAGTACAACATCCTAGATGTGTGGACTCCAGTCCATTTCCATAGGATGCTGCAGAAGGGAAACTTCATTATAATTATCACTGGTAAATGTCCAGGCAAAAGATTGTGTGGTTCAGCTGTAAGGGACTTATTCAGTTCATAATCTAGGGATAATGGGTTCACATAAACATTCCCATAGTTGAGATCTAGTTGAACATTGTCCCTGTTCATTATTCATTATTTAATGTTATTACAGACCCAATCTGCAGTATGTGTACCACACTCTTTCCTCCTGGGGTGCTTTTACATGTAACTGCATACCACAATAAGAATAGTATTACCATAGATATACAATATGAAAGATCCATGGATGCATGCTACGGGGTGACTGCAAAACAAGGTTCCCCTGAACTGATTATTGTATATAAATGTTTTGTAGGTTTAATGTTTAATTTGTTTGCCATATATAAATCACTTTCTGTGAATTTTGCCTCATTCCAAAGCTAGCAACCCACCTGCTGCCCAGATCCATTAAAATGTATATTGGTCATTTCTCAGTAGAACTGAGGAAGGCTCTTGGATGGGTGGTAAACAGTCTTTATTAAACTAAGGAGCATTTTTATAAACCAATGAAGATGATATTTTAGCGCTATTTTTACAATTTTTCCGCCTTATGCTGCATTTTTGCTTATGCCAGAATTACCGGCAAACATTGTTACGGCATTTTTTATAGCATTAAATATAGCGGAATTCTTGGCAGATATTTGGTGAAAAATCATCTACCAATTATCTCCAAGGCCTGGTAATAAGTTCTTTTACTTACTGGAAGATTTCAATAATATGACTATTGCTTATTGTGTTATCCTATTAATGTAACTGGTTGATAGTTAGCTACAGTATGCTGAAAATATGTAATACTGAAAATTAGCCATGATGTGCTACCCTAACAGAGAAAATTGGCCTTGGTGTGTTTTAAACTTGTTATCCTATCTTTTGCTGAATAAACAACACATGTGTTAACCTGACTTTTTAGCAAATTTTCAATATTATTAAAAGCTGGGGAATGTTGAAAAAAATTGTCGAGGTCTGATGGGAAAAAATTTCAAAAATAATGCACTTTATAAAATATTTTTACTAAAAAGGCCCAATTGAATTAAATGTGAACTAAAGTCACCATACAACATCTTCACAATCGACATAGCACTTTCACAAAGATACAATGTTGGTTGATATTTGAAATGATCCTGTGAGTACTTTGCTTTTCATGCAAAAAGTAATCTTTTTCAAGAATTGAGGAAAAAAAGAAAATTGTGGGAATTGAACCTGTAACCTCATGGGCTGTGTGTTTCTAAAAGTAGAGTATTAATCTACTGAGACAACAGAGAACACAAATAAAACAGACACATTTAGAAACATTATCAGAATTAAAGCAAAAAAAAAAAAGCAATTAAAAAAAACATGGCAGTAAAATCAGCTGTTTGGTGTTGTTCTTTGTAGGCTGTCTGTAATTCATGCTGTAGCTATACTGGCAACAACATGGAAGCCTTGTTAGTTACATAATCTACTGATATAAATGCAACTTACTGGAGAAATACCTTAATATGTACAGGTGCCTGGGGTGAAAATCTTTCACATTAGCATTGTTTAATTTTGATTATTGTTTGTTTTTTGCAATGGCCTGGATGATGCTAAACCTTTCATATATATGTATAAACTAGATATTCTGAACACCATGGTACTACTTTCACAAACTTTTCCACTCTTTTTTTATTGAAATGCCTTATTAATGATAAAATAATTAGCAGTAGTATGCATACAATGCAAACATTCAATGTCTGTTAAAAAAAATTTTAAAAAAATCATATAATGTTATCTTCTTTTAATTGATCTTAACAATAATGATAAGTGAGTAGGCTTTTCTAAACATATTTGTATTTCCTCTTAAATTATGTGTTAAATTGTAATAAAATGGATTAACAAATTAAATAGGTCACAGGGGAGCCACCATCAGCATGGATAAAAAAAGACCATACACAAATGCAGGGTATAAAAATATATAGAAAATCTACTGTTGTTGTGCACCACCACAAATGGACATTTAGTGGGGTAGGTTTTTACAGATTTGTTGAGGTCAAATTGCCAAAATTGGATTTTGTATTCTGTAAAATTTAAAAATTGCTTGTGCAAGTGCATGTCCACCCCCAAACAATAATTGATATTTAGCTATACCCCCCCCAAACCTCAAGACTATATTTTTTTTAATATAACAGCAGTTTTCCTGAGCGTTGCATACGCTGTTAAGCTTTGGCACAAGCCAATTGGCCAATATGTCAGGGTTATCCAGGGATACTTCCTCTGAGCATGCATCAAAGCTCTCAGAGTATATTCAGCGCTTAGGGGAACTGCCGTGACCATGAAAATATTGGGAGGATAAACTGCATACAGAAGCACTTTTGAGGTGTGTAAATACCACGGTCTTGAGGGTTTGGGGGTGATCTAGCTAAGTATGAATTATAGTTTGGTAATGGACATGCCATTTAAGGGTCCTAATTCATATGAAATAAAAATTTTACAAAAATTCACATGGTGATCGCATGCATTAGAAAATTGCAAAATATCACAGTGCTCACAGTTGTGCTTTCGTTCCACAATTTACATTAAAAATAAAATGTCAGTGTGGATCACAAAGAACAAACAGATCGCAAAAGGCAGCAGTGGGGCCTAGGCCTTAGGGGTTTACTATGTTGGCTTACAAGGTAGGTACACACTGAATCAGGTATACTTTAACAGAGTCCTCACCTTCTGATCGCTCCACACCTCACGGTCACAGCTAACGGGTTTACTAAGCTGATAATCCTTGACTTGATGCAATTGCACACTTAAACCTACACATTAGAATACATTTAAGCAAGCAAATCATGAAAAATAATTGATACCAATTTGGAGATTCATACACACATCCTGGTCAAATAATATTTGTATTTTAATTATTATCCTTTATTACTTAGATTTAGTTAAAATACAAAGCATTGGATATGCACCAAAAACGGTGATTGAATGCGTTGGGAAGAGTGCAGATCAATGATTTAACCACTGATTTCTGAATGGTTAAAAATAACTCTATTCCATAAGTTCTGAAACAGTTTTTACTGTCTTAATGTTTGTATAAATTTTTACCAGACACAGAGGAGACCCTGAAAATGTGTGAGAGCTAAAATTTAAGATACTTCTGACTGCATATCTAAAGAAATAGGGGACATCCCTAAGGTCTCCATAGGTAGAAGAACTACAGAGAATGGTTGCAGGTCTGTAACGTTTTATAAAAAAAAAATATTTTTGGGGGGTGGGGCATTTTATACAGCTTGTCATGTGCCTGTCACAGAGTTTCAAAGAGACAAGGCAGACTAGGAAGTGTATCATCCCAGGCATCGTCACAGGCTTGTTCAAAAGTTAATACAAGCCACTTGACTGGAGACTACAGTTACCGTTTAAACAGACTATATAACCTCTCTGATCATGTGAACATTAAAATACATCATATAGTGAAAAAACAAATCTACTTTTGTTGTTTTAACTGATCTTGTATCTAATGCTCTATTTAGATGCCTAAAAAACCTACTAGTTACCTAAACCAGGATCTAATAATGCAAAACAGCATCTTCATTAAACAATATTGCTTTGGACAGAGAGGGCAGCTGTGCAGAAGCAAAACATGAGGAAAAGAGGTGGAAGAGGCACAGCATAGTTTTTAAAAGGGCAGTTTTTTTAATGCCTATTTTACAATGAGGTTCCTATTACTATATATTGCAAGTAATTAAATAGTGTAGCGTCCACAAAATGACAAAGACTCCTTTGAATTGACTAGTTGTTTCATTCTTGTGAATAAACCTTCTGATTTAACACATGCATTGCAGACTACATTTGAATAAATTAAAATTGAAAAATAAAATTAAAAATCCGTCAGAAACTGAATGCTATAGGGAAGAGAGTCTCCTTAAATGAACCACTGTGTTTAATCCTCTTATTTTTAATTAGCAAACATAACCTCACTTTCAGCCAATTTTGCCTCACTCCAACCATCTGCTTCCCAGTGCCATTGAGCAGATGCATGGCTACTATTTTTAGGGAATAGGTCTACTATGAAATAAAAAATGGAAAACTTAAGAAAAAAGTTTTACAAGGACAGAGACTTTTGCTAATTTAGTCTTGAGTATTAATCACACTACATTCAGGCAAATAAGACATAGAAACATAATTTGTCATGCTACTTCTATCCACTACAAATATCTTATTATTTAAGGAATATAAGTTGAGTTTGAAAACTTAAGAAATTCATCCATTCGAGGATAAGATTAGATCATACTTAACAGCTTGACTCCATAATGAAGCACTCTTCCTAGCTACAGTATACAATAACAGGGGATGCAATAAACCGGTGTGATTGTTTAAGTGAGTGTAAAATCCATGTGATCTGATGTAATATATAACTTTTTGGACTTTGCCCTAACCCTAACCCAATGCAATATACATTAAGTTGTGGTATGCACTACCTTGGAATTACTGCAACACAGGATCAATGTCAAGTTAAAACCTCCGACTTGCGATATTACATCATCTAGTAAATAATTAGAGATCTTAATAGCCGAGGGTAAGCATGACCCAAGAAAGAGCTATATTGATTGGCTAGACAGTATGAGTCATTCTCCAGAATTCCTAGCAGCCTTTAGTCAGTCCAATGACTGAGCCAGCCTTTGAAATCAATTTATTTAGTCTGTTGGCAGGACATACATTAATTGCATTTTCCCAACCCACCATCGCATAAAAGATTGCACTGGCACCCAAAAACCAATAAAAGCTCTTTAGAAGTAACCTGCACACACCAAAGTTTTATTTATTTCAATATTCTTGTGAAGGTTCTCATTCATCCAGGTCATGGTATATCTGTTATATTCATTTAGATCAACTGGACTTGAAGTTTAGTTCTTAAAGACATTTCGCTAGTCATCCGACTGGCTTTCTCAATTCAGAATGACTTGTACAAGAATCTGTCAATAAGTACCATGGAAAGTCCCAATTAGCATATAACAGCCAGGTGTGGCTAAGAGGTATTATTGAAAATGCCCAGCACTATTCAAGCTTGGTTTCAAATGTTTTAATGGTAAATGTCACACGACTAAAACAATATTTTCTAAGGTGCATATTTTTTGGGCCTGGGGGGTTGATGGACCTGGGCAACTTATCCACTCTGGTGAGTGTTTATCTACCTGTTTGCATTATCGTTTGAAATTTGGGGGACTGACCTGTCCAATTTACTCCAGTGTCCAGGACCGGGGGCCTGTCCACCCAGTCCTACCTCCTATCTAAGTAGTCCCATAGGGCTGAGACTTTTGTTACACTATATTGTATAACTATTGTTGTATATTGTTTGGATGGCTGTCTTTTTTCTGCTCTTTAATGACACTAACATATTAAAATAAATGAGAATCTTCACAAACATGCAAAAATAACATTCGCTCCCCACAATCAGTCATGATTTACAACATGTCCGAATTGTCCTTTTATCCGATATCAGTTGTGGGCAAATGCAAAATTACTGCAGATATTTCGATACCGACCAACCATTATATGGAAATAACAGTCGGTCGGGCTGGAAAAAAAGTAATATGCAAGTATTTTTTTAAAAATACGCTTCTACCTCTCTACTTGTCTTCCATGCCTCCTACTGCACAGTAAAATAGTAAAACAATGTACACACTGCTATATTGATAACCCCTGCTTTTGAAACAAGTATGTTATTTTTTAATGCAACAAACTATGTGTAAACCCTTGACAGAAATGGGGGACCTTGTAAAGAATGTTGTTACAATTTACTAATCCTGGTAAACTGATAAGACAAGATAAGGGGGAGAGACTCTGGGATTGATGCCTTTAAATGAGGGAATAAAATAATGTACCCCCTACTCTTAATTAATAGAATATTAAAAGTCACCTCAGAGTTATAGTCCTTATAATTTACAGTAGGAGGTGCATTATTCACAATATAATACAAAAGGCTGTAGACTTTCAATGGGGGGATGCAGTAGAATATATCCAGGCAGCAGTGATCACTACAGAGTCTGGACACCGGCAGTTAAAGTCACTGAAGGGAAAAGGAATGCAGACTCACTAGCAGACTAACTACGGACACCGTAGGGAAAGGAATGCCTGTGATGGTGGTTGAAGTGATACATTATGTTCAGGTCTGTGGCCTATCATACATTTATATGTAAAATTACTGACATCCTTTAGTATTAATAATAATAGGCTGTGTTTAAAGTTTTGTGTGTGTGTGTGTGTGTGTGTGTGTGTGTGTGTGTGTGTGTGTTTAATTATTTTAATTAAAAAATGGCCCAAAACACCATTTTTTTTATTTAAAATAATTAAACCTGGTGTATTATAAGAAATAATATGCCCCATTACAGTCTAATATAAGGTGTATAAAGTCAACTTGGAGTTCCCTGCCAGCGGCCTCATGCTTTTATATGGTCAGGGAACTCGTCTGTGACTTTTATCCTTATATTACACTGTAAAAACATATTATACTTTATTATTATTGTAGATTTATATAGATCCAACATCTTCCATGGCGCTTTACAGTTGCATTAATATACAATAAACATGCATGTTACATACAAGAGTAGTGTGAGTAATACATATATACTGCAGTACGCAGAGTTTTTAAAAGTGATTTACTTAAAGGCACATTTCTGACACTGAGTCAATACAAAGAAGCTACTGGATCTATTCCATCTTCTCCATCATCTTTTCATGTCATATGTTATTTTAAAATGAGAAGGAAGTGAGTGACTTCAAATTATAGAGAGGCAGATGTCTGGTAATTGCTGAAATCTGCTAATATATGAAAGTAGAAACATATGATCTAATGGGGACTTTCACACTTGAAACCTGTTTTGCAAAGCATTAAGAATAAGTATTGAAAGTCTTCCATCTGTAAAACTGAACATAATAACACCCTGTATTCCTTTTACTATTCACAGAGTACACCATTACATAGTGAGAAAATATATAACTTGCTTGCATGAAGCAAACTTTCCTAAGCCATTAAGACACATACTGACAGTTTTTGAACACAGGTAGAAGCAAAATATTTACAGCACCGCAATCGGCAACCCGGTGCAAACAGCCGGGCGATGGCGTTAAAAGTGCTGCAATAAAATGCAGATTTCGGCATATAACATTGCTTGGGGAGACTGAGCTGTTAACTTTCGCATTAGCCATGCAGCCGTCGCAAGGAAGGAGTTTAAGTCACTCTAACCGATATAACATCTGTTAGCATGACTTCAACTTCAAATCAGGAGCGATGCACCCGTTGGTGCATTGCCCTGTTAAACTGTATTAATACCACAGAAAAAAAAAATTGGGGAAACAAGATTCATCAAGCCCTATTACGAGCTTGAATGGTGGACCTGGGCCGTAAGGTCCATGTCCCCTTCCCTGGAAAAAAGTATTTTCCAACAAATCTTTCTACACATCTATTCTAGCACCAGTAAATGTAATGGTCTTGATAACTAGTGGTGATATAATTCACAAATAGCTCGTGCAACAGCTGTAGGAACTCAGGTCAGACATTTTGAAAGGGATCCATCCAAACAGATCCTGCTGACCCTGACATTTTATTTGTCACTATGAGACTTCCACTGTGTTTTTTTAAACCTCAGGTGCAATCAGCAGCTAAATTGAAAGTAATCAGATTGCAAATGCTAAGCAACCAAAATCCAGCGGCTTCAAATAGATAAACTCCAAAGTCTAAATTCTGCCATGTACAAAAGGCCATGTATAATTGGAACCTTTTATGTGTACAAGAGTCTCCTTTTTACTCGTTTCTAAAATGGTAGTTACTGGGAACCCCATAATGCTTTTCTTAACTAGTCTGGTGTCAGGTATTATCTAGTTTCAGCTGCTTTCATACAGCCTCATAGCCTCTGGGATGGGTATATATGTTAAATGAATGTGGTATGATACGACACAATAGGTGTTGCTACCTCTAGTTAAACCTATTTTCTTTGTAGACAAGGTCTTTGAATTTTAGATACAATGCATTGCAATGGTCACAATAGGGGGGTTAGATTGTGAATATTTAGCAATGTTATACATAAATGGATTGATGCTGCCATACCTTTCATCTATTTACAATGCTATTTTATCATCTTTAAACTAGTTTAACAATTCCCAAATATGTAACTGGAACAGTAAACTGTACATTTCACTGTACATAGTGACTAGATTAAGTTTCATTTTTCACTTCATCATTAATTTAATTGGAAAAGTATTATGTTTATCCATAAACATGCTTAGGAATGTTAATACTTAAAGGCCACTTGGATGACTGGAATAAAAAACATGTATTTTTTTATAACTATTTTGATGACATAACAATGGATAACTTTACAAGTATACATATTATATGAAACAAATTCAGACTGCCTGCAGTCCTATCCTCTTGATGCTGTTTGTATTTATGATGTTGGGGACCAACTCTTACTATATATTATACAGTAAGATATAATATATATATATATATATATATATATATATATATATATATATATATATATATATATATATACAATACAAGAATTGTGGAAGCACTCCAATTAGGCTAATTTACAACTACATTTAGCGGAAGTGCTACTGATCTGGTCAAACATTATACAAACATAGAAAGGATAATCAATGCACATTCCTAGGCCCCATACAATATCATATATCTGCACACTGGCATACTTTATAAACAAAGGGGTTTTAGTATACATTACTGTGATCACATGAATGAAAAGCCTTCCAACCACGTCAAGGTAACCCAGTCAAGGAACCCCTTCCAGACTGGGGTTACCTTGACGTGGTTGGAAGGCTTTTCATTCATGTGATCACAGTAATGTATACTAAAACCCTTTGTTTATAAAGTATGCCAGGTGTGCAGATAATATGATATTGATGGGGCCTAGGAATGGCATTGATTATCCTTTCTATGTTTATATATATATATATATATATATATATATATATTATATATTATATATCAACCAAAATCAGGAACTTAATCTTCATAGGTTTATATGCCTAGGTACCAATATATATTCCAAAGAGAAATAGTGCACTCAGGTCGTTTTAAATTGTGTTAATTTTCACATCATTGTTACAGTAGCACTGCACCTACAGAGAGATTTACGCAGAGACATAACAGAGCTGAGTAAATCTCTCTTTGAGATGGTATACAACATTATTCTCATTATTTTGTTGTATACCATTTTGTTTGTTGGGTATGAGCCCCCAAATGTTGCTTGAAAAACAGGCAGTGTGCCTCAAAACGTTGCAGTTTTTGACACAGTGTGAAAATAAAGAATACTGTTGCAAGACAAAGTGGTGCATGTTAAAGGATTTTCTTTTATCTTTGGGGCCCTACAGCACAGGCACACTGAACACTGGCAAGCATTGAGTGGGATTGGCGTGAAGGCGTGCGGCAAACTCACTAACTTACTATTTGCTTTATATATATATAATATATATAATATATCTCCCTTATCCCTTATTATATAAATATTTTATATCTCCATAGGAGATTGCATTGAGTTTTTAGGAGTACCAATGTGGTGGGGGGTATATGTATTTACATATAGGAAAGCTGTATAAGTATGTGTGTACTATCTCACTTTTACCATTTAAATGACCTCAGTGAATGTATATAAAGAATAGCACTGCCTTATATTAGGTAAAACACAAAATTACAAATACATACTTACTTACAGAGCTGAGATCCCTATTTCAACATGGAATGGTCAAATGGCAGCTAAACCACAACCCTGTGTCTGCTCCATGTGAAAGGAACTGCAATCCTAAAAAGTTTTTGTCTGCTACACAGGATGTGATGTTATTGTAATGTACATATCACACAAGGTTCCTTATATACCACCTCCAGCTGCAGGTGGTATCAGTGAGTAATAAGAGACAGTGAGTAGCCCTGCTCTCTATGGCTAGGAGGAAAGAAAGTGAAGTAGATTGTGGCGTGTGCTTTGGAGTGATATTGAATGCAACACAAGATCCTGTTAAAGATCCTGTGTATAAGACCCTGTGATAAGATCTGTGTATAAGACCCTGTGTATAAGACCCTGTGTATAAGATCCTGTTACCACCTGTTAGGAGGACAGATATTGGACGACAATATACCTTATTGGATACAAACTCTGAGGCAAAAGATAAGTGTACACCAACTTACAAGGACACACAATATACAGGTGGTCAATATACAAAGTGGTGCACCATAGACAGGGACAACCCTGGTTACTGCACATGTTATGTTGGGAAAACTATTATGTGCAATGTCTGCTTTGTGCCAGACCACCAGAGTAACCCACTGTGTGCCATGCTACACATAATCATTCCATAAAGCAGAGATCTGGTACAAATTGGTGGTGGGGGTGCTGGTAATACATTTATTCTCCCGTTTTTCTCTGTATATTTGTTCTCTGTATTAAAGGATAAGTGCACTGTAAAATCAAGTTATGTTCATTTGTAAGCTGTAGCTTTAAAAATACCGTTGCCATATTTTTTTTTTTACCAATGCCCCTCCAGGCCTAGCTTTGTGCATTGAAAGTTGCTGACATCTTGTTACTGGTTTGTGAATGTAAGCTCCGCCCCTCTGAGATTCTATGCTTTTCTCCTGCAGGTAGAAAGCATGTATATGCAGTAACAAGAAAACAAGCCTGGAATACTTAGAATAATAAATAAATATAATCTTTATTAAGGACATAAGGTGCTAATGAATTGAGACATTTAACCCACCAGACCTCCCTTTGTTTAAGCTGAGTTCCTATGGGCAGAGGCAGAAATTTAGGAGCCTGGAGTGTCTCGAATTTTCATTGAGACAGCAGGCCTGAATTTAATTTGAATTTCAGGATTTGATGGTTAATGATTATTTTAAACAGCATAGAGTGTGTGTTTTTTTTATTTTGTGGGACACCTTTAAGGACCAATTTGTGTTTTTCAATTACTTCTACCTCCCTGTTTAACAAAAAACAAACAGTTCATTACCCAGAGCCGCTATCGCTCTGGGTAAATGCTCCTTCGTCAATTTAATATCGTGTTGCAAATGGTGGGTATTTGCTGGCGTTAAAATCCTGCGCTAAAACTAGCACAAATGCAATAAATGCACTGGTGATTTTTGCATAACCCGCGCATCCGGCACTAATATGGAGTTAAAGTCGCGCTAACCGGTAAGAACCCTATTTTTGCCCAGCGAGTCTGTGGTAAATAAGGCCCAAATAATTTGAATACTAAAATATTAGCTTGAAAACTGTCCCTTTTTACGTTTAATCAACCGTTAATAGTAGTTTATAGTTTATGTATTTGAGGTTGAATAAAGACATACGTCCATCCAGTCCAACCCATCTAGCAATATCCCCATTCTGCTAACTGTGATCCAGAGGAAGGCAAAAAAAAACCACCAAATTTATGAAGGGGGAAAAAATTCTTCCTGACTCCAAGTGGCAACGGTACATAACTCTACTTTATGTATCAATACCAGTAACTTGCAACATTCGTCGTTTGCAGGAACTCATCCAGCTTTTTTTTTAAACAGACCAATGAACCTGCCATAAACAACGTACACTGGAAGACAGTTCCATAGCCTTACCGTTCTCACAGTGAAAAACCCTTCCGAACTTGAGCCTAAACCTTTTTTCTTCAAGTCTTAGGGATATCCTTGGTCCTCTGACATGTTCTATTGGTGAACAATGCTCCAGTTTATTGGATGGCCCGTTAATGTATTTATACAAGTAATCATATCCCCACACTCTGAACCCTTTCCATTTCAAAGTGTCCTTTTGTATACAGATTCCAAAATTGCACTGCATATTCCAAATGAGCCTTACCAATGCATTGTAAAGAGGGAGAATAACATTTTCCTCCGTGAATCCATACCTCCTTTATACAAAACAACCATGCTGGCTCTGGGTTGCCACCTGGCACTGCTTGCTATATTTAAATTTGTATCCACCAAAACCCAAGATCCCTTTCTAACAGGAATCACCAGGGGCGTATCTAGGGTCTAAGAAGATCCGGGGCACTCCTGGGCACTCCATGCGCCGCGCAGCAGCGGCGCAAAATTTTTTAGGCCACGCCCTTTCTCGCCCCAATTAGGACACACCCCCTAAGTACTTAATGAGATGGCCAAAAAGACACAGACAGACAGAAGATAACCAAAAACATAGACACACAGCCCGATAGTGAAAACAGACAGAAAGACAGTGAAATAGACAGACAGAGATAGAGATTTGGATAGAGAGACACAAATTAATGACAAAGGCACAGTAAACTGGCAATATCATTATATACTGGTAGCAATCTGGTAATTTTAAACTTACTGTTGTGTTCAGTGTTAGTCAGTCGCTTGGCCATCCTTTGGCCAGAGGAGACCTTCTTGTACCTTTTACAGACCTCTGCCCCTATCTATCTGTCCCTCTCTCTCTGTATATCTACTATCTAACCTGCTATCTATCTATCTATCTAACTCTGCTATCATAATTCTATCTAACTCTGCTATCTATCTATCTAACTCTGCTATCTATCATCTGTCCCTCTCTCTCTCTGCTATCTATCTATCTAACTTGCTATCTATGTATCTATCTAAATCTGCTATCTTCTATCTAACTCTTGCTATCATCTATCTATCTATCATCTATCTAACCTGCTATCATCTATTATCTACTATGCTATCTATCTATTATCTATCTAACTCTGCATCTAGTATCTATATAATCTGCTATCTATCTATCTAACTTGCTATCATCATCTACTATCTATACTATCTAATCTGCTATCGATCTATCTATCTACTCTGCATCTATTCTATCTATGCGATCTATCTAACTTCTTGCTATCTATCTAACTCTGCTATCTATATAACTCTGCTATCTATCTAAACTCTACACACTACACCATCTACTATCTATCTTACTACATCATCTCATATCATCTATCTATCTATCTCTATCTATCTATCAACTCTGCTATCTATCAAATCTGCTATCTATCTACTAACTCTGCTATCTACTATATCTAACTCTGTCTACCAACCCAACACCACATATCTATCATCTATCTAACTCTGCTATACTATCTAAACTCTGCTATCTATATATCTATCTATCGATCTATCTATCTATCTATATATCTATCTTCTATCTAAACTCTGCTATCTACTAAATCTTGCTATCTATCTATCTAACTCTGCGATCTATCTATCTAACTCTGTCATCTATCTATCATACTATGCTATCTATCTATCTACTATCTAACTCTGCTATCTATCTATCTAATTAACTCTGCTCTCATCTACTATCATCTACTATCTACCTGCTATCTATCTATCAACCTATCTATCTATCTATCTAACTCTGCTAGCTATCTATCTATCTATCTATCTATCTATCTATCTATCTATCTATCTATCTAACTCTGCTATCTAACTCTGTCTATCTATCTATCTATCTAACGCTGCTATCTAACGCTGCTATCTAACTCTGCTATCTATCTAGTAGGAGAAAGGCCGGGAGCGCAGAGGCCGTCTGTATGTTCTGCGCCGTCGCGCGAGTGACTCATCGCGCCGGCGTGCGCGTGACGTCATCGCGCCGACGGAGTCCGCCGGGGAGTCCAGAACTAGGGGCACAAGTCAGGAAAACATTCGGGGCACTTTGCAAAACATCCGGGGCACGTGCCCCGAATGTTTTAACGTAGATACGCCACTGGGAATCACTAAACACAGAGCCATTTATAGTATAATTAGCACAAGGATTTTTAAGTCCAAAATGCATCACCTTACATTTATGAACATTGAATCTCATCTGTCACTTAGCAGCCCAATGTGACAATCTATCTAGATCCCCCTGCAGCAATTGCACATCCTCTGAGGTTTTTAATGGTCGAAAAAGAAACCTTGCTAACATTACCCACTTCCAAATCATTAATAAATAGATTAAATAGAAGCGGCCCCAACACAAAACCCTGTGGCACCCCACTTAGCACTTTAGTCCATAATGATGAAGCTCCATTTACAACTACTCTCTGCATCTTTTCATTAACCAATTTTCTATCACAGTACAAATGTGACTCCCCAGACCAACAGACCTTAGCTTATACATTAGTGCCTATGGGGGACTGTATCAAAAGCCTTTGCAAAATCCAAGTAAACTACATATACTGCTATGCCAGAGTCTAAATTCTACTTACTTCCTAATAAAGCCAAGCAAGTTAGTTGACAAGATCTATTCCTCCTAAATCCATGCTGGTTACCACTTATAATGTCAGTCCTTGAAACATACTCTAGAACATGTTCCCTTATTAAACTTTCCAGGATCTTCCCCACCACTGAAGTTAAACTTACAGGCGTTATTACCCAGCTGTGAATGACTATCATTTTTGAATATTGGAATAACATCAGTCTTTTACCAATCCAGAGGCACACACCCGGACATGAGGGAATCTGCAAAATAAGAAGAAACAATGGCCTAGATAAAACTGAACTTAGCTCCCTAAGTACCCGAGGATGTATTTTATTCGGTCCAGGAGATTTATTAATATTAACCTTATTTAGTTCTTTCTGTACCATATCCTCAGTTAACCAAAGTGCACTTAAATCTTTTATACCATTATTGCTACTATATAATATCTGTATTTGGATCTTCTATAGTGTATACAGAGGGGAAAAATGTATTCAAGACATTTGCTTTATCGCCATCCTCCATAACTAACTTATCCCCATTAATTAATGGTGCCACATTCTCAGTCCTCATCTTCTGCTTTGTTCAGGTATCCGAACTTCATTTTTCATTTTACCTAGTTTGATTGCTTACTTACACTCCTTGTTAGAGTTTTTATAATCCCTAAAGGCCCTTTCCGTTCCCTCTGCCTTAAATGTTTTAAATGCCTTTTTCTTCCTTTCCATTTGCCTCTTTACATCAGAATTCAGCCACATGGACGCGGATTTATTTTTTTTACATTTATTTCCCAAGGATATAAATTTAGATGCGAACTGGCTTAAAATCCCCTTGAGGACAGTCCGCTTCTGTTCAGTACCTTTACCCGATAACACATTATCCCAGTTGACATTCTGAAGAGCTGCTTTTAATCCGGGAGAATTTGCCTCCCCAAAATTAAAAGTCTTTGTTAACCCAGCGCACATTTCCTTTCTATAACAAAGTCCAAACACCACTATTTCATGGTCACTATTTCCTAAGCCTCCAGTTACCTTTATATCTATAATGCACTCCACCATGTTAGATATTACCAGATCCAACAGAGCTCCTTTTCTAGTAGGAACCTCAACCACCTGTGAGAGAAAATTACCCTGCAGCAAATTCAGGAACTCATCGCCTTTTTCTGTGATGGCAGTTCCACTACACCAATCAATGTCAGGGTAATTAAAGTCCCCCATAATGAGCACACTTCCCAAACTTGCAGCCCTTGCCAACTGCATATGAAGTTGACTCACCTCCTCTCTGCTAGCATTTGGCGGCTTATAGCAGACACCAACAATGACATTACCCCCTTTCCTGTTGTCTAATTCCACCCATATTGCCTCCACTTTAACATACATATCGCCAGTTATCTCTTCTTTTAAATTTGGCTTCAATTTTTTTTTAACATAAACACATACTCCTACCCCTTTTTGTCCTGCCTAAACAAGGCATATCCTTCTAAATTTACAGCCCAGTGGCGAGAACTGTTCAACCACATTTCTGCTATACCTATTACATCATACTTTTCATTCAATACCATTATTTCCAATTTACCCATTTTGTCAGCCAGGCTTCTCGCATTTGCAAACATAAATTTTAGATTATGATCCTGTAATTTATTCCCACCACTGGCCTATCTACACCCTGCTTTCCTCCTGGGCTATCTATCCCAGTGAGACTGCTAACAACCTCCCTCCCCAAACATAGTTTAAAATCTCCTCCAACTCTCTAGCCATCTTCTCCCCTAAAACAGCTGCACTGCGATCAGTGAGGTGCAACCCATCCCTACTAAAAGGCATGTAGCCGACAGCAAAGTCTGCCCAGTTCTCAATAAACCCAAACCCTTCTTCCTTACACCACTCTCTTAGCCACGCATTAATGATCCTAAGCTCCCGCTGTCTCCCTGGCTTAGCACGTGGCTGCGGTAGTATTTCTGAAAAAACTACCCTGGAGGTCCTTGCTTTTAACTTGGCCCCTTTCTCTCGGAAATCATGTTTAAGGACCTCACTTCCTCCTCTAACTTTGTCATTGGCACCAATGTGAACCAAGACCGCCGGGTCACACACGGCCTGACCCAATAATCTGTCTACACAATCCACCACATGCCGAACCCTAGCACTAGGCACACAACACACAGTTCGGCATGTAGGGTCTTGCGGCAGATTACCCTATCTACCTTCCTTATAATGGAGTCCCCTACCACTACCACCTGCCTTGCATTCCTGATCCTTCATTCCTCCTCCCTTGTATCAGAGATGGCAGTCCCCTGGGTGCTCAAGGGACTAGCCCCCTCTATACACGCTAATTCCGAGGTGTCCTCCTCCACTTTATTACCTAAGGCGGCAAATCTGTTGGGTTGGGCAATCTGGGAAGAAGCCACCCTACCCTTCCATCCCCCACTTCTCCTAGTAACCCTAACAAAACTACCTCCCCCCTCAACCTTCCCTGTCCCACTTCCACCCACCTCTATACTGGCCCCAGCCAGTGCCTGCTGACACCCCAGATTTGCCAATCCCTTCTATGTCCTTGAGATCAAGGTCACATTTCACTCACAGGAAACATCCTTTTGTTAGGTCCAAACCACAGGTACAACCAATGTGAATCCTATTTAACTAATAGGCCCCAGCCCCCACACCAAATAGTGCAAGAGCCAGGAAGAGTGGAAAAAAACAAAACACTTATTAACCCTTTCACAACCTGTTTGTGATTACAACCGGTGCAATACTAGATTATATAAGCCCAACGCACCCCTTTAACTGGAAGAAGAAAGATTAATCTCCTTACTACACACAGTCCTGTACACACAGTCCTTAACACAGTACAATCCTTATTTTTAAACATACTTAAAACAGTTAATTGAATTGTCACTTATCTAATCATATTAATTCAAACTTAGCAGGGATACAGTTTAGTAATTTAAGTTGTGTCAGCTAGGTGGTTGGCGGAGTTTGGGCAATGGTTGCCCTTTAAGTTTCAAGCTACAATGTAGCATGAACTTAAAGGGGTATTTACACTGTAAATACAACTTAATGTTACAAGATAGCTTATGTCCACCCCTTTTTAGAATTTTTACTATAGTGTAGGGCTCCCTCCCCCAACCCCAACCACAATAGTAATTTTTGTAGAAACTCCCCCCGATCTATACTTACCTTACCTCTCTCCTCCGACGTTCATTCCCAGCCCTCTGCTTGCATGAAACTGCAAGCAGAGGGCCAGACCGGCAGCCGCGTCCATGATTGGCTGAGAGGCAGCCTATCCAGAATGCCGGGGAAAAGAGGTAATGTAAGTATATATCGGGGGAGTTTCTGCAAAATTTACTATAGTGGTTGGGGTTGGGGGAGGGAGAGGGAGGGAGAGGCAAGGAGGGAGGGCTGCAGTGCGCATGGCAAAATTCTCCCGGCGGATAGACAGGAGGCAGAGTTTTATATGGACTCTGCCAGGCTCCTGGTGGTCAGTTTTTGGAACTTTGGAGGGACATTACAGGAGAACCATTTGGAGCAGAGATGTAAGGTAAGGATTTTTATACACAACACAGTGGGGCCAGTAGTGGGATAAATTATAGTTTTGGGGGTGGACATGCCCTTCGTACACACGCACGGCCATTTGTCACGTGAGTTGTGATCAGGGATCAGAGGTCTGCTGCAAAATTGTAAGTGTAGGAACCTTTAGGCTTTAAATGTAAAGTGGTTGGGTGTTTTTCTTTGTTCTAACACCCTCCCATAACCTACCATTACTTCTTCAAAGTTTCTGTTTTCCTTATCCTGTATGCTCATGCTTTTAGCTCCGCCCCCACGTGTAGTGACTCGTGTGAGCATTCATGTCACATTGCGTGCGCACTGACGTCACACGCACTCTCTACTACCAGACACAGTATTATTTGACAAAGGGATTTGCACAATCTCGTGGGGGCAGAGCTAAAAACTGTAAGATACAGGAGGAGGAAGACAGAAACTTTCAAGGAGTAAATGTAGTTTTTGTAGTATTAAGGTAAGATGCAGGTGTGTGGACCTATTGGTTTCAGTCCTCACCCTTGGCACTATCAACTGGAGAAGGGGTGGGAAGGATGGGCTGGCTGGGGGCCATTATTGTCCTTTAAACAGATAGGTAAACACTATACTCAGTGAATTTATTAAAGGGATAAACACTTAGTCAGTAAGGCAAAGGCCACATTGATGTCCGCTTGTGCTGCAATTTCTGTAATATTTATGGTAGTTATCGAAGCGCATGCAAACTGCACCGAAAATGGTGATCACGTGCACTCCAATAAGCGGATTGCAGTGCAATGGACATCAGCACACCTGATGTGGCCAGGCTATTTGGCCAACACTAGCGTGTGGTTTTTAACGCATGATCGGATCACGCATTAAAATGCGTGGTGTGGCCTAGCCCTAAGGCAAAAACTAGTTACCTAAATACAAGTAAAATAGCAAAACAGCTTATTTTGTAATTATTAACACAAAAAAGGAGCTGGCAGTTGGGTAAAAACTGGGCTATGCTGCTTCTTTCTGTGTATTTAAAGCTCAACAGCCTCTCCCATCTTTATTGTAAGGTAGAAATAGTCACGTATGTGCAAAGGGGCGGAAAGCTGTGAGCCACAAAGCAACTAAAAAACCCCAATGACCACCATCCAAGAAAGTAGGAGTTGGCTTTTTTCATTTAAAACACCCCAAAAGTTGCCCTTATATATTAATGTTGCAGATTTAATTGATAATAGAGTACATTTTAAAATTTAGTGCACTTTTAGAGACGGTCAGTCGTGCAGCAATTAGATTAACGTTTAAAATTGTAATGTCTTTTTGTGATTAAAAAGTATTCAACAGAAAAGAATGATTGCAGGGCATCCTTCAAAAGTTGTATCCACAGAAAATGAAGAGCAAATTACACGCAAACATAAAGTACTTTCTACATTTGTATTCTTACACTGGGGATATGTTCTCCTAAACTGTGCCTTTCTTCTGAAGCATAAAATAGGTTAATCCTGCAACACAATTACAGTACTACAGCCAATAAATGGGTAATATATTGTCCAATCTGATTTTACCCATATATGACCACCCATCAAGGGGTTATATTGCTAAAATTAGCCTGTCATTTAAAATATTGACAGACTGAGTAATGTACACATAACCACAACCATTGGACACAAACGTATATTGATTAATTCACTGTTGGTCACAATAAAAAAAAATACAGTAATATGTACAGAAATACAGTTAATTCTGCATCTTTCACCTATCCTTTATATTATTAACATTAAGACTATTAATACAAAAATGAATCTTACAGCATTCCTAATTGGTCATGTCTACTCTCCAGCCAGCAAATTCAAAACAGTTTAATGAATGATCTGGTTATTTCTCCTGTACACAAAGGGAAAATTGATGAATGCTGTCCAAAAGCTGAATACAGAAAAATAGATTTTGTTCCATTTACTTAAGTTCATTTTTTGAAAAGTTTTGTTTTTTTCCACAAATATATTCGTTTATTGTGTCTGCTGTCCACATAGCAGAGAGTCAAAGAGCCAATCATGTGTTTGTGCTCACTAAACCCAAGGTCCACAAAATCCATATTATTTTTTTTATAGGAAAACCAAAATGTTTTGCTTAAAAGATCAAATTCTATTTTGCATTAAAATTTGACTCTAAGCGAATGATATATCAATGAGAAATTATAAATTATCTTTGAAATACCATTCCCTGAACAAATTCTTTAAGAGGTCAATAGAATTCATGGAAACCAAAATTGAAGATAAAAAAAAATCTTTAGATTCACATAATTCAAATACACAGTGCTTGTACTATCCGGAAATAAGTTCAGTTATACTTTAGGTCTAATTCCATTTTCAAATTCTACTGTAAGTACCTTACCCATATAAACTTTTTTTTTTTAAAAACCCAGCAAAGTTGTATATTGCCTGGTATTGTTTTTTATTCATCTAAAACACCTATTTTGAAATAAAAAAAAAAATATTTGAAACTTAAATGACACTAAATACTTCTACAATGTTTACAAAGGTAGAATATATACTACAACACTACATTAAGGTGGAGGACACTGTGTAGTGTGTACACATTGAGTGCTTACAAAGAAACATCTCCAATATAACATTGTGGGTTTTGTATACATACGGTATATATGCATAAATATCTAGCATATCAAGGCTCACAAAACACTAGGCAAATTACCTGGTGCCCTAAAACAATATTCAAATATTTAGAGTTCATATTGCTAACATACTCCATCTGTAAATACTTTACACAATTCTTTCTCCCAATAATCTTTCAGCACAAAGGATTTGTGTCCTGCATTTATATTTAAACAAACACTAACATGTTAATCAATGTTCCCATGGCATGTCACTTTGTTACTTTAAAAAAAAAAACAATATTTCATCTATTCCCTCCAGGTTCCCACTGACAAACAGGATAAATAAGGAAGAGTCTGTTGCAAGACATGTGCAGGAATGAGAATGAAGGATTTGAACACAGAGTTTAAGCAAAAAAGAAAGAATAGTTTATAAGGAATGATAACTATTGTAGCCTTACATTTTTCTGTATGAAAGTAAAGGAGGATAGTGAAGGGAAGTGGCATTTTGAACAATAAAATAATTAAAGAGAATGGGGGAAGGCAGAGAGGAGAAATACAAGAGTGGAAAAAATAATTTGTCAGTGGGACAGCAACAGGCTTTGCTATCTGCTGCTGCAACAGGCTGCTTAGCTACTGCTGCCCTCTAGCACAGAATGGGTTAAGCTGTTGGGAAAATAAAGGAATGAAATGACAGCAGGAAAAAAAGAGGTACTCCAAAGCCATATATAATGATCAATACCAGCATGGTGCAGAGGAGGATTAACAAAAAAGTCAGACAGAATAAAAGAGGCCTATCTTAAAATGAGCAATGTGGTCAAGTGGAATTGTTGGTACAGAAAAGATAACATTAAGGCAAATGTGCAAAAAAAAAATAAGAACTGGAAAATTTAATGGGGGCGGTATTCCATTTTATATGTACTTTTATGTGCAATATGTACTTTTTTGTCTCATATTATAGTACATTATGTGGTCTAAACCTTGGGACAATTGTGTTTGCAAGTCTATACCTCACAAAGGAGAACAGGGCTGAATGGAGGTGTGAAGGAATGGGTGTTTGTAAATGAGAAATTCCATGGATCAGTGTGAGACTAATGGACTGAGAAAATACACAAGGAATAGAAATAGGAAAATAAAAGGAAGGCAAGGACTCACCAATTAATTGAATGAGAAAACAGGGGAAAAAGAGACTTATGCAAGGTGTGATGGGAGAGTAAAAATAATGAGAAGAGGGATGTAAAAGGTAAATCTAGGTTGTCATCAAATAAATCAAGCAGCAGAGTAGGAATCTTTACATTTCTTATAAGGAGAAGAGAGAAAACCACACTGTAATTTTGAATGCATGCCTGGAATTGTTGTATGTATAACCCATTTTCTCCCAGTCTGTATGGCCACTAATACTGCTCTGTACTGCTGGCATTTAGATGCAAACAAATGTGACTCGTGAATCAAATAGTAAATCTAAAAGACTAAGAGATAAGAATTGACGCATAAGAACTAAATGGGGCTATAGGCAATTTGGTGATTTGGGGCCTTCCTTTGTATCTGTCTACACAGGCAGACCCTTCATAAAAGAGAGTATGTAAAACAGTAGTTTTATTTTTAAAAACATTGACATTCAATATGGGTAAAAATAAATGCAAAACCCTGTCAACCCAAAGTAATATCAGGTAAACGTGGGTTTTACACTTATTTTAGCACTGCACTATTTCTGAATAGCGCAGCACACCTGGTACAATTCCCTAATTGTTACATTTTGCACAACTTCGTAGCACGGGTATTAGTGCAATGCCACGTGTCTTACCTTTCCACAATTCCAAGATGCAATTCCAGGATGTAATAATTGCATCACGGGTTTGCGGAAAGGTAAGAACCGCCAGATTTATGGGGAGGTAGTGCGCTGTTTTATGGAGTTAATGTAGCACTTAATGATTTAATATGGGTTAGCAAAATTTTAACCCCTTCATTGCTCCGGCTGCAAGGGTATAGCAAAACACACCTGTGCAGCCGGTACAATGAATTTAATATGTGGTTTGCTCATATTTTTGTGTAACTGTTTAATGGCTTTTAAATCACACTGTGGGTAAAGCACATTTTTTAATTAGGAGGGAATTAGGAGGGAGATTTACCTGGATAGCGGCTCTGGATAAATCTCCCTTATAAATGCATGTGAACCATAAATTATTCTGCAGCAGTAAATGGGCCTGCTGAAATTTCTGAACATAAATACATGTCTGAATAGAATAGAGAAATACAAGTAAAAGAAAATAAAAGGAGGATAGTTTGGGAAGCTTGAGGACAGAAAAATTGTGTGTTAATAAACTGTTGTGCATGATAAATAAACTTCATGTGTATACAGAAAGTCTAGTTCCAAGTAATGATGGGAGGTTCTTGAATGTTGTTAGAATGCAGTATGAATGGATGAGCTAAAAAAGCTGCATAACTACTGAAGTGTCATCAACTTTACTGTACTGTTCTGAGAGCTTTGCTAGGAGTATGTTGAACTACTGACAGCAAGGTTAGAAAGCAAATTAGACAGGGGTATACACACCGAAATGACAAACCTCTTGAGCTTTAAACAGGGCTATAGATAGAGGAGATGGAAAAGGTGTGGACAATGCTAGAGAGGGTAAAATGCAAGTCGCTGGAGTATAGAATTATGGGGCATACAGTAAGCAGTTTATTGTCGGCAAACTAAAACATGAAGCAGAATTATACAGGGGATGAAACAGCAAATAACGATCAATGTAAAAAGAAGTAAACAAATGGGTGAAAGAAAGGAATGGTCGGCAGAGGTGATGTGAAAACAAGATTAGCTTGTACAAAGGTAAACTAGTAAATAGGAAGATTAAATACCAGGACTAGGGGTGGTTCAAAAGGGATGCAAAGGATGCTAGTGCTAGGGTGTTGATGTCGAATTATAAACTAAAATCACTATGCTGGAGGGTATGAAGTCACGGGGGGGGGGGGGGGGTTAGAGATTGTGAATATGGAGAACAGAGTTTTGGGGGCTAAAAGAGTAAGAGAATGAGAGAGCTGGATGATTAAAAATATGGATGGAGTTCATAGAGCAAAAGGGATTTAGAAATAAATAGAAATGTTTGGATTCCGGGTGACAGGGGGATAATGGATAGAGTGGTTAGGGGGGGAGTTGGTGGTTAAATGCTGGGAGAGACGAATGATAAATACTGGAATGGAAACTGATGGGGGAAGTGTTTGGCACAGGAGGGATCATTTGGATCCCAGGGTGAAGATTTCCATAAGGTTTGGTGCTTGGTAGGTAGGTGGGAAAGGGCCTGTGTGGTCCAGATGGATGGAGGAGGTGGAGGGTTGCAGTACTTGGTGGAGGAGGCACAGTGAATAAACAAGGGAATGAGAAGCCTGGAATGGATGTTGGATTGTTTGGTATCAATTAGAAAGCTGGAGAACATAGTTTGTACTTTCCAGAAAATAGAAGGGAAGGGATGTGTCTGGAAGGGACAGGATCCCCCAGGTCTATAGGTCCATCCAGGATGGGAAGGATGATGGAGAGATGGAAAGTGGATGTGACAGACAGTGACAACACAGGCAGGGCAGGTAGTGCGGATTCCCGGACAGTACCTGTGATGGAGAGCAAGACTGTGAGCGCCGAGGCGAGTATCCAGCATAGATGGCTGCAGAGGTGAACTGGAGCGGGGGAACCCCCCATGGTGTTCTGTGTGAGATATGAGAGGCAGCAGGGCTTAACGCAACGCTGGAGAGGGTCTTCCGAACACACACACACACGCAGTGCCACAGCGCGATGCGAACACTCTCACCGAGCAGCAAAGCCCGCCCGCCTCGCTGCCATTGGCTGAGATCTGCTGGGGAACACAGACACCTGTCACTGATCTGCAGCCTGCGACACCGGCACCTGGGGCACAGGGAGTCCGGGATGTAGTAGGGAACCAGACAGGGACTGGTCCAATGGAAGTCTCTGGTCTACTGGATTGAAATTCAGGCGGCACAATAGTGGGGGCTTGAGACGTCTGGAAACAAGGGACAGTCACTGTCTGTAGGGTGGGGGTGTCCGGGGGAGATAATTTACATGGGATTGTGGATTGAGTGGCAAGATGTTAAAGAGAGCTGTGCGGAATACAATATAACAGGTACCGATAGGGGATCACAGTAGGGATGCAATGTAACAGGTACCGATAGGGGATCACAGTAGGGATACAATGTAACCGGTACAGATAGGGGATCACAGTAGGGATACAATGTAACAGGTACAGATAGGGATCACAGTAGGGATACAATGTAACAGGTACAGATAGGGGATCGCCAGTAGGGAATACAATGTAACAGGTACAGATAGGGGATCACCAGTAGGGATACAATGTAACGGGTACCGATAGGGGATTACAGTAGGTATAAATGTAACGGGTACCAATAGGGGATTATAGTAGTGATCAATGTAACAGTACCGTTAGGGGATTACAGTAGAGATACAATGTAAAGCTGGGTACGCACGATGAGAGTGTTTCGGTCCGACCGACCGATAGTTCAGTGTATCGGTCGATTAGACCGAAATGATCGCATCCGAATGCAGCCATGTCCGTCCGACCGTTCGTCCGAATCGGACGAAAGGACGATCTGACATGGTGGAAAACCTAGTCCGAAGTGCGGTCTTCTATGGACTGCCGATCGGTCGTGGTAACTGTCGGACGTGGCTGATTTGCCGCGACCGACAGTCCTTCCTCCTGACCGATGGTATCGAACAGTCGTAAGGAGGAAAAATCGCTAGGTGTGTACCTAGCTTAACAGGTACCGATAGGGTTACAGTAGGGATACAAGTGTAACAGGAGGGTGTAACGATAGTGGATTACAGTAGGGATGCAATGTAACAGGTACCGATAGGGGATTACAGTAGGGACACAATGTAACCGGTAGCGATAGGGGCTTACAGTAGGGATACAATGTAACAGGTACCGATAGGGGCTTACAGTAGGGATACAAGTAACAGGTACCGATAGGGGATTACAGTAGGGACAAAATGAACCGGTTGCGATAGGGGCTTACAGTAGGGTACAATGTAACAGGTACCGATAGGGGCTTACAGTAGGGATACAATGTAACAGGTACCGATAGGGGCTTACAGTAGGATACAATGTAACAGGTACCGATAGGGGCTTACAGTAGGTATACAATGTAACAGGTACTGATAGGGGTTACAGTAGGGATACAATGTAACAGGTACCGATAGGGGCTTACAGTAGGAGACAATTTAACAGGTACCGATAGGGCTTACAGTAGGGATACAATTTAACAGGTACTGATAGGGGCTTGCAGTAGGGATACAATTTAACAGGTACCGATAGGGGCTTACAGTAGGGATACAATGTAACAGGTACCGATAGGGGCTTACAGTAGGGATACAATGTAACAGGTACCGATAGGGGCTTACAGTAAGGATACAATGTAACAGGAGGTACCGATGGGTTCAGTAGGGATACAAAGTAACAGGTCGATAGGATTTACAGTAGGGAACAATGTAACAGGTACCGATAGGGGTTTACAGAGGGATACAATGTAACAAGGTACCGATAGGGGATTACAGTAGGGATACAATGTAACAGGTACAATAGGGGCTACAGTATGGATACAAATGTAACAGGTACCGATAGGGGATTACAGTAGGGATACAATGTAACAGGGACCGTAGGGGATTACAGTAGGGATACAATGTAACAGGTACCGATAGGGGATACAGTGGGATACAATGTAACTGTACCGATAGGGGATTACAGTAGGGATACAATGTAACAGGTACCGATAGGGGTTTACAGTAGGGATACAATGTAACAGGTACCGATAGGGGTTTACAGTAGGGATACAATGTAACAGGTACCGACGGGCTTACATACAATGTAACAAGTACCGTCAGGTTTACAGTAGGGTACAATGTAACAGTACCGAGGGCTTACAGTGGGATACAATGTAAAGGTACCGATGGGCTTACAGTAGGTACAATGTAACAGGACCGACAGGCTTACAGTAGGGATACAATGTAAAAGGTACCGATGGTTACAGTAGGGATACAATGTAACAGGTACCGACAAGGGGATTACAGTAGGGATACAATGTAACAAAAACCGACAGGGGATTACCATATGGATACATGTAACAGGTAACGACAAGGGATTACAGTAGGGAATCAATGTAACAAAAACCGACGGATTACCGTAGGGATACAATGTAACAGGTACCAATAGGGGCTTACAGTAGATATACAAAGTAAACATGTCCGATAGGGGTTTACAGTAGGGAAACAATGTAACAGGTACCGATAGGGGATTACAGTAGTGATACAATATAACAGGTACAATAGGGAATTACAGTAGGGATACATTGTAACAGGTACCGATAGGGGCTTACAGTAGGGATACAATGTAACAAGTACCGATAGGGGATTACAGTAGGGATACAATGTAACAGGGGTCCGATAGGGGCTTACAGTGGGATACATGTAACAGGTACCGATGGGTTTACAGTAGGGATACAATGTAACAGGTACCATTAGGGGCTTACAGTAGGGATACAATGTAACAGGTACCGATAGGGGCTTACATTAGGGATGCAAAGTAACAGGTACGCCTACAGTAGGGATACAATGTAACAGTTACTGATAGGGGTTTATGTAGTCACATTGCAAATGTTTACTTGTGGTCTTAATGAATCTTAATGAATGAGAAGAATTGAATGTTCATTAGGGCCCAAGTCTGGGAATCCTGAAATGAATTGATTGAATCACACCTGGGACCACAACACATAAAGTACTACAGCTCCTCACAATAAAGCACCAGGAAACACTGGGAATCCCAGCACAATTATGATTGGGCCCCTATCCATGCTTTATCTACGGGGGCCCCTACCAAGAAGCAAAATGAAACATTGAGCAGGGATGCCACTGTGAAACATTTGAAAGGAGGCAGTTTAAAAAAAAAACTCCTTCCTGCAATACTGCATTTCAGCACCAGTCCACAAACCAGTGTTAAGTCAGCCCTCCAGCCACTATCAGTGTTAAGTCAGCCCTGCCAGTCCACCAATCGTGTTACATCAGCCTCAAGTCAACCAATCCGTGTTAAGTCAGCCCTCAGTCCACCATCAGTGTTACATCAGCCTCAAGTGCAACAATCAGTGTTAAGTCAGCCTCCAGTCCACCGATCATTGTTAAATCAGCCCTCCAGTCCCAATAGTGTTAAGTCAGCCCCCCTGTTCACCAGTCAGTGTTAGTCAGCACATCACATCCACAAGCCATGCATATGTTCCTGATAAATCCATGCCCAGTTCAGTGCTGCTGCGCAGCCCCGCCATGGAACAACCACTCTCAGTGGGCACCCTCAGTATATAGAAAACATACACAGGGTTAACAATAAAAGTTCTAATCATAAAAATGGTGCAAATTTGCCCCAACCAATCAAATGTTAAGAAAATCTGATTGGTTGGGGAAAAATTAGCACCATTTTTAACGATAAGAGCTTTTATCCTGATAGAATCTCAATTTTGTCTAGGCTGCGTGTTTATTGGACATGTTGTGAATGATAATAATAGTAAAAAAGTAGCTTTAATGTACAAATGATCAAGCATCATTTGGAATTTTCTATGGATAAAACAATATAAAAGGACCTACATGTATACAGTGTTTTGTAACCAACACATTAATGGCACATACAGTAATGCACACAAGACTGATAGCTGATCTGCTTGTGAGTACCAGCTCTACATTTGATTGGATCAATTGTCTGGTCTCTAAAGCTTTCAGCAAAAATTGATTCTTTGGCGTCTCATTTTACTAACTACGTTTTTTTTGTTTGAAAACACAATGCAGTGCTTTAAGAAACATTTTGACCTATGATAAAATCTTGACTTTAAAGAATAGCAAATCAAACTGTGACTAAACCCAAAATCAGTTTTAAAGTGATAATGTTTGCATAATTATTCAAGCTCTAGGTTGTAGAAGCTGTAATTATCTTTAGAGGTAAGAATAAGAAAACTGTTGCGTAACAGGGACATAATTGTTCATAAACTGGCAATTATTGGAGAAACTGGTTAAAGGAATCACTTGAATGCAATCTACAATTCAGTATTTGGAGATGTACCAGTAAACTGACTAACAGGTCTGGGTAGTAATGACCTGTGTTGGCAACAAAGGTGTTGGTGACTATTTTTGTCATTTTCTATAAAAACAAAATACAATTACTGTACAAAGAAGACTCAGAAGATTCATTGCCATGTCAAAGATCTGTTTATATCATACTGAAAATTTTAACATTAGATTAAACAATGGTGCTAATTGCCTAGTCAGGACAACCTAGAAATCTACCTGAAAATAGGAATAATTGACAGTGTATCTAAAAAAAATGTTTTTTGTTGATTTAATATTGCTGCAAAAATGTTTCTACAAAAAAAACTGTGAGATTTGAATGCTTACAAAAAAAAGCACGTGTTTTCCCAGCATCACCTCTTAGCCTCCTGTAATCTGGCCGTTTTCACCACCTTCAAGGTGGTGAAGTGAAACTGCTGAGATAACGGGTGCGCTTTATAAATAGCGGTAACTGATGCGAAGTTAGCAAGGCGTTAACTTTTTGCGGCCGGGTTTCACACCATTTGTAAATCGCGTTATTAGTGATTTTGCGAATGGCGGGAAGTTCGGCTGCGAAAAATGACCGTGTTACAAATATACCCCTAAATTTTTGTTTCTGCAGAAAATTGCTGTAAGTCTTGAGAAAGTACTTACCAGCATGAAAAGGCATGGAAGTTAAGGGCATCTATACTGAAAAATAGGTTATTTTAAAATAACCATAACTGGAAACTATAATTCTTTCCAACCACTACTTATAATTTTTTGTTGATCTGCCCCCTATTTCTTTAGATATCCAATCTAAAACTACTTATATTTCAGCTGTCAATCAAGTTCCTTGCTCTCAAAAACTATTCTTCTGTGAGTAGTTTTGTTGTGGAATGGTGAAGAGTTTGACAGTGGAATGCTGTGTGCTGTGTGCAGGCTTGACAGTTGGTTTGTGGAGGAAAAAAGTCAGGTCGGATGGAATGGGAGTGGTTAAAAGAGAGAGGGGGGATACTGCTACTAAACAAAATGTGTGGATTAAAGGCATGCAGCAACACACACAAATCAGTAAGTGCTACTTATATATTATTTTTTTAAATGTTATTATATTATTGATTTATATAGCACCAACATCTTCCGTGGCACTTTACAATTACATAGTCATACATTGTACAACAGGGTAATACATGTTATACAAAGTCATACATATTACATACACCCATGTAAAGTTTCGGTGTCACATGACACCTTCATCAGACATCTGATGTCTGATGAAGGTGTCATGTGACACCAAACTTTACATGTTTGTTGAATAAACATGGATTTTCCACGAAAGACTGGTGTGCGCTACTGCTTTTTGAACTATTGGATATTTGTCACTGGCTGTGAACTGGTAGTAGCACCAGCAACTATATCTATATTTACAGCAGTGCAGGAGGCTCTTTTCTTTATTACCTACACAGGTAATACATAAATATAAGTAAACAGAGTGAGGAGTTTTACAGCAATACAGTGATACAATAGGAAAGAGGACACCCAAAGAGCTTACAGACTAGAGGATATGGGGTGAGACATAAGGTTGCGGGAATTGGTTGGCTGTGAATAGATTGGCAGTGGAGCGTGTGAAAGGCAGGTTGGATCATAATGCTTAAGCGTGAAAGGCAGGTTGGATCATAATGCTTAAGCCAGGTTATATGTTGCCTAAAGAGGTGGGTTTTAAAGGGTCACTATACTCACCGAAACAAAATTACATTTTCTAAAACTACAATTTTTAAATGATGGTTCTCACATGTTTATCTGTGCTTGCTTTTCATTAAATTATTAATGTTTAGTGAGAGTACTCCTAATTCCCCCACCTTCCCTACTCACTACCTTCTTTTGATGTCTGCGACACTTCTGCACAGCCTTACCATTGACACTGCTCTGCTACATTCTCCTCTTCCTCCCCCCTACTCTTAAATGTGGAGAGAAGTTGGTGCGGCAGGCAGGCAAAGAGGTCAAGATGGGTTACATATTATAATTTCTGCTTCGGAGTGACAGGTCTTTTCCTGTAAATGCTGTGATTAAAATGATGATTTCTCAGATCTACTGCTCAGATTTAAGTGGAATTGTAGCTAAAGGTACTATTTTTGAAAAATCTTATTTTTGAGTAAAGATACCCTTTAAGGTACGTTTGAAGGTGTTAAGGGATGGTGAGTGACAGACAGACGAGTAAGGGAGTTTAGAGCAGAGGGGCAGCAAGTATAAAGTCCTGAATGCAGGATGGGAAGAGATGACCAGATTAACCAATGAAGGAAGGCTAGACATTGCAGTGGTAGGGGTAGAAGATGGAGGGGGGTGAGCAAGAAAGGAGGTTGGGCAGTGCAATGGTAGTGGTTGGAAGCTGTAGGGAGTAGCTAGGGCGCACAGGAAAACCACTTGTTTTTAAATTTTTCTGTGAAATATGAGGCTATTTGCTCAGCCGATAAACGGGGTAGGCGGGAGGGAGGTGGCGAACAGAGCGGGGAGTTGAATACTTTGAAGAGCTGTTTGGGGTCATGGGATTGGGAGGATATGAGTGAAGAGAAGTAGTTTGTTTGGCTAAGGATAAAGCACCTCTGATCCGACAAAAGGCACTTTTAAATTTGAGAAAGTTGATTTTTTTTTTTTTACTCTTGTGCCTGGTCGCTCAGCTATACGGGATTGCCTTTTCAACTTTATATTCTGGTCCGTAACCAGGTTGTGGGTTCTTGCGTCCAAGGCACGTGTGGATAAGGGAGCAACAGAGTCGAGGGCATTGGAAACAGTTTTTATGGAAGTGGACAGCTGCAAGGTAGGGTCAGAGAATGAGGAAATAGAGTTAAGTTGTTGGAGAGGGATAGAGAGCAAATGGGGATCAAGATTACGCAGGTCCTGCATCTGTACGTTTGGTTGTTAGGGGTTACGGCCGGGAAAGATGACACAAGATAAAATTGAGAAGATATGATCGGACAGAGGAAAGGGAGAGTTGGAGAAGTAAGAAGAGATATGGAGAGGGTGGGTAAAGACCAGATCCAGTGTGTGTGTCCATTACAATGGGTCTGGAAGGACCATTGGGTAAGGCCAGGGAGGAGAGGTGAGAGAGAGAGAGAAGTTTAGTGGTAGCAGAGGTGTTGGTATCGATGGGGATATGGAAATCCCTAAGATAATTATGGGGGAAGTCAGTGGATAGAAAGTGGGCAACCAAGCAGAGAAGTAGTCAAAGAGAGTGGTGGGCAGGTCGGGTGGTCGATAAATAACCGCAATCGTAGGGGTGTGGGGGGGAGTAAACACGGACTGAGCGGAACTCAAAGATAGGCGGAGAGAGAGCTGGTAAGGGTGTGATGGTTTAAAAGTACAGCACTTAGAGAGAATAATACCAACTCACCCACACATTTATTATCGGACCTAGTGGTGTGGTTGAAGTGAAGGCCACCATATGAGAGCGCGGCGGGTGAGACAGGACAGAGGGTGACAGCCATGTGTTGGGTAAGACCAAGAAAAGTAAAGCAGTTAGAGATAAATAGGTGTGTTACGTGTGCAATTTTATTACAAAAAACTTGTACGTTCCACAAGGCCCCAGATATAGGAGCAGGGGGAAGGGAAAGAAGTATTAGTAATTGTTATTAGTAATATTGTATGTGTTTGGGGTACGAGTGGAGAAGGAGATTACGGGCAGTAGACAAGGGTGGGTGGGTTGATCATAGAGGTGCGGTATGGGAGAGGTCCGGGATTAGGGAGATTTCAACAGCTGCAAGTAGAAGCAGGGAGGGAACGAGAGGAGGTGGGAGTGGGATTTAAATGGACCGTGTGTTGACTTGTAGTGGAGGAAGCTGGGGGGTGTTTGACAATGGAAAGGAGTTCATGTGGGGAAAGGAGGGAAGGGATAAAATGCAGGGTGTGTATGAAAAAGACTTACCAACAGTGGGTGTGTGTTAGTGAGGTGATGGAGCTGAGTAGAGGTAGGTAACCAGGCATATAAGGAGCAAGGTTATATGGAACATGATAAGGGTAATAATAATTTATGTATAATTAAGATTAAGATGAGGGCAAAGTCATTTTTTCAGTATACTGTCCTTTAAGCAGAAGGCAGCAGAGGAATGAAGGCTGTGTAAGTAATTTGGGGAGTACATTTGGCCTATTTATAAAATAGCGTTATCGGTATCGCTAAAATAATGATTGCTATCGTATAATAACGATCGTTATCGTATAAACCAAATGTTATCGTAAACACAGATCGTTATTATTAAATAACGATCGTTATAGTAATAGCGGTCGCTATTTAATAATAACAATTCTTATTATACGATAGTGATTGTTATTTTACGATATCGCCATAGTAGATTTATGATGGCGATATCGTAAAATAATGATCGCTATCGATAAATAAAATACAATCGTTATTTTAACAAAAATGGGTATTTATAAATAGGGCACCTTTGAGTGCTGTAAACCTTCGAGGTCAAGGTTTACAGCAATTTCTTACAATAAATAAAAATTTAGTTTGGGAGGGTGGACCTACCCTTTAATTTTTTTAAGTAAATATGAGTTTCATTGAAACCTATTTAGGACTGAGAATGTTTAATACATGTTTCTCAAATAAATCTTATCACTTTCAGATAAACGTTAGACTACCATAACTTATTCAATGCCTGCATAATAATACAGCTTGATTAGTACTCCCTATTAGAACTCAATTAGGATGTAGTGATCCATGCTATACCACCTCTTTGCAGAGATTCCATCTTGATAATGGGGCTGTGGATGGGATCAACAGAACATTTTCTGACTGGTCCAAAAACCACCAAGCAGTCCACATCAAACAAAGAAAGGACAACTCCACCCTCATAAGACATTGTTTAGAAAAAATGGCCCTTTAAAATATGTTGAATATCATACTTTGTCTATGAATTCATTACTGTATGCTGCTATGCTTCTGGATGCCTCATGGAAACTGAGCAATTTAGAAACCTGTACTGAGCAGGTACTGAGCCTGGGCATGCTCAGAAGAGGCAGACAGGGGATTAGCATTCAGTCTATTGGCTGTGTGTCAACTGTCCAAATCCTTAACAGACAGGTTGCTAACTGGAAGAACGGGAACAGAAACAGGGCAACAGGAACATTGTGAAGGATTTCGGAGTGACTTATAATTTCAGATTCAAACTATTACCGGTTAGGTTTGGAGGATGATTTACCTGTATATAAGTTTTCATTTTGGGGCTGGACATGCCCTGTTAATACAACGTCACACTGCTGAGACTGTGGTCGTTCTCCTCATCACCCTTCTTTATTGCTTGTACTATACAGAAATTAGGGACTACTGATGCAGATGGAAGATTGAGATGCAATGGGAATTGGAGTATAGAACCACACCCTATTTTTCTTGCCTGGTTCCAATTGGTGGATTTTTTGGTCAGTGATGCATCCATCTTTATATAGGGGATCACAGTAGGGATACAATGTAACAGGTACAGATAGGGGATCGCAGTAGGGATACAATGTAACAGGTACAGATAGGGGATCACAGTAGGGATACAATGTAACGGGTACCGATAGGGGATTACAGTAGGTATACAATGTAACGGGTACCAATAGGGGATTATAGTAGTGATACAATGTAACAGGTACCGTTAGGGGATTACAGTAGAGATACAATGTAAAGCTGGGTACGCACGATGAGATGTTTCGGTCCGACCGACCGATAGTTCAGTGTATCGGTCGATTAGACCGAAATGATCGCATCCGAATGCAGCCATGTCCGTCCGACCGTTCGTCCGAATCGGACGAAAGGACGATCTGACATGGTGGAAAACCTAGTCCGATCGTGCGGTCTTCTATGGACTGCACGATCGGTCGTGGTAACTGTCGGACGTGGCTGATTTTGCCGCGACCGACAGTCCTTCCTCCTGACCGACTGGTATCGAACAGTCGGTAAGGAGGAAAAATCGCTAGGTGTGTACCTAGCTTAACAGGTACCGATAGGGTTACAGTAGGGATACAATGTAACAGGAGGTAACGATAGTGGATTACAGTAGGGATGCAATGTAACAGGTACCGATAGGGGATTACAGTAGGGACACAATGTAACCGGTAGCGATAGGGGCTTACAGTAGGGATACAATGTAACAGGTACCGATAGGGGCTTACAGTAGGGACACAATGTAACCGGTTGCGATAGGGGCTTACAGTAGGGATACAATGTAACAGGTACCGATAGGGGCTTACAGTAGGGATACAATGTAACAGGTACCGATAGGGGCTTACAGTAGGCATACAATGTAACAGGTACCGATAGGGGCTTACAGTAGGTATACAATGTAACAGGTACTGATAGGGGCTTACAGTAGGGATACAATGTAACAGGTACCGATAGGGGCTTACAGTAGGGATACAATTTAACAGGTACCGATAGGGGCTTACAGTAGAGGATACAATTAACAGGTACTGATAGGGGCTTGCAGTAGGATACAATTAACAGGTACCGATAGGGGTTACAGTAGGGAACAATTAACAGGTACCGATAGGGGCTTACAGTAGGGATACAATGTAACAGGTACCGATAGGGGCTTACAGTAAGGATACAATGTAACAGGAGGTACCGATAGGGGCTTACAGTAGGGATACAAAGTAACAGGTACCGATAGGATTTACAGTAGGGAAACAATGTAACAGGTACGATAGGGGCTTACAGTAGGGATACAATGTAACAGGTACCGATAGGGGATTCAGTAGGGTACAATGTAAAGGTACCATAGGGGTTACAGTATGGATACAATGTAACAGGTACCGATAGGGGATACAGGAGGGATACAATGTAACAGGTACCGATAGGGGAGTACAGTAAGGATACAATGTAACAGGAGGTACCGATAGGGGCTTACAGTAGGGATACAAAGTAACAGGTACCGATAGGGATTTACAGTAGGGAAACAATGTAACAGGTACCGATAGGGGTTTACAGTAGGGATACAATGTAGATAGGGGTTTACAGTAGGGATACAATGTAACAGGTACCGATAGGGGATTACAGTAGGGATACAATGTAACAGGTACCAATAGGGGCTTACAGTATGGATACAATGTAACAGGTACCGATAGGGGATTACAGTAGGGATACAATGTAACAGGTACCGATATATATCAACCAAAATGCAGGAACTTAATCTTCATAGGTTTATATGCCTAGGTACCAAATATATATTCCAAAAGAGAAATAGTGCACTCTAGGTCGTTTTAAATTGTGTTAATTTTCACATCATTGTTACAGTAGCACTGCACCTACAGAGAGATTTACGCAGAGACATAACAGAGCTGAGTAAATCTCTCTTTGAGATGGTATACAACATTATTCTCATTATTTTGTTGTATACCATTTTTGTTTGTTGGGTATGAGCCCCACAATGTTGCTTGAAAAACAGGCAGTGTGCCTCAAAACGTTGCAGTTTTTGACACAGTGTGAAAATAAAGAATACTTGTTGCAAGACAAAGTGGTGCCATGTTAAAGGATTTTCTTTCTATCTTTGGGGCCCTACAGCACAGGCACACTGAACACTGGCACGCATTGAGTGGGATTGGCGTGAAGGCGTGCGGCAAACTCACTAACTTACTATTTGCTTTATATATATATATATATATATATATATATATCTCCCTTATCCCTTATATTATATAAATATATTTATATCTCCATAGGAGATTGCATTGAGTTTTTAGGAGCTACCAATGTGGTGGGGGGTATATGATATTACATATAGGAAAGCTGTATAAGTATGTGTGTACTATCTCACTTTTACCATTTAAATGACCATCAGTGAATGTATATAAAGAATAGCACTGCCTTATATTAGGTAAAACACAAAATTTACAAAATACATAAACTTACTTACAGAGCTGAGATCCCTATTTCAACATGGAATGGTCAAATGGCAGCTTAAACCACAACCCTGTGTCTGCTCCATGTGAAAGGAACTGCAATCCTAAAAAAGTTTTTGTCTGCTACACAGGATGTGATGTGTATTGTAATGTACATATACACCAAGGTTCCTTATATACCACCTCCAGCCTGCAGGTGGTATCAGTGAGTAATAAGAGACAGTGAGTAGCCCTGCTCTCTATGGCTAGGAGGAAAGAAAGTGAAAGTAGATTGTGGCGTGTGCTTTGGAGTGATATTGAATGCAACACAAGATCCTGTGTATAAGATCCTGTGTATAAGACCCTGTGTATAAGATCCTGTGTATAAGACCCTGTGTATAAGACCCTGTGTATAAGATCCTGTTACCACCTGTTAGGAGGACAGATATTGGACAGACAATATACCTTATTGGATACAAACTCTGAGGCAACAGATAAGTGTACACCAACTTACAAGGACACACAATATACAGGCCTGGTCAATATACAAAGTGGTGCACCATAGACAGGGACACCCCTGGTTACTGCACATGTTATGTTGGGAACCTATTTATGTGCAATGTCTGCTTTGTGCCAGACCACCAGAGTAACCCACTGTGTGCCATGCTACACATAATCATTCCATAAAGCAGAGATCTGGTACAAATTGGTGGTGGCGGTGCTGGTAATACCATTTATTCTCCCGTTTTTCTCTGTATATTTGTTCTCTGTATTAAAGGATAAGTGCACTGTAAAATCAAGTTATGTTCATTTGTAAGCTGTAGCTTTAAAAATACCGTTGCCATATTTTTTTTTTTACCAATGCCCCTCCAGAGCCTAGCTTTGTGCATTGAAAGTTGCTGACATCTTGTTACTGGTTTGCTGAATGTTAAGCTCCGCCCCTCTGAGATTTCCTATGCTTTTCTCCTGCAGGTAGAAAGCATGTATATGCAGTAACAAGAAAACAAGCCTGGAATTACTAGAATAATAAATATAAATCATAATCTTTATTAAGTACATAAGGTGCTAATGAATTGAGACATTTAACCCACCAGACCTCCCTTTGTTTAAGCCTGAGTTCCCTATGGGCAGAGGCAGAAAATTTAGGAGCCTGGAGTGTCTCGAATTTTCATTGAGACAGCAGGCCTGAATTTAATTTGAATTTCAGGATTTGATGGTTAATGATTATTTTAAACAGCATAGATGTGTGTGTTTTTTTATTTTGTGGGACACCTTTTAAGGACCAATTTGTGTTTTTCATATTACTTCTACCTCCCTGTTTAACAAAAACACAAACAGTCTCATATACCCAGAGCCGCTATCGCTCTGGGTAAATGCTCCTTCGTCAATTTAATATCGTGTTTGCAAATGTGGGTATTTGCTGGCGTTAAAATCCTGCGCTAAAACTAGCACAAATGCAATAAATGCACTGGTGATTTTTGCATAACCCGCGCATCCGGCACTAATATGGAGTTAAAGTCGCGCTAACCGGTAACGAACCCTATTTTTGCCCAGCGAGTCTGGGTAAATAAGGCCCAAATAATTTTGAATACTAAAATATTAGCTTGTTAAAACTGTCCCTTTTTACGTTTAATCAACCGTTAATAGTAGTTTATAGTTTATAGTATTTGAGGTTGAATAAAGACATACGTCCATCCAGTCCAACCCATCTAGCAATATCCCCATTTCCTGCCTAACTGTTGATCCAGAGGAAGGCAAAAAAAAACCACCAAATTTATGAAGGGGGAAAAAATTCCTTCCTGACTCCAAGTGGCAATCGGTACATCAACTCTACTTTATGTATCAATACCAGTAACTTGCAACATTCGTCGTTTGCAGGAACTCATCCAGCTTTTTTTTTAAACAGACCAATGAACCTGCCATAACAACGTACACTGGAAGACAGTTCCATAGCCTTACCGTTCTCACAGTGAAAAACCCTTTCCGAACTTGAAGCCTAAACCTTTTTTCTTCAAGTCTTAAGGGATATCCTTGTGTCCTCTGACATGTTCTATTGGTGAACAATGCTCCAGTTTATTGTATGGCCCGTTAATGTATTTATACACAGTAATCATATCCCCACACTCTGAACCCTTTCCATTTCAAAGATGTCCTTTTTGTATACAAGATTCCAAAATTGCACTGCATATTCCAAATGAGGCCTTACCAATGCATTGTAAAGAGGGAGAATAACATTTTCCTCCCGTGAATCCATACCTCTCTTTATACAAAACAATACCATGCTGGCTCTGGCTGTTGCCACCTGGCACTGCTTGCTATATTTAAATTTGTTATCCACCAAAACTCCAAGATCCCTTTCTAACAGGAATCACCAGGGGCGTATCTAGGGTCTAAGAAGATCCGGGGCACTCCTGGGCACTCCATGCGCCGCGCGCAGCGCGGCGCAAAATTTTTTAGGCCACGCCCCTTTCTCCGCCCCAATTAGGACACACCCACTAAGTACTTAATGAGATGGCCAAAAAGACACAGACAGACAGATAGATAACCACAAACATAGACACACAGCCCGATAGTGATAAACAGACAGAAAGACAGTGAAATAGACAGACAGAGATAGAGATTTGGATAGAGAGACACAAATTAATGACACAAAGGCACAGTAAACTGGCAATATCATTATATACTGGTAGCAATCTGGTAATTTTAAACTTACTGTTGTGTTCAGTTGTAGTCAGTCGCTTGGCCATACCTTTGGCCAGGGAGACCTTCTTGTACCTTTTACATGGACCTCTGCCCCTATCTATCTGTCCCTCTCTCTCTGTATATCTATCTATCTAACTCTGCTATCTATCTATCTATCTAACTCTGCTATCAATATATCTATCTAACTCTGCTATCTATCTATCTAACTCTGCTATCTATCTCTCAAAAACTATCTGTCCGCTCTCTCGCTCTCTTCTATCTAGCTATCTAACTCTGCTAATCTATGTATCTATAAACTCTGCTATCTATCTAGTCTATCAACTAACTTGCTATCTATCTATCTATCTATCTATCTATCTAACTCTGCTATCTACTATCTATCTATCTAACTCTGGCTATCTATCTATCTATCTATCTAACTCTGCTATCTATCTATCTATCTAACTCTGCTATTTATCTATCTAACTCTGCTATATATCTATCTATCTATCTATCTATCTAACTCTGCTATCTATCTATCTATCTATCTATCTAACTCTGCATCTATCGATCTATCTATCTATCTAACTCTGCACTATCTAACTCTGCTATCTACTCTAACTCTGTCTATCTATCTAACTCTGCTATCTATCTATCTAACTCTCTATCTCTATCTATCTATCTATCCTCCTATCTATCTATCTATCTATCTATCTAACTCGCTATCGATCTATCTACTCTGTCTATCTATCTATCTACTATCTATCTATCTATCTATCTACCTCTCATCTATCTAACTCTGCTATCTATCTATCTAACTCTGCTATCTATCTATCTTAACTCTGTCTATCTATCTATCTACTCTGCTATCTATCGATCTATCTAACTCTACTCTGCTATCTACTATCTATCATCTATATAACTCTGCTATCTACTATCTATATACTCTGCTATCTATCTATCTATATCTATCTCTATCTAACTCTGCTATCTATCTAATCTGCTATCTATCTATCTATCTATCTATCTATCTTCTACTATCTATCTCTATCTATCTAACTCTGCTATCTATCTACTCTGCTATCTATCTATCTACTCTGCTATCTATCTATCTAATCTGTCTATCTATCTATCTACTCTGCTATCTATCTATCTATCTATCTAACTCTGCTATCTATCTATCTAATCACTCTGCTCTCTATCTCTAATCATCTACTATTACTCTGCTATCTATCTATCTACTCTATCTATCTATCTATCTAACTCTGCTAGCTATCTATCTATCTATCTACTATCTATCTATCTATCTATCTATCTATCTAACTCTGCTATCTAACTCTGCTATCTATCTATCTATCTAACGCTGCTATCTAACGCTGCTATCTAACTCTGCTATCTATCTAGTAGGAGAAGGCCGGGAGCGCAGAGGCCGTCTGTATGTTCTGCCCGTCGCGCGAGTGACGTCATCGCGCGGGCGTGCCGTGACGTCATCGCGCGCGACGGAGTCCGCGGGGAGCCAGAACTAGGGGCACAAGTCAGGAAAACATTCGGGGCACTTTGCAAAACATCCGGGGCACGTGCCCGAATGTTTTAACGTAGATACGCCACTGGGAATCACTAAACACAGAGCCATTTATAGTATAATTAGCAAAAGGATTTTTAAGTCCAAAATGCATCACCTACATTTATGAACATTGAATCTCATCTGTCACTTAGCAGCCCATGTGACAATCTATCTGATCCCCCTGCAGCAATTGCACATCCTCTGAGGTTTTTAATGGTCGAAAAAGAAACCTTGCTAACATTACCCACTTCCAAATCATTAATAAATAGATTAAATAGAAGCGGCCCCCAACACAAAACCCTGTGGCACCCCACTAGCACTTTAGTCCATAATGATGAAGCTCCATTTCAACACTCTCTGCATCCTTTTCATTAACCAATTTTCTATCCATGTACAAATGTGACTCCCCAGACCAACAGACCTTAGCTTATACATTAGTCGCCTATGGGGGACTGTATCAAAAGCCTTTGCAAAATCCAAGTAAACTACATATACTGCTATGCCAGAGTTCTAAATTTCTACTTACTTCCTAATAAAAGCCAAGGCAAGTTAGTTTGACAAGATCTATTCCTCTCCTAAATCCATGCTGGTTACCACTTATATGTCAGTCCTTGAAACATACTCTAGAACATGTTCCCTTATTAAATTTCCAGGATCTTCCCCACCACTGAGTTAACTTACAGGCCTGTTATTACCCAGCTGTGAATGACTATCATTTTTGATATTGGAATAACATCAGTCTTTTACCAATCCAGAGGCACACCACCGGACATGAGGGAATCCTGCAAAAATAGAAACAATGGCCTAGATAAAACTGAACTTAGCTCCCTAAGTACCCGAGGATGTATTTTATTCGGTCCAGGAGATTTATTAATATTAACCTATTTAGTTCTTTCTGTACCATATCCTCAGTTAACCAAAGTGCACTTAAATCTTTATCCATTATTGCTACTATATAATATCTTATTTGGATCTTCTATAGTGTATCAGAGGGGAAAATGTATTCAAGACATTTGCTTTATCGCCATCCTCCATACTAACTTATCCCATTAATTATGGTGCCACATTCTCAGTCCTCATCTTCTGCTTTGTTCAGGATCCGAACTTCATTTTTCATTTTACCTAGTTTGATTGCTTACTTACACTCCTTGTTAGAGTTTTTTATAATCCCTAAAGGCCCTTTCCGTTCCCTCTGCCTTAAATGTTTTAAATGCCTTTTTCTTCCTTTTCCATTGCCTCTTTACATCAGAATTCAGCCACATGGACGCGGATTTATTTTTTTTACATTTATTTCCCAGGATATAAATTTAGATGCGAACTGGCTTAAAATCCCCTTGAGACAGTCCGCTTCTGTTCAGTACCTTTACCCGATAACACATTATCCCAGTTGACATTCTGAAGAGCTGCTTTTAATCCGGGAGAATTTGCCTCCCCAAAATTAAAGTCTTTGTTAACCCAGCGCACATTTCCTTTCTATAACAAAGTCCAAACACCACTATTTCATGGTCACTATTTCCTAAGCCTCCAGTTACCTTTATATTCTATATGCACTCTCCACCATGTTAGATATTACCAGATCCAACAGAGCTCCTTTCTAGTAGGAACCCTCAACCACCTGTGAGAGAAAATTACCCTGCAGCAAATTCAGGAACTCATCGCCTTTTTCTGTGATGGAGTTCCACTACACCAATCAATGTCAGGGTAATTAAAGTCCCCCATAATGAGCACACTTCCCAAACTTGCAAGCCCTTGCAACTGCATATGAAGTTGACTACACCTCCTCTCTGCTAGCATTTGGCGGCTTATGCAGACACCAACAATGACTTACCCCCTTTCCTGTTGTCTAATTCCACCCATATTGCCTCCCCTTTAACATACATATCGCCAGTTATCTCTTCTTTTAAATTGGCTTCAATTTTTTTTTACATAAACACATACTCCTACCCTTTTTGTCCTGCCTAAACAAGGCATATCCTTCTAAATTTACAGCCCAGTGGCGAGAACTGTTCAACCACATTTCTGCTATAACCTATTACATCATACTTTTCATTCAATACCATTATTTCCAATTTACCCATTTTGTCAGCCAGGCTTCTCGTCATTTGCAACCATAAATTTAGATTATGATCCTGTAATTTATTCCCACCACTGGCCTATCTACACCCTGCTTTCCTCCTGGGCTATCTATCCCAGTGAGACTGCTAACAACCTCCCTCCCCAAACATAGTTTAAAATCTCCCCAACTCTCACTAGCCATCTTCTCCCCTAAAACAGCTGCACTGCGATCAGTGAGGTGCAACCCATCCCTACTAAAGGCATGTAGCCGCCAGCAAAGTCTCCCAGTTCTCAATAAACCCAAACCCTTCTTCCTTACACCCACTCTTTAGCCACGCATTAATGATCCTAGCTCCCGCTGTCTCCCTGGCTTAGCACTGGCTGCGGTAGTATTTCTGAAAAAACTACCCTGGAGGTCCTTGCTTTTAACTTGGCCCCTTTCTCTCGGAAATCATGTTTAAGGACCTCACTTCCTCCTCTAACTTTGTCATTGCACCATGTGAACCAAACCGGCCGGTCACACACGGCCTGACCCAATAATCTGTCTACCAATCCACCACATGCCGAACCCTAGCACTAGGCACACAACACACAGTTCGGCATGTAGGGTCTTGCGCAGATTACCCATCTACCTTCCTTATAATGGAGTCCCCTACCACTACCACCTGCCTTGCATTCCTGATCCTTCATTCCTCCTCCCTTGTATCAGAGATGGCAGTCCCCTGGGGCTCAAGGGACTACCCCCTCTATACACGCTAATTCCGAGGTGTCCTCCTCCACTTTATTACCTAAGGCGGCAAATCTGTTGGTTGGCAATCTGGGAAGAAGCCACCCTACCTCTCCATCCCCCACTTCTCCTAGTAACCCTAACAAAACTACCTCCCCCCCTCCCTCCCTGTCCCACTTCCCCACCCACCCTATACTGGCCCCAGCCATTGCCTGCTGACACCCCAATTTGCCAATCCCTTCTATGTCCTTGAGATCAAGGTCACATTTCACTCACAGGAAACACATCCTTTTTTTAGGTCCAAACCACAGGTCCAACCAATGTAATCCTATTTAACTAATAGGCCCCAGCCCCCACACCAATAGGCAAGAGCCAGGAGAAGTGGAAAAAAAACAAACACTTATTAACCCTTTCACAACCTGTTTGTGATTACAAACCGGTGCAATACTAGATTATATAAGCCCAACCACCCCTTTAAACTGGAAGAGAAAGATTAATCTCCTTACTACACACAGTCCTGTACACAGTCCTTAACACAGACAATCCTTATTTTTAAACATACTTAAAAAACAGTTAATTGAATTGTCACTTATCTAATCAATATAATCAAACTTAGCAGGGATACAGTTTAGTAATTTAAGTTGTGTCGCTAGTGGTGGGCGGAGTTTGGGCAATTGTTCCCTTTAAGTTTCAAGCTACAATGTAGCATGAACTTAAAGGGTATTTACACTGTAAATACAACTTAATGTTACAAGATAGCTTATGTCCACCCCTTTTTAGAATTTTACTATAGTGTAGGGCTCCCCCTCCCCAACCCCCACCCAATAGTAATTTTTGTAGAAACTCCCCCGATCTATACTTACCTTACCTCTCCCTCCGACGTTCATTCCCAGCCCTCTGCTTGCATGAAACTGCAAGCAAGGGCCAGACCGGCAGCCGCGTCCATGATTGGCTGAGAGCAGCCTCTCCAGAATGCCGGGAAAAGAGGTAATGTAAGTATATATCGGGGAGTTTCTGCAAAATTTACTATAGTGGTTGGGGTTGGGGGAGGGAGGGAGGGAGAGGCAGGAGGGAGGGCTGCAGTGCGCATGGCAAAATTCTCCCGGCGGATAGACAGGAGGGCAGAGTTTTATATGGACTCTGCCAGGCTCCTGGTGGTCAGTTTTTGGAACTTTGGAGGGACATTACAGAGAACCATTTGGAGCAGAGATGTAAGGTAAGGATTTTTATACACAACACAGTGGGCCAGTAGTGGGATAAATTATAGTTTGGTGGGTGGACTTGCCCTTCGTACACACGCACGGCCATTTGTCACTGAGTTGTGATCAGGATCAGAGGTCTGCTGCAAAATTGTAAGTGTAGGAACCTTTAGGCTTTAAATGTAAAGTGGTTGGGGTGTTTTCTTTGTTCTAACACCCTCCCATAACCTACCATTACTTCTTCAAAGTTTCTGTTTTCCTAATCCTGTATGGCTCATGCTTTTAGCTCCGCCCCCACGTGTAGTGACTCGTGTAGCATTCATGTCACATTGCGTGCGCACTGACGTCACACGCACTCTCCTATCCAGACACAGATTATTTGACAAAGGGATTTGCACAATCTCGTGGGGGCAGAGCTAAAAACTGTAAGATACAGGAGGAGAGACAGAAACTTTCAAGGAGTAATGTAGTTTTTGTAGTATTAAGGTAAGATGTCGTGTGTGGACCTATTGGTTTCAGTCCCTCACCCTTGGCACTATCAACTGGAGAAGGGGTGGGAAGGATGGCTGGCTGGGGGCCATTATTGTCCTTTAAACCAGATAGGTAAACACATACTCAGTGAATTTATTAAGGGATAAACACTTAGTCAGTAAGGCAAGCCACATTGATGTCCCTTGTGCTGCATTTCTGTAATATTTATGGTAGTTATCGAAGCGCATGCAAACTGCAAACCGAAAATGGTGATCACGTGCACTCCATAAGCGGATTGCAGTGCATGGACATCAGCACACCTGATGTGGCCAGGCTATTTGGCCAACACAAGCGTGTGGTTTTTAACGCATGATCGGATCACGCATTAAAATGCGTGGTGTGGCCTAGCCCTAAGGCAAAACTAGTTACCTAAATACAATTAAAATAGCAAAACAGCTTATTTTGTAATATTAACACAAAAAAAGGAGCTGGCAGTTGGTTAAAAAACTGGGCTATGCTGCTCTTTCTGTGTATTTAAAGCTCAACGACCTCTCCCATCTTTATTGTAAGGTAGAAAATAGTCAGTATGTGCAAAGGGGCGAAAGCTGTGAGCCACAAAGCACTAAAAACCCCAATGACCACCATCCAAAGTAGGAGTTGGCTTTTTTCATTTAAAACACCCCAAAAGTTGCCCTATATATTATGTTGCAGATTTAATTGATAATAGAGTACATTTTAAAATTTAGTGCACTTTTAGGACGGTCAGCTCGTGCAGCAATTAGATTAACGTTTAAAATTGTAATGTCTTTTTGTGATAAAAAGTATTCAACAGAAAAGAATGATTGCAGGGCATCCTTCAAAAGTTGTATCCACAGAAAATGAGAGGCAAATTACACGCAAACATAAAGTACTTTCTACATTTGATATCTTACACTGGGGATATGTTCTCCTACATGTGCCTTTCTTCTAGAGCATAAATAGGTTAATCCTGCAACACAATTACAGTACTACAGCCATAAATGGGTAATATATTGTCCAATCGATTTTACCCTATATGACCACCCATCAAGGGTTATATTGCTAAAATTAGCCTGTCATTTAAATATTGACAGACTGAGTAATGTACACTAACCACACCATTGACACAACTTATTGATAATTCACTGTTGGTCACAATAAAAAAATACAGTAATATGTACGAAATACAGTTAATTCGGCATCTTTCACCTATCCTTTATATTATTAACATTAAGACTATTAATACAAAAATGAATCTTCAGCATTCCTAATTGGTCATGTCTACTCTCTCTGCCAGCAATTCAAACAGTTTAATGAATGATCTGGTTATTTCTCCTGTACACAAAGGGAAAATTGATGAATGCTGTCCAAAAGCTGAATACAAAAAATAGATTTTGTTCCATTTACTTAAGTTCATTTTTTGAAAAGTTTTGTTTTTTCACAAATATATTCGTTTTTGTGTCTGCTGCTCGTCAATAGCATAGAGTCAAAGAGCCAATCATGTGTTTGTGCTCACTAAACCAGTCCACAAAATCCATATTATTTTTTTTTATGAAAACCAAAATGTTTTGCTTAAAAGATCAATTCTATTTTGCATTAAAATTTGACTCTACGCGATGATATATCAATGAGAAATTTAAATTATTCTTTGAAATACCATTCCCCTGAGACAAATTCTTTAAGAGGTCAATAGAATTCATGGAAACACAAATTGAAGATAAAAAAAATCTTTAGATTCACTAATTCAAATACACAGTGTTGTACTATCGCGAAATAGTTCAGTTATACTTTAGGTCTAATTCCATTTTCAAATTCTACTGTAAGTACCTTACTCCACCCAATAAACTTTTTTTTTTTAAACACCAGCAAAGTGTATATTGGCCTGGTATTGTTTTTTATTCATCTAAAACACCTTTTTGAAATAAAAAAAAAAATATTTGAACTTAAATGACACTAAATACTTCTACAATGTTTACAAAGGTAGATATATACTACAACCTACATTAAGTGGAGACACTGTGTAGTGTGTACACATTGAGTGCTTACAAAGAACACTACTCCAATACATTGTGGGTTTTGTATACATACGGTATATATGCATAAATATCTGCATATCAGCTCACAAACCTAGGCAAATTACCTGGTGCCCTAAAACAATATTCAAATATTTAGAGTTATCTTGCTAACTACTCCATCTGTAAATCCTTTAACACAATTCTTTCTCCCATAATCTTTCAGCACAAAGGATTTGTGTCCTGCATTATATTTAAACAACACTAACATGTTAATCAATGTTCCCATGGCATGTCACTTTGTTACTTTAAAAAAAAACAATATTTCATCTATTCCCTCCAGGTTCCCACTGACAAACAGGATAAATAAGGAAGAGTCTGTTCAAGACATGTGCAGGAATGAGAATGAAGGATTTGAACCGCAGAGTTTAAGCAAAAAGAAAGAATAGTTTATAAGGAATATAACTATTGTAGCCTTACATTTTTCTGTATGAAAGTAAAGGAGGATATTGAAGGAAGTGGCATTTTGAACAATAAAATATTAAAGAGAATGGGGGAAGGGCAGAGAGAGAATACAAGAGTGGGAAAAAATAATTTGTCAGTGGACAGCACACAGGCTTTGCTATCTGCTGCTGCAACAGGCTGCTTAGCTACTGCTGCCCTCTAGCACAGATGGGTTAAGCTGTTGGGAAAATAAAGGAATGAAATGACCAGCAGGAAAAAAGAGGTACTCCAAAGCCATTATAATGATCATACCAGCATGGTGCAGAGGAGGATTAACAAAAAAGTCAACAGAATAAAAGAGCCTATCTTAAATGAGCAATGTGTCAGTGAATTGTTGGTACAGAAAAGATAACATTAAGGCAATGTGCAAAAAAATAAAGAACTGGAAAATTTATTGGGGGCGTGTATTCCATTTTATATGTACTTTTATGTGCAATATGTACTTTTTTGTCTCATATTATAGTACATTATGTGGTCTAACCTTGGGACAATTGTGTTTGCAAGTCTATACCCTCACAAAGGAGAACAGGGCTGAATGGAGGTGTGAAGGAATGGGTGTTTGTAAATGAGAAATTCCATGATCAGTGTGAGACTAATGGACTGAGAAATACACTGATAAAATAGAAATAAAAGGAAGGCAGGACTCCCCAATTAATTGAATGAGAAACAGGGGAAAAAGAGACTTATGCAAGGTGTGATGGGAGAGTAAAATAATGAGAAGAGGGATGTAAAAGGTAAATCTAGGTTGTCATCAAATAATCAAGCAGCAGATAGGAATTTTTACATTTCTTATAAGGAGAAGAGAGAAACACACTAATTTTGAATGCATCCTGGAATTGTTGTATGTATAACCCATTTTCTCCCAGTCTGTATGGCCACTAAACTGCTCTGTACTGCTGGCATTTAGATGCAAACAAATGTGACTCGTGAATCAAATAGTAAATCTAAAAGACTAAAGATAAGAATTGACGCATAAGAACTAAATGGGGCTATAGGCAATTTGGTGATTTGGGGCCTCCTTTGTATCTGTCTACACAGGCAACCCTTCATACAGAGTATGTAAAACAGTAGTTTTATTTTTAAAAACTGACATTTCAATATGGGTAAAAATAAATGCAAAACCCTGTCAACCAAAGTAATATCAGGTAACGTGGGTTTTACACTTATTTTAGCACTGCACTATTTCTGAATAGCGCAGCACACCTGGTACAATTCCCTAATGTTACATTTTGCACAACTTCGAGCACGGGTATTAGTGCAATGCCACGTGTCTTACCTTTCCACAATTCCAAGATGCAATTCCAGGATGTAATAATTGCATCACAGGGTTTGCGGAAAGGTAAACCGCCGATTTATGGGGAGGTAGTGCGCTGTTTTATGGAGTTAATGTAGCACTTAATGATTTATATGGGTTAGCAAAATTTTAACCCCTTCATTGCTCCGGCTGCAAGGGTATGCAAAACACACCTGTGCAGCCGGTACAATGAATTTAATATGTGGTTGCTCATATTTTTGTGTAATGTTTAATGGCTTTTAAATCACACTGTGGTAAAGCCCATTTTTTAATTAGAGGGATTAGGAGGAGATTTACCTGGATAGCGGCTCTGGATAAACTCCCTTATAAATGCATGTGAACCATAAATTATTCTGCCAGTAAATGGGCCTGCTGAAATTCTGAACATAAATACATGTCTGAATAGAATAGAGAATACAATAAAGAAAATAAAAGGAGGATAGTTTGGAAGCTTGAGACAGAAAAATTGTGTGTTAATAAACGTGTGGCATGATAAATAAACTTCATGTGTATACAGAAAGTCTAGTTCCAAGTAATGATGGGAGGTTCTTGAATGTTGTTAGAATGCAGTATGAATGGATGAGCTAAAAAAGCTGCATAACTACTGAAGTGTCATCAACTTTACTGTACTGTTCTGAGAGCTTTGCTAGGAGTATGTTGAACTACTGACAGCAAGGTTGAAAGCAAATTAGACAGGGGTATAAACACCGAAATGACAAACCTCTTGAGCTAAACAGGGCTATAGATAGAGGAGATGGAAAAGGTGTGGACAATGCTAGAGGGTAAAATGCAGTCGCTGGAGTATAGAATTATGGGGCATACAGTAAGCGTTTATTGTCGGCAAACTAAAACATGAAGCGAATTATACAGGGATGAAACAGCAAATAACGATCAATGTAAAAAGAGTAAAACAATGGGTGAAAAAAGGAATGGTCGGCAGAGGTGATGTGAAAACAAGATTAGCTTGTACAAAGGTAAACTAGTAATAGGAAGTTAATACCAGACTAGGGGTGGTTCAAAAGGGATGCAAAGGATGCTAGTGCTAGGTGTTTGATGTCGAATTATAACTAAAATCACTATGCTGGAGGGTATGAAGTCACGGGGGGGGGGGGGGGGGGGGTTAGAGATGTGAATATGGAGAACAAGTTTGTGGGGGCTAAAAGAGTAAGAGAATGAGAGACTGGATATTAAAAATATGGATGGAGTTCATAGAGCAAAAGGGATTAGAATAAATAGAATGTTTGGATTCCGGGTGACGGGGATATGGATAGAGTGGTTAGGGGGGAGTTGGTGGTTAAATGCTGGGAGAGACGAATGATAAATACTGGAATGGAACTGATGGGGAAGTGTTTGGCACAGGAGGGATCATTTGGATCCCAGGGTGAGATTTCCATAAGGTTTGGTGCTTGTAGTAGGTGGGAAAGGGCCTGTGTGTCCAGATGGATGGAGGAGTGGAGGGTGCAGTACTTGGTGAGAGGCACAGTGAATAAACAAGGGAATGAGAAGCCTGGAATGGATGTTGGATTGTTGTGTATCAATTAGAAACTGGAGAACATAGTTTGTACTTTCCAGAAAATAGAAGGGAAGGATGTGTCTGGAAGGGCAGGATCCCCCAGGTCTATAGGTCCATCCAGGATGGGAAGGATGATGGAGAGATGAAAAGTGGATGTGACAGACAGTGACAACACAGGCAGGGCAGTAGTGCGGATTCCGGACAGTACCTGTGATGGAGAGCAAGACGTGAGCGCCGAGGCGAGTATCCAGCATAGATGGCTGCAGAGGTGAACTGGAGCGGGGGAACCCCCCATGGTGTTCTGTGTGAGATATGAGAGGCAGCAGGGCTTAACGCAACGCTGGAGAGGTTCTTCCGAACACACACACACACGCAGTGCCACAGCGCGATGCGAACACTCTCACCGAGCAGCAAAGCCCGCCCGCCTCGCTGCCATTGGCTGAGATCTGCTGGGAACACAGACACCTGCACTGATCTGCAGCCTGCGACACCGGCACCTGGGGCACAGGGAGTCCGGGATGTGTAGGGAACCAGACAGGGACTGGTCCAATGGAAGTCTCTGGTCTACTGGATTGAAATTCAGGCGGCACAATAGTGGGGGCTTGAGACGTCTGGAAACAAGGGACAGTCACTGTCTGTAGGGTGGGGGTGTCCGGGGGAGATATTTACATGGGATTGTGGATTGAGTGGCAAGATGTTAAAGAGAGCTGTGCGGAATACAATATAACGGTACCGATAGGGGATCACATAGGGATGCATGTAACAGGTACCGATAGGGGATCACAGTAGGGATACAATGTAACCGGTACAGATAGGGGATCACAGTAGGGATACAATGTAACAGGTACAGATAGGGGATCACAGTAGGGATACAATGTAACAGGTACAGATAGGGGATCACAGTAGGGATACAATGTAACAGGTACAGATAGGGGATCGCAGTAGGGATACAATGTACAGGTACAGATAGGGGATCACAGTAGGGATACAATGTAACGGGTACCGATAGGGATTACAGTAGTATAACATGTAACGGGTACCAATAGGGGATTATGTAGTGATACAAGTGAACAGGTACCGTAGGGGATTACAGTAGAGTACAATGTAAAGCTGGGTACGCACGATGAGATGTTTCGGTCCGACCGACCGATAGTTCAGTGTATCGGTCGATTAGACCGAATATCGCATCCGAATGCAGCCATGTCCGTCCGACGTTCGTCCGAATCGGACGAAAGGACGATCTGACATGGTGGAAAACCTAGTCCGATCGTGCGGTCTTCTATGGACTGCACGATCGGTCGTGGTAACTGTCGGACGTGGCTGATTTTGCCGGCAACCGCTCCTTCCTCCTGACCGACTGGTATCGAACAGTCGTTAAGGAGGAAAAATCGCTAGGTGTGTACCTTTAACAGGTACCGATAGGGTTACAGTAGGGATACAATGTAACAGGAGGTAACGATAGTGGATTACAGTAGGGATGCAATGTAACAGGTACCGATAGGGGATTACAGTAGGGACACAATGTAACGCGTACGATAGGGGCTTACAGTAGGGATACAAGTAACAGGTACCGATAGGGGCTTACAGTAGGGATACAATGTAACAGGTACCGATAGGGTTTACAGTAGGGACACAATGTAACCGTGTGCATAGGGGCTTCAGTAGGATACAATGTACAGTACCGAAGGGCTTACAGTAGGGATACAATGTAACAGGTACCGATAGGGCTTACAGTAGGTACAATGTAACAGGTACCGATAGGGGCTTACAGTAGGTATACAATGTAACGGTACTGATAGGGGCTTACAGTAGGGATACAATGTAACAGGTACCGATAGGGCTTCAGTAGGGATACAATTTACAGAGTACGCCGATAGGGGCTTACAGTAGGGATACAATTTAACAGGTACTGATAGGGCTTGCAGTAGGGATACAATTTAACAGGTACCGATAGGGGCTTACAGTAGGAGACAATGTAACAGGTACCGAAGGGGCTTACAGTAGGGATACAAGTAACAGGTACCGATAGGGCTTACAGTAAGGATACAATGTAACAAGGTACCGATAGGGGCTTACAGTAGGGATACAAAGTAACAGGTACCGATAGGGATTTACAGTAGGGAACACATGTAACAGGTACCGATAGGGGTTACAGTAGGGATACAATGTAACAGGTACCGATAGGGGATTACAGTAGGGATACATGTAACAGGTACCAATAGGGGCTTACAGTATGGATACAATGTAACAGGTACCGATAGGGGATTACAGTAGGGATACAATGTAACAGGTACCGATAGGGGATTACAGTAGGGATACAATGTAACAGGTACCGATAGGGGATTACAGTAGGGATACAATGTAACTGGTACCGATAGGGGATTACAGTAGGGATACAATGTAACAGGTACCGATAGGGTTTACAGTAGGGATACAATGTAACAGGTACCGTAGGGGTTTACAGTAGGGATACAATGTAACAGGTACCGACGGCTTACATACAATTAACAAGTACCGTAGGTTTACAGTAGGGATACAATGTAACAGGTACCGACGGGCTTACAGTAGGGATACAATGTAACAGGTACCGATGGGCTTACAGTAGGGATAACATGTAACAGGAACCGACAGGCTTACAGTAGGGATACAATGTAACAGGTACGATGGTTTACAGTAGGGATACAATGTAACAGTACCGACAGGGGATTACAGTAGGGATACAATGTAACAAAACCGACAGGGGATTACCATATGGATACATGTAACAGGTAACGACAGGGGATTACGTAGGGATACAATGTAACAAAAACCGACGGGATTACCGTAGGGATACAATGTAACAGGTACCAATAGGGGCTTACAGTAGATATACAAAGTAATGTACGATAGGGGTTTACAGTAGGAAACAATGTAACAGGTACCGATAGGGGATTACAGTAGTGATACAATATAACAGGTACAAATAGGGAATTACAGTAGGGATACATTGTAACAGGTACCGATAGGGGCTTACAGTAGGGATACAATGTAACAAGTACCGATAGGGGATTACAGTAGGGATACAATGTAACAGGAGGTACCGATAGGGGCTTACAGTAGGGATACAATGTAACAGGTACCGATGGGTTTACAGTAGGGATACAATGTAACAGGTACCATTAGGGGCTTACAGTAGGATACAATGTAACAGGTACCGATAGGGGCTTACATTAGGGATGCAAAGTAACAGGTAGCCTACAGTAGGGATACAATGTAACAGTTACTGATAGGGGTTTATGTAGTCACATTGCAAATGTTTACTTGTGGTCTTAATGAATCTTAATGAATGAACTAAAATTGAATGTTCATTAGGGCCCAAGTCTGGGAATCCTGAAATGAATTGATTGAATCACACCTGGACCAAAACACATAAAGTACCTACAGCTCCTCACACAATAAAGCCACCAGGAATCACTGGAATCCCAGCACAATTATATGGGCCCCTATCCATGCTTTATCTACAGGGTGCCCTACCATGAAGCAAACTGAAACTTGAGCAGGGCATGCCACTGTGAAACATTTGAAAGGAGGCAGTTTAAAAAAAAACTCCTTCCTGCAATACTGCATTTCAGCACCAGTCCACAAACCAGTTTGTCAGCCCTCCAGTCCACTAATCAGTGTTAAGTCAGCCCTCCATCCACCAATCAGTGTTACATCAGCCCTCAAGTCAACCAATCAGTGTTAAGTCAGCCCTCCAGTCCCCCAATCATTTTACATCAGCCCTCAAGTCAACCAATCAGTGTTAAGTCACCCTCCAGTCCACCGATCATTGTTAAATCAGCCCTCCAGTCCACAATTAGTGTTAAGTCAGCCCCCCTTGTTCCCAGTCAGTGTTAGTCAGCACATCACATCCACAAGCCATGCATATGTTCCCTGATAAATCCATGCCCAGTTCATGTGCTGCTGCAGCCCCCGCCATGGAACACCCACTCCAGTGGGCCCCTCAGTATATAGAAAACATACACAGGTTAATCAATAAAAGTTCTAATCATAAAAATGTGCAAATTTTGCCCCAACCAATCAAATGTTAAAGAAAATCTGATTGGTTGGGGAAAAATTAGCACCATTTTTAACGATAGAGCTTTTATCCTGATAGAATCTCACATTTTGTTCATAGGCTGCTGTGTTTATTGGACATGTTGTGAATGATAATAAGTAAAAAATAGCTTTAATGTACAAATGATCAAGCATCATTTGGAATTTTCTATGGATAAACAATTATAAAGGACCTTACATGTATACAGTGTTTTGTACCAACACATTAATGGCACTACAGTAATGCTACACAAGACTGATAGCTGATCTGCTTGTGAGTACCAGCTCTACATTTGATTGGATCAATTTTGCTGTTCTCTAAAGCTTTCAGCAACAATTGATTCTTTTGGCGTCTCATTTTACTACTACTCTTTTTTTTGTTATGAAAACACAATGCAGTGCTTAAAAGAAACATTTAGACCTATGATAAAATCTCTGACTTTAAAGAATAGCAATCATACTGTGACTAAACCAAAATCAGTTTTTAAAGTGTAATGTTTGCATAATTATTCAAGCTCTAGGTTGTAGAAGCTGTAATTATCTTTAGAGGTAAGAATAAGAAACTGTTGCGTAACAGGGACATAATGTTCATAACTGGCAATTATTGGAGAAACTGGTTAAAGGAATCACTTTGAATGCATCTACAATTCAGTATTTGGAGATGTACCAGTAAACTGCATACAGGCTCTGGGTAGTAATGACCTGTGTTGGCAACAAAGTGTTGGTGACTATTTTTGTCCATTTCCTAAAACAAAAAATACATTACTGTACAAAGAAGACTCAGAAGATTCATTGACCATGTCAAAGATCTGTTTATATCATACTGAAAATCTTTAACATTAGATTAAACAATGGTGCTAATTGCCTAGTCAGGACAACCTAAAATCTACCTGAAAATAGGAATAATTGACGTGTATCTAAAAAAAAATGTTTTTTGTTGATTTAATATTGCTGCAAAAATTGTTCTACAAAAAAACTGTGAGATTTGAATGCTTCAAAAAAAAAGCACGTTTTTCCAGCATCACCTCTTAGCCTCCCTGTAATCTCGGCCGTTTTCACCACCTTCAAGTGGTGAAGTGAAACTGCTGAGGATTAACCGCGGTGCCGCTTTATAAATAGCGGTAACTGATGCGAAGTTAGCAAGGCGTTAACTTTTTGCGGCCGGGTTTCACCATTTGTAAATCGCGTTATTAGTGATTTTGCGAAAATGGGCGGAAGTTCGGCTGCGAAATGACCGCTTGTTTACAAATATACCCCTAATTTTGTTTCTTGCAGAAAATTGCTGTAAGTCTTGAGATTGTACTTACCAGCAGGGAAAGGCATGGAAGTTAAGGGCATCTATACTGAAAAATAGGTTATTTTAAAATAACCATAACTGGAACTATAATTCTTTCCAACCACTACTTTATAATTTTTGTTGATCTGCCCCCTATTTCTTTAGATATCCAATCTAAAACTACTTATATTTCAGCTGTCAATCAAGTTCCTTGCTCTCAAAAACTATTCTTCGTGAGTAGTTTTACGTTGCTGGAATGGTGACAGGTTTGACAGTTGGAATGCTGTGTGCTGTGTGCAGGCTTGACAGTTGGTTTGTGGAGAAAAAAGTCAGTTCGGATGGAGTGGGAGTGGTTAAAAAGAGAGGGGGGATACTGCTACTAAACAAAATGTGTGGATTAAAGGCATGCAGCAACACACCAAATCAGTAAGTGCTACTTATATTATTATTTTTTTAATGTTATTTTATTATTGATTTATATGACACCAACATCTTCCTGGCACTTTACAATTACATAGTCATACATTACTGTACATACAGGTACATGTTATACAAAGTCATACATATTACATACACCCATGTAAAGTTTCGGTGTCACATGACACCTTCATCAGACATCTGATGTCTGATGAAGGTGTCGTGACACCGAACTTTACATGTTTGTTGAATAAACACTGGATTTTCCACAAAGACTGGTGTGGCGCTACTGCTTTTGAACTATTGGATATTTGTCACTGGCTGTGACCTGGTAGTAGCACCCACACCTATATCTATATTTACAGCAGTGCAGGAGGCTCTCTTTCTTTTATTACATACACAGGTAATACATAAATATAAGTAACAGAGTGAGGATTTTTCTTACAGCATACAGTGATACAATAGGAAAGAGGACACTCCCAAAGAGCTTACAGACTAGAGGATATGGGGTGAGACATAAGGTTGCGGGAATTGGTTGGCTGTGAATAGATTGGCATGGAGCGTGAAAGGCAGGTTGGATCATAATGTCTAGCGTGAAAGGCAGGTTGGATCATAATGCTTAAGCCAGGTTATATGCTTGCCTAAAGAGGTGGGTTTTAAAGGGTCACTATACTCACCGAAACAACTTTACATTTTCTAAAACTACAATTTTTAAAATGATGGTTCTCACATGTTTATCTGTGCTTGCTTTGTCATTAAATTATTAATGTTTAGTGAGTACTCCTAATTCCCCCACCTTCCCTACTCACTACCTTCTTTTGAGGTCTGCGACACTTCTGCACAGCCTTACCATTGACACTGCTCTGCTTACACATCTCCCTCTTCCTCCCCCCTACTCTTAAATGTTGCAGAGTGTGCTGGCAGGCAGGCAAAGAGGTCAAGCATGGGTTACATATTATATTTCTGCTTCTGGAGTGACAGGTCTTTCCTGTAAATGCTGTGATTAAAATGATGATTTCTCAGAATCTACTGCTCGATTTAAGTGAAATTGTAGCTAAAGGTACTATTTTTGAAAAATCTTTTTTTTAGAGTAAAGATACCCTTTAAGGTTACGTTTGAAGGTGTTAAGGGATGTGGAGTGACAGACAGACAGAGTAAGGGAGTTTCAGAGCAGAGGGGCAGCAAGTATAAAGTCCTGAATGCAGGCAGGGAAGAGGATGACCAGATTAACCAATGAAGGAAGTAGACATTGCAGTGGTAGGGGTAGAGATGGAGGGGGTGAGCAAAGAAAGGAGGTTGGGCAGTGCAATGGTATGTGGTTGAAGCTGTAGGAGTAGCTAGGGCGCACAGGAAAACCACTTTGTTTTAAATTTTCTCTGTGAAATATGAGGCTATTTGCTCAGCCGTAAACGGGGTAGCGGAGGAGGTGGCGAACAGAGCGGGGAGTTGAATACTTTGAAGAGCTGTTTGGGGTCATGGGATTGGGAGGATATGAGTGAAGAGAAGTAGTTTTGTTTGGCTAGGGATAAGCACCTCTGATCCGACAAAAGGCACTTTTAAATTTGAGAAGTTGATTTTTTTTTTTTACTCTTGTGCCTGCGTCGCTCAGCTATACGGGATTGCCTTTTCAACTTTATATTCTGGTCCGTAAACCATGGTTGTGGGTTCTTGCGTCCAAGGCACGTGGTGGATAGGGAGCAACAGAGTCGAGGGCATTGGAAACAGTTTTATGGAAGTGGACAGCTGCAGGTTAGGGTCAGAGATGAGGAAAATAGAGTTAAGTTGTTGGAGAGGGATAGAGAGCAAATGGGGATCAAGATTACGCAGGTCCCTGCATCTGTACGTGGTTGTTAGGGGTTACGGCCGGATAGATGACACAAGATAAAATTTGAGAAGATTATGATCGACGAGGAAAGGGAGAGTTGGAGTAAGAATATGGAGCAGAGGTGGGTAAAGACCAGATCCAGTGTGGTGTCCATTACAATGGGTCTGGGCAAGACCATTGGGTAAGGCCAAGGGAGGAGGTAAGAGAGAGAAGTTTAGTGGTAGCAGAGGTGTTGGTATCGATGGGGATATTGAAATCCCTAGATAATTATGGGGAAGTCAGTGGATAGAAAGTGGACAACCAGCAGAGAAGTAGTCAAAGAGGAGTGGGCAGGTCGGGTGGTCGATAAATAACCGCAATCTGTAGGGGTGTGGGGGGAGTAAACACGGACTGAGCGAACTCAAAAGATAGGCGAGAGAGAGCTGGTAAGGGTGTGATGGTTTAAAAGTACACACTTAGAGAGAATATACCAACTCACCCACCACATTTATTATGACCTAGTGGTGTGGTTGAAGTGAAGGCCCCATATGAGAGCGCGGCGGGTGAGACAGAGAAGAGGGTGACACGCCATGTTGGGGAGACCAAGAAAGTAAAGCAGTTAAGATAAATAGGTTGTGTACGTGTGCAATTTATTACAAACAACTTGTACGTTCCACAAGGCCCAGAATTAGGAGCAGGGGGAAGGGAAAGAAGTATTAGTAATTAGTTTTAGTAATATGTATGTGTTTGGGGTACGCAGTGGATGAAGGAGCATTACGGGCAGTAGACATTAGGGTGGGATGGGTTGATCATAAGGTTGCGGTATGGGAGAGGGTCCGGGATTAGGGGAGATTTCACCAGCTGCAAGTAGAAGCAGGAGAGGGAACGAGAGGAGGTGGGAGTGGGATTTAAATGGACCGTGTGTTTGACTTGTAGTGGAGGAAGCTGGGGGGTGTTTGACAATGGAAAGGAGTTCATGGTGGGAAAGGAGGGAAGAGATAAAATGCAGGGTGTGATGAAAATAGACTTACCACAGTGGGGTGTTGTAGTGAGGTGATGGAGCTGAGTAGGTAGGTAACCAGGCATATAAGGAGCAAGGTTATATGGAACATGATAATGGGGGTAAAATACTTCTATGTATCAATTATAGATTAAGTGAGGCAAAGTCATTTTTTCAGTATACTGTCCCTTTAAGCAGAAGGCAGGAGAGAATGAAGGCTGTAAGTCATTTGGGGAGTACATTTGGCCCTATTTATAAAATAGCGTTATCGGTATCGCTAAAATAATGATTGCTATCGTATAATAACGATCGTATCGTATAATACCAAATGTTATCGTAAAACACAGATCGTTATTATAAAATAACGATCGTTATAGTTAATAGCGGTCGCTATTTAATAATAACAATTCTTATTATACGATAGTGTTTGTTATTTTACGATATCGCATAGTAGATTTATGATGGCGATATCGTAAATAATGATCGCTATCGATAAATAACAATCGTTATTTTAACAAAAATGGTACTTTATAAATAGGGCCCTTTGGTGCTGTAAACCTCTCGAGGTCAAGGTTTACAGCAATTTCTTACAATAAATAAAAATTTAGTTTGGGAGGGTGGACCTACCCTTTAATTTTTTTAAGTAAATAGACTTTCATTGAAACCTACTTTAGGACTGTGAATGTTTCAATACATGTTTCTCAAATAAATCTTATCACTTTCAGTATAAACGTTAGACTACCATAACTTATTCAATGCCTGCATAATATACAGCTATTAGTACTTCCTATTAGAACTCAATTAGGATGTAGTGATCATGCTATACCACCTCTATTTTGCAGCAGATTCCATCTTGATAATGGGGCTGTGGATGGATCAACAGAACATTTTCTGACTGGTCCAATAACCACCAAGCAGTCCACATCAAACAGAAAGGCAAACTCCACCCTCATAAGAACATTGTTTAGAAAAAATGGCCTCTTTAAAATATGTTGATATATCATACTTTGTCCTATGAATTCATTACTGTATGCCTGCTATGCTTCTGGATGCCTCATGGAAACTGAGCAATTTAGAAACCTGTACTGAGCAGGTACTGAGCCTGGGCATGCTCAGAAGAGGCAGACAGGGGATTAGCATTCAGTCTCATTGGCTGTGATGTCAACTGTCAAATCCTTAACAGACAGTTGCTAACTGGAAGAACCGGAACAGAAACAGGGGCAACAGGACATTGTGAAGGATTTCAGGTTAGACTTATATATTTCAGATTTCAAACTATTACCGTTTAGGTTTGGAGGATGATTTACCTGTATATAAGTTTTCATTTTGGGGCTGGACATGCCCTTAATACACGTCACAGCTGGACTGTGGTCGTCTCTCCTCATCACCTTCTTTATTGCTTGTACTATACAGAATATTAGTGGACTACTATGCAGATGGAAGATTGATGCATATTGGGAATTGGAGTATAGAGCCCACACCCTATTTTTCTTGCTCTGGTTCCAATCCTGGTGGATTTTTTGTGGTCAGTGATGCATCCCTCTTATATTCTACATTTGCATTGATAGAGGTACATTGGGCAGCACACAAATTCCTTTGCATGGAAAAGCAATATCCATACCTACACCAGCCTGTATTCTAAATATGCTTATTTAATCAGATCACTAGTACCATCCTAATCTATGGGCCTCATTACTTGATTTAAGTTTTACATTAGTTGGAAAGCAACCACATATATATATAATATATATAATATTATATAAACTCCCATATCTAATTCACACAAGGCCCTTTATATAAAGATCGGTATCGTTATCGTAAATAACGATAACGACCGTTATTTACCAATGACGACCGTATTTACCGATAACGACCAGTATTTAACGATATCGCTAAATACGCGTCGTTATCGGTTATTTTACGATAACGATCGGTATTTTCAATAACGATACCAATCTTTTATAAATAGGGCCCAAAGTGAGATAAACAGTGGTCCACTTCTGTGGGCCATTAGATCAGTGTTTCTCAACCTTTCTATCTGTTGGGAACACTTAAAAAGTTTTGTGTCTCAAGAAACCCCTACATAAAATTATTATTATATAATAATATATATAATATATATATATATTATATATATATTTATATATAGTCTTTTTATAATATATATATATATATCTATATATATATAATATATATATTATTATATATAATATATATATAATTCAATGGTGTAGTCAAGGTGCACAACTAGGTCTTCAATCAACTTTTTTATTGAAGGTGCAAAAACAGCAACGTTTCGGTCTTGCTTCTCACGCAAGCTGAGAAGGTCTGAGAAGCAAGACCGAAACTTCGCTGTTTTGAAGACCTAGTTGTGGCACCTTGACTACACTATTTGAATATATTATAAACTCTCCTAGGTAGCACCAGGCATTTATGAGGAACGTGAGTGCACACATCTATGAAGATATATATATCAACCAGATCTATATGCTTAATACCATGTAATTCTCAATATTTTTTAGTTTTGAAACTTATCCAGGTCTTTTTTAAAGCTATTCAATGAACTTGCCATTACCACTTCTGCTGGAAGACAGTCCACAGTTTCACCGTTCTCATGTAAAGAAACCTTTCCTAACCTGAGATGAAACTTCTTTTCTCAAACCTTAAAGGTGTCCACCTCCTCTGATATGACCATTAGTAAACAAGCACCAAAGAGTTCATTGTATGGCCCATTATATATGTGTATAAGGTTATCATGTCCCCACGCAAATGTCGCTTCTCCAATGTAAACAGCCCTAACTTGTCTAATCTGCCATATCAAGCCCACCATTCCCATAATTATTAGTTGCCCTCCTGAACTGCCTCAATTCCCAAGATGAAAAAAAAAAACGAAAAAAACAAACAGTCACAAAAAAAACCCCTATCTTTACCTGTTACATTGTATCCCTACTGTAAACCCCTATCGGTACCTGTTACATTGTATCCCTACTGTATCCCCTATCGGTACCAGTTACATTGTATCCCTACTGTAATCCCCTATCGGTACCTGTTACATTGTATCCCTACTGTATCCCCTATCGGTACCTGTTACATTGTATCCCTTGTAATCCCCTATCGGTACCTGTTACATTGTATCCATACTGTACCCCTATGGTACCTTTACATTGTACCCTACTGAATCCCCTATCGGTACCTGTTACATTGTATCCCTACTGTAACCCCTATCGTACCTGTTACATTGTTTCCCTACTGTAAATCCCTATCGGTACCTGTTTACTTTGTATCCCTACTGTAAGCCCCTATCGGACCCTACGCGTTCCTGTTACATTGTATCCTTACTGTAAGCCCCTATCGGTACCTGTTACATTGTATCCCTACTGTAAGCCCCTATCGGTACCTGTTAATTGTCTCCTACTGTAAGCCCCTATCGGTACCTGTTAATTGTATCTACTGCAAGCCCCTATCAGTACCTGTTAATTGTATCCCTACTGTAAGCCCTATCGGTACCTGTTAATTGTTCCCTACTGTAAGCCCCTATCGGTACCTGTTACATTGTATCCCTACTGTAAGCCCTATCAGTACCTTTTACATTGTATACCTACTGTAAGCCCCTATCGGTACCTGTTACATTGATGCCTACTGTAAGCCCCTATCGGTACCTGTTACATTGTATCCCTACTGTAAGCCCCTATCGGTACCTGTTACATTGTATCCCTACTGTAAGCCCCTATCGCAACCGGTTACATTGTGTCCCTACTGTAATCCCCTATCGGTACCTGTTACATTGTATCCCTACTGTAAGCCCCTATCGGTACCTGTTACATTGTATCCCTACTGTAAGCCCCTATCGCTACCGGTTACATTGTGTCCCTACTGTAATCCCCTATCGGTACCTGTTACATTCATCCCTACTGTAATCCACTATCGTTACCTCCTTGTTACATTGTATCCCTACTGTAACCCTATCGGTACCTGTTAAGCTAGGTACACACCTAGCGATTTTTCCTCCTTACCGACTGTTCGATACCAGTCGGTCAGGAGGAAGGACTGTCGGTCGCGGCAAAATCAGCCGTCCGACAGTTACCACGACCGATCGTGCAGTCCATAGAAGACCGCACGATCGGACTAGGTTTTCCACCATTCAGATCGTCCTTTCGTCCGATTCGGACGAACGGTCGGACGGACATGGCTGCATTCGGATGCGTATCATTTCGGTCTAATCGACCGATACACTGAACTATCGGTCGGTCGGACCGAAACATCTCATCGTGCGACCCAGCTTTACATTGTATCTCTACTGTAATCCCCTAACGGTACCTGTTACATTGTATCACTACTATAATCCCCTATTGGTACCCGTTACTTTGTATACCTACTGTAATCCCCATCGGTACCCGTTACATTGTATCCCTACTGTGATCCCCATCTGTACCTGTTACATTGTATCCCTACTGCGATCCCCTATCTGAACCTGTTACATTGTATCCCTACTGTGATCCCCTATCTGTACCTGTTACATTGTATCCCTACTGTGATCCCCTATCTGTACCTGTTACATTGTATCCCTACTGTGATCCCCTATCTGTACCGGTTACATTTATCCCTACTGTGATCCCCTATCGGTACCTGTTACATTGCATCCCTACTGTGATCCCCTATCGGTACCTGTTATATTGTATCCGCACAGCTCTCTTTAACATCTTGCCACTCAATCCACAATCCCATGTAAATATCTCCCCCGGACACCCCCACCCTACAGACAGTGACTGTCCCTTGTTTCCAGACGTCTCAAGCCCCCACTATTGTGCCGCCTGAATTTCAATCCATAGACCAGAGACTTCCATTGGACCAGTCCCTGTCTGGTTCCTACTACATCCCGGACTCCCTGTGCCCCAGGTGCCGGTGGTCGCAGCGCAGATCAGTGACAGGTGTCTGTGTTCCCACAGATCTCAGCCAATGGCAGCGAGGCGGGCGGGCTTTGCTGCTCGGTGAGAGTGTTCGCATCGCGCTGTGGCACTGCTGTGTGTGTGTGTTCGGAGACCCTCTCCAGGTGCGTTAAGCCCTGCTGCCTCTCATATCTCACACAGAACACACAGGGGGGTTCCCCGCGCTCCAGTCTCACCTCTGCAGCCATCTATGCTGGATACTCGCCTCGGCGCTCACATTCTTGCTCTCCATCACAGGTACTGTCCGGGAATCCGCACTACCTGCCCTGCCTGTGTTGTCACTGTCTGTCACATCCACTTTCCATCTCTCCATCATCTTCCCATCCTGGATGGACCTATAGACCTGGGGGATCCTGTCCCTTCCAGACACATCCCTTCCTTCTATTTTCTGGAAAGTACAAAACTAGGTTCTCCAGCTTTCTAATTGATACCAAACAATCCAACATCCATTCCAGGCTTCTCATCCCTTGTTTATTCACTGTGCCTCCTCCCCAAGTACTGCAACCCTCCACTCCTCCATCCATCTGGACCACACAGGCCCTTTCCCACCTACCTACCAGGTACCGATAGGGGTTTACAGTAGGGATACAATGTAACAGGTACCGACGGGCTTACATACAATGTAACAAGTACCGTCAGGTTTACAGTAGGGATACAATGTAACAGGTACCGACGGGCTTACAGTAGGGATACAATGTAACAGGTACCGATGGGCTTACAGTAGGGATACAATGTAACAGGAACCGACAGGCTTACAGTAGGGATACAATGTAACAGGTACCGATGGGTTTACAGTAGGGATACAATGTAACAGGTACCGACAGGGGATTACAGTAGGGATACAATGTAACAAAAACCGACAGGGGATTACCATATGGATACAATGTAACAGGTAACGACAGGGGATTACAGTAGGGATACAATGTAACAAAAACCGACGGGATTACCGTAGGGATACAATGTAACAGGTACCAATAGGGGCTTACAGTAGATATACAAAGTAACATGTACCGATAGGGGTTTACAGTAGGGAAACAATGTAACAGGTACCGATAGGGGATTACAGTAGTGATACAATATAACAGGTACAAATAGGGAATTACAGTAGGGATACATTGTAACAGGTACCGATAGGGGCTTACAGTAGGGATACAATGTAACAAGTACCGATAGGGGCTTACAGTAGGGATACAATGTAACAGGTACCGATGGGTTTACAGTAGGGATACAATGTAACAGGTACCATTAGGGGCTTACAGTAGGGATACAATGTAACAGGTACCGATAGGGGCTTACATTAGGGATGCAAAGTAACAGGTACGCCTACAGTAGGGATACAATGTAACAGTTACCTGATAGGGGTTTATGTAGTCACATTGCAAATGTTTACTTGTGGTCTTAATGAATCTTAATGAATGAGACTAGAAATTGAATGTTCATTAGGGCCCAAGTCTGGGAATCCTGAAATGAATTGATTGAATCACACCTGGGACCAAAACACATAAAGTACCTACAGCTCCTCACACAATAAAGCCACCAGGAATCACTGGGAATCCCAGCACAATTATGATTGGGCCCCTATCCATGCTTTATCTACAGGGGTGCCCCTACCATGAAGCAAACTGAAACATTTGAGCAGGGCATGCCACTGTGAAACATTTGAAAGGAGGCAGTTTAAAAAAAAAACTCCTTCCTGCAATACTGCATTTCAGCACCAGTCCACAAACCAGTGTTAAGTCAGCCCTCCAGTCCACTAATCAGTGTTAAGTCAGCCCTCCAGTCCACCAATCAGTGTTACATCAGCCCTCAAGTCAACCAATCAGTGTTAAGTCAGCCCTCCAGTCCACCAATCAGTGTTACATCAGCCCTCAAGTCAACCAATCAGTGTTAAGTCAGCCCTCCAGTCCACCGATCATTGTTAAATCAGCCCTCCAGTCCACCAATTAGTGTTAAGTCAGCCCCCCTGTTCACCAGTCAGTGTTAGTCAGCACATCACATCCACAAGCCATGCATATGTTCCCTGATAAATCCATGCCCAGTTCATGTGCTGCTGGCAGCCCCGCCATGGAACACCCACTCTCAGTGGGCACCCTCAGTATATAGAAAACATACACAGGGTTAATCAATAAAAGTTCTAATCATAAAAATGGTGCAAATTTTGCCCCAACCAATCAAATGTTAAAGAAAATCTGATTGGTTGGGGAAAAATTAGCACCATTTTTAACGATAAGAGCTTTTATCCCTGATAGAATCTCACATTTTGTTCATAGGCTGCTGTGTTTATTGGACATGTTGTGAATGATAATAATAAGTAAAAAAGTAGCTTTAATGTACAAATGATCAAGCATCATTTGGAATTTTCTATGGATAAAACAATTATAAAAGGACCTTACATGTATACAGTGTTTTGTAACCAACACATTAATGGCACATACAGTAATGCTACACAAGACTGATAGCTGATCTGCTTGTGAGTACCAGCTCTACATTTGATTGGATCAATTTTGCTGGTCTCTAAAGCTTTCAGCAACAATTGATTCTTTTGGCGTCTCATTTTACTAACTACGTTTTTTTTGTTATGAAAACACAATGCAGTGCTTTAAAGAAACATTTAGACCTATGATAAAATCTCTGACTTTAAAGAATAGCAAATCATAAACTGTGACTAAACCCAAAATCAGTTTTTAAAGTGATAATGTTTTGCATAATTATTCAAGCTCTAGGTTGTAGAAGCTGTAAATTATCTTTAGAGGTAAGAATAAGAAACTGTTGCGTAACAGGGACATAATTGTTCATAACTGGCAATTATTGGAGAAACTGGTTAAAGGAATCACTTTGAATGCAATCTACAATTCAGTATTTGGAGATGTACCAGTAAACTGCATAACAGGCTCTGGGTAGTAATGACCTGTGTTGGCAACAAAGGTGTTGGTGACTATTTTTTGTCCATTTTCCTAAAACAAAAAATACAATTACTGTACAAAGAAGACTCAGAAGATTCATTGACCATGTCAAAGATCTGTTTATATCATACTGAAAATCTTTAACATTAGATTAAACAATGGTGCTAATTGCCTAGTCAGGACAACCTAGAAATCTACCTGAAAATAGGAATAATTGACAGTGTATCTAAAAAAAAATGTTTTTTTGTTGATTTAATATTGCTGCAAAAATTGTTCTACAAAAAAACTGTGAGATTTGAATGCTTACAAAAAAAAGCACGTTTTTCCCAGCATCACCTCTTAGCCTCCCTGTAATCTCGGCCGTTTTCACCACCTTCAAGGTGGTGAAGTGAAACTGCTGAGATTAACGCGGTGCCGCTTTATAAATAGCGGTAACTGATGCGAAGTTAGCAAGGCGTTAACTTTTTGCGGCCGGGTTTCACCCATTTGTAAATCGCGTTATTAGTGATTTTTGCGAAAATGGCGGGAAGTTCGGCTGCGAAAAATGACCGCTTGTTTACAAATATACCCCTAAATTTTTGTTTCTTGCAGAAAATTGCTGTAAGTCTTGAGAAATGTACTTACCAGCATGGAAAAGGCATGGAAGTTAAAGGGCATCTATACTGAAAAATAGGTTATTTTAAAATAACCATAACTGGAAACTATAATTCTTTCCAACCACTACTTTATAATTTTTTGTTGATCTGCCCCCTATTTCTTTAGATATCCAATCTAAAACTACTTATATTTCAGCTGTCAATCAAGTTCCTTGCTCTCAAAAACTATTCTTCTGTGAGTAGTTTTACTGTTGCTGGAATGGTGACAGAGTTTTGACAGTTGGAATGCTGTGTGCTGTGTGCAGGCTTGACAGTTGGTTTGTGGAGGAAAAAAGTCAGGTCGGATGGAAGTGGGAGTGGTTAAAAGAGAGAGGGGGGATACTGCTACTAAACAAAATGTGTGGATTAAAGGCATGCAGCAACACACACAAATCAGTAAGTGCTACTTATATTATTATTTTTTTTAAATGTTATTATTATTATTGATTTATATAGCACCAACATCTTCCGTGGCACTTTACAATTACATAGTCATACATTACTGTACATACAGGGTAATACATGTTATACAAAGTCATACATATTACATACACCCATGTAAAGTTTCGGTGTCACATGACACCTTCATCAGACATCTGATGTCTGATGAAGGTGTCATGTGACACCGAAACTTTACATGTTTGTTGAATAAACACTGGATTTTCCACGAAAGACTGGTGTGCGCTACTGCTTTTTGAACTATTGGATATTTGTCACTGGCTGTGACCTGGTAGTAGCACCCAGCACCTATATCTATATTTACAGCAGTGCAGGAGGCTCTCTTTCTTTTATTACATACACAGGTAATACATAAATATAAGTAAACAGAGTGAGGAGTTTCTTACAGCAATACAGTGATACAATAGGAAAGAGGACACTCCCAAAGAGCTTACAGACTAGAGGATATGGGGTGAGACATAAGGTTGCGGGAATTGGTTGGCTGTGAATAGATTGGCAGTGGAGCGTGAAAGGCAGGTTGGATCATAATGCTTAAGCGTGAAAGGCAGGTTGGATCATAATGCTTAAGCCAGGTTATATGCTTGCCTAAAGAGGTGGGTTTTAAAGGGTCACTATACTCACCGAAACAACTTTACATTTTCTAAAACTACAATTTTTAAAATGATGGTTCTCACATGTTTATCTGTGCTTGCTTTGTCATTAAATTATTAATGTTTAGTGAGTACTCCTAATTCCCCCACCTTCCCCTACTCACTACCTTCTTTTGATGTCTGCGACACTTCTGCACAGCCTTACCATTGACACTGCTCTGCTTACACATCTCCCTCTTCCTCCCCCCTACTCTTAAATGTTGCAGAAAGTGTGCTGGCAGGCAGGCAAAGAGGTCAAGCATGGGTTACATATTATAATTTCTGCTTCTGGAGTGACAGGTCTTTTCCTGTAAATGCTGTGATTAAAATGATGATTTCTCAGAATCTACTGCTCAGATTTAAGTGGAATATTGTAGCTAAAGGTACTATTTTTGAAAAATCTTATTTTTTTAGAGTAAAGATACCCTTTAAGGTTACGTTTGAAGGTGTTAAGGGATGGTGAGTGACAGACAGACAGAGTAAGGGAGTTTCAGAGCAGAGGGGCAGCAAGTATAAAGTCCTGAATGCAGGCATGGGAAGAGATGACCAGATTAACCAATGAAGGAAGGCTAGACATTGCAGTGGTAGGGGTAGAGATGGAGGGGGTGAGCAAAGAAAGGAGGTTGGGCAGTGCAATGGTAGTGGTTGGAAGCTGTAGGGAGTAGCTAGGGCGCACAGGAAAACCACTTTGTTTTAAATTTTCTCTGTGAAATATGAGGCTATTTGCTCAGCCGATAAACGGGGTAGGCGGAGGAGGTGGCGAACAGAGCGGGGAGTTGAATACTTTGAAGAGCTGTTTGGGGTCATGGGATTGGGAGGATATGAGTGAAGAGAAGTAGTTTTGTTTGGCTAAGGATAAAGCACCTCTGATCCGACAAAAGGCACTTTTAAATTTGAGAAAGTTGATTTTTTTTTTTTACTCTTGTGCCTGCGTCGCTCAGCTATACGGGATTGCCTTTTCAACTTTATATTCTGGTCCGTAAACCATGGTTGTGGGTTCTTGCGTCCAAGGCACGTGGTGGATAAGGGAGCAACAGAGTCGAGGGCATTGGAAACAGTTTTATGGAAGTGGACAGCTGCAAGGTTAGGGTCAGAGAATGAGGAAATAGAGTTAAGTTGTTGGAGAGGGATAGAGAGCAAATGGGGATCAAGATTACGCAGGTCCCTGCATCTGTACGTTTGGTTGTTAGGGGTTACGGCCGGGATAGATGACACAAGATAAAATTTGAGAAGATTATGATCGGACAGAGGAAAGGGAGAGTTGGAGAAGTAAGATATGGAGCAGAGGTGGGTAAAGACCAGATCCAGTGTGTGTCCATTACAATGGGTCTGGGCAGAGGACCATTGGGTAAGGCCAAGGGAGGAGGTAAGAGAGAGAAGTTTAGTGGTAGCAGAGGTGTTGGTATCGATGGGGATATTGAAATCCCCTAAGATAATTATGGGGAAGTCAGTGGATAGAAAGTGGGACAACCAAGCAGAGAAGTAGTCAAAGAGAGTGGTGGGCAGGTCGGGTGGTCGATAAATAACCGCAATCTGTAGGGGTGTGGGGGAGTAAACACGGACTGAGCGGAACTCAAAAGATAGGCGAGAGAGAGCTGGTAAGGGTGTGATGGTTTAAAAGTACAGCACTTAGAGAGAATAATACCAACTCACCCACCACATTTATTATCGGACCTAGTGGTGTGGTTGAAGTGAAGGCCACCATATGAGAGCGCGGCGGGTGAGACAGAGACAGAGGGTGACAGCCATGTTTGGGTAAGACCAAGAAAAGTAAAGCAGTTAGAGATAAATAGGTTGTGTACGTGTGCAATTTTATTACAAACAACTTGTACGTTCCACAAGGCCCCAGATATAGGAGCAGGGGGAAGGGAAAGAAGTATTAGTAATTAGTATATTAGTAATATTGTATGTGTTTGGGGTACGAGTGGATGAAGGAGCATTACGGGCAGTAGACATTAGGGTGGGGATGGGTTGATCATAGAGGTGCGGTATGGGAGAGGGTCCGGGATTAGGGGAGATTTCACCAGCTGCAAGTAGAAGCAGGAGAGGGAACGAGAGGAGGTGGGAGTGGGATTTAAATGGACCGTGTGTTTGACTTGTAGTGGAGGAAGCTGGGGGGTGTTTGACAATGGAAAGGAGTTCATGGTGGGAAAGGAGGGAAGAGGATAAAATGCAGGGTGTGATGAAAATAGACTTACCAACAGTGGGGTGTTGTAGTGAGGTGATGGAGCTGAGTAGGTAGGTAACCAGGCATATAAGGAGCAAGGTTATATGGAACATGATAATGGGGGTAATAATACTTCTATGTATTCAATTATAGATTAAGATGAGGCAAAGTCATTTTTTCAGTATACTGTCCCTTTAAGCAGAAGGCAGCAGAGGAATGAAGGCTGGTAAGTACATTTGGGGAGTACATTTGGCCCTATTTATAAAATAGCGTTATCGGTATCGCTAAAATAATGATTGCTATCGTATAATAACGATCGTTATCGTATAATACCAAATGTTATCGTAAAACACAGATCGTTATTATAAAATAACGATCGTTATAGTTAATAGCGGTCGCTATTTAATAATAACAATTCTTATTATACGATAGTGATTGTTATTTTACGATATCGCCATAGTAGATTTATGATGGCGATATCGTAAAATAATGATCGCTATCGATAAAATAACAATCGTTATTTTAACAAAAATGGTACTTTATAAATAGGGCCCTTTGAGTGCTGTAAACCTCTCGAGGTCAAGGTTTACAGCAATTTCTTACAATAAATAAAAATTTAGTTTGGGAGGGTGGACCTACCCTTTAATTTTTTTAAGTAAATATGAGCTTTCATTGAAACCTACTTTAGGACTGTAGAATGTTTCAATACATGTTTCTCAAATAAATCTTATCACTTTCAGATAAACGTTAGACTACCATAACTTATTCAATGCCTGCATAATAATACAGCTGATTAGTACTTCCCTATTAGAACTCAATTAGGATGTAGTGATCATGCTATACCACCTCTATTTTGCAGCAGATTCCATCTTGATAATGGGGCTGTGGATGGGATCAACAGAACATTTTCTGACTGGTCCAATAACCACCAAGCAGTCCACATCAAACAGAAAGGACAACTCCACCCTCATAAGAACATTGTTTAGAAAAAATGGCCTCTTTAAAATATGTTGATATATCATACTTTGTCCTATGAATTCATTACTGTATGCCTGCTATGCTTCTGGATGCCTCATGGAAACTGAGCAATTTAGAAACCTGTACTGAGCAGGTACTGAGCCTGGGCATGCTCAGAAGAGGCAGACAGGGGATTAGCATTCAGTCATTGGCTGTGATGTCAACTGTCAAATCCTTAACAGACAGTTGCTAACTGGAAGAACCGGGAACAGAAACAGGGGCAACAGGACATTGTGAAGGATTTCAGGTTAGACTTATATATTTCAGATTTCAAACTATTACCGTTTAGGGTTTGGAGGATGATTTACCTGTATATAAGTTTTCATTTTGGGGCTGGACATGCCCTTTAATACACGTCACAGCTGAGACTGTGGTCGTCTCTCCTCATCACCTTCTTTTATTGCTTGTACTATACAGAATATTAGTGGACTACTATGCAGATGGAAGATTGAGATGCATATTGGGAATTGGAGTATAGAGCCCACACCCTATTTTTCTTGCCTTGGTTCCAATCCTGGTGGATTTTTTGTGGTCAGTGATGCATCCATCTTTATATTCTACATTTGCATTGATAGGAGGTACATTGTGGCAGCACACAAATTCCTTTGCATGGAAAAGCAATATCCATACCTACACCAGCCTGTATTCTAAATATGCTTATTTAATCAGATCACTAGTACCATCCTAATCTATGGGCTCCATTACTTGATTTAAGTTTTACATATAGTTGGAAAGCAACCACAATATATATATATATATATATATATATATATATAAACTCCCATATCTAATTCACACAAAGGGCCCTATTTATAAAAGATCGGTATCGTTATCGTAAAATAACGATAACGACCGTTATTTACCAATGACGACCGGTATTTACCGATAACGACCAGTATTTAACGATATCGCTAAATACCGGTCGTTATCGGTTATTTTACGATAACGATCGGTATTTTACAATAACGATACCAATCTTTTATAAATAGGGCCCAAAGTGAGATAAAACAGTAGGTCCACTTCTGTTGGACCATTAGATCAGTGTTTCTCAACCTTTCTATCTGTTGGGAACACTTGAAAAAGTTTTGTGTCTCAAGAAACCCCTACATAAAATTATTATTATATAATAATATATATAATATATATATAACTACTCTATATAATATAATACAATAAGATTCTTTTATATATATATATATTATATAATACTATATATATAGTATATCTAGTTCTATTATATAATAATCATCATTCAATGGTGTAGTCAAGGTGCACAACTAGGACTTCAATCAACTTTTTTATTGAAGGTGCAAAAACAGCAACGTTTCGGTCTTGCTTCTCAGGCCAAGCTGAGAAAGGTCTGAGAAGCAAGACCGAAACTTCGCTGTTTTGAAGACCTAGTTGTGCACCTTGACTACACTATTTGAATATATTATAAACTCTCCTAGGTAGCACCAGGCATTTATAGAGGAACTGTGAGTGCACACATCTATGAAGATATATATATCAACCAGATCTATATGCATTAATACCAGTAATTCTCAATATTTTTTAGTTTTAGAAACTTATCCAGGTCTTTTTTAAAGCTATTCAATGAACTTGCCATTACCACTTCTGCTGGAAGACAGTTCCACAGTTTCACCGTTCTCACTGTAAAGAAACCTTTCCTAACCTGAAGATGAAACTTCTTTTCTTCCAACCTTAAAGGATGTCCACGACTCCTCTGATATGACCTATTAGTAAACAATGCACCAAAGAGTTCATTGTATGGCCCATTAATATATTTGTATAAGGTTATCATGTCCCCACGCAAATGTCGCTTCTCCAATGTAAACAGCCCTAACTTGTCTAATCTGCCTGCATATTCAAGCCCCATCCATTCCCATTATTAATTTAGTTGCCCTTCTCTGAACTGCCTCAATTTCCAAGATGTCCCTTTTGTATATTGGATTCCAAAAATGCACCGCATATTCCAAATGAGGCCTTACCAATGCTTTGTAAAGAGAGAGAATAATATTTTTCTCTCTTGAATTTATTCCCCTCTTTATACAAGACAATATCTTTCTAGCTCTAGCCGTTGCTACCTGGCATTGTTTGCTATAGCTAAGTCTGTTATCTACCAGAACCCCCAAATCTTTTTCCATTACAGATGTACTTAACACAGAGTTATTTATGGTGTAGGTGGCACAGGGATTATTAAATCCTAAATGCTTCACCTTACATTTATCAACATTGAATCTCATCTGCCATTCTGCTGCCCATTTTGATAATCTATCTATGTCTGCTTGCAGCACTTGCACATCATTTAAAGTTTCCAAAGCTCTGCATAGTTTAGTGTCATCAGCAACCACTGAGGCCTTGCTCTCAATGCCCCCTTCTAAGTCATTTATAAACAGATTAAACAGAAGCGGCCCCAGTACAGAACCCTGAGGCACACCGCTTAGAACTTTAGCCCATATAGATGTAGCTCCATTAACCACCACTCTCTGTTTGCGATCCAATATCCAGTTCTCTATCCATGAACAAATGTTTTCTTCAAGGCCAACAGTCCTCAGTTTATACATTAGTCGCCTATGTGTCACAGTATCAAAAGCTTTTGCAAAATCCAAGTATCCAAGTATACCTGTCACGAACTTACCTGCCGCTCCGGTCCCGCTTTAGCTACCTCACGGCTCAGTACTCACCTTCCTTGGTTCCTGGTCCTGCCTACCAGCATACTTACCTGTTGTTCCAGTACCAGCATACTTACCTGTTGTTCCAGTACCAGCATACTTACCTGTTGTTCCAGTACCAGCATACTTACCTGTTGTTCCAGTACCAGCATACTTACCCGTTGTTCCAGTACCAGCATACTTACCCGTTGTTCCAGTACCAGCATACTTACCCGTTGTTCCAGTACCAGCATACTTACCTGTTGTTCCAGTACCAGCATACTTACCTGTTATTCCAGTATCAGCATACTTACCTGTATTTCCAGTACCAGCATACTTACCCGTTGTTCCAGTACCAGCATACTTACCTACCAGTTCTTCCAGTACCAGCATACTTACCTACCAGTTCTTCCAGTACCAGCATACTTACCCGTTGTTCCAGCTACATACTTACCTACCAGTTCTTCCAGTTACTTACCTTGCCTGCATCCAATCTCCAGTTACTCACCTTGTTCCGGCATCCAGCCTACATTTCCCAGCAGCCTCTGTGTCCTGCAATTCCCGGACTATACGCCTCCTCCTAAAGCTTACTTGTAAGTACCCAGCCTCCCGGCCATTTATTACAGTACAACTGGGCCATGGAAACGCCTGAGGGGGCTATGGCAGAGTTGAGTAAAACTCTCCAAAATTTGTCCAAACGCATGGACATTTTTGAACACCATCAGGGCCAGTTGGCTCAGTTCATGGATACCCTCGCTGTCCGGCTACCCCCAGCTTCTGCCTCTGCTCCGGGGTCTATGCCACCTCCTTCTACCTCCGGATCCAGTGACCCTTCTCTTCGGAGAGAGCCCCGCATACCTCTGCCCTCACGGTTCAATGGTGATGCCCAAGCCTGCCGTGGATTCATTAATCAGTGTCGAATCCAATTTGAACTTCAACCATCTCATTTTGCATTGGATCGTGCAAAGGTTGGTTATATTATCACCTTGTTGGAGGGCAATGCTCTGGCCTGGGCTTCTCCCCTATGGGAAAAAGACGATCCTCTTATCAATAATGTTACCGACTTCCTGAAAATGTTTCGCAAGGTCTTCGATGCTCCAGGAAGAACCTCTGCTGCGTCCTCCCGTTTGATGCAGCTCCGCCAAGTGTCTCGTTCGGTGGGTCAATATGCTATTGAATTTCATACCCTTGCCGCGGAGACTTCTTGGAACAATGAGGCACTTACAGCAGCCTTTTGGCAGGGACTCTCTGATCGCCTCAAGGATGAATTAGTATCTAGAGAATTACCTGTCCCATTGGAAGACTTGATTACGCTATGCATCCAAATTGATACCCGCTTTCGTGAACGGCAGGCAGAAAGGTCTGCAGTTCGTTCCAACTTCCCTTAAGACCTTTCCTAGGCCTGCTCAGACCTTTCCGCAACCAATATCTTCGGTAGAAGAGCCGATGCAAATTGGCGGCACTCATCTGTCACCTGAGGAAAAATCACGCCGACGTACTAATGGACTTTGTCTCTTTTGTGCTCGGCAAGGACACTTTGTAAGAAATTGTCCCCAGAAGTCGGGAAACTCTAGAAGTTAAGGAGGAGCTCCTTCTAGGTATTGTTAAGTCTCCTGCCAAATTTGAACCACTGAAACTCTTTCTACCAGCATCACCTTTAATGGTAAAACTTTTTCCTCCCAGGCCTTTGTCGATTCCGGTGCAGCTGGAAACTTCATTGATTCTACCAGCACAATTGGGGCTTCCTCTCCTTCACTTGCAGCAACCTCTTCGATTTCTGGCTATTGACAATAACCCTTGGCTTCTGAGTTCATCTCCAAATCTACATACGAAGTCCTATTTCGCATTGGCATATTTCACCAAGAACGTTTGTCTTTTCTTTTCATCCTAAGCCCTTCCGCTCCCCTGATTCTCGGACTTCCATGGCTCAGATTACACAACCCTGTTGTAGATTGATCTAGCAATGAACTCAAGTCTTGGAGTTCTTTCCGTTTAAAATTGCCTTTCTACTCATTGCACCACCATTACCTGTGAAAATAAATCTGAGAAAGATCTCCCTGAATGTTATCATGATTTCTCTGATGTGTTTTGTAAAAAGCGAGCTGAGATGTTACCACCGCACCGATCCTACGATTGCCCCATCGATCTTCTCTCAGGTACTATGCCTCCGCGGGGACGCACATACCCACTGTCTCCTTCTGAAACTCTAGCCATGAAAGAGTACATTACTGAACATTTGTCTAGGGGTTTTATACAACCTTCCACTTCCCCTGCTGGAGCTGGGTTCTTTTTTGTTGAAAAAAAAGACGGAGGTTTACGACCCTGCATAGACTACCGTGGTTTAAATAAAATCACAATAAAAAAACGGTATCCTCTTCCTCTCATCTCTGAACTGTTTGACCAGATAAAAGGGGCTAAAATATTTACCAAACTGGACCTTCGGGGGGCATACAATCTGATCCGTATACGTAAGGGTGACGAGTGGAAAACAGCCTTTAACACTCGGGACGGTCACTACGAATATCTCGTAATGCGCTTTGGCCTTTGTAATTCTCCAGCGGTGTTCCAAGAATTTGTGAATGACATTTTTTGGGATATGTTGGGAATCTCTGTAGTTGTATATCTAGATGACATTTTAATCTTTTCTCAAGATCCGCCCTCACACCGCCTCCATGTTAAACTGGTGTTACTACGTCTGAGAGAGAATAGGCTATATGCCAAATTGGAAAAGTGTCTGTTTGAGTGTTCGCAAGTACCCTTTCTGGGCTACATTGTATCAGCGCAAGGTTTCCAGATGGATCCTGTGAAAGTTTCAGCCATCCAAGATTGGTCTCTTCCTATGGGAACCAAAGCTATTCAAAGGTTCATTGGCTTTGCCAATTACTACAGACAATTCATTCAAGGGTTCTCTTCTATAATTTCTCCCATATTAGCCCTCATCAGTAAAGGTAGTAAGCCTCATTCATGCAGCCCTCGAAGCCTTCAAACGACTCAAGGAAGCATTTGCTGATGCACCGGTTCTAGTACATCAAGATCCTAGTCTTCCCTTCTACATCGAGGTTGATGCCTCGGACTTGGGAGCAGGAACGGTCCTTTCCCAGAGACAGGGCACTAAAAGGAAACTCCATCCCTGTGCATATTTCTCCAAGAAGTTTCTACCCAACGAGCAGAACTATGACGTTGGGAATAGGGAACTTCTTGCTATCAAACTGGCCCTCGAGGAGTGGCGTCATCTATTGGAAGGCACCTCTGTACCTATCACCATCCTTACTGACCATAAGAACCTCAAATACATCCAGAATCTCAAAAGGTTAAATCACTGTCATGCACGGTGGTCCTTATTCTTTTCCCAATTCAGTTTTGTTATCACTTACCAACCTGGTTCCAAGAACAAAAAAGCTGATGCCCTTTCCAGATCATTTGTTACTTCCGACTGTACTAATCAAGATAAGGGCTCTGTTATCCCAACCACTAAAATCTTGGCCTCTATATCCTCTCAACTCTGTTCCAAGATTCAAGCCTCACAAGATTCTGCTCCGTTTCTGGCAAAATCTTTGTTCCTGTTTCTCCTTGAAAACTATCCTTTTTCATCTCACTGTTCCAAGCAAGCCGGGCATCCCGTGTTACAAAACTTTTAATATTATTGCCCGTTCCCTTTGGTGCCCGAAATGAGAAAAGATATTAAAGACTTTATTCAAGCGTGTACCAGCTGTGCTCAATCCAAATCTTCTAGAACCCTCCCCTGTGGTCTTCTTCAACCCCTCCCCATTCCGTCCAGACCTTGGACCCATCTATCCATGGACTTTATTGTTGAACTTCCGCCTTCCAAGAAAAACACAGTTGTATGGGTGACTGTAGATCGCTTCAGCAAAATGGCCCATTTTGTACCCCTCCCCAAACTACCATCTTCATCAGAGCTAGCTCAACTATTTATTTCAAATATCTTCCGCCTACATGGACTACCTTCTGAAATAGTATCTGACAGAGGTACTCAATTTGTTTCCAAATTCTGAACATCAAGTTACAATTTTCTTCGGCTTACCACCCACAGCCCAACGGGGCTACTGAACGCACTAACCAGTCTTTGGAACAATATCTTTGTTGTTACATTTCCTATACCCAGGATGATTGGGCTGACCTTCTGCCTTGGGCTGAGTTTGCCCATAACAATTCACCTCTATTGATACATAAAGTAGAGTTGATCCAGGGAAATTTCCGATTGCCACTTGGAGTCAGGAAGGATTTTTTTTCCCCTTCATAAATTTGGTGGTTTTTTTTGCCTTCCTCTGGATCAACAGTTAGGCAGAAAATGAGGATATTGCTAGATGGGTTGGACTGGATGGACATATGTCTCTATTCAACCTCAAATACTATACTATACTATACTAAGACTCCTGGCTGCTGTTGGTTTCGAGCAAGCAATGCAGCAGTGAGTCGCTTCCTGGTCACGGCTGTCATCTATTGGCTGTGCCATCACCGTGTGCGTCTTAGACTGACAGCAATGACCAGGAAGGAGAGCAGCAGAGTGGGGAGGGACTGGGTCTTGTAAGTATGTCCAGGTGCATCTTTGGGAAAGGTATATAAAACCAAAGTGGGGTTTGGGGGGGTTCTGCAGCTATATGTACATTTTCATTTTTATTGGAGGATATGCCCTTTAACCTACTCTATCAGGGTTATTCAATAAAAGTTCTTATCGTTTAAAATGGTGCTAATTTTGCCCTAAACAATCAAATTTTAGCTTTCAAATGTTAAATAATGTCTGATTGGTTGGGGCAAAATTAGCACCATTTTAAACGATAAGAACTTTTATTGAATCTCCCTGTATGTTTTCAGGTTTAAGGCATTAGGTATGTCATCCCTAGCCTTATACTTAGTAGGAAATGATTCCTCCCCAGAACAGTGCATTATAGAATAGTGCTGTACATACAGTATTAGAATCCCCTGGTAACCTGAACTTCTTTAACAACAAAACAGACTGGTTGAAAAAGCACTACAAAAATAAATAACGCTCCAAACTCTATTTTCATGTAAAACACGCAAATTGGTATTCTGGAGAATTGGTACAGACTAATGTAGCCCTTCCACCCTTTATCAGAAATACTCACAATGTTGTTTATATGGAAAAATACAATGAGCCAACCTTAAAATTGGATGCTTTCATTTGAAAAATATGAGTTTTTTTTAAAGGTATTTTCAGAGGTGCATTTAGATTTAAATAGATCAACGATTACAGAAAGAAAGAAATGTAAGAAAGAAAACACATTTGATGGCAATGGCTAAATTATGTCTCTTTGCATGTCTGCTTTACAATTACTTTGTGTTACAAAATATTCTGCAACACCGAATAATCTAGTTTTGTATTACTTGCTTGTTTCATTGGTAGACATCAGATTTTTTAAAGGAGAATTAAAGCACTGACAGGAAAATGGACCTATGGAAAGTACTTGTCTTTTACAGCACAGGTTTCTTGCAGAGTGCACCTTCCCATAGGGCAAGTCTCTAACTGAGGAAGCAGGAAGAACTGGAATGCTGAGCAAATGTTTAAACAAGTATTTCAGCTGATCAAGGGTAAACCCAATCGCACGCAAATCATAACAAAATGGTGATCGCATGCAATCTAATAATCATATCACAGCAGAATGGACACCAGCACAACTAGTATGGCCAGACCAATTGGCTAACACTAGTATTTGCTTTTTAACGTGCGATTGGATCACAATTGTGAACAGATCACGCTTTAAAACAGACTAGCCCTTAATGGGAAGAGTAAGGGAGGGGGTTGATATGAATTTAACTAAAATTAATTTTATACAAATCTTTTAATTAAATTTTGGATGGGCAGGAAAGCTGATCAACTGATACGAAAAAAACATTATATCTGGGGTGGCTATTTAGATATTGCCCACATACAAGGCAACCTGAGTGGACAGGGACTATTGAATAATTGACAGGTATTGACATTGATGGAGACCAGGTTTTGGGGTAGCAGAACATCCATATTCGGTGTCAAAAGGCCTCTGGTCTCCCTGGTCTATACCTTTTCATAGCTGCTAAAAAAGCATCAATTTGTTGCCATGTGCAAAAATCAACTGAACTGTAACTATAGTTGATCAATTCATATATTGTATGTATCTACTTATATATTGTAATACAGGCAGTTCAGAAACAAGACCTTTCATTTCAATCTTGCATTTATGTTTTGCATATAAAAAGGTTACCAGTTACCTTGAACTACTTGATTTGTTCCAATTGAATAGTAAATGCTTTAACAAAAATAACCTTACATATGCACTTATACTGTAAATTTTATTATACTGTACATGTACATTAATCAAGCACTGTTTCACGTAGATTGTATCTGCCATTTGGGCTTCCTTTTCCCAAAGCAGAAAATACACTAAAGCAGCTTTTATGGTACATGGAGTAAGGGGATGATGGTTCACAAGTTTTCAGTGTTTGAATTTGTGATTTCACAATCCTACCCCAACACACAAATACCTTAAACATTCATTTATAACATGAATACAGATTTTACAATTCTATAATATCTGCAGCTGTAATGAGCTGCAAATGTGTACAGAAATCTGAAATAATTTGTGTTGGTTATAATCAGTTGTAACAAATTTCAACTAAATAATAAAATAAGATAACAAATCTACCTGTTTTACAGTGAAAAGAAGAAATATCCTAATCACACATTTTGTAAAAAAATAAAAAATTCTTTAGTATTAGTAATCCTGATAATTATTTTGATAGCCAGAGATGAATATCCATTTTGGAAACAAACCTGTTTTTGTGTCGGAACTGCCGGTTTTGAAAATGCGAGGATCCAGTGGAATTTTATGGAAATTCCAAAAGCCGAGATAGAAAAGTCAAAAAAAAAAAAAATATGAATTTGAAGTCTGAAAATTATGATTAAAAATTTCTGTTTCAAATGGGTTTGATGTAGTTTTGTTTTAAAGTTCTTTGGACTACTGGCAAATCGAAACTCACAAGTTTTGTTCGCTTCTATTGATGAGAAATTAAATTGAGAGATTCACAAGCACTTGGCCTCTGTTGAATTAATTATTTTCTTGGATTAATTATTATTGGATCTTATTATTGACCAAAGCCAGCAATGTTCTTCCCAACCTCTGCTTCCCTCCCCTCCCCTGACCTTCCCCAAATGGCTGCCTGGCTAATAGGTAGGCTTACAAGAGATCCATTGTGCCTTCAGGTACACATGTCATTAGTGCCATAATCATCACTCTGGCACAACTGCACTGCATGGCAAATGGTTATAGAATATCTTAAAAGCACAGATAAGTGTGGGACAACTTTGATATTGATATTAGGTCATATGCTTGCCAATTGCATCATGAAGAACAGTCCTTATTTTGCACCCCCAATCTGACCCTTTAATGGGAGGTCCTATGTGGGAAAGCGAAAGCCTGCTACAATAATTAAATGCAAAAGCCTGAAAAAATGCAATTGATTGATAAATACTTCTCTCTTAAAAAAAACAACAACAAAAAAAACAAACAATTAAGGTATAATAGGTTCAAATATAGGACCTTCTAGGGTGGGTTTACCTTGGTGGGGTTGGAAAGCTTTTTATTCTTAGGATTACAATAATTTAACTAAAACACCTTGGTTTATAATGTACAGTATCCAAATGAACAGATAGTATGATATCATATTGTATAGGGCCTAAGAATATGCAACTGATTATTTTTTATTTTGTTTACATGTCAGTTATCCCCCTTTAATGTAGGGGTGCAAAACAAATGGGAATTTTAGAAACATTCCTGTCCACTCTTTCATATAGGGATAAGGAGTAGGGATGAACTAGAACTCAAACTTTGACCCTGAGTTTGAGACAAATTTGTATGAATTCGGACTATTTAAAACTCTTAGAACTACAAACTTTTGGGCTTTTTAATAATTATCGGACACACGAGGATTCTCAAATTTTCTAATCGATTACCCTCAAATTTAGTGCTCCGTAACCCTAGAATGCAGCATTCCATAACCCTCGAATTCGACAATAACCCACAAATGTAGTGTTTGCTAACTCTCGAATTTGGCCATAATCCTCGAATGCAGCATTTGGTAACCCTCGAATTTGGCTATAACCCTTGAATTTAGCGTTTGTTAACCCTCAAATTTGCCCATAACCCTAAAAAAATAGCCCAATCGTGAAAAATGTATTATTTAAACCTGTTTTGGTGATATATACGTATTCCCCAAACCATTTCCCAGTCCCATAGTCATTTACAGTAAGTTACCATTGCTATTTTGACTGTATTTTATCAGTAATATTCAAACTATTTTTATCCATTGGCTTCAATGGGTCTTTAATTGAAGTTCGCAATGTCAAAAACGAACTGAGCTTTAGGAGGTTTGGCCATCTCTAATAATGAATAGTTCAATTCAAATCCTCACCTTTCAGTTAAAGAAACTAGGCATTTAGTGATGTTATGTACTCTAAAATACATTTTAATCCAAAGCTTTTTATTGTCTTCACTTCAATCTTCCTGTCCTGTTCCTGCTTATGTATTACTCCATTCATCTTCCAACTGTCCTTCTCCAGTATTAAAGGGCATGTCCACCCCCAAAACCAAAATTTAGTATAATTTAAAAAAAATCCTCACCTTACATTTCTGCTCCTTATGGTTCCCCTGTAGTCCATGTCCAAAGTCCAGAAAACTGAGGAGTAGTGGCTGTCTTCATCAGGTTTATAAATCACTATACTTTTTTTGTTGCTTAACATTATTTGCCATTGAAACTTTAATAAATAGACTTTATAGACAAATATCCAGGGTTAATAGACTAACAGGGTTATTCAATAAAAGTTCTTATCGTTTAAAATGGTGCTAATTTTGCCCCAACCAATCAGATGTTAGCTTTCAAATGTTAAATAATATCTGATTGGTTGGGGCTAAATTTGCACCATTTTTAACGATAAGAACTTTTTTTGAATCTCCCTGTAAGTTTGTATGTTATTCCTTTAATATATTTCATCTCTTAAATAGGTCCCATTTAAATAATTTTCAATGGAAAATGCATTAGTTGAGAAGTGTGTTATCCAGTCATAAATGTTAACTAACTTTGAGACTTGATGAAAGGCATAAAATTGCCTTTTATAATTGTTAAAGAAATACTGTAGGCCCTGCTATAGAGGAGTAAAACACATGCTAATCTGAAATTACATATGTAGCGTTACAATTATATTCACTTATTTGGGCATATCTGTTGTATTCAATTAGATCAACTGGACTTGAAGTTTAGTTCTTGAAGTCCTAGCCGTTTTCTCTTGTGACATCTCTCTTCACCTGTATACCCATCAAGGAGGCTGTTGACATGGTGAGAAAACTGCTAGGCCAAGACTGCACTCTTACCAGCAGAACTGATCTCAACCCAGAACAGGTGTGTTCCTTACTGGACTTGTGCCTGATTACCACCTATTTCAAATACAGGGATAAGTTCTATAAACAAAAACACGGATGTGCTATGGGATCTCCAGTTTCACCTATTGTGGCCAACCTTTACATGGAGGAGGTAGAAAAACAGGCGCTTAATACCTTTAAGGGCATAGCACCCAGCCACTGGTTCAGATATGTGGATGACACCTGGGTTAAAATCCACCAGAAGGAAGTACAAGCTTTCACAGAACACATCAATGCGGTAGACCAAAACATCAAATTTACAAGGGAAGAGGTACAAAACAACAAACTGGCTTTCTTGGACTGCTTGGTAGAAGTTAAGAAAAATGGTAAACTGGAAGTAGAGGTTTACAGAAAACCAACACACACAGATCAGTATTTGATGTTTGACTCCCACCACCCTTTAGATCACAAGCTGGGTGTCATCAGAACCCTGCAACACAGAGCTGAGAACATCCCCACTAGCACAGAGGCGAAGGCAAAAGAGGTAGAAGGAAAGAAAAGAACACGAATACCAACAGTGAAGGAGAAAAGCAAGACAGGAGAAAGAACATGGTCACCCCATATGTAGCAGGGGTCTCCGAGAAATTAAGAAGAATTTTCAAAAAAACACAGTATCCCTGTCTGCTTTAAACTGAACAACAAACTGAGGCAGCAATTGGTAAATCCAAAAGACCCAATACCAAAACACAAGAAAAGTGACATCATATACGCAGTGCAGTGAAGAGTGCTCTGATTTGTATGTGGGGGAGACCAAACAGCAACTGCATCAACGTATGGCCCAGCACAGAAGAGCCAATTCCTCGGGTCAGGACTTAGCCGTGTACCTGCATCTTAAGGATAAAGGACATACCTTTGAAGATTGTAATGTTAACATATTGGCAAAGGAATGGGACTGGTTCAAGAGAGGTGTTAAGGAGGCCATTTATGTGAAAATAAAGAAACCAAGCCTAAATAGAGGTCGGCGGGTTCAACACCAACTGTCTGCCATGTACAATGCTGTTTTGACACCTTACTCTGGACATTCCTATAACACCTCTTAGCCACTATCCAATCACGCCCTTAACACTTGGCTGTGAAATGCTAATTGGGATTTTCCAGGGTACATAATTCCAAAAGATTCTTGTACAAGTCATTCTGAAATGAGAAAGCCAGTCGGATGACTAGCGAAACGTTTTCAAGAACTAAACTTCCAGTCCAGTTGATCTAATTTAATACAACAGATATACCATGACCTGGATGAATGAAAACCTTCACAAGCACTTATTTGGGCAATATTTAATTTTTTTTAAAAAACCTTGTTTAAGATTAAAAAAAATGTTTATTGCAAAGATTACACAGTGGGGAGTTTTTTTGTGTAGATGATTCTGGAACTGTGCTAGTTTGCATTGATTGCCCTGAAATGTAATTCTACATACCTCTCTTTAGTATCCCTATATACAATGGGCCATAGCTATAAAGGCTCAGAATTCCATCCCAGAATGCTATTTTTTTTAGCTAGAAAACTGAACTGAAGGTTCCTTTGGAATACTATTGAATTATAAATATGGCCATAAAAAAAACAAATGAACAAGTGAGGTGTTTTGGGATTTTTAAACTTGAATAGAGGGACCTAAAGTGGGGGCCTGAATAGAGGGACCTTGTCTAGGATTAGTTTATTTATACTTGAGATATTTCATAATTATGCTGAGAAATCGAATCCTACCACTTGTCTCTCCAGCTTGTTTGGAAAATGGGCATCATTTGTTATAATGGCGGACATGCATTACCGCTTTCAAAATATTGTAACTTAAAGCAATTAATATAATATTGGCTTACAGTTAATTAGCTGTTAGCTATATGTTATATTGACAAATTACACAGCATCTGATCATTAGTAATAACGACTTTTACATATAGCTTAATGGAAATATTATTAAATTTAGCTTTTGTTTTTTGTAATATTTTTATACACATAACAATTGATTACCTTAAATACACATAATTTGCACCCCAAATAAATGAAGACATTTTTGCTTTTGGAAAAGCAGTTTCAAATGGGACCCAATCCCCCAAAGTCTTACAACTATAATACTCCTACAGCAGACTGTAACTGCAGGCATATACAAATGTCCTCCCTGAAACCCAGCCCTGGCTATTGCTTTCAGGTATACTCTGCCTTTGTGGCCTTGACTGATGACATCACAACCAACTACTCTGAAGAGCATGGGGGCAGGGATAGGAAAGGATAGCTCAGTGTTCCCTGCTGTGTGAGTATTACAGATATAAGGTCTGATTTGGATCCGGTTCTAACTCGGATCTCTGAGCTTTCCGTATTTTTGAGAATTGTCAAAATACGGAGCTACAACTTTTAAGGGTTAGCGAATATACAGAAGGTGACTTTTGAGGGCAATGGAAAATGTTATGCAGAAACTCAAAAATAGCTTGTGTGTAAAAGAAGTTAGTTTTTAATAAAGTTTTGGTGATTTGTAAGTGTTTCCCTGACCATTTCCCAGGTGCCTGAGCAATCTACTGTAAGTTACTATTGGTTTTTAGAACTTTTCTGCCCCATTGGCTTCTATGGGTCCGTTTTCAAAATGGAACGGAACTCAGAAGTTCTGACCATCTGTACAGGTGTGTCAGGTCTGGGCAGGTGTGAAAGACAGCAACAGTCATTGACTAACACAGTGGATATATCTATGAGACTAATTCTAAGTAGGTAGGCATATGACCCAAGTTCTGAAACAGGTACATTTATTAACAGCCTAGAAAAATAAGTAGTGAGACACGGAATCTTGTTTTTAAGTCCTAGAGATCTGCTTTCTAGTTTAATGTTTTTTTTGGAGGGTTTGTTTGTCTCCTTAGGTGCCCCATGCCACATGATTTAGTATTCATTGTTAATTGTTTTAATCAAATATAAAAGCAAGTGGGAGTATGGGAATGTAAGTTTTATCACAAATTAATTGTAATTGTGAATATGTTTGAGGATAGTGCTCTATTTGACATAGGATAAAAGAGAGTCTAAGCAGTAACCCAAATTCAGCCGGTACTGGAATGCCAATTTCCCAGCTTATTATATGGGAGTTTAAATTGAGGGCATGTATTTGAGTGTTTTTCAATCTGTGAATATTAGTACAAATGCACGTAAATGTGATGTTGCTAAAGGCATTCAAAAGAGGATTGGACATCTTCTTGAAAAGACAGAATATCCAGAGTTACAGTTAGTTAACTGTATCCGTAGGTGTACATATGTGATTGTTAATTTCCCTTTGCTTGTTGGAGTATGTGGAGGATGGCCATGCTCTGTATGTATGCAGATGGCTGTTTCCCTGTGTTTGATTTGTGATGTTGGGGTTGCATGTATTGAACTTGAAGGACTTATAACTTCAATTACATTACATACCTAGAGTAATATGTTTGATATTTGCTGTATCTCTCACCTAGACACAGCCATTTAATATAATGGTCAGAATTTTTTAAACAGATTAAAGTAATTTTTCTTTGGTATATTTTATCCTTACTAACAGAAGTATTCCGTGTATACAATAAGCTGCTCTGTTTTTCTCTATTTCTTTATCCCTTTTCCAGTTCCAATATCTCCTTTAGTGACGTGTTGGTTTTTTTTGTCTTCATTTTTTAATGTTTTAAGTAAAGTCTATTGATTTGTCAAACGCATTTCACTCATTCAAAGAAACACATAATGCAAACATTATAAGATATGTACATCAGACACTTCTGTAAAATTGCCAAGATTATGCATTGGGTAATTTACATGAAATAAATGCTTTCATGAGCTTTGCCTTGCTTCTTCTATAAACATAACATACATTTTGAAGTCATTGTATGTTGTTTTTGAGCCATTTACAAAACCCATTTTAGACTAATCTTCAATGTATTATTTATAGTTAAGTAGCAGATCTTATATTCAATAAGAAGAATAAAAATACATATGTATGCCAGCATGCGTAAAGTAAAAAAAAATAATAATAAAGATGTACCACTAACAAGTACAGTATAGAGCATCACACTATAAATACTAAACTTTCATTACAGAGTTATTAAGAGTATTGAATGACCGCAGTGTTATTTTAATCCAATGTAAAATAAAGCCTTCAGCTGCCATTGGGCTGTATCACAATACCATCATGGATCAGTATTTTTGCAGTGCTACCACATATAAGTCCACTGTAGCTGTTTAAAGAGGTTACTGAAGTCACTCAAACAAATTTACATTATTTGAAACTACAATTTGAGAAAAGTAAAATGGTGGTACTCACATATTTATCTGTGCTTGCTTTGTCATTTAAAGGGAATGTCCACCCCAAATATATTTTATATATTATTAGCAAGAATTCCAGCTTCAAAACAAACTTTGCAGCAAGAAAATCGGTTTAGCGGTTCAATAGATACATATCCGTGTAGCCGGCATGTTTCAGCAACAAGGAGAAATCCTGTCTCAATATGAATTCACCTAGTTTCTGTTCTTTTTCTGTTTCCGCGCATGACTGTTCGGAGTTCAGAGTGCTGGGAAAGGAAGTCTCCTCTGATGACGTATCCTACGTTTCAGCAGAGGCTTGACACTTAGATCCCCCCCTCACACAGTAGTGATCCCCCCCTCACACAAAATTTTATTTACAGAAACATAGCTGAAAGTGCATGCTGCGGCTGCATTCAGGTGTACTTTGATCGTGCAGGCACACTGTGGTTTTATCTATATGCTCCCAGGATTGGCGTTTACTAAGTTCAGATAGTAAGAGAAGGTTCCTACACTGATGAAACATTTACAGAGTTACATAAGTTTAATGCTGACTGTTATTGTTATTGTTCTGTTTATGATTATTACATTCAGTAATTGTAATAGCGGTGCTCTTACAGTTATAAATTGGTGTATATCACAATATAAATTTTAACGATCGTTCCGAGAATGGTGATAGTTTTAGCCATGGTATAATTACCTATTTTAGATAAGGAGCTGTGTGCTTAGTTCAGTACGGTCCGGCTTCCTTTCATTGGCTGGGGCCTATGATGTGAAAGAGGGGGCGTGATCGTTTTAAGAAAATTTGACGCATGAGGTCAGGCAACATAGCTGTTACATAGTGAGGGAACGGAAATACTGGCTTAGTGCGGCCTGCTGCATATGAGGTGGGTGTAATAACTTTAAATGTGGATGGTTTTTGGAAATTCTGATTCGGCGGATCAGGTTAGTTATCTTAACTAAACAAAATATCAAAAAACTTGATATGTTTAGTGAGTACTCCTAATTCCCTCCACCCTCCCTTACTTACTGCCTTCTTTCAGAGTCTGCAACACTGCAAGTTCTGCACAGCCTTACCATGGACACTGCAAAAACAGAAAAAGGGGCGAATCCTACCTATACACAGGGCCATTAATGCACACACTTACTTTAACCTATCTAAAAGGACACACAAAAAACATTAAATAATGTATGTATGTATGTATTTATATAGCGCCACTAGGGGACGCAGCGCTGTACAATTTATAATACAAATATTCATACAAGGGGGACAGTAAATAAATACATAAATAAATAAATAAGTATGAGCATCACTAAATATACATATAAGTGCTTAAAATATGTAACATGAGGAAAGAGGTCCCTGCCCCTTAGAGCTTACAATCTACTTAGGTGGATAACATACAGATACATAGGAAAGGGTGGAAGTGCTAAAGTAATAACTGGTGCAGTGTCAATAGTCCTATGTTGTGCTGTGCTCAGAGAGATAGATTGATAGGTTAGATTTAAACATGTTTATTGAGGTTTCTTGACGTAGAGGGGAATATAATTCCAGAGGAGAAAAGGGTTTAAGGCGAGAGGAGGCAGTGTGAGTGGGGGGTCTGTATAAGAGATGGTTCTGTGATAAGTGGAGGGTACAGGCAGGGACATATGGGGACAAAAGAGAAGAAATATAAGAAGGAGCAGAAGAGCAAAGGGATTTAAATGTTAAGAAAAGGATTTTGTAGATAATGCGTTGTTTAATAGGGAGCCACAGCCAGGTAGATGTGCGACAGATATCCCGATTGTAAGAGAGGGAGACAATGCGTGCGGCAGAGTTAAGTATGGACTGAAGAGGAGAAAGAAGGGAAGCAGAAAGACCAGAAAGCAGAAGGTTACAATAATCCAGATGTGATAGGATGAGAGCATCAATAAGTATAGCAGTAGTTGATAGAGAAAGGAATCTACTTATCTTCGCAATGTTAGGAAGAAAAAAGCAACAGGTTTTAGCAACATAGTTAATGTGATTAAAATCTATAACACGTTAAAAACCTAAAAAACCTAAAAACCTAAAAGGTAGCTGGGCTAGGAGTCACAAGTCCTATGGAATGGTAAGTGGTAACCACCACTATTAACCACTCTAGGTGTAGTAAAGTGCAATGATTACATTCTAATAGTCCCAATAGGTAGGCATAAATGGACCAATTGTCCTGAAACAATAAAGTGGTAGTTCCTCGGTTGGATCAATAAATACTGGTACAAATATGAAATGGGTTGTGTGTCCACACACCATATATTAGTATAACCATAAGTTGGTAGGAGAAAACTGGCATGAAGAAAAGTAGGAACAGTCTCACTCACACCATGTCCACCATATCGTCTGATCCACTCGATCTGTATGCAGGATCAGGCACTCAGAAAGGGGAGGGAGGGGGAAAGTCCACCTTAGAAGTTGATTCCGTGCCGGAATTCGGTGATGTTGCAGAAATTTAGCTGGTAGGCAGCCAAAGATCCTAGTAAGAGGTCACGGTTGGGGTACCTATTATAATTTCTGCTTCTGGAGTGACAGGTCTTTCCCTGTAAATGCTGTGATTTGAAATTATGACTTCCCAGGATCTACAGCTCAGATTTAAATTCCAAAGAAGTTTTGGAGTGTATCTAAATGTACAATTTATGAAAATTAAAATAGTTAAGATACCCTTTAAGAATAAACTCATCATCAAGTAGATTTAGCTTGGATGTTCTAAGATGATAGTGGGAAAAATATTGAAAATAACGTGAATGGGTAAACATTTGAATGAAAGAATGTAATGGGTTCATATGTTGCAAATGGTAAAAGCCAACATATTAATTGTTGTTTAAAATGGTGGTATCATATCTAATTACATTGTACTTGAATGGAATTAGTTCAGAACTTAATTTTACTAAGGTTTAATCACACGAGAAAAAGTTTAGCTTTAAAAAGTGCTGTATGTGTACTTTGAAAGATCAATAAGGTGATTTTCAGAGAAAGTACATGTAAATTTAAAAAAAAAAAGGATTCCACTATATCTTTGCATTTCGTCTCACTATTTTTATGATTTTTCATATGGGCAATTTTAAATCCCACAGTTTTAAATGCAACCTCACAAATATTTTATATTATCAGTCACAGCTAAAGATATAACATAAGAAAAGGCAATTCTTCAAGGAAAGCAGGGATTACAATTTAAATATCATATATTTAGTGATGATTTTTTCAATGCGTTTTAGTAAAGGTCTATTCTCCAAATGTAATTATGCTTGGTGTACTAACAACATGTGTACTTCAGTCAAGATAATTACAGATAGAAATATAAGATATAAAAGTGCTGGGAAAAATCATTACCATATTTCTGAATGGATTTTTGTGTTTTTTGATCAGGGACAAAGGAACAAGATGACATCACCAGTCATTACGCATGAATTATGCAGCTAATGTTGAGCAAGAATCCAAATGAATTATTTAGTTTTATGCCTTATGGCTAAACACACTAATATTTTGATTCTGTCTCCAAAATACAAAAAGTATTACCTTTCTTGTATGAAAACAATTTGTTGTCAGAACAATTTGAAAAGTGCTTGGTAGTGGTATTCCACCAGAATACATACAGTATATCAAATAAAGCCTAAAATAAATGACCAATGCAATAATCTGCATATTTCATATTACACCTTGGGAAGATGTACAGAGAGCTGCCAGTGCCCCAACAATTCTAAAGTACCAGCACTATAGTGGCTCCAATTTCATCTAAACACTTGTTTGGCTTTAATGCCAGCTATTTACTGTCCTTAGTTAAGTTGTGCTGAAATGCCTGTAAAGCGTTGGCAGTGTAAAAATTGCCTTAACTGAAAAAACTGTTGAAATCCCATCTTAAGGCTATGCTAACACATAGTACATAGAGTTAGCTGGGCTTCAATGGAAATTGAAGGAAATTGGAGGATATGGCCTTTTCCACACATCTCCCTCTCTGTGTATTACTTTACTTTTAAATTATTTAAAGATACTGTGACAAATTCAGTACTTTCCTAGATATGAAAAAGAACATAAAGCTGTGATGGATAAGCTATGATATTCTGCCTTAAATGAATATAAAACTATACTAGAGAGTAGATTTCCACGGTTTTCTTTTTTATTCTGTAATCAAAATCAAGATGAAAAGTAAAAGTAGGAGATTGTGTGATCAGATACTGCTATTCACAGTTCAGTTCTCAGGTTTGATAAGCTCTGAGTCCCAGTGCTGTAGAATCTGCTCTCAGTCAACGTGTTTCACCCTAGCTTTGTAGATTAAACAAACTTCTTTTTGACCAGATGAAAGAGAACAATCCCGTCACTGCTAATATCTGTCACTATTTATCATATTACATGATAGAAGCTTAACTTGAGGAATAAAAGTCAAAGACCAAATGGGGGGGGGGGCATAGTAAAATAACTGAACTTTCATCTTCTTTTGCAGTAAAAGCTTCATGTGATGACAGGTAGCTGAGTTTTTCTTGGAGAAACTGATCTTATTTGAAAGGATGGAGATAATAATTCACATTTCTGGTCAAACAGTGGGCTATATCCCCCAGCAGAGTCTTAGCTCCACTTAGCAGCTACTGCATCAACTAATGTTAGGAAGAGTGTATAGTTGGGGTACTCCAAAGTACTTGACGCAACCTAAATAGAAATTGCCAGAGAATTTATTTAACACACAACATGTTTCAGACAGAGTCCTTTATTAAGTGATACATGTTGTGTGTTAATTAAATTCTCTAGCAATTTCTATTTGAGTTGCGTCAAGTCCTTTGGAGTACCCCAACTATACACTCTTCCTATCATAACTATATGTTCTGGGGCAGAACACCTGAGGACCACACCAAAGGAGGATTAGAAGTGGATTTGGACTTATCATTCTGTTACTGTATCAACTAATGTAAAGTGGCTATCTGACATATCTGACATAATGTTAGATGAACATACCATGACAAAATTGACATTCATAGGTACTTGTGTGTATTAGCTTTAAAAAGGCCAGCAAGTAATTACTGTTATTCCAAAGAGCCCAGCCATTTGATACTATTTTTTTAATGTTATCCCCAATTTAGACTAATTTAGAGCAATAATACAGTGTTTACAATGTTTAATGCTTGAAGACATTGTGTGATATGCAGGGTGGTAGTGCTAATGGCTTTTAATTTAATGTATGTGTTTTGCCTATTATCAGGGTTATTCAATAAAAGTTCTTATCGTTTAAAATGGTGCAAATTTTGCACCAATCAATCAGATGTTATTTAACATTTGAAAGCTAACATCTGATTGGTTGGGGCAAAATTAGCACCATTTTAAACAATAAGAACTTTTATTGAATAACCCTGTATCTGCCATAAATGTCAGTATATATTGTTATAGACTTTTCATCATATTTACCAAGCATTACAATCGCTCTACCCTGCACCATCTATGGTAGATTAATATCGCAAATGGTTCTTACATTTTCTTGTAATATTGTAAACCTTCAATGTTAAGATTTCTCCCTAAGCTCTCCTTTCAACTTTATAAAGCAAAGTTTGATCATAGGCTCAAAACTATCATCTCCAGCAAAGTATTAAAGAGGAATAAAAAAATGAATTGCATCTTTAAGAACTTCTCTATGAAATGATAAGGCAGGACTCGGGTCTCTCCTAACTCACCCCCATTCCTACTTCTTATGTAGCAAGTGTCTCCAAAACCACAGAACAGTTTACATACCAAGGTTGTTTTTTTTTTTACAAGAGAGTGAAGTGTAGGAGGATTAATGCACAGGAGCGGCTTGTTTCACAGCTGGACTATATGAACAGGGGAATGACCAGAGGGGGAAGGGGGAGTGGGGAAAGCTCTGCAGTAAATCAGACTGCTCCAATCCGGACATAAAAAAAAGTTAGTGTATGCCGCCTTATTACTACCTTCCTCTGTGGTTCCGGGTTTGAACACAATTTATAAATTTCACTATAGATGCCATTTAAGTAATATACAAAAGCAGACATTGAGTCCCACTCATCCAGGCTGTGCTGTGGTTACAAGACCTCTAATGCCATAGCCCATCAGTATAATATTCTCAAAATAAGTCCAAGTGGAGTTGAGTAACTAGAAAAGACAGACACAATCATTTTCTTGCGGTGATTTATTGTACAACACCCAACATGTTTCAACCTCAAAAGATCTTTCTCCAATCAAGTAATATCTATGTAATTTCAGGAATGAATCATAATATCAATGTATGTACTGTACCAAGTTTACAGATATAAAATGCTACAGGTAATCTATGTAAGCTAATCTATGAAAAATATGAGACCAATTCAAACCCAACTTGTTTGGAGACCAAGGTTGCCCTTTAACAACACACTCCAATGTTTTGTTAAATAATGCAATAAAATTAGTAGTTCTTTGCTATTTTTTTTTTTTTTTTAAATATAGCTTTGGTGCTTAAATTTTGAGCCAATCCCTTTGTCATTTAAACTGTCCTTTATAGACACAAATTTAGTTTTAGTCACCTGATGCCTTCAAGTAAAGACCTTAACATTTATATGTATTCAGAACCATTAGCTGCCTACAAATGAGACAAATGCAATGTCATTGTGGCAGAATATCATAGAAACCACATTCAACTAAATAAACAAGATTTTAATAAAATGATTATTCCTTTATAGAACAAACCAGTTGTAGAGAAATGGAATATTTACTTAAGCCATAACTATTTCAAGGTCCCTAATGACTAATTCAACATGATAAAATCATCATACAGATTATAAATCAATTCTTTCGGGTTCATTTTGCGCATTATCTATGAAATATCCAACACATAGAGTGACAGGAAAGCCAAGAAAGCATCATGCAATAATAAAATGTAATGGTAAAAAGACAAATATGCTCTATTATGAACCGATTTAAATTGTTGGAGGTCATGCTTGTATTTGTCATGGCTGTACATTATAGTGCAGGTATAAATGTAAGCCTGTGTGAATGAATTATGTGTTATGAATTTAATGGGGGAGTATATAATTGAATGCAATATAGATTTGGGCCTAGGCACTCCTTCAAGCAGCGTGCCACTGAAGTTGAAGGTGCAGCTTCCGTTAGTCCTTTACCTCAAGGACTCCAAGCTATAGCACAAGCAATAAGATGATGGAAGTGCACATTGTTCCTCAGAATAATCTGTTTATTGCATCACACAAACAAACAACGTTTAGGAGATCGCTATGTCTCCTTCATCAGGTGTAGAGTATATAATTGTCGATTTGTTAAATCAATGTATATTTGAATGGGACTGTGAGTAAATTGTGTAATTATGTGTGTAAGTAAAGGGGTTTAAAGTGGGGAAGGGTTGAAAAAAATTATTATTTTTAAATTAATTTCTATTACACATTTCTAGGTATTTTACATATTTTCTGTGGTTAGTAGGAACCTGCCATTTCAAGGTCTGCAATGGTCCTTCTCCTTCCCTTCCCAAGAGGCTCATTTATTTGAAAAGCTCCTAGCAGTAATTGTTACTGACTGATTGTTGGGTGGGTCAAACATGCACAGATTTCTACTGAGCTACTAAATCACTTCACCATAACGGACACTATTAGGGGCAGATACATTGCTGAATAGGCAGATTAAGGTAATGGGGATTAGAAATACCCATATTTCCCTTAAAAGCATGTGTTTTACACTATACATGGGTATTTTTACAAGAATGTGTACATTTTAAAAGGACTACAGTATATATACTTAAATAATATAATAAGTCAAAATGAATGCATAGTGAAAACCTAATTTCCCTATCATGCAAGTATTTCCTGTTTCTCACTCTCATAAGACTCTAAATGTTACCATTAAAATAATAATTTAAAGCAAAGGATCGTTGATCTTGACTGTTTCATTTCACCGTTTTTATTATAGCATTTGAAACAGATAATGTAAACATTGCCGTAAAAAATGGTACCCAAGTAGTTCCCCATACAGTATATCACTGGTTTTACTGCAGCCTAATTCTACACAAGCCTGGTGTACTAAAAGTTCAGCTGGATGTCACGAACTTACCTGCCGCTCTGGTCCCGCGCCGCTTTGCACTTCCGGGTAGGCAGCGTCGATGTCATGACGTCACGACGCCGACACGCCGGGCGGCGCGAAATTTGAAAAGCCGGTGTCCTCCTGGACCCGGTGCCCGATTGTAGCTTTAGCTACCTCCCGGCTCAGTACTCACCTGCCTTGGTTCCTGGTCCTGCCTACCAGCATACTTACCTGTTGTTCCAGTACCAGCATACTTACCTGTTGTTCCAGTACCAGCATACTTACCTGTTGTTCCAGTACCAGCATACTTACCCGTTGTTCCAGTACCAGCATACTTACCTGTTGTTCCAGTACCAGCATACTTACCTGTTGTTCCAGTATCAGCATACTTACCTGTTGTTCCAGTATCACCATACTTACCTGTTGTTCCAGTATCAGCATACTTACCTACCAGTTCTTCCAGTACCAGCATACTTACCGGTTGTTCCAGCTACATAATTACCTACCAGTTCTTCCAGTTACTTACCTTGCCTGCATCCAATCTCCAGTTACTCACCTTGTTCCGGCATCCAGCCTACATTTTCCAGGAGCCTCTGTGTCCTGCAATTCCCGGACTATACGCCTCCTCCTAAAGCGTACTTGTAAGTACCCGGCCTCCCGGCCATTTATTACACTGGACCAGACTTATGGATAAGATGTTTCACCTGGGCAAAATTTTGTAAAGCAGAGACTCTGGGTTTATTTTATGTCCCACCTGTCAATGGCTTATGAAATACCATCTGCCTTTTATAAAGCAGAACTTGCTGTTTTTCAATCGCAAATAGATTTGTCAAAGGAAGCCTGCAAGAAGACAAGGGAGACATTTTATTAGGAGAGGACATAAATAAAACAATACATTTCTCGATCACAAAGAGGCAATTCATAATCATACAAACCCATGCAAGCAAGGGGAGAACACACAAACTACTAATAGATGTAGTTAAAGGAAGATTTGACCTCAGAACACATCACTACAAGACATCCATTCTAACAATGAAGGCTTACTTGCTTATGCCCATCATCAGAATAAAATAATTTACTGTGCTACCGGTTTTTCTATGTTTTGCTGTTGTGAGGAATAATGCAAATCTACTTAACTTTAAAAAATGCTTATTGTATGAATTCAAATCCTGAGAAAAGAACACTCATTTTTTTTTAATTCATATTTTCAGTTGCAAATATTATAAACTTTTTAAACTCTGCCAGCTGTATTAGGTCCTTATGTCTGTGAGTAGTTCCCTGTAAAAATTCATATATCCAGGGCCCACTAATGATTTTTCATTTCATAATAAATCAGAATATGACTGTTGTTGATTATGCCTATTAGGGTGACTAATAATAGCCGTGATGTATCTTCAAAAGAAAAATAAAAAAATGAAAAAGCTATAAATCACTCACAAATGAAAAATTACCTCATGTGAATTTAAAAACATTAAAGGATAAAAAATACCTTTTTACTACAGGACTAATATATTTCCCAGTGTAAGTTCTACCATGCCATAATCTCTAAAGATGACTAGAGTAACCCATAATTTGTCTAGAGAGCATTGTGGGTTACACTAGTCATATATAGACTATGCACTTTGTCCACAGCAGGTGTGGGGTAGTTAGGATTAGTATTTGGTTAGGAGTTTTAAATGTTAATAAAAGGATCTTGTAAACAATGTAACTTTTTTATGAGGAGCCAGGTAGTTGCTGCCTCCATGAAGTGGACAGGACAGGATTCTGACTGCATGGGGTCCAATAGATTATGAAGAAAATCAGAGGATAGTTAGCTAGGACATGGGACCAAGAGGACATGTAGTGAGCAGACAGGAGTGAGGCAGATAAGAGACCTCTGACTGGGTCACAGGATTAAAAAAGTAGTAGATGTGGGTAAACAAATTCTGAGAGCTATCTTGAAGACTAGGAATCTGAGTATGGATTTTATTTTTTAAGTAGTCATCAAAGTCTTAGAGAAAATGTGGAGAGAAATGCAAGGGATGAAAAAGAAAGTTAAAGTGGAGAACAGTCAACGTGGCTTTGTTATATTATTATTTATATGTGCCCTGTAGTTTTTTGAGGCATTGTAGCATAAATTTGTAATTAAAAAAACATCAGCCTGCTTACTAGACTTTTTCCATGTCCGCTCACCAGCATGTGTGCACCTATGTATAAATTGTGGGATTGAGCCAGGGATTGAGTATTTAAGAGACGGCAGTTGTGGACTTGAGAGGGGCTAGAGAATCTATAGCATAATTTAGGACATAGTTAAAGGAATTAACAAGGGTAGAGACACTAGAGGAGAGAGAAGTCAGTACTGGAAGTTCTTTGGCTTAAGTGTTACGGACATACACATACAGTATGAAGGGGGTTCAGGGGAAAGTGAAGAGCATTGAGCAATAAAAATAATAAAATGGTGATTAGTAAGCAGGTACAGGTTAGTTTAATGATGAGAGGTTTTAGTTAACTTATTCTTCTGAAAAAATAATCAAGACATTATACTGAAGGCATTTCAATATAATTAAATGTTATCTAAAAAATCCTTATCTAAATAAAGTCCTTGGATTATGTAATATGTTTTCAAACGAGAGACAAAACAGACCTACTATTGTTTATTATAAGATGTTTATTATACTTCTGAACAAAGGTTCTGGCCCATATGCTGTTTAATCACTTTGGAAATGGTTGGTTTATCAGGCCGAAATTTTAGTGCCCGGCCCACTTCTAATTATGCTGTAGATATTAAATTATACCCTATGAAAGTGGATTTTTTAGATGACACTTTTCTGAAGGGCAAAAAAAAAAGTCTCCTTACTATTCTCTAAATAGCTTTATGGAAAGGGTTTATTGAATACATTACCCTTATTGCTATGGATGCACAGCCCTCTCCCTCACTATGAACGTTTTAATCCAATTAAAAAAAATCCTTAGCAAAACTGAAATTATTTACAGGTTCTCTCATTTCTAGATGGGTTTTCAAGAGGCCTTTGGCAAGATAATCCAAATCACATAATGTATGAAGAGATATAAACCATATTGCATTTGCAGACTAACTCAATGATCAACTGCTGCAAACAGAGAAAAGAAAGAAAGTCATAACAGTGAGCCTGAGGGAGAAGGGAAAATATGTATTGTCATTTAAGTTTTTATTCTTACCATATTAACACATGCTGCCTTAGTGAGTTGTGTCTAGAAGAAAGAAGAAATCTAGTCCCTATCACTCCTGTGACCCCGTTATCGCAATTCATTAAGCAGATAACATCCTATGTTACATTCTAAACTTATTCTTAACTCTATGAGTACCTGAAGTAATATCAGATTAATATGATTTTTACTCTTATTTTCCAGGGCCTGTGTGATGTCCAAAACTTTCTGGACATTAAGCAGTGCAAAAGATGCAGTAAGGTTAAAGTTAAGTTTTGGGCTACATAGTAGCGTGGAATTTATTACCCCTTGTTCCTTGTCACAGTTACCTGATGCTCCTGTGGTTCTGGAGGTGTGGTGAGGTAACCTACAAACGTCACAGTATTCTTGTCTTCAATACTTTTCTATCACTTACACCATGAAAACGTTCTCATTTTTCAGCAATAATGCACACATTGCAAAACCGATGCTATAACCTGGTGCATCGATACTAAGTGGTTATAATGGAATTTTAGTGATTGCAGATCTCATTCATGGCCCTGTTTTTATCTACAGTATCCATTGAAAACACAGGGATAGTTCATAACAGCAGTTCTATGCTAGATTTTAAGAATAAACAGGGTTAGTTCTTATTGTTAAAGGGTATGTCCACCCTTATTTCTATTTTTAAATATTGCCTTCCCCCTGATCCCCCAGCCCTAACCGCATGGTTTTTATTTTTAGAAAGCCCCCCAAACTTTTACTTACCTCCCCTCTTTCCTTCGCCGCGCTGCTGGCCCTCTGCTTGTGAGAATGCAAGCAGAGGGGCAGGACCGGCAGTCGCGTCTGTGATTGGCTGAGCGGCAGCCAATCACGGACGCGGCTGCCGGTCATTCAGTGCAGCGGAGGAAAGAGGAGAGGTAAGTAAGAGTTTGGGGAGCTTTCTAAAATTAAAAACCAGGTATTACATTGGCTTTTTTCCAATCCAGCAGCACATCCCCAGACCAAAGCAAATCTGAAAAGATGAGAAACAGTGGTCTAGATAGAACTGAAAACTAAGCTCTTTAAAAATCCGAGGATGCAATCCATCTGGTCCTGGGACTTTATTGATATTAACTTTGTCTAATTGTTTCCGTACCATATCCTCTGTTAGCCAATGTGAATACTCTTAATTTCTTCCCTGCATATTATTACAATCCCTGCTGTAAGGACAAGGATTCTCAACAGTAAAAACCGATGTAAAAAAAATGGTTTAGCAGATTAGCCTTTTCGGCATCCTCTACAACCACCTCAGGCCCATTATTTAATGGTCCCACATTCTCAGTCCTCATCTTTTTACCATTTATATACTTAAAAAACATTTTGGGGTTGGGCTTGCTTTGTTCGGCAATCCGTATTTCATTTTCTATTTTAGCTAGTTTAATTGCTTTCTTGCACTCTTTATTACAGCTTTTGTACTCCCTGTAAGCCTGTTCTGTTCCCTCTGTTTTCAAAATTTTAAAAGCCTTTTTCTTTTTTTCCATTTCCCTTTTTACCTGAGCATTAAGCCATGCAGGAGTGGACCTAATTTTTTTACACTTGTTCCCTAAAGGTACAGATTTAGAAATGTAATAGTTTAATATCCCTTTAAAAGTGGTCCACATCTGCTCTGTATCTTAACCTAGAAACAATACCACCCAGTCTATGAGCAGGAGTGATTCCTTTAACAGCATAAAATAAGATTTCCTAAAGTTAAAAGTTTTTGTTAACCCAGTGCACTTTAGTTTTTTTGCAACCTATATAAAAACGACACTATATTATGGTCACTATTCCCTAAGCTTCCCATTACCTTCATCTCCAAAATGAGCTTAGGGCTATTAGATATCACCAGATCCAACAACACATCTGTAAGAAATGTATTCCTTTTGATGTGCTGGCAGTTCCCTTACTCCAATCTATGTCAGGGTAGTTAAAATCCCCCATAACCAAAACATACCCCATTCCAGCAGCCTTTGCCAACTGCATATGGAGATTCATTTCCACCTCCTCTCCGGCATTTGGTGGCTTATAACATACTCCAACAATTAATTTACCTACCTTCTTGCTTCCTGTACACAGTTCCACCAATATTGTTTCTGCTATATCGTTTACGCCCCCATCTATTCCATCTTTTAAATTTGGTTTCAATTCCTGTTTAACATACATACATACTCCTACTCCTTTCTTATTAACTCTGTCATGTCTAAATAAGGAGTATCCTCAAATATTTACTGTCCAGTCATGTGAATCATTTAGCCATGATTCTGCTATGCCAATCACATCATACCTTTACATCATAAAGCTATTATTTCAAGTTCCCCGTTTTTTCCAGCCAGACTTCTTGCATTTGTAAACATACATTTTAGATTATCAATTGATTTACTTCCATACATGGTCGTACATGCCTCCTTATCCTCTATGCTCCTCCCTCCCCCTTCTCCATCCATCCCCTGATCCCTAACTTCTCCTCCAACCCCCTAGCCATCTTCCTCACCCCAAAACAGCTGCACCATCACCATTGAGGTGCAATCCGTCTCTACTAAAGAGCCTTTAGCCAACAGAAAAGTCAGCCCAGTTCTCTAAAAACCCAAACCCCATCTCCTTACACCACCCTCTTAGCCACGCATTTATACTCCTGAGCTCCCGTTGCCTCCCTAGCATAGCACGTGGATGCGGTAGTGTTTCTGAAATCCCTACCCTTGAGGTCCTTTGCTTTTAACTTGGCCTCTAATTCTCGGAAATCATTTTTAAGGATCTCAACTCCACCTCTAACATTGTCATTGGCACCAATGTGAACCAAGACCGCCGGGTCACTCCCAGCCCCACCCAATAATCTGTCTACACGATCCACCACATGTCGATGGATCTGTAATTCTGACCCCAGTCTTGCTGTGTAGTAAAGTCATTTTGCCATCTTTATTTTATTTTAGAATTTTACTGTGTAAATTTCTGTGTTGTGTACTGTTGGTTTATTGGGTTTAGTTTTGCAGTGTGTTGTTCTAGTGCTTTCTAGAAAATGCAGGTTCAAAAGTTGAGCAATAGCTACTTAGCTGGCTTTGCCTTGTTTGCCTGAAGGGGTTAACTTCTGGTCTTTGACTTAGTTCAAAAATTGTTACACATTTATCTTTTGATACAATGGCTAGGAGGAGGTTTTCTGTAGATGAGGCTGCTAGATACTGTATGCTGTCCAGCTCAGAGGAAATCTGTTGTATTCAATTAGATCAACTGGACTTGAAATGTAGTTCTTGAAGACGTTTCGCTAGTCATCCGACTGGCTTTCTCAATTCAGAATGACTTGTACAAGAATCAGTGGCAATTATGTACCCTGGAAAATCCCAATTAGCATATCACAGCCAGGTGTTAAGGGTGTGATTAGATAGTGGCTAAGAGGTGTTATAGGAACGCCCAGAGTAAGGTGTTAAAACAGCATTGTACATGGCAGACAGTTGGTGTCGAACCCCCCCACCTCTATTTAGGCTTGGTTTCTTTATTTTCACATAAATGGCCTCCTTAACACCTCTCTTCAACCAGTCACGTTCCTTCGCCAGTATGTTAACATTACAATCTTCAAAGGTATGTCCTTTATCCTTAAGATGCAGATACACGGCCAACCTTTACATGGAGGAGGTAGAAACACAGGCGCTTAATACCTTTAAGGGCATAGCACCCAGCCACTGGTTCAGATATGTTGATGACACCTGGGTTAAAATCCACCAGAAGGAAGTACAAGCTTTCACAGAACACATTAATGCGGTGGACCAAAACATTAAATTCACAAGGGAAGAGGTACAAAACAACAAACTGGCTTTCTTGGACTGCTTGGTAGAAGTTAAGGAAAATGGTAAACTGGAAGTAGAGGTTTACAGAAAACCAACACACACAGATCAGTATTTGATGTTTGACTCCCACCACCCTTTAGATCACAAGCTGGGTGTCATCAGAACCCTGCAACACAGAGCCGAGAACATCCCCACTAGCACAGAGGCGAAGGCTAAAGAAATGAAACATCTCAGAGGAGCCCTTAAAACTTGTGGATATCCAGACTGGGCCTTTGTCAAAAGAAGTAGAAGGAAAGAAAAGAACACAAATACCAACAGTGAAGGGGAAAAGCAAGACAGGAGGAAGAACATGGTCATCCCATATGTAGCAGCGGTCTCTGAGAAATTAAGAAGAATTTTCAAAAAACATTGTATCCCTGTCTGCTTTAAACCGAACAACACACTGAGGCAGCAATTGGTACATCCAAAAGACCCAATACCAAAACACAAGAAAAGCGACATCATATATGCGGCAAGACAGGAGGAAGAACATGGTCATCCCATATGTAGCAGGGGTCTCTGAGAAATTAAGAAGAATTTTCAAAAAACATTGTATCCCTGTCTGCTTTAAACCGAACAACACACTGAGGCAGCAATTGGTACATCCAAAAGACCCAATACCAAAACACAAGAAAAGCGACATCATATATGCGGTGCAGTGCAGTGAAGAATGCTCTGATTTGTATGTGGGGGAGACCAAGATAGATTATCAAAATGGGCAGCAGAATGGCAGATGAGATTCAATGTAGATAAATGTAAGGTGATGCATTTGGGATTTAATAATCCCTGTGCCATCTACACCATAAATAACTCTGTGTTAAGTTCATCTGTAATGGAAAAAGATTTGGGGGTTCTGGTGGATAACAGACTTAGCTGTAGCAAACAATGCCAGGTAGCAACAGCTAGAGCTAGCAAGATATTGTCTTGTATAAAAAGGGGAATAGATTCAAGAGAGAAAAATATTATTCTCCCTCTTTACAAGGCACTGGTAAGGCCTCATTTGGAATATGCGGTGCAGTTTTGGAATCCCATATACAAAAGGGACATCTTGGAAATTGAGGCAGTTCAGAGAAGGGCAACTAAATTAATAAGGGGAATGGAGGGGCTTGAATATGCAGGCAGATTAGATAAGTTAGGTCTGTTTACATTGGAGAAGCGGCGGTTGCGTGGGGACATGATAACCTTGTACAAATATATTAATGGCCCATACAATGAGCTCTCTGGTGCATTGTTCACTAATAGGTCATATCAGAGGACACGTGGACATCCTTTAAGGTTGGAAGAAAAGAAGTTTCATCTTCAGGTTAGGAACTGTCTTCCAGCAGAAGTGGTAATGGCAAGTTCATTGAATAACTTTAAAAAAGGCCTGGATAAGTTTCTAAAACTAAAGAATATTGAGAATTACTGGTATTAATGCATATAGATCTGGTTGATCCAGGGATACTTTCCGATTGCCGTTTGGAGTCAGGAAGGAATTTTTCCCCCCTTTTTAGCTGGGGTTTTTTGCCTTCCTCTGGATCAACTGTTAGGTAGGGTTAAAAAAAAAAAGTGAATAGGTTGGACTTGATGGACGTATGTCTTTATTCAACCTTAATTACTATGTTACTATGTTACTATGAGGCTGGTCCTAGCATTGTCACGAGTGATGTTGGTCCTATGGAGATAGATGATGGGAGTGTTGCTGGTGCTGCAATTGGAGGAGAGCCTGCGTGGAGGCCTCCCGCTAATTTTATTCTGGGAGCTCATTTCTCCATTGCTGGGCCAAAGTTACCACTTATATGTGGATAACTTTTATACAAGTATTCACTTGTTCAGATGCCTTTATTCTGCCTGCCTGTGGCACCATAAATCGTAATTGAAAAGGGTTGCCCAAAGCTTTACTGGATATGACACTAAAGCATGGAGAGAAGTTTGCTCTAAGAAGCGATGAGCTCCGGGCTATCAAGTTTTGTGATACTAGGACTGTATTCATCTTACCACCATCCACGATGAGTCAGTAAGTGTAGAGCACAGAAGTGGTGGTAGGCCCCCCAAAATTAGACCACTCTGTAGCGAATAATACAGCAAGCACATGGGTGGCGTTGACAAAACTACTAATAGATCCATCACTACTACAATGCCACCAAAAAGGCCTGGTACAATAAATTAGCCATTTATCTTTTGCAAATATAATTCTTATATTGTTTACAGGACAGTGGTACCAGAGCCTGTACTGTCCTATTATAAGTTCCAGCTGCAGCTTATGCAAGCTATGGTGTTTGGTAGTGTAGAGGAGGTATTCGGAGATGCCTGGTGATGACCATGCAGTTAGATTAGTAGGAAAGCATTTTTTAGATACCATTCCACCCACGCCTAATAAGCAGTATCCCCAGAGAGCCTGCAAGGTTTGCCATAAAAAGGGGACTAGGTGAGATACAAGGTATTTTTGTCCTAAGTGCCCTAGCAAGCCTGCTAGGACCCTTGTTCTAGGCCGTTATTTGGCATGCTCCGGGGTTCATTTGCCTTTTTCTGAAATAGCTTTGGGGTTGGGACAGGTAAGGTCTCCTTCTAGTTAAAATAGTTATTTACTGTAAAGGGGGCAAAAGGTACAATGTGTTTTATTGTTCAATAATGTTATGCCAACCGCTGGTTTATTTTTCCCAAGGATTTTTTGAGGTTCCTGTAAAATACAGGAAAATACACCAGTAACAGGGTGATGTACAGTAAATGTATAAATGGTTATATGTATTGTACCTAACATCTGCTTTTATCTTTCAAGATCTGCCAGAAAAAAGCTGGAGACGTAACAACTAAACTCCAAACTAAAAGCACCTAGGGGCATATTTATAAACGAGCGGCAACTTTTCGCGGCCGAGTTTTCCACCATTTTCACAAAAATTGCTAATAACACAATTTACAATTGGGCGGAACCTGGGCGCGAAAAGTTAATGCTTCGGGCCTCGAAAAGTTAATGCCATTTTAACGTCGCATTAGTTACTGCTTGCTTCTATTTATAAAGTGGCGGTAAATGATACGCCGTGATACGCCCTCACACAGGGGTACCTCTTGGGGGTCGGCGACCTCAGTGGGGTTGGTGTCGCCAACCCGAAGACGTCTCATCTGATCAAGACGCCGGCAACATCGGCCTCCTGGCAGCCGCAGGGGTACCTCTTGGGGGTCGGCGGCCTCAGCGGAGCTGGTGTCGCCGGATGGAAGAAGACGCCGCCAAAGGGCTCTTTTTAGAGCCGCACACTGTGGGTCCCAGTTCGAGCTGCAGGACCCCCGCCAAAGGCACTTCTCAGTGCCGCAAGGGCACTTATAAGGGCCGGGGAGGGGGGTCCCAGTTCGAGCTGTGGGACCCCATAAGCCCCAAAGGCCCTTCTCAGGGCCGCAAGGGACAGAGCTTGTAGGTTCAAGGGCGCATGTGGCAAATGATGAAATAAAAAGTGAATTTTATTATTCATCTTTCGATCTGATGCTACAAAACTTTTTTCACCTCAAAAGCTCAGCCTCCATTGCACTCACTAAAGCTATCAGTATTTTCTCAGTCATGCAAATAGTCAACGACACAGAGGCAAAGATATGCAGCAAGGTAGGAAGATTTGAAAAAAATTTTTCAGGCACCGGATCAAGTACTACTTGTAACCATGCATGTGGCATGCCGTTTGATTCAGGACATTTAGGAGATTGATATTTAGTAAGTTTTTTTTATATTACGTGGGAATTTGCCATGATTTTTTAACTTTGAAATTTATATTTCTGCATTTTTCCAGAAAATCGTGTAAAAGTGTGAAATTCTACAAAGAACGGCACTCACGCCCTTGAAGTTATGAATAAACGAACTACAGCGTTATGTAGCTGAATGTGTGTAGATTCCGAGAATATATAGTTTTGGGGGAGTATTTCCAAGTTAGTGTTCAGTTTAAAAAATTTGGGAAAATGTTGTTATTAGCCCACTGCGCATGTGTTTGATTAGTCGCTTCCACGTCCGCGTGTGTAACCGCGTGTGTTTTTTTTTACATTACATGTTGTAATTTTGTAACTTTGAAATGTATTTTTCTCCATTTTTCCATAAAATTGTGTAAAAGTGTTCTACGAAGAACTGCACAAACACCATTGGTGGTATGAATGAACAAAGTACTGCGTTACATAGCTGAAGGTTTGTAGATTTCAGGAATATATAGTTTGTTGGGGGTATTTCTGAGTTAGGGACTCTTAAAATTCAGAGTTGGCTGAAAATTGTCACTGTTCACTAATTTGTTTTGCTGTTACTGACATTTGGCATTGGTCCCGCTCTGGGTTAGTTGGTAGCCATGTCTCTGGGTACACCCATGAATGTGGCATACGAGTAATACACTTGTCCCAAGGAAAAAAGAAGTCAAACAAGAATTGGCCCAGCTTGGAGACAGGGTGTCCACACTGGAGGAACTCATAGATCAATTGTCCTCATACAGCCAACAAAGAAATAGAACAAGTAGAAACCTGAAGGAATATACTGTATACCAAGAAGGGAATCCCAGGAGGATGCTGAGAACAGAATGCGACACAACAACATAAGGCTTAGGGGAATAAAGGAGGAAATCCAGGACTTGGAGTCATACCTCACAAAGGTCTTCAAACAAATTCTCACAGCAGATGCCACTTTTGATCTAACATTGGATCGGGCTCATAGAGCGATATGCCCACAACCCTAATCTGCAAAGTACACTACTATAAAGCCAAGGAAGCGATAAAGAACATGGCCAGGAATTTGGAGTCGATCAGCACTGAGGGAGCCTGCATCAAACTTTTCCAAGACTAATCCCCCGCTACGTTGGCAAGAAAAAGAGAGCTTAAAACTATCACTGACATTATACTGAAAAATAAAATCAGGTACAGATGAGGCTTTCCCTTTAAATTATCGGTAGTGGTGAACGGAAGACTGATTTCTCTAAATTCACTGGATCAATGGAATGATTTTCTTAAGAGACTGGGCGTCCCTTGCATGGATCCGGACACCTCTTACCAAACAACCTAAACACAGACCTTTCCACCAAAGCCACAGTGGAATGCAGCAACCCCCAAGAAACAACATCCACTGAAACCTGATTCTAAAGTAACCTGGGAAACAACCGAAAACCGGGACCTTTAATACATCACACTTCAGAGATTTTAGAAACTTTCACCTTTTCCTATGGAATAGATCTGACCCAACCAAGTCGGGTTAAAGGGAAAGTTATTCCCCTTTGGGGGCGCAGGTACCATTCGATTGTTTAGAGGGGGGGAACGAGGGAATGTGCGGGAAGCCTAACACTCCATGGACAAAAGTTAACTTTTATTACACCTGACCAAAACTCTCATTGGGAAAAGGGGTTTGGAAAAGTGGAGGTGTGGGTCAATACTTATCTTGACCGGTTAACTGTGTGAGGACTGGGTGGGCTCGGATTGGCCACATGTCCTGCCTTATTGTTGAAAGTAGATCACCAGGCAGTCAGTGGCAGAAATGTTACTTCCACACAGAAATATAAAAACCTATACTGAGCTTCAGACTGGCTTCTCCTAAAATTGTACTTATACAGTTTACTATTTGCATTATAACAGATGTTATAATAGGCAATGTTATTCGTTGGAAGTTGAGGGGGGGAAATTTTTTATTTACCAAACATTTTATATTTCCCTATGCTCTTTTAACTTTTTTCTCCCCTCCTAAGTCTCCAAAGAAATAAACCAAAAGGCGAACTTCCCTAGGGTATTGGTGAGGCTCTCCCCTCAGTGAGTGCTGAGGAAGTTCCATGCACAAGCGTCGGAACGAAACACGTTCGTCGTGAACGCCCCTTGCTTTCCCAATCTGCCCTCATCTAGACCAGTATAAGTATACCATTTTACTGATGTATTGTTTTTGATTGATCAGTTGACTCATTGTGTACTTTCTACATCCTTATGACCTGAACTTTAGACTCTATGTATGAGAGGCAGATTGTCTGTTTTTAAATGATTTTAAATGTGTGTCCCCACTATGAGTTTTTCTAATAAAGGACTTTTTTTGATACTTTTCTAAAGCCAGTGTTGCAGCCTGTCTTTTTTCCCTCTTCTATATGATTTAAAGGGAGGAGACTAGGCTAGAGGGCACTACGCTAGATTAGATCACATACTATATACAAAAGTTGTAGCAAAAGGCACCACAACCATGAAGTACAGCAATAAATGCAACAAGATAAAAGTTACTTTCTGACATCAGCTACAGTATTATACGCAAAATATTTCTAGCCTCAATGCCGCAATAAGCTAACTTTTAATGTATCAAAATAGACCATGAGAGGCTCCTTAGTACCCCGCCCCACTAGATAAATACTTCTCTCTCTGAAGATTAAAATTATAGGAATATGAGAATAAATTTAAACAACCTCTAAGGGTCGGAATGGTGGGTACTCTCTGGAGCGGTTACAGGCAGGACCCGTCCCATTACTTGGGCTTACCCCCTATTAAATAGTGGGTAATCCAACTAGAACCCCACCTATTTGTGCGGCGATATTCTCTCCACACCCAAGGGATCAGATGAAATGACTGATCCAGAATTAAGAATTCACCGAATAAGAATTCAACTACTAACATAACAATGTTTACCAAGCTTTTCTTTAATGTTATTTGTTTTTGTGAAACTAAAAGTCTGTTATGGGTGACAGTTAGAAATGTCAATATTTAAAGTCTCTAATGAACTGTCAATTTTTATTAAAGTGCAAGTCCAGCCCCAAAATGAAAACTTATATACAGGGAAATCACCCCCCAAAACCCTAAACGGTAATAGTTTGAAATCTGAAAGGTGTAAGTATAACCTGAAATCCTGCACAATGTCCTGTTTCCCTTATTTCTGCTTCCTGGTTCTTACAGTTAGCAACTCTCAGTTATGGATTTGACAGTTGACATCACAGCCAATGACTAAATGTTAATCCCCTATCTGCCTCTTCTGAGCATGCCCAGGCTCAGTACAGGCTCAGTACAGGTTTCTAAATTGCTCAGTTTCCATAAGGCATCCAGAAGCATAGCAGGCATACAGTAATGAATTCAGAGGACAAACTATGATATATCAACATATTTTTAAGAGGCCATTCTTTCTAAAAGATGTTCTTATGAGGGCGGAGTTGTCCTTTAAGGTATTAATACTGTATGTTCAGAACTAACAAAAATGTTTGCAAATTTTATTAAGAACTGGTGTAGCAGAAACCGAGGAACCTCCGGGGCAGCCAGCGGATCACCATGACTCCACAACGCATCCTCACGGCAAGGACGTCTACACAAACACAAAGAGTTAAAGGGAAAGAGACAATCAAAGAAAACACCAAATTATGAATAACTCACTACACATACTTACCCATAACGCTAAGGGCCTCAGTTCTTCAAAGAAAAGAAAAACCGGAATGCAATATCTTAACAAGACCCACTCCAACATTATAATGATACTCAAAAAGACCAAATACTGGGGTAAAAGATGGCTGACACACCGCTCTGCCTCAGGAGCAGACAAACGTAAAGCAGTAGCCATCTTAATTAACAAAGATATAACTTTTATAGAAGAATCCAGCTATAGAAACCCACTAGGTTCATACATGGTTCAAGCTGCAGGACCCCTTAAGCCCCAAAGACCCTTGTCAGGGCCGCAAGGGCCATAATAAAGTTCAAGCTGTGGGACCCCTTAAGCCCCAAAGGCCCTTGTCAGGGCTGCAAGGGTCCTTCCAAAGGCCACAATGGCATTTATAAGTGCCATGGAAGGGGGGGGGCGGTTCAAGCTGTGGGACCCCTTAAGCCCCAAAGGCCCTTGTCAGGACTTAAAAGTGCCATGGAAGGGGGGGCCCGGTTCAAGCTGCAGGGCCCCTTAAGCCCCAAAGACCCTTGTCAGGGCCACAAGGGCCCTGACAAGGGCCACAATGGCACTTATAAGTGACAGGGAAGGGGGGTCCTGTTCAAGCTGCGGGACCCTCTAAGTGAGGGACCCTCACTTATAAGTGACCCCACTTGGGGGTCCCCCCAACCCCACAGCGGGCTGCTGGGAAGGGGATTGTGGCGGGTGGTCTCTGCCACGGGGGGCAAGGGCAGGGTGGGTGTACACTCCCCTCGCCACAGGGGGTGTACTGCCCTTGCGGCACTGTACTGTGTGTGTGCAACTAGACAGTCAGCTAAACAATAATCAGAATCTTCAATAAACAGAAGAGGTTGCTTTCTTGTAATGTTTACTGGTCAATTATATAGATTACATAATTCTTTGTGAAACGGAAATACAATACAAATGACATATCAGTATATATACACTGAACCATACACAAGAAACTGTTACTGTTAATTATATACATTTACTTACAGACAAGTGATCTCTAAGCTTTAGGTAAGAAGTTTGGTACACCATGAGGAAAGAATACCAACATGGAGTCTGTCCCTGCTAGATATTCAACATGTAGCTACATACATCCTGTGGCAACATACAGATGAATACACTAAAACATATGATTTAACATAATCTACCTAGGAGGCAGCACACTCCCTGTTTGGCATAATATGTTATGCCACTATAATTCTAACATAACAATAGAAAATACATATTATGGTTACAACTCTAACTAGTCTCTGAAAGAAGAACTATTATATCGGTAACTGGTCTCAAATAAACTTTAGCAGTTCCTTGCATAACAACTTTTACATCTAGTTTCCTGACTCTACCATCTGTGCTTGGCAATGTATTAACAACAAGTCCCATAGGCCATTCATTTCTACTCTCTTAACTATCTTTTATCAACACAACATCTCCTACTTTAACATTTGGCCTTTCTTGAGTCCATTTTCTGCGACTTTGTAATGTGGACAGGTATTCCCTTCTCCATCTTTTCCAGAACATGTCAGCCAGACTTTGCACTTTTTCATTGCTTTACATGAAGCTCCTGTGTTTTGTAGCTACCGGAAAGAGCTAACAAAGGGTTTACCTTTTGAGTCAATAACATGGCTGGAGTTAGAACCATAGGAATGTCAGGGTCTGTAGATACTGGTACCAAGGGTCTTGCATTTATGATAGCCATGACTTCTGCCATGAAAGTACTTAAAGTCTCATGGGTCAGATGAAGAGGTTTAGCTTGGAGTAACATTGCATCCAAAACACGTTTAGCTACACCTATCAGTCTTTCCCAAACCCCACCCATGTGAGATGAGTGCGGCGGATTAAAGATCCACATGCAGCTTTTGTCTTGAAGATATTCTCGTATCTCCATGTCATTCATGCAAATATTTAGTTCTTTACAAGCTCCCATAAAATTCATACCTCTATCAGAAAGAAGTGATTTGGCTGGGCCGCGAATAGAAAAGAATCTTCTTAAAGCATTGATGAAGCTTGAGGCCGACATAGATTCAATCAGTTTTATATGCACTGCTCTGTTAGACAAACATGTGAAAAGAACAGCCCAACGTTTACTGTCTGCACTACCTCCTCTAGTGCGGCGAGTTACAACTGACCATGGCCAAAAACATCAATACCCACACTGGTGAATAGAGATTGTTTTGACTTTCCAGTCTTCCTCTCAGCTTGCGGCAAATAACACATTTATGAATGATGGCGGATGTCAGGGGCTTGTCACCAAGGATCCAAAATCCTGCAGCTCTGATTGCACCTCCTTATATGACACCCTTGATGAGACACTCGATTGTGATAATATCTCACAAGCAATGTAGCAATATGATGATCATGAGGGATAATAATAGGCTGCCTTTCTTCTTCTGTCAAACTTGCAGAGGATAGAGGTCCACCAACTCTTATTAATCCATCTTTATCTATAATAGGACTTAATTTCTTGAGACGGCTTTGCCTTGAAAATGACCTTTGGGTTTTGATACATCCATATTCTTCTCCAAAGTGTTTGTGTTGAACAGATGAAATTATCACAATTTTTGCTTGATAAAGTTCTTCCAAGCTTGGTTGTTTGTGGAAACTTTCCCATTTTCCAAATTGGTTATCTATTCTATTCTTGAATTCTTTGGCAACATGGATGAGTTTAGCTATAATCTTAACTAATGTCTTCCAGTTAAAAAATCTTGCAGATCCTGTCTGTCATCTTTCAGAAATCTGTGCTGTGTGTACCTAGCTTATGAGAGGGTAAAATTTTGTTTTATCTGTATCTGTTTATCAGATTGGTAGAGAAAAGATGAGCCTGAAAATCAAATAGAATTCTGAAGGCAGGCTATCTGTGTGGGCCTAGTAGCATAATCTATAGGGTTTTTATCTGCGGGCACATAGAACCATTGATGAGGATGTGTCGATTGTCTAATCCGATTTACTCTGTTAGAAACATATATATTAAATCTCCTTGTGGTATTGCAGATGTAACCTAGGACCGTTTTGCTATCCGTAAAGAATTTTACAGCATATATGTCCACATCTATTTCATCTAGAATCAGCTCATACAGTTCAACTGCCATTACCGCAGCACATAACAACTCCAGACGAGGAATTGTGCGTGCTGGTCTTGGACTCAATTTAGACTTTACCATAACAAAGCCCACGTGACACACATCTTCTCTATCAATCACTCTCAAGTAAGCTACTACACCTATTGCCATAGTAGATGCGTCTGAGAAAATACACAGTTCTCTTTTACAAGCTTTAGATAGTGAAACTGGAACATAACATCTGGTTATCTTTAAGGTTTTAAATGTTTTAGAGACTCTTTCTATTGCATCCCATTCACTCTTCCCAGATGACAATTCACGGACTAAGGCTTTACCTTTCATTGTTATGGTTGCTACAAATCCAAGGGAATCGTAAAGACTTTTCACGGTAGATAGAATTCCCCTGTGTGTAAAACTTCTTTCCTCCAAAGATCTAGATCCCAGCACAAACCTAAACTCTTTGGTAGAGGAATGGTATTTGTACCTATACAAAGATAGTCCAGCCCCAAAATTAAAACTTACATACAGATAAATCACCCCCAAAACCCTAAACGGTAATAGTTTGAAATCTGAAATTTATAATTCTTACCTGAAATCCTGCACAATGTCCTGTTTTCCCTGTTTCTGCTTCCTGGTTCTTCCAGTTATCAGCTGTCAGTTATGGATTTGACAGTTGACATCACAGCCAATGACTGAATGTTAATCCCCTGTCTGCCTCTTCTGAGCATGCCCAGGCTCAGTACAGGCTCAGTACAGGTTTCTAAATTGCTCAGTTTCCATGAGGCATCCAGAAGCATAGCAGGCATACAGTAATGAATTCATTGGACAAACTATGATATATCAACATATTTTAAAGAGGCCATTCTTTCTTAAAGATGTTCTTATAAGGGTGGAGTTGCCCTTTAAGGCTTGTAGCTCTGTCTTCTGCAGGGAAAGCATCCATTACCTGTTTGTTATTGGAAGCAATCTTATGAAACCGTAGATTAGATCCTGCTAACATCTGTCTCGTTTTATTGAGGATGGCGATTGTTAACTCTGTGGTGCTAACGGAAGCAAGTCCATCGTCCACATAAAAATTTCTCATGACAAAGTGTTCAGCATCTTGTCCATAACGTTCTGCACCCTTTTGAGCTGCTTTATGCATGCAGTATATGGCGACAGCAGGAGAAGGGCTGTTACCAAAAACATGTACTCTCATTCTGTACTCGACCACTTCCATTGTCTTTGTACCAGAGAAAGCGTAAATAATCTCTATGATCCTCTCTTACTAGAAAACAATAAAACATTTGTTGCACATCAGCTGTAAAGGCAATAGGCTCTTTCCTGAAATGTAAGAGGACACCTAGTGTATTGTTTAGGTTTGGGCCACTTATTAGTACATCGTTTAAAGATACTCCTTCGCACTGTGCGAACACTACTCATATTTGATCAAGTTTGTGTGGATGATATATGCCAAACATTGGCAAATACCAGTGCTCTTTGCCTTTTTCTAGTCTTGTTGCTACTTCAGCATGTTTTTATCTAACATTCTTTCAATAAATTTGGTAAAGTCCTTTCTCACTTCTGGCTTATTTAGCAAAGTTCTATAAAGCGAGTTTAAACTTTTCATGGCTTGTTCTCTGTTACAGGGTAAGCAACGTCTAGGTGAACGAAAAGGTAGAGGGGCTACCCAACTATTATTACCATCCTGAAAGGTCTTTCTGTCCATGATTTGAAGAAACAGTGCTTGTTTATCATCATCCTTTGTTTTCTGGAGTACTGTCATCCCTAAATGTTCTGATTCTGTGTTGATGTTGTTATCTTCTTCTCTGCGTAATAAAGGAAAATATTGTGTTGGCTTTACACAGGTTTCTTTCACAATTACATTATTCTGACATGGACTTAGCAAAGATGTACGACCATTTGGCAATACAGATGTCTTCAAGGTGTTGACACTATCTGGTTGGTGTACAGATACCAAACAAACTTCTCCTACAATTGTCCACCCTAGATCAAGTCTCTGGGCGTAAGGTGCCTTTAAGGGACCATTTATTTGTTCATAGGCCTTGTGTGCTTCTATAATGTCTCGCCCTAGAAGCAAAAGGATAGAAGCATTTCGATTAATTGCTGGAATAAGGTGAGCATTCGAGTGAAGGTGAGGATGGTAAAGAGCTACCTCTGGAGAAGGGATCTCTAACTTGTCATCAGGTATCATGTCACACTCTATCAAGGTTGGTAGTGGTAATTGTACCCTTTTGTCAATAGACTCAATAGTGAAACCTGCAGCTCTTCTTCCTGGGGTGTATGTAGTTGTACTTGTTCTTATGTTAAAGATGTCAAAAAACTCTGACCTTGCAAGTGATCTATTACTTAGTTCATCAAGAACTACATACATCTCCACTGCTTTCTCTTTTTCTCCAGTGGGGTATACGGATGCTATGCAGATTTTAGAACATGATTGTGGACTCTTTCCTGGGTCACAGATTTCAGTGCACTTAGGCATTACAGCAGAATGTGGGTACTCCTTTTCCTCCCTGCCTTGATCCTTTGTGGCTTCTGCATTTTCCAGAGGTGGTGGAGGGGAATCAGGATGTAGTGCTGGGATGTGTTTTTTGCTGCCACATTCTGAACACTCAACTTGTATCTTACAGTCTTTGGCCATATGCTTAATTGATTCGCAGCAATTGAAACAAATGGAATTTTGTTTAAGAAAAGATATTCGTTCCTCGATAGGTTTAATCCTAAACCCTCTGCATTTTTTTTTAGAGGATGAGGTTTATGATGAATTGGGCATTGCTTGTCAGGCCCTTCTGTAAGGTTTACCTTACAGCTGCTTTGAAGGTACAGTTGTTTTGTGAGTCGATACAGATGTTTTACTGTATGGTCTAGAAGGCTTATCTGGTCTGGGTAACTGATTGTTACTGCTGAAGGTGAAGCCGGGATCACATCTGATCTTTGCTTGTTGCCGAACAAACCTAGAAAACACAAAGAAAGGAGGAAAGGGAACTCCGTTATCCTCTTTGTATTTAGATCCAACATTTGCCCACTTTTCTTGAAGGTTGTATGGTAACTTTTCCACTATGGGGTTATTACCGCTAGCAGTATCTAGATATGCAAGTCCTGGTAAGTAACCTTCCTCTTTGGTACACTCTATTTCTAGTTAGATGTCACCAAGTTCCTGTAATCGTACATTATCTTTATTGCTTAACTTGGGGAAAAGTTCTAGTTGTTTCATCAAAGCGCCTTGGATTACCTCTGGTGCTCCATATTTTTCTTCTAATCTTTGCCAAGTCATATTGAGTTCTGCTGCAGGATTAAATATATGTACTCTGAGCATTCTTTTACGGACTCCACACCAAGCCATTTTATCATTAAGTCTAGCACCTCAGCTGCTGATAAATTTAGGTCTCTAATGGCATTTAGAAAGGAGGACTTCCATGCTCAGTAATTTTCTGGGTAATCATCAAACTTGAGGAATCCGGAGTTAACCACTTCTCTACGAATGAGGTATTTTGTGACGTCCTGTGTGCTCTTGTTCTCAGGTATGTAGTCTTTATACAGAGATAGTGAAAATCCCTCATTTTTGATTTGGGGAAATTCTGACATTTGGTCTTTGATTGGTCTGATGCTGCTGACATCATAAGTTTGATTTGGTACATTAAAGGCCTTTGGTTTGATTTCAGCTTGTTCACTTTTAGGACACTGATCATTTGCCTGCGTTATAGTGAGTTTCTGAATGTAGTCACTTGTGCGTTCTGCAGAGGAAAGAGGTTTTTCTAGAACTTCTGGACCTCTACAGGCTCTCTCGCTTACAGATTGATCTGGTTCCATGTATGTTGCTGCTTCTGCTACAGCAGCAGAAGCTACTCTCTGACACTGAAGAATGTGCATTTTTGCTTCTAGTTCTACTTTTTACTTTTTATTTTTGCTTCCATTTCGGCAAATGCTAGTTGCACACGGGCCGCTTCTGCTTTGGCATGTGCTTTAATTGCTAGGGAACTCCCTGAAGATAGTTTGCTAGATCGTGAAGAATTGGTGCCATGTGACCAGGCATCGTCCTGCTGCACACTGGGGTTTTTCTCCCTGCCATGCTGTGTCACAGGCTGCATATCCTCACATTTATATCTCTTCCCTGATCTCAGGCTCATGTTTGCTGTGCAGTGACTTCTTGTATTCAAGCCTGTTGCTTTTTGTCTTTTCACTGTACTGTCCTTGCGGCACTGTACTGTGTGTGTGCAACTAGACAGTCAGCTAAACAATAATCAGAATCTTCAATAAACACAAGAGTTTGCTTTCTTGTAATGTTTACTGGTCAATTCTATAGATTACATAATTCTTTGTGAAACTGAAATACAATACAAATGACATATCAGTATATATAAACTGAACCATACACAAGAAACTGTTACTGTTAATTATATACATTTACTTACAGACAAGTGATCTCTAAGCTTTAGGTAAGAAGTTTGGTACACCATGAGGAAAGATCACCAACATGGAGTCTGTCCCTGCTAGATATTCAACTTCCTGGTCCTGTAGCTATAAACTTAATTGATAACTTTACAACTGTATTATCTAGTTGCAATAATGAGAATGGTCGATAGGTGGCAACATACAGATGAATACACTAACACATATAATAACATAATCTACCTAGGAGGCAGCACAGGGGGCAAGGGCGGGCTGAGCGTACACCCAGCCGTGCCCCTCTGGCAAATGCGACCACCTGTGGCGCAATCCTTTCCCAGCAGCCCCTCTCAGCCCCCTGCTCCATACATCGGGATTTGAGCCCTTTTCTACGATAATATTCTTATACTTATATTATGGCGGCAAAGAGAGCTCAAATTACGTTCGCACGTTGACGTGGTGATGATTTTCACTGCGATATTGATTGTCTTTATAAATATGGAGATAATAAAGATTTTTCCATGGAGATGTGCAGCGGAAATAACGGACCTTTATAAATATGCCCCCTAAAGTATCCTTGTTTGCAGATGACACCCTCATATCCTTAACCCAGCCATTAATATCTCTCCCGTCTCTTTAAATATTTGAAGAATTTGGTAGAATGTTGGGATTCAAAATAATTAGTTGTCTTTCTGGCATAATGGATTATCAATAAAGCTGGATTTTTATTATAATCAACTCAGTATTCTGGTTCTTTGAATGACAGTGTGCACACTCTTGCTTTGGTGAAATTACTGTTACTGGGGATTCAAAATAAATCTACATTGGTAGCCTATGCAGTAAATGTTGATTTTGTTGTAGGTAAAGTATAATAAATATATTCATGCAAACATGTACAGAGACAGTTAACGGAAAAAAATGTTAAGTATATAAACCATTTATTGCAGGCTTTTGTATAAATGCGCCATATTATATATGTATGTTATGTTAAAAAAAAGAGAAATTAATGAACTAAAAAAAATTATTATTCCTACCTCACAATATCATACAGCACAAAAAGGTTTTATTTGCCAGGTTAGTCCTGGACTAATCCTTTATTAAAGATAATGATGAAGCCGGGAGTAAGACCGGTAGAATCTGTTTTGTTTGGACTGGTGCTCCTCAAAGAAACAATATTGGGAGGTAAGAATTACCAGTCCTATAACCCTGTCCCAAATACTTTTCATTTAAACTTTTTTTTTAAATTATCCTTTAATGTATGTTGTCAAAAAGATTTTGTTTTGGATTTTTCCCCTTTTGTCCCTAATATTAAAAGATGATTTAGTCTGTAGGATGGACTCCCAAAAATGGAAGAAGATACTTGACATTATCCATGATGTATAGTATTATGAAAGTAACATGGTAAATGTATGTCACTCATGTGTCTCCCATAGTTATCTAGTTTGTCTAGGTCTTGTTTCAGTTTTACATTGCTTTTTTTCTGACACCAAGAATAATTACAAGTATGTGGGTACAGGACCCTCGTCTATGGTACTGTGCTTATACAGTAGCACTCTTAATGAGTTTTTGAGAATGGGACTATGGATTGTTGGCAAATTAAGATGAACAACGTAAGATAAAACTATAATAAAATTCCTGGCAATCAAAAAGGTTCTCTTGATCAATTAAAACTACAGTATATTTATTAATACTAGTAACTCGAACTTTATGAGTTCTAACGTACTCTGACTTCTCGAATAGAGATGTCCGGACTTCGCAAAATCCGGTCCGCTCGAGGATTCGTGATTTTTCGTTTCCAGCTCCAGACCACTGTCTCTACCTTCCAGAGACAGTGGTCTGATCTTAAAGGGTATGTCAACCCTAAAAAATATTTTTTTTATATGTTACTCCCCCTGTCCCTCCAGCCCCAACCGCTCTATTTATTTTATCAGAAAATGCCTCAAACTTTACTTACCTCCCCTCTTTCCTTATTCTGGCTAAATATAAGTACTTAGCCAGAATAAGGTATGAAATCATTGCCATAGAAATATGATTGACTTTTAAAGCAATTATAACATATTGGCTTATTTAATCTGTATTTTCAAGCAGAATTCAAAGTATATAATTAAATATACCCTTTAGATATATCATTCATTATGTATTTTTTTATTTTAATTTGCAGCTGATTCATCCTTTGACACCCCACCACCACCACCGTCCCCGCCAGAGGAAGAATGTAAGTGCAGCCTATTGAAAAAAAAAAATGCAAAATTTTTCATTTGACCAAGGCCACATTACAGCGCACACGAGCGATCCAGAAACAAGCATACAAGCGCGTGTTTCCGTTGCGCTCATGTGTATTGCCGTGCGAGTGCAGTACGATTGCGCAATTGTGCAAAAATTGAGGATCACATTAATTGTGCCACACTATTGTGAGCTTTTTAACACGTTGATATGGCCAAGCCCTTTATCCAAATGTTTGCATATTTTTTGACAACTTCTCCGAGAAATGTTTTAGCAAATGTATTCAAACATTTAATGACAGTGAGAGTTAAAATAAATTTCCTTTTTTTTTAGCACTAACACCAACTACCCCTCTGGGCAGTCCATCGCCCCCTCCGTGCAGTTAATCGCCCCTGGAGGCATCTGGCATCTGGCATCAGCCAGACACGTAAGTGCATCCTATGCAATTTTTTATCTTTTTATTGACCTTGATTGTCAGCAAATAATTAGTGAAATTATCAGCCATAATTAAGTGAATTTTATTATTTTACTGATAAAAATTGTTGTAAAAAAAAATGCAACAAATCTATTAATTTGGCTTGAGAGACAGATCACAGTTCTTCTCATTTCTCATTCCCATTTATTGTCCCCGACTCCCCATTGTTTGGGCTGTATCTTGTCCCTCAGTTTTTGAGCTTAAGTCACGAAATTCGTTCCTAACGTGCAGTACAAGTGTGCGATTATCTTAAGTATCCTTTCCAACATTGTCCTACAAACACATACCCATGAATCCCACACAGCTATTCACATCTACTAGGGCAACTAAAGTCCAAATGAAATGTTGATTAATCATCTGAAAAGGTTATTTTTATAAATGGTAAATGATACCCACTAAAACTAAACAGATACAGGTAAACACAACACAACTACTGATATCCTCCTACACCCAACCCTCCCAACCTTCCCTTTCATTTTTTTGGTCTGAAGAAATACCTTCAGATATATCGTTGTGTTTTTTTTATTTTAACCTTCAAAAGATGACTCTTCCACCCCCACCCCCCTACCCCTGCATGAGACGCCAGCGTAGGAGGATGAGGGTCCTTCCTGCAGCCAACAGCGTAAGTGCATCCTAGTGAAGGTCATGTTTTTTAAAATCTTTCATTAAACCAGTTTTTCATTGCATTTTTGTGGTTCAAAAATTATCCAAGAAATGTTCACTACGTAGCCTTTTAGGAAATGTTCTTATACGTGTAATATTACTAATGGATTGGACAGTGATTGTTGAAAGAAATTTTTTTTTTTTTCTAGAAACAGGACCAGCCTCTCCAGGCCCTCCACCCTCTCCAGGGTCCATTGCAGTTTGCCACCATTGTTGAAGAGCCAGGCAGGCTTGGCCCCACTGGACATACCCCTCACCCCATTGGCTTCTCTCCCTCAGAGTATGCTTTGTGCAAGGGAAAGCGGGTGAAAGGGTAAGGCTTCGTAGGAACAGCACGATTGAGTTACAGCAGGCCCACTGCAGTTTGCCACCATTGTTGCGGGGCAAGGCAGGCTTGGCCCCACTGGACACACCCCTCACCCCATTGGCTTCTCTCCCTCAGAGTATGCTTCGTGCAAGGGAAAGCGAGTGAAAGGGTAAGGCTTCGTAGGAACAGCACCATTGAGTTAAAGCAGGCCCATTGCAGTTTGCCACCATTGTTGATGTTGAAGAGCCAGGCAGGCTTGGCCCCACTGGACATACCCCTCACCCCATTGGCTTCTCTCCCTCAGAGTATGCTTTGTGCAAGGGAAAGTGGGTGAAAGAGTAAGACTTCGTAGGAACAGCATCATTGAGTTACAGCAGGCCCACTGCAGTTTGCCACATTGTTGATGTTGAAGAGCCAGGCAGGCTTGGCCCCACTGGACATACCCCTCACCCCATTGGCTTCTCTCCCTCAGAGTATGCTTTGTGCAAGGGAAAGCGAGTGAAAGGGTAAGGCTTCATAGGAACAGCACCATTGAGTTACAGCAGGCCCACTCTTTGTAATATGGAGTTGAGTTACAGCAGGCCCACACTTTGTAATATGGAGTACTGCTCTCGGGCCAGGCAGGATTGACCCAGAGCTGAAAACATTAGCCCCAGAGTAGCTGTTGCGTCTGTATGAGATGGTCAGAGTAGGGGACACCACAAAGGTGCCTCGTGGAGAGAGAAGGAAGAACAAATATGGAGTACTGCTCTCAGGCCTGGCAGGATTGACCCAGAGCTGAAAATATTAGCTACAGAGTAGCTGTTGCGGCTGTATGAGATGGTCAGTTTAGATGACACCACAAAGGTGCCTTGTGGAGAGAGAAGGAAGAACAAATATGGAGTACTGCTCTCGGGCCAGGCAGGATTGACCCAGAGCTGAAAACATTAGCCACAAAGTAGCTGTTGCGGCTGTATGAAATGGTCAGAGTAGGTGACATCAAAAAGGTGCCTCGTAGAGAGAGAAGGAAGAACAAATATGGAGTACTACTCTCGGGCCAGGCAGGATTGACCCAGAGCTGAAAACATTAGCCACAGAGCAGCTGTTGCGGCTGTATGAGATGGTCAGAGTAGGTGACACTACAAAGGTGCCTCGTGGAGAGAGAAGGAAGAACAAATATGGAATATTGCTCTCAGGCCAAGTAGGATCGACCCAATCTTACAAAAATTAGCCACAGAGTAGCTGTTGCGGCAGAGCATTTGTTATTTCACAACTTGAAAGCAGTAGAGCAAGGTAGGAACATATATGGCCCAGCCAATAAGAAAAATTAGCCATTTGCCAGCTTAGCTGGCAACAGCTAAGCCTCTAGGTGGAAAATGAGGTGGAAGGAGCAATACGGGTGGCCAGGGGCAGGAGGTCTTCAGTCACGGGCATCAGCAATAGGGGTGCTGTACTGAGATGTGATCCACGCCTCATTCATCTTGATGAATGTAAGGCAGTCCACATTCTCAGTGGAGAGACGGGTCCTCCTCTCTGTTACAACTGAAGGTCCTCTCCGAAAGAACACTGGATGACGGGCATGAAAGGACCTCGATGGCATACTGTGCCAACTCGGGCCAGATATCAAGCCTTGCCACCCAGTAGTCCAGTGGATCCTCAGTCTCTGATGTGGCTACACCGGCCCTGGATCTGATGTAGTCGGTGACCTGGCAACTGAGGTGTTGCCTGGTGTAGTTGCCAGTAGATGGGCAACTGAGGCTGGAAGTTGGCCGCGAGGCCACCTCCAGTATTGCTGCTCCTCCTGTCAGGCACAGGGGGATGTGAGCCCTGTTGATCCCCAACATCAGGTGCTGTAGTCCTGCCAGCACCTGGGAAGGCAGAACAGAGGCAACGTAGCAGTGTTGCCTCATAGTCCTGCATTCTACCTTCCCTCTGATATGCGGGGATAAACTCCGACACTTTACCCTTATAGCGGGGATCTATAAGGGTGGCCACCCAGTACTGCTCCTTCTCTTTGATGGCCTTAAACCTGGGGTCCTTGCGCAGGCATTGCAGCATGAACGAACCCATGTGCCGCAAACTGCCTGCCGCAGAGGACCCCATGTCCTCGATGTCACTGAGGACAATAGTGTCGGGCTCAACCTCTCCCCAACCACGAATAACATGTGGTACTTGGGAGGGTTGAGATGTCCCCCTAGAGGAATGCCCCATTTCCCCTTGGTCCAGGTCACCTAAATCCCCCTCCTCATCATCGGACGGCTGCTCTGCACCATGATGTTCGGGCTCGGAAAGTATCACGGTGTTGGCGTCCTCCTCTTCCAGTAGCTGCTGCTCGACAGCGAGTGCCCTGTCAAGTATTCTGCGCAGAGTGTGCTCAAGGAGGAACACCAGTGGGATGGTATCCGCGATGGTGGCATCATTGCGGCTTACCATCCTGGTGGCCTCCTCAAATGGTGCAAGCACACGGCAGGCATCGCTAATCAGCAGCCACTGCCTGGATAACAGCAAACCCAGTTCCCCAGAGCCTGATCTTGCCTCATACTCGTACAAGTAGTCTATGATGGCTCGCCTCTGCTGGAGCAGCCTCAGCAGCATCATAAGACTAGAGTTCCAGCGGGTGGGGGTGTCACAAATCAGGTGGTACCATTCTGCTTCTGAAAATCAGCCAGACGAGCTGTGGCCGTGTATGACTGCCTGACTGGACACCCTCCTAGCCATCCTCAGTACCTCCTGGAGACCAGGGTACTTGGTGAGGAACCGCTGGATGACCAGGTTGAGTACGTGTGCCAGGCAAGGAACATGTGTGACTCTGCCCATGCAAAGGGCAGACAAGATGTTGGTGGCATTATCACACACGACCTTGCCTATTGAGAGGTGGTGTGGGGTCAGCCACCTCTCAACCTGCCCTTGCAGTGCTGTGAGCAACTCTGCCCCAGTGTGGCTCCTATCACCGAGGCACACAAGCTGCAACACTGCATGGCACCTTCTCGCCTGGCACGAAGCATAGGCTCTGGGGGGGGCACGGAGCTGAAGAGGGCTCACCGGATGAGGAGGGGGGGTGGAGACTGGCGTATCACCAATGCGTGGTGGTACCACCATCTCCCCACTTGCGCTCCGTGCTGCGTCTCTCCGGGCTAGCAGAGTGACCCATTGGGTGGTAAATGACACATACCACCCCTGGCCGTGCTTGCTGGACCATGTGTCCATAGTAATGTGGACACACTTGCCCACACTGTGGTCCGGCGAAGCAGATATATTGCCCTGCAGATGGTCGTGCAGGGCTGGTACTGCCTTCTGGGCAAAGTACCTACGGCCAGGGACCTGCCACTGTGCCAATGGCCACAAACTCCCTGAACGCTGCACTGTCTACCAGGCTGAAAGGTAGCAGCTGCACCACCAGGAGTTTAGCTAAGCCGGCAGTGAGACGGGCTTGGGGGTGACTGGGGGACAGTTTCTGCCTCCCCTCCAACAACTGGGGAAGAGAGACATGCCTTTTAGCTGACGCTCCAGCAGCAGTTTCAAGAGGCCTCTTAACACCGCATGCTGGGGCCAAAGGCTGCCTCTCCTCCCTAACTTCCACCGAGGAAGCAGCTGATGGGGCCGGAGGGGGAGGAGGAATGGTGGCTACCTGGGAATGAGGTAGGGAACGTGTGGGTGCCTGCACGTTCCCTGTCCGCTGCTCCCACCGGGCAAAGTGGTGCAGTATTATATGTCTCCTCATAGAGGAGGTGCCCAAATGTGATGTGGTCTTCCTACGGCTAACACGTTGCAGGCACAACTTGCACACTGCAACCGTACTGTCACCTGGAGCCAGTGAGAAGAACTCCCACACTGCTGAGCCACCGGCACGACTCAGAGCAGAGGTCACCTGCTGTTGTGGGGCACCGGCACCAGATCTCATTGGTGCCTTACCTCCACGTGTACCACTAGGTGCACTGCCTCTTCCCCTGCCCCCAGTCCTGCCCCTGGGTTCAGGATCATGCTCATGCTCTGAGGGACATCCCTCAGAGACACTATCCTCCTCCTCTCTCACAGAGGGCACCCATAGACGATCGGTGACCTCATCGTCCACTTCCACCTCCTCAATACTAGAGGCTGTGTCACTAACAGCAGCAGCATCTGGAACCTTACCCCCTGCATTAGTTCCCTGGCTGCTCACATCGTCATCGTCAGCCTCCTGTCCCCCTGTGCACTGAGCACATTCCTCCGCCTCGGGTGACAGGAACGATTGTGCATCAGTGCACGGCTCCTCCTCAAGCACACTAGCCCCACACATAGTATGCGAAAACAGATCCTGAGACTCCCCTCTGGATCCCTAAAGGTACGGGCCATGTGGGCAACGAACTCCTGATAGAGAGGATCCAGGTCCATGCCCACAGTAGGAGCCTCAGGTGAGGAAGAAGCAGGCACAGTATCTACAGTGGCAGCTCGGCTGCTCTGTGCCTGTGAGGAGGTGGATGAGGAAGGCTGGGTAATCCACTCTACTACCCGCTTTCCTTGATCAGAAGGGATAGCCCTAGCACGGCTACCACTAAACATATCGGGTATGGTTACCCAGCTGCCCTGCGAAGGGCCAGGTAGCTCCTGGCCAGAGCCTTCAGTAGGCTCTCCTCTCCCTCTCCCTCCATGTGCAGAAGCACCCCTGCTCCTGGCTTTCCCTCTTGCCCTGCCAGGCATTTCCCTCTCCCAAATTTTTACAAAAAAAAAAAAAAAAATATATATATATATATATATATATATATATATATATACTATACACACAAACACAAAAGACAAAGCGACAAAACAACACAGAAACACACAAGCAAACAAATAAACACAAAGCTTGTTTTTTTTTTTACACTAAAAGCACAAATAGGACACAGACACAACTGACAGCAAACAGTAGATCAGACAGCAAAAGCTGCTGATTGCTGCTAAAGGCAGCACTGTCAGCTACACAAACACACAGACACTGACACACAGATACAGAAAGACAAACAAAAAAAGAGGATACCTAGACCTCTAAAAGGTCTAACACAAAATTTGTCCAAAGGACTTATAGGGGGGTTAGTCCTTAAAAGGACTTTTGGGTCTCACAAGGTTAGTCCTTAAAAGGACTGTTGGGTCTCAAGATGTGTAAATACAGGGGTGGTTAACAACAAGTGCTAAACCACCACACTGAAATTCACAAACAGAAAGCTCAAAAAAGCTCAAAAAGCACAAAAAACTCTCTCCAACTACACTGTCAGGTCTTCACTAAACACACTCCAACACATTATCCGCCGTTCGCGAACGAGATAAATCAGCCGTGGATCCGGGTTCGGATCCGCGAACCGGCAATCACTATTCTTGAACTATCCCGGACAGTGGATAGTGTACTGGTTGAAGGCACTAGCTTTGACATGGGAGACCAGGGGTCGAATCCTGGCTAGGGTCAGCTATGCAAATGTTTGGGTTATTATAATACCCTAGTAATATAATAACCATATAATAACCTAGTAATATAATAGCCATATAATACCATAGTTATATAATAACCATATAATAACCTAAATATAAAGGAGTATTCCCGGATACACTGTATTTCAAAATATAACCAAACTGGTTTTTATTTCAACGTTTCGACGTCATTCAAGACGTCTTCATCAGGACAGAAACACAGTGCAAATGAAACTACATATCTTATTTACCCTCATGTGAATCAACCACACCCCCTCATTATCATATTAAAGTGCCAATTATTTAACAAAGTGCAGAATTCAATATATAACACAATATTCAAGTGTCTTCCACATCTATAACAATATTACCATACTGTATTCATCTCAATGTTTAGAGTGTATACATCACAAATATGTGCTAAAGTACAGAAATGCAATAAATATAATTATCTTACATCTATTAAAGCCAATATATCCATATTAAATGTGCAGACAATAAATATAAAGTGCTACTATTATTATACATCATTAAATATAAATATATGAAGACATTTTTAAAAAAAGGCCATGTAATCTCATAATCTAATATTAGGACTGTATCAGAAAATGACACCCGGATAATTCTCATATCATGCTAGATAGTTCATCAACAATTAGTTTATAGTATATGAGGTTGAATAAAGACATACATACATCCAGTCCAACCCATCTAGCAATATCCTCATTTCCTGCCTAACTGTTGATCCAGAGGAAGGCAAAAAAACCCCACCAAATTTATGAAGGGGGAAAAAATTCCTTCCTGACTCCAAGTGGCAATCAGAAATTTCCCTGGATCAACTCTACTTTATGTATCAATACCAGTAACTTGCAACATTCCTTGTTTGCAGAAACTCATCCAGCTTTTTTTTTAAACTGACCAATGAACCTGCCATTACAACGTCCACTGGAAGACAGTTCCATAGCCTTACCGTTCTCACAGTGAAAAACCCTTTCCGAGCTTGAAGCCTAAACCTTTTTTCTTCAAGTCTTAAGGGATGTCCTCGTGTCCTTTGACATGTTCTATTGGTGAACAATGCCCCAGATAGTTTATTATATGGCCCGTTAATGTATTTATACACAGTAATCATATCCCCACGCAAGCGCCTTTTCTCCAGCGTACATAATTGTAACTTTTCCAGTCTCTCTTCATATTCAAGCTCCCCCAATCCCCTTATTAATTTAGTTGCCCTTCTCTGAACCCTTTCCATTTCAAAGATGTCCTTTTTGTACACAGGATTCCAAAATTGCACTGCATATTCCAAATGAGGCCTTACCAATGCTTTGTAAAGAGGGAGAATTACATTTTCCTCCCTTGAATCCATACCTCGCTTTATACAAGACAATACCATGCTGTTAAAAAACATTTAAAAGATAGGTGTCCTATAGGATATTATAATAATCCAAACATATACAGTACACTATCCAACCCTCGAATATTTGCTAATAACCTAGTAATATAATAACCATCCAATACCCTAGTAATATAATAACCATATGATTACCATATGATAACCTAGTAATATATTACCCATATAATGTAGTGGCTGGATAGTGTACTGGTAAAAACCGCCTTTGACATGGGAGACCAGGATTCGAATTCTGGCTAGGGGCAGCTATAAAAATGTTTGGATTATTATAATACCCTAGTTATATAATAACCTAGTAATATAATAACCTAGTAATATAATAACCATATGATAACCTAGTAATATAATAACCATATAATATTATATTACTAGGGTATTCTAATAATCTGAACATTTGTATAGCTGCCCCTAGCCAGTATTCAAACCCTGGTCTCCCATGTCAAAGGAAGTGCCTTTAACCAGTACACTATCCAGCCTCTATGTGTTTTATACTTCCTCTATAATTAAAATTAAGTGACCCACTGTGACTGGGCATTTGGATGCAAATATGTATTCCATCCAGCACCCCTATCCACCTAGAAAATTGCAAATTTTTTCTTGAAGCCATCAGCAATTTTTTCTATTTCTCTTCAGTGGGTTCTGGCATTACATTACAAGAGGCTGCAGTAACTACCAAAGCACTTTGCAGCTGTCTATAACTAGAGAAGAATAGGACTCCCCAGATGCAAGAAACCTAATAAAAAAACTAACAAAGATTAGCAAAGTTTCTTTTAAATGTCACAAAACATTCAAAAGAGCAATAGCTTACAATGCCTGTATGTTTATTTGAATGTAACAATTTACAGTTTGTAAAAAAAATTCTAAATTTGAAAAAAATGTTAGTATACAATAAAAAAAAAAAAATTATTCATTTACATGCCTCAGGATCACCTAACAATCTTTTAACAGGACAGATCCTAAAACGCAAATTGGTAGACTAAATTGGTAGTTAGTTTTAAAATGCATTCTAAACATTCTAAAATGACAAGATAACACAATGGATGCATAAATTAAAAAGCATCATAAATTAAAAAGGAACATAGCATTGTGGGAAAACCGGGCTGTTGCCCCACTTCTTCTGGTGACTATAGGACATCTATATAGCAATTAGAATGGAAAAAGAAGTTCAAATGATAGAAAAAACTCTGATGTACTGCTGCCTATCCACATAATAAACTCAAAACAAAAATGCATTGGTGGTTACCTGTCGTCAGCTTCAACATATCGCTTGGGCAAAATTAGCTTAAGCTCACTTTATGTTCTGTTTGTTACCAAAAGCTAATGCTGTCATTATTTTCTGAGTGTTAATTACTTAGACCTAAAGTGTGATCTCAACCCCCACCTCTTAACCGCTGTGATATGTGAATAAATGAAATCAAAAAGATTCAAATATTCAATGTTGATAAATGTAAGGACTTCAAAATCCTCATGCTGTTTATACTTTAAATGGCTCTGAGTTCAGTGAATACCTGTTGGAAAAGGATATTGGAGTTTTGGTTAATAACAAATTGTTATATGAATATGGATTCAAGGGAGAAAAATGTTATTCCCCCTCTTTACAAAGCTTTGGTAAATCCTCATTTGGAGTATGCAATTAAATAATAAAGGGAATGAGGGAGCTTGAATATGAAGACAGATTGGATAAGTCCGATAGTGCAGAATAGGGAAAGAGGGGAACTTCCGGATTCTGCTATTGTGAAGCGTTTGCATCACAAGGGCTGTCTTCTCAACGTGCATCAGAATCTATAGTAAGGCTGAGGTCACACTGCAACGTACAGGAATCGCGCACAAAATCGCAATCATTATTGCATGCGATTGTGTGTGCGATTCTTGTGCGTTTTGGGTTTGCGCATGTGTTTTGCACATGCAATGCGGTTTTCTGTTAAGGAAATGCATGCGTAACCGCACCAAAAATGGTGAAAGCATGCGCATTGGAAATCACGGGAATGTAAATTCACGCAATTTCCATTTTAGCGAAAATCGTGAGCGCAATCACAAGTGCAAAACGCAGGCGCAAACACATGCAAACGCGCTAAGGAAATAAGTGATTGGTACACTTCTGGATACTTATAATCGGCACAAATTATTTATAGCCTGGCCCCATAGGCTTTAATAGAAGAGGTGGATAGACTATAATATATTCTATTTTCTAAAGGAGTTATTTATATAGAACAACTTTAAAAAAAAATCTTTCAGATATACTATTAATGTTATTGCAATGAACATTGTACTAACTAAAAAAAACAACTTTCTCCTCAGAGCTGTACTTTCAGTACTTATAACTATTAGATTTTCCATATCGTAATGTCACATAAAGAAATGAGGAATATTCACTCTGGCTGACATGGTAAGACTGATATGGTAAGGAAACAACTAGACAAGTTAAAGGTTATCTCCACTCGTATTTTTAACATTTTGGAATCCAGTTCTATGAAGAACGGGAGGTAAGGAGCTGTGCCTACCTTCCGTTCTTTAATAGAACAAACAGGAGCCAGGAGAGAGGGTAAGAAACTTACCCGCCGCTCGCTCCCCCGGTGTGTAGTTGACAGGTTCCGATGGACTTGTCTTCTATGCGCATGCGCGATCTATGCGCATAGAAGACAAGGTCCGTCGGGACCTGTCAGACTAAGTGCGGGGGGAGTGAGCGAGCGGGTAAGTTCTTACCTTTTCTCCTGGCTCCTGTTTGTTCTATTGAAGAACGGAAGGTAAGGCACAGCTCCTTTACCTCCCGTTCTTCAATAGAAATGGATTCCAAAATGTTAAAAATACGAGTGGAGATACCCTTTAATATCAATAAGGACCCAGGACCGGTGAAATACATTCTCGGATCTTAAAAGAGCTTAATCCAGTTTTATCTAGACCACTGTTTTCATCTTTCAGAATCACTTTTGTCGGAGATGTGCCGCTGGATTGGATTGTAATACCAATATTCAAAAAAGGTACTCATTCATGGTACTATAGACCTGAAAGCCTAACATCAGTGGTAGGGAAGGTGCTGGAAACTTTGTTACAGCATTATATCCTTAACTTTGTTTCCAGAACTGATCTTTAGCAGGGGCGTAGGGATCACCATAGCAACCATAAAGATTGTTATGGGGCCCGGAGCCATAGGGGACCCTACCAGGTCCCCTGCAGGTATGTCCACCCTCACATAGTTCAGTCCACACAACCCCCTTTTCGTTTTACTTATACATTTAAACGTGGCTCCCAGGCTCAGATATTTTACTTACAAAACTGCAGCTCCTCTCTAAAGGAAAAAGACTTGGGAGTTCTAGTAGATAACAGACTTATCTGTAGCAAACAATGTCAGACATATGAATCGATGTTTGCATGGGCAAATAATCACTTTATCCAAATATATTAATGGGCCATACAATAAACTCTCTGGTGCAGGACTCATGGACATCCTTCAAGATTAGAAGAAAAGAAGTTTCACCTTCAGGTTAGGAAAGGTTTCTTTACAGTGAGAACTGTGAAACTGTGGAACTGTCTTCCAGCAGATGTGGTTATGGCAAATTCAGTGAATAGGTTTAAAAGTGTGCTGGATAAGTTTCTGAAACTAAAATATATAGGAATCGCGCACAAAATCGCAATCATTATTGCATGCGATTGTGTGTGCGATTCTTGTGCGTTTTGGGTTTGCGCATGTGTTTTGCACATGCAATGCGGTTTTCTGTTAAGGAAATGCATGCGTAAGCGCACCAAAAATGGTGAAAGCATGCGCATTGGAAATCACGGGAATGTAAATTCACGCAATTTCCATTTAGCGAAAATCGCGAGCGCAATCACAAGTGCAAAACGCGGGCGCAAACACATGCAAAACGCGCTAAGGAAATAAGTGATTGGTACACTTCTGGATACTTATAAGGTCCCCTGCAGGTATGTCCACCCTCACATAGTTCAGTCCCACACCCCCTTTTCGTTTTACTTACATTTAAACGTGGCTCCCAGGCTCAGATATTTTACTTACAAACTGCAGCTCCTCTCTAAAGGAAAAAGACTTGGGAGTTCTAGTAGATAACAGACTTATCTGTAGCAAACAATGTCAGACATATGAATCGATGTTTGCATGGGCATATAATCACTTTATCCAAATATATTAAGGGGCCATACAATAAACTCTCTGGTGCAGGACTCATGGACATCCTTCAAATTAGAAGAAAAAGTTTCACCTTCAGGTTAGGAAGGTTTCTTTACAGTGAGAACTGTGAAACTGTGGAACTGTCTTCCAGCAATGTGGTTATGGCAAATTCAGTGAATAGTGAAAAGTGTGCTGGTAAGTTTCTGAAACTAAAATATATAGGAATCGCGCACAAAATCGCAATCATTATTGCATGCGATTGTGTGTGCGATTCTTGTGCGTTTTGGGTTTGCGCATGTGTTTTGCACATGCAATGCGGTTTTCTGTTAGGAAATGCATGCGTAAGCGCACCAAAATGGTGAAAGCATGCGCATTGGAAATCACGGGAATGTAAATTCACGCAATTTCCATTTAGCGAAAATCGCGAGCGCAATCACAAGTGCAAAACGCGGGCGCAAACACATGCAAACNNNNAAACGCGCTAAGGAAATAAGTGATTGGTACACTTCTGGATACTTATAATCGGCACAAATTATTTATAGCCTGGCCCCATAGGCTTTAATAGAAGAGGTGGATAGACTATAATATATTCTATTTTCTAAAGGAGTTATTTATATAGAACAACTTTTAAAAAAAAACTTTCAGTATATACTATTAATGTTATTGCAATGAACATTGTACTAACTAAAAAAAACAACTTTCTCCTCAGAGCTGTACTTTCAGTACTTATAACTATTAGATTTTCCATATCGTAATGTCACATAAAGAAAGCAGCATAACCTATAGGAATTTAGCATTAGAAGTTTCATAATTCAAGCAACAAGAATAAATTAAGAGCAACAGGGAGCATTGTGCTTTTGATGAATCTCAACTCTTCTAATCAAGGGTGTTTGTTGGAAAAGAACAGCTGTAACTGAAAGTTAATTGTGGTTCAATTTCAGGATCACCACTAGCTGGTGGGGGGTTAGAGGTATTTGTATCAAGGGCACTAAACAATGATTTTGCGTTGTCCATTGCAGATATTTTTAAAAGGGCTTAAATTGTTAGAAAATGTGACATTACTATAAGAGATGTTATTTATATCGGAAAGGTTTAGAACAATTGAATTTATCATACTACCCAGGAGAAAATGCAGAATCCCTGAAAGGGTTTTTATGGTCAGTAAATCAATCAGTGCGCCAAGTGCACCTGAAAGTATTCCCTTTTTTCATTTCCTCTAAAGACGGCAGCCAATGATAGAGCTAAGCAAACCTCCCTAACTTACTTTGCAGAGATTGTCTTATTTCCAGCAGACCATGTGCCATCCTGATGGATGCAGATAAAGGGGGGCAGATTATTAAAGTCTGGGACTGTTCCAAAACATCTGGGACTATTGGAAATCATTTTTGTATGCCTGAGGAGGAGGGCAACAAGTCAGCAAGTAGTTCCACGACCATATAAATGACTTAATGAATATATATTCTCTCATAATTAAAACATACCTCTGCAAACCTCATTGGTCCTTCCTGTCCTTGTATAATTGTAAATAGTAGGCAATAGTCAAACTTAAACAGTTAATTATGTTAGATTGGAAATTCAGTTTGTGCTACCACTGTTAACAGGACAATAAGCATGAAGTACTAACACTGTTAACAGGACAATAAGCATGAAGGTGACACATACTTTTCATATCTGCATATTTTCTCTTATTGAATTAAAACCATCTACCCGCCTGACACCTCTTGCACTGATCCTGGGGCACCAGGATCAGTAAAAATAGAATCAGGGCACAGTGTGAATATAATTAGCATATCAAAATCCAAGTGCCAAAACAGCAGGTAAACATGCACCAGCAAAAAAGGGTGATTCTGAGCATATATTGAGCAGAAGTGGACTGCTTTTAAAGGGGTATTAAAGGGTATCTCTACCCTAAATATAACCTTTTTTATATTGCAGCTCACCCCCCAGCTTCCCTCCCCCAACCGCTGGGTTAGATTTCTAAAAAAAAAAAAAAAGAACCAGAATCATATTTACAGCCCCTTGCTCCCGCGGCTGTCTTCTGCGGCAGCCAATCACAGACCCGACTGAAGACAGTCATGGGAATGAAGGGCCGAAGTATGTTTCTGATTCTTTTTTTAGAAATATATCCCGGCAGATGGCTGAGCTGCAATATAGAAAAAGGATATATTGCAAAGTGGAAGGGCAGCCAGAGAGGGATCTGGAGCATGGGAGGGGGGAGGGCTCCCCTGTGCATGTCACTGTTCTTTCAGAGGACAAGAAGGAGACAGGAACCTTTCCCACAGGAAGACAGCTCCTACTCTTCAGGAAGGATTTTAGACAAGCATTGCAGGAGAACCATACAGACCATACCCCCCCAACCAGCCAGTGGGGGGTACATTTTAGTTTTTGGGGTGGACATTCCCTTTAAACTATTACATTTCTAAATTTATACCTTTAGGGAACAAGTGTAACAAACTTAGGTCCACTCCTGCCTGGCTTAATGCTCAGGTAAAACAGGAAACAGAAAAAAAGTATAAAAGTTGTGCATGAAAGCCATTAAACTAGCTGAAATAGAAAATGAAATACGGATATCAGAACAAAGCAAGTTTAACCCCAAAATGTTTTTTAAACATATCAATAGTAAAAACATGAGAAACGAGAATGTGGGACCATTAAATAATGGGGCTGAGATGGTTGTAGAGGATGCCAAACCATTTTTCCCCTCTGTATTTACTATAGAGAATCCTATTCCTTATAGCAGGGACTGTAATAATATGAAGGGTATCAATGAGGAATATTCACTCTGGCTGACATGGTAAGACTGATATGGTAAGGAAACAACTAGACAAGTTAAAGGGTATCTCCACTCGTATTTTTAACATTTTGGAATCCAGTTCTATTGAAGAACGGGAGGTAAAGGAGCTGTGCCTTACCTTCCGTTCTTTAATAGAACAAACAGGAGCCAGGAGAGAGGGTAAGAAACTTACCCGCTCGCTCGCTCCCCCAGTGTGTAGTCTGACAGGTTCCGATTGACCTTGTCTTCTATGCGCATGCGCGATCTATGCGCATAGAAGACAAGGTCCGTCGGGACCTGTCAGACTAAGCGCCGGGGGAGCGAGCGAGCGGGTAAGTTTCTTACCTTTTCTCCTGGCTCCTGTTTGTTCTATTGAAGAACGGAAGGTAAGGCACAGCTTCTTTACCTCCCGTTCTTCAATAGAACTGGATTCCAAAATGTTAAAAATACGAGTGGAGATACCCTTTAATATCAATAAGGACTCAGGACCGGATGAAATACATTCTCGGATCTTAAAAGAGCTTAATTCAGTTTTATCTAGACCATTGTTTCTCATCTTTTCAGAATCACTTTTGTCTGGTGATGTGCCGCTGGATTGGATTGTAATACCAATATTCAAAAAAGGTACTCATTCATGGTAACTATAGACCTGAAAGCCTAACATCAGTGGTAGGGAAGGTGCTGGAAACTTTGTTACAGCATTATATCCTTAACTTTGTTTCCAGAACTGATCTTATTAGCAGGGGCGTAGGGATCACCATAGCAACCATAAAGATTGTTATGGGGCCCGGAGCCATAGGGGACCCTACCAGGTCCCCTGCAGGTATGTCCACCCTCACATAGTTCAGTCCCACAAACCCCCTTTTCGTTTTACTTATACATTTAAACGTGGCTCCCAGGCTCAGATATTTTACTTACAAAACTGCAGCTCCTCTCTAAAGGAAAAAGACTTGGGAGTTCTAGTAGATAACAGACTTATCTGTAGCAAACAATGTCAGACATATGAATCGATGTTTGCATGGGCATATAATCACTTTATCCAAATATATTAATGGGCCATACAATAAACTCTCTGGTGCAGGACTCATGGACATCCTTCAAGATTAGAAGAAAAGAAGTTTCACCTTCAGGTTAGGAAAGGTTTCTTTACAGTGAGAACTGTGAAACTGTCTTCCAGCAGATGTGGTTATGGCAAATTCAGTGAATAGCTTTAAAAGTGTGCTGGATAAGTTTCTGAAACTAAAAAATATTAATAATTACTGGTATTAATACATATACTGTAGTTTTGGTTGATCCAGGGATTCTTTCCAATTGCCATTTGGAGTCAGGAAGGAATTTCCCCTCCCCCTTTGTTGCCTTCCTCTGGATCAACATCATGTAGGGTTAAAAGGAGGGTGTAGGAGTTGGACTTGATGCATGTTTGTCTTTGTTCAACCTCAATTACCATGTAACCTGTAACACTTCCATCCATTATGCAAAAATGGGAAAGAAAAATTAAAACATTTATGATAAATTTTATAAAATGTTGCATCTCTTTAGAGGGAAGAATCAGGTACACAAATAAAGCTTGTATACAGGATGACATTTTTGTAAGGCTTATTAAAGCTTGTACTGCAAATTGTCATCAGCATTTAGGAAAATCTATGAAAATGTAAAAAGCTTTATAAGTATACATATGTTTTTGACCTGTCTTTTAAATCTAATCTCTTTCTTTAAGATAGTGTATCCATTCCTTTTTATCAAAACAGTCAAGGAAGCCCATTTTTCAATGACTGTTGTGAATAGTAGATAAAAAAATGCAGTATACTAATGAACAGTGACAAATGTAGAAAAATATTTCTTAGACAAGTATTTTATGAAGCATTAAGTCCTAAACCAGAAATAATGACGAATGTTAAATTTAGATGATTCATCATATAATAGGGATATATAATAATTAACAGCTTGCTAATATAAATACTAAAAGGGCTGTTTGTTACAACCTCTCTCCTCCTACTCTGCCAGTTTAACAAACTTGAAATGTCCTGTTGCTAGGATACAGCCTACATAATCAAGCTAATCAAGGATGGGTGGAGGAGTGTTTTCCTCATGCTAGCTTTGAGTGACAGTTACAGGCAGACAGAATTGTTATGGCCCTTCACAGCATGGCTAATTGAAGGCAGAGAGAGGCTCAAAATCAGGAAAAAAATATATGGGGAGGGATGCACACCTTTACTCTTTTTAAAGCAATTATTATTTAAAAATGCATTGGCGCAATACAGTTATCCTTTAAATCTCATAATATTGAGGTGAAGAAAGCCAGCATCTAACAAAAATGCTGTCTTTCTTAGAAATTGTAGCAGTCAGTCACTGCTGCGATGGTGGCATTACGGCCAATGGTTGGCTCTGCATTCCAGCATGCCTGGACTGTGAGGAGGCAAGGACAGGGAGTAAGGGGAGGTAAGTAACTATATCAATCTTGGAGTTTGGGAGTGGGGAAAGTATTTATAGATTTTCAATTTGGGGATGGGCATGTCTTTAATGGCTATAAACTGCCCCTCCATTGGTGGAAATATTTTTTTTTTGTCATTAGCCATAAAGATATAAATGGGGATGATGCAAACATAAATAGATGGAATATGCTCCTACAGGTCTAAAAACATCAGAGAGTGATGGAAATTAGTTACAAGGTAAAAATAATTTTAAAACATCATTGTATTTAAAACTGTTGTTACCTTTCAACTAGGTACCATTAGGTCCCCAATGTTTTGAGACCCATAGGAGCATGCTCCTTCTATTTGTGTTTGCTGCTTCACCTGGGTTATGGGCTAAGAAGAGTGAGTATATCTCCTTTGAAGTGTTTCTATACAAGTAGGGATCGGATATCATTGATGGGTTCTGTGCTTGGGCACCCAAACCACAACGTTAATACAGGTGCATTTCCTTTCCTCCCTTTTTCTTTGTTCTGTGCTGATTTACTTTTACACACTACCTGTGTTTAGTGTGGCTGTAGGAACTTTAGAATACGGAGCTTCCCTCTCTCTACTTCTTTATATATTTGTTAAATGTGGATGATACTACTATTGGTATACAAATTTAGAATAAAAAAACTATGATAATGAGGGTTCTAACTATTATACTTTAAATGAATGGTATTAAAGTTTAACTGTAGTAAATCAGAAATTATTTACTGTAATGTGCCTAGGTGAAATAAATTTTGGTCTTTCTGACAACAGGTATACTTTAAATTATCTAGATACCTAGTCCTTCAAAGTGCCCTCCTATGTTAGTTGCCATGATTGCACAGCTTAACAAAGGGCACTCATTAAATATTTGTCGGCTCGGTAGATTTAGTTTATCAATTCAAACAGTTGTCAATAAAGTTAACAATATTATGGACAATGAAAATATTTTTTATATGTTACATGACACTGCACACTGTGATACATGATATGTTTTTATGCCAACTGTTACTTGATTGTGCTCTCTTTGGGGGGGTGGTACAAGGTTTGTTTTATTATATACTTACACCTTGTATTATTTATTATTGCTTGTACCATTGCTGAAAGTATTTTTTTTTTAATTATTTTTTGGTGCATCCTGCCGCATGTATCTTGATAGAGGGTCTCACTCATCGATCTTTATTTGGAGTGCAACCCTCTATGTTTTTTTCTGATATTCATGTTCTTCTGATGGTGAAATTTTGAGGTGTCTGCACCCATTATTGGTGCAGAGTACATTAAATTCTATATATTTTGACTTATGTTTGTGTCAGATGTGAGAGTAGGTTGCCCATTTGGAATCTCAGGTGCAGAATCTAAAGAGCTAACTGATATAATTGAATGTAATACCAAATTAATGGAAATCAACATGATCCTAAACTAACATCACCTAACCCATAAAAGAGAACATGGTCCCAAACAGTTAAAAAAGGAAATAATCTCGAAATGAAAAATAGTGAACAGGATCCCAAATTGATTTAACAGAACACAACACATAAATAATAGAAAATGACAGTATCCCAAAGTGATAGAGTAGAAAACTACAAGACATGATACTGAGAAAACAAAAAGGGTCCCCAAAATTAAAGAACAGGACTCAAAACTGATAGAACAGAAGAGGAACCCCAATTGACAGAAGAAAAAATAATCCCAATCTGATAGAACAGAACATATCCCCAAACTGATAGAATAGAACAGAATACTTAATTTATAGAAAAGAACAGGAACCCATATCGATAGAAAATAATACCCCAAATTGATAAAATATAAGAACAAGATCCCAAACCGATAGAAAAAAAACACGATATTGAACTGATAGAAAAGAACAAAACACCAAACTAATATAACCCAACAAAAGGAAGTTTCCTGCGAGTGAAGAGTAGAACGTGTCTCTTGTTCTAAAGGACCTTGCTCTCAAGGACATAGAAAAAGAAGGACATTTAATCATTTGATGGTTGTATGGTGTGTGTGAAAGTTTGAAAATAAGGATTGTTTGTGCTGATAGTGTGCTGTGTGCAGGACTGTGTGTGCAGTAAGCAGATTAATCTTTCTTTCTTCCAGTTAAAGGGATGCACTGGACTTCTATATTCTAGTATTGCACCTGTTGTAATCGCACTCAGGTTGTGAAAGGGTTAATAAGTGTTTTATTTTCTCCCTCTCTTCCTGGCTCTTGCACTAATTGGTGTGGGGGCTGGGCCCAATTAGTTAAATAGGATGTGTACGAACATTTGTTTCGGCCGATAATCGGCTCATGTATGTGCCCTTTATCGGCCGAAACGGCCGGTCGTTCGGAGAATTGCCTGATCCCCCACCGAACGGCCGTTTTGTCCGATAAAGTGCCCATACATGGATCAATTATCAGCCAAAATGAACGTTCGTAGACATTGTGCACGGGACCCACGATCGCACGTGTGTATGAACCTTAACAAAAGGAAGTTTCCTGTGAGTGAAACGTGTTCCTTGTTCTAAAGGACCTTGCTCTCAAGGACATAGAAAAAGAAGGACATTGAAACAAGAAGGGCAATTAAACAAGGTTGGTGTGTCACTGTGCTGGTGTTGTGTATTAATAAGGACAGTTTTGTCAGTACCATGCAATGTGCATCCTGCCACACGTATAGGAACCTGGAGCAGACATTCCAGAGGACCTATGTCTGTGTCAGGTGTGAGTGGGTTGCCCGTTTAAAAGCTGAGGTGGAGAGTCTAAGGGGGCAGCTTGCAGCATTGCAGTGATTGGCAAATCTGGGGGGACAGCAGGCACTAGCTGGGGCCAGTATAGAGGTGGGTGGAAGTGGGACAGGGAAGTTTGAGGGGGGGGTAGTTTTGTTAGGGTTACTAGGGGAAGTAGGAGACGGAAGGGTAGGGTTGCTTCTTCCCAGATTGCCCATTCCAACAGATTTGTCACCTTAGGTAATGAAGTGAAGGAGGACACATTTTGGAAATAGTGTGTATGGAGAGGGCTTGTCCCTTGAGCACTCAGGGGACTGCCAATTCTAATACAAGGGAGGAGGAACTAAGGATCAGGAATGCTAGGCAGGTGGTAGTGGTAGGGGACGCCATTATAAGGAAGGTAGATAGGGTAATCTGCCGCCAAGATCCTACATGCCAAACTGTGTGTTGCCTGCCTGGTGCTAGGGTTCAGCATGTGGTGGATCATGTAGACAGACTATTGGGTGGGGCCAGGTGTGACATGGCGGTCTTGGTTCACATTGGTGCCAATGACAAAGTTAGAGGAGGAGGTGAGGTCCTTAAACATGATTTCCGAGAGCTAGGGGCCAAGTTAAAAGAAAGGACCTCCAGGGTAGTGTTTTCAGAAATACCAGTGCTGCCACGTACTAAGCCAGGGAGACAGCGGGAGCTTAGGAGCATTAATGTGTGGCTAAGAGGGTGGTGTAAGGAAGGAGGGTTTGGGTTTATAGAGAACTGGGCAGACTTTGCTGTCGGCTACAGGCTCTTTAGTAGGGATGCGTTGCACCTCACTGATGGCGGTGCAGCTGTTTTAGGGGAGTAGATGGCTAGAGGGTTGGAGGAGATTTTAAACTAGGTTTGGGGGTATTAGCAGTCTCACTGGGATAGATAGCCCAGGAGGAAAGCAGGATGTAGATAGGCCAGCGGCAGGGCAGAAAGGGGGGGTGGGGCTAGCATAGGGGATAGGGAGGCATGTGTATTAAAGTGTATGAATAATTTACAGGATCATAATCTAAAATGTATGTTTGCAAATGTGAGAAGCCTAGCTGACAAAATGGGTGAATTGGAAATGATGGCGTTGAATGAAAAGTATGATGTAATAGGTATAGCAGAAACGTGGTTGAACAGTTATCATGACTGGGCTGTAAATTTAGAAGGCTTGTTTAGGCAGGACAGAGAAAAAAAAAGAATTGAAGCCAAATTTAAAAGAAGTGATAACTAGCGATATGGATGTTAAAGTCGAGGCAATATGGGTGGAATTAGGCAAAAGGAAAGGGGGTTATGTCATTGTCGGTGTCTGCTATAACGCGCCAAATGCTAGCAGAGAGATGGTGAGTCAACTTCATATGCAGTTGGCAAGGGCTGCACGTTTGGGGAGTGTGCTCATTATGGGGGACTTTTAATTACCCTGACATTGATTGGTTTAGTGGAACTGCCATCACAGAAAAAGGCGATGAGTTCCTGAATTTGCTGCTCACAGGTGGTTGAGGTTCCTACTAGAAAAGGCGCTCTGTTGAATCTGGCAATATCTAACATCATGAAGCGCATTATAGATATACAGGTAACTGGAGGCTTAGGGAATAGTTACCATGAAATAGTGGCGTTTGGACTTTGTTATCGAAAGGAAAAGTGCGCTGGGTTAATTTCGGGAAGAAAAATTTACCCAGGTTAAAAGCAGCTCTTCAGAATGTCAACTGGGATAATGTGTTATCGGGTAAAGGTACTGAACAGAAGTGGACTGTGTTCAAGGGGATTTTAAGCCAGTTCACATCTAAATTTATATCCTTTGGAAATAAATGTAAAAAAAATAAATCCGCGCCCATGTGGCTGAATTCTGAAGTAAAGAGGCAAATGGAAAAGAAGAAAAAGGCATTTAAAACCTTTAAGTCAGAGGGAATGGAAAGGGCCTTTAGGGATTATAAAAACTGTAACAAGGAGTGTAAGAAAGCAATCAAACTAGCTAAAATTAATAATGAAGTTAGGATAGCTGAACAAAGCATCACTAAGCCTAACATTTTTTTTAGTATATTAATAGTAAGAAGATGAGGACTGAGAATGTGGCACCGTTAAATAAGTTAGTTACGGAGGATGGCAATAAAGCAAATGTCTTGAATATTTTTTTCCCCTCTGTATACACTATAGAAGATCCAAGTACAGATATCATAGAGTATAGTAGCAATAATGGTATAAAAATTTAATTGCACTTTGGTTAACCGAGGATATGGTACAGAAAGAACTAAATAAGGTTAATATTAATAAATCTCCTGGACCGGATAAAATACATCCTCGGGTACTCACTACAAGATCCAGATGGACTTTCATTCATGGGATGTTTTCAATTACTGTCTTTGAAATAATCACTAAATGCTTGTTTTGTTACTAGGATGTGATGGGTAAATAGGTAACACCTCCCCCGAACAAGGGATTGGTGGATGTGTGGCACCTCCTCCTAATGAGAGATTGGTAGAGGGGTGGATGATGTCACTTCCTGTTCTTTTAAAATATGGTGCTAGGTTTGTTTGTGTTATACTTGATAAAGGACTCCGTCCGAAACATGTTGTGTGTAAAATAAATTACTAAAAGCAATATCCCGTGTGAATTGCATTTAAGCCCTGTTGGCGTACCTCAAACAATACTTTATTTCTTTGCACTATATCGATGTTGTGGGACAGAACATATGAGGTTACAGCAAAGGCAGTTATAAAGCAAAGTGGACCTGGACTTACCTGATACTTACACTAAGCCTAAAAAATGTTTTAAGTATATTAATAGTAAGAAGATGAGGACTGAAAATGTGCCACCATTAATTAATGGGGATAAGTTAGTTACGGGGGATGGCGATAAAACAAATGTCTTGAATAATTTTTTTTCCTCTTTATACACTATAGAAGATCCAAGTACAGATATCATAGTATAGTAGCAATAATGGTATGAAAGATTCAAGTGCACTTTGGTTAACCGAGGATATGGTACAGAAAGAACTAAAGAAGGTTAATATTAATAAATCTCCTGGACCGGATAAAATACATCCTCGGGTACTCACTACAAGATCCAGATGGACTTTCATTCATGGGATGTTTTCAATTACTGTCTTTGAAATAATCACTAAATGCTTGTTTTGTTACTAGGATGTGATGGGTAAATAGGTAACACCTCCCCCGAACAAGGGATTGGTGGATGTGTGGCACCTCCTCCTAATGAGAGATTGGTAGAGGGGTGGATGATGTCACTTCCTGTTCTTTTAAAATATGGTGCTAGGTTTGTTTGTGTTATACTTGATAAAGGACTCCGTCCGAAACATGTTGTGTGTAAAATAAATTACTAAAAGCAATATCCCGTGTGAATTGCATTTAAGCCCTGTTGGCGTACCTCAAACAATACTTTATTTCTTTGCACTATATCGATGTTGTGGGACAGAACATATGAGGTTACAGCAAAGGCAGTTATAAAGCAAAGTGGACCTGGACTTACCTGATACTTAGGGAGCTAAGTTCAGTTTTATCTAAGCCATTGTTTCTTATTTTTGCAGATTTCCTCATGTCCGGAGGTGTGCCTCTAGATTGGAAAAAGGCTGATGTTATTCAAATATTCAAAAAGGGTAGTCGTTCACAGCCAGGTAATTACAGGCCTGTAAGTTTAACTTCAGTGGTGGGGAAGATCCTGGAAAGTTTAAGGGAACATGTTCTAGAGTATGTTTCAAGGACTGACATTATAAGTAGTGTCAGGTAGTTTACCGGGGTGCCTTAAAGAATATCACTCAAAGTCCAAATTACTAGTCTTCGCGGCCATTTTCCCTGACATTTCCGCAGAAATCGCGTTTAACACGATTTATTAATGTCGGGAAACGACCGCGAAAAGTTAACGAGTCGTTAACTCTTTGCGCCGATACTTACCTGTTACCGCCACTTCTAAAAAAAAAGAAGAAAAAAAGAAAGAGAAAAAAGGAGAAAAAGAAGAAAAAAAAAAGGGAAAGGAGAAAAAAAAAGAAAGACAAAGAAAAAAGAAAAAAGAAAAAGAGGAGAAAGGGGGCGGGAAAGGCACAAAACAGAAAAAACAAGAGAGGACAATGCAGGGGGGGGTGGAATGAACAGGGACGGGAAAAAAAAGGACGAAATTGTGAAAAAAATGTTAGTAACATAAAAAAAAAAAAAAATTATTCATTTACATGCCTCAGGATCCCCTAACAATCTTTAACAGGACATCCTAAAACGCAAATTGGAGAACTAAATTGTAGTTGTTTTAAAATGCATTCTAAACATCTAAATGACAAGATAACACAATGGATCATAAATTAAAAGCATCATAAATAAAAAGGAACATAGCATTGTGGGAAAACCGGCTGTTGCCCCACTTCTTCTGTGTACTATAGGACATCTATATAGCAATTAGAATGGAAAAAGAGTTTCAAATGATAGAAAAAACTCTGATGTACTGCTGCCTATCCACATAATAAACTCAAAACAAAAATGCATTGGTGGTTACCTGTCGTCAGCTTCAACATATCGCTTGGGCAAAATTGCTTAAGCTCACTTATATGTTCTGTTTGGTTACCAAAAGCTAATGCTGTCATTATTTTCTGAGTGTTAATTACTAGACCTAAGTGTGATCTCAACCCCCACCTCTAACCGCTGTGATATGTGAATAAATGAAATCAAAAAGATTCAAATATTCAATGTTGAAAATGTAAGGACTTCAAAATCCTCATGCTGGTTTTACTTTAATGGCTCTGAGTTCAGTGAATCCTGTTGGAAAAGGATATTGGAGTTTTGTTAATACAAATTGTTATATGAATATGAGTCAAGGGAGAAAAATGTTATTCCCCTCTTACACGCTTTGGTAAATCCTCATTTGGAGTATGCAATTAAATAATAAAGGGAATGAGGGAGCTTGAATATGAAGACAGATTGGATAAGTCCGATAGTGCAGAATAGGGAAAGAGGGGACCTTCCGGATTCTGCTATTGTGAAGCGTTTGCATCACAGGCTGTCTCTCAACGTGCATCAGAATCTATAGTAAGGCTGAGTCACACTGCAACGTACAGGAATTCGCGCACAAAATCGCAATCATTATTGCATGCGATTGTGGTGGGATTCTTGTGCGTTTTGGGTTTGCGCATGTGTTTTGCACATGCAATGCGGTTTTCTGTTAAGGAAATGCATGCGTAACCGCACAAAAAATGGTGAAAGCATGCGCATTGGAAATCACGGGAATGTAAATTCACGCAATTTCCATTTTAAGCGAAAATCGTGAGCGCAATCACAAGTGCAAAACGCAGGCGCAAAACACATGCAAACCGCTAAGGAATAATGATTGGTACACTTCTGGATACTTATAATCGGCACAATTATTTATAGCTGGCCCCATAGGCTTTAATAGAAGAGGTGGATAGACTAATATATTCTATTTTCTAAAGGAGTTTATTTATATAAACAACTTTTAAAAAAATCTTTCAGTATATACTATTAATGTTATTCAATGAACATTGTACTAACTAAAAAAAACAACTTTCTCCCTCAGAGCTGTACTTTCAGTACTTATAACTATTAGATTTTCCATATCGTAATGTCAATAAGAAATGAGGAATATTACTCTGCTCTGGCTGACATGGTAAGACTGATATGTAAGGAAACAACTAGACAAGTTAAAGGTTATCTCCACTCGTATTTTTAACATTTTGGAATCCAGTTCTATTGAAGAACGGGAGGTAAGGAGCTGTGCCTTACCTTCCGTTCTTTAATAGAACAAACAGAGCCAGGAGAGAGGGTAAGAAACTTACCCTCGCGCGCTCCCCCGGTTGTGTAGTCTGACAGGTTCCGATGGACCTTGTCTTCTATGCGCATGCGCGATCTATGCGCATAGAAGACAAGGTCCGTCGGACCTGTCAGACTAAGTGCGGGGGAGTGAGCGAGCGGGTAAGTTTTCTTACCTTTTCTCCTGGCCCTGTTTGTTCTATTGAAGAACGGAAGGTAAGGCACAGCTCCTTTACCTCCCGTTCTTCAATAGAACTGGATTCCAAAATGTTAAAAATACGAGTGGAGATACCTTTAATATCAATAAGGACCCAGGACCGGATGAAATACATTCTCGGATCTTAAAAGAGCTTAATCCAGTTTTATCTAGACCACTGTTTCTCATCTTTTCAGATCACTTTGTCTGGAGATGTGCCGCTGGATTGGATTGTAATACCAATATTCAAAAAAGGTACTCATTCATGGTAACTATAGACCTGAAAGCCTAACTCAGTGGTAGGGAAGGTGCTGGAAACTTTGTTACAGCATTATATCCTTAACTTTGTTTCCAGAACTGATCTTATTAGCAGGGCGTAGGATCACACATAGCAACCAAAGATTGTTTATGGGGCCCGGAGCCATAGGGGACCCTACCAGGTCCCCTGCAGGTATGTCCACCCTCACATGTTCAGTCCCACAAACCCCCTTTTCGTTTTACTTATCATTTAAACGTGGCTCCCAGGCTCAGATATTTACTTACAAAACTGCAGCTCCTCTCTAAAGGAAAAAACTTGGGAGTTCTAGTAGATAACAGACTTATCTGTAGCAAACATGTCAGACATATGAATCGAGGTTTGCATGGGCATAATAATCACTTTATCCAAATATATTATGGGCCATACAATAACTCTCTGGTGCAGGACTCATGGACATCCTTCAAGATTAGAAGAAAGAAGGTTTCACCTTCAGGTTAGAAGGTTTCTTTACAGTGAGAACTGTGAAACTGTGGAACTGTCTTCCAGCAGATGTGGTTATGGCAAATTCAGAGAATAAGTTTAAAAGTGTGCTGGATAAGTTTCTGAAACTAAAATATATAGGAATCGCGCACAAAATCGCAATCATTATTGCATGCGATTGTGTGTGCGATTCTTGTGCGTTTTGGGTTTGCGCATGTGTTTTGCACATGCAATGCGGTTTTCTGTTAAGGAAATGCATGCGTAAGCGCACCAAAAATGGTGAAGCATGCGCATTGGAAATCACGGGATGAAATTCACCGAATTTCCATTTAGCGAAAATCGCGAGCGCAATCACAAGTGCAAAACGCGGGCGCAAACACATGCAAAACGCGCTAAGGAAATAGTGATTGGTACACTTCTGGATACTTATAATCGGCACAAATTTTATACCTGGCCCCATAGGCTTTAATAGAAGAGGTGGATAGACTATAATATATTCTATTTTCTAAAGGAGTTATTTATATAGAAAACTTTAAAAAAAAACTTCAGTATATACTATTAATGTTATTGCAATGACCATTGTACTAACTAAAAAAAACAACTTTCTCTCAGAGCTGTACTTTCAGTACTTATAACTATTAGATTTTCCATATCGTAATGTCACATAAAGAAAGCAGCATAACCTATGAATTAGCATTAGAAGTTTCATAATTCAAGCAACAAGAATAAATTAAGAGCAACAGGGAGCATTGTGCTTTGATAATCTCAACTCTTCTAATCAAGGGTGTTTGTTGGAAAAGAACAGCTGTAACTGAAAGTTAATTGTGTTCAATTTCAGGATCACCACTACTGGTGGGGGTTAGAGGTATTTGTATCAAGGGCACTAAACAATGATTTTGCGTTGTCCATTGCAGATATTTTTAAAAGGGCTTAAATTGTTAAAAATATGTGACATTACTATAAGAGATGTTTTTATAGGAAGGTTAGAACAATTGAATTTATCATACTACCCAGGAGAAAATGCAGAATCCCTGAAAGGGTTTTTTTATGGTCAGTAAATCAATCAGTGCGCCAAGTGCACCTGAAAGTATTCCCTTTTTTCATTTCCTCTAAAGACGCGGCAGCCAATGATAGAGCTAAGCAAACCTCCCTAACTTACTTTGCGAGATTGTCTTATTTCCAGCAGACCATGTGCCATCCTGATGGATGCAGATAAAGGGGGGCAGATTATTAAGTCTGGGACTGTTCCAAAACATCGGGGACTATTGGAAATCATTTTTGTATCCTGAGGAGGAGGGCAACAAGTCAGCAAGTAGTTCCACGACCATATAAATGACTTAATGAATATATATTCTCTCATAATTAAAACATACCTCTGCAACCTCATTGGTCCTTCCTGTCCTTGTATATTGTAAATAGTAGGCAATAGTCAAACTTAAACAGTTAATTATGTTAGATTGGAAATTCAGTTTGTGCTACCACTGTTAACAGGACAATAAGCATGAAGTACTAACACTGTTACAGGACATAAGCATGAAGGTGACACATACTTTTCAATCTGCATATTTTCTCTATTGAATTAAACCATCACCGCCTGACACACTCTTGCACTGATCCTGGGGCACCAGGATCAGTAAAAATAGAATCAGGGCACGTTGTAATATAATTAGCATATCAAAATCCAAGTGCCAAAACAGCAGGTAAACATGCACCAGCAAAAAAGGGTGATTCTGAGCATATATTGAGCAGAAGTGGACTGCTTTAAAGGGGTATTAAAGGTAATCTCTACCCTAAATTATACCTTTTTTATATTGCAGCTCACCCCCCGCTTCCCTCCCCCAACCGCTGGTTAGATTTCTAAAAAAAAAAAAAGAACCAGAATCATATTTACAGCCCCTTGCTCCCGCGGCTGTCTTCTGCGGCAGCCAATCACAGACCCACTGAAGACAGTCATGGGAATGAAGGGCCGAAGTATGTTTCTGGATTCTTTTTTTAGAAATATATCCCGCAGATGGCTGAGCTGCAATATAGAAAAAGATATATTGCAAATGGAAGGGCAGCCAGAGAGGGATCTGGAGCATGGGAGGGGGAGGGCTCCCTGTGCATGTCACTGTTCTTTCAGAGGACAAAGGAGACAGGAACCTTTCCCACAGGAAGACAGCTCCTACTCTTCAGAGAGGATTTTAGACAAGCATTGCAGGAGAACCATACAGACCATACCCCCCCAACCAGCCAGTGGGGGGTACATTTTAGTTTTTGGGGTGGACATTCCCTTTAAACTATTACATTTCTAAATTTATACCTTAGGGAACAAGTGTAACAAACTTAGGTCCACTCCTGCCTGGCTTAATGCTCAGGTAAAACAGGAAACAGAAAAAAGTATAAAAGTTGTGCATGAAAGCCATTAAACTAGCTGAAATAGAAAATGAAATACGGATATCAGAAACAAGCAAGTTTAACCCCAAAATGTTTTTAAACATATCAATAGTAAAAACAAGAAACGGAGAATGTGGGACCATTAAATAATGGGGCTGAGATGGTTGTAGAGGATGCCAAACCATTTTTCCCCTCTGTATTTACTATAGAGAATCCTATTCTTATAGCAGGGACTGTATATATGAAGGGTATCAATGGAATATTCACTCTGGCTGACATGGTAAGACTGATATGGTAAGGAAACAACTAGACAAGTTAAAGGGTATCTCCACTCGTATTTTTAACATTTTGGAATCCAGTTCTATTGAAGAACGGGAGGTAAAGGAGCTGTGCTTACCTTCCTTCTTTAATAGAACAAACAGGAGCCAGAGAGAGGGTAAGAAACTTACCCGCTCGCTCGCTCCCCCAGTGTGTAGTCTGACAGGTTCCGATTGACCTTGTCTTCTATGCGCATGCGCGATCTATGCGCATAGAAGACAAGGTCCGTCGGGACCTGTCAGACTAAGCGCCGGGGGAGCGACGAGCGGTAAGTTTCTTACCTTTTCTCCTGGCTCCGTTTTGTTCTATTGAAGAACGGAAGGTAAGCACAGCTTCTTTACCTCCCTTCTTCAATAGAACTGGATTCCAAAATGTTAAAAATACGAGTGGAGATACCCTTTATATCAATAAGGACTCAGGACCGGATGAAATACATTCTCGGATCTTAAAAGAGCTTAATTCAGTTTTATCTAGACCATTGTTTCTCATCTTTTCAGAATCACTTTGTCTGGTGATGTGCCGCTGGATTGGATTGTAATACCAATATTCAAAAAAGGTACTCATTCATGGTAACTATAGACCTGAAAGCCTAACATCAGTGGTAGGAAGGTGCTGGAAACTTTGTTACAGCATTATATCCTTAACTTTGTTTCCAGAACTGATCTATTAGCAGGGGCGTAGGGATCACCATAGCAACCATAAAGATTGTTTGGGGCCCGGAGCCATAGGGGACCCTACCAGGTCCCCTGCAGGTTGTCCACCCTCACATAGTTCAGTCCCAAAAACCCCCTTTTCGTTTTACTTATACATTTAACGTGGCTCCCAGGCTCAGATATTTTACTTACAAAACTGCAGCTCCCTCTAAAGAAAGACTTGGAGTTCTAGTAGATAACAGACTTATCTGTAGCAAACAATGTCAGACATATGAATCGATGTTTGCATGGGCATATAATCACTTTATCCAAATATATTAATGGCCATACAATAAACTCTCTGGTGCAGGACTCATGGACATCCTTCAAGATTAGAAGAAAAGAAGTTTCACCTTCAGGTTAGGAAAGGTTTCTTTACAGTGAGAACTGTGAAACTGTCTTCCAGCAGATGTGGTTATGGCAAATTCAGTGAATAGCTTTAAAAGTGTGCTGGATAAGTTTCTGAAACTAAAAATATTAATAATTACTGGTATTAATACATATACTGTAGTTTTGGTTGATCCAGGGATTCTTTCCAATTGCCATTTGGAGTCAGGAAGAATTTCCCCTCCCCTTTGTTGCCTTCCTCTGGATCAACAACATTTAGGGTTAAAAGGAGGGTGTAGGAGTTGGACTTGATGCATGTTTGTCTTTGTTCAACCTCAATTACCATGTAACCTGTAACACTTCCATCCATTATGCAAAAATGGAAAGAAAAATTAAAACATTTGATAAATTTTATAAAATGTTGCATCTCTTTAGAGGGAAGAATCCAGGTACACAAATAAAGCTTGTATACAGATGACATTTTTGTAAGGCTTATTAAAGCTTGTACTGCAAATTGTCATCAGCATTTAGGAAAATCTATGAAAATGTAAAAAGCTTTATAAGTATACATTGTTTTTTGACCTGTCTTTTAAATCTAATCTCTTCTTTAAGATAGTGTATCCATTCCTTTTTATCAAAACAGTCAAGGAAGCCCTTTTTCAATGGACTGTTGTGAATAGTAGATAAAAAAATGCAGTATACTAATGAACAGTGACAAATGTAGAAAAATATTTCTTAGACAAGTATTTTATGAAGCATTAAGTCCTAAACAGAAATAATGACGAATGTTAAATTTAGATGATTCATCAATAATAGGGATATATAATAATTAACAGCTTGCTAAATAAATACTAAAAGGGCTGTTTGTTACAACCTCTCTCCTCCTACTCTGCCAGTTTAACAAACTTGAAATGTCCTGTTGCTAGGATAACGCTACATATCAAGCTAATCAGGATGGGTGGAGGATGTTTTCCTCATGCTAGCTTTGAGTGACAGTTACAGGCAGACAGAATTGTTATGGCCCTTCACAGCATGGCTAATTGAAGGCAGAGAGAGGCTCAAAATCAGGAAAAAATATATGGGGAGGGATGCACACCTTTTACTCTTTTTAAAGCAATTATTATTTAAAATGCATTGGCGCAATACAGTTATCCTTTAAATCTCATAATATTGAGGTGAGAAAGCCACTCTAACAAAATGCTGTCTTCTTAGAAATTGTAGCAGTCAGTCACTGCTGCGATGGTGGCATTACGCCATGGTTGGCTCTGCATTCCAGCATGCCTGGACTGTGAGGAGGCAAGGACAGGAGTAGGGAGGTAAGTAACTAATCATCTTGGAGTTTGGAGGGAAGTTTTATGATTTATTTGGATGAGTTTGGCTATACTCCCCATTGGTGGAAATATTTTTTTTTGTCATTAGCCTAGTAAAGGATGGATATGAAAAAGTGGAATCATATATCTATGTCTCTTGTTTTGTTTGGGTTTGTGGTATGCTCCTACAGGTCTAAAAACATCAGAGGTGATGGAAATTAGTTACAAGGTAAAAATATTTTAAAACATCATTGTATTTAAAACTGTTGTTACCTTTCCATAGGTACCATTAGGTCCCCAATGTTTTGAGACCCATAGGAGCATGCTCCTTCTATTTGTGTTGCTGCTTCACCTGGGTTATGGGCTAAGAAGAGTGAGTATATCTCCTTTAAGTGTTTCTATACAAGTAGGGATCGGAATCATTGATGGGTTCGGTCTTGGGCACCCAAACCACAACTTAATACAGGTGCATTTCCTTTCCTCCTCCTTTTTCTTTGTTCTGTGCTGATTTACTTTTACACACTACCTGTGTTTAGTGTGCTGTAGGAACTTTAGAAATACGGAGCTTCCCTCTCTCTACTTCTTTATATATTTGTTAAATGTGGTGATACTACTATTGGTATAACAATTTAGAATAAAAAAACATGATAATGAGGGTTCTAACTATTTACTTTAAATGAATGGTATTAAAGTTTACTGTAGTAAATCAGAAATTATTACTGTAATGTGCCTAGTGAAATAAATTTTGGTCTTTCTGACAACAGGTATACTTTAAATTATCTAGATACCTAGTCCTTCAAAGTGCCCTCCTATGTTAGTTGCCATGATTGCACAGCTTAACAAAGGGCACTCATTAAATATTTGTCGGCTCGGTAGATTTAGTTTCAATTCAAACAGTTGTCAATAAAGTTAACAATATTATGGACAATGAAAATATTTTTTATATGTTACATGACACTGCACACTGTGATACATGATATGTTTTTATGCCAACTGTTACTTGATTGTGCTCTCTTTGGGGGGGTGGTACAAGGTTTGTTTTATTATATACTTACACCTTGTATTATTTATTATTGCTTGTACCATTGCTGAAAGTATTTTTTTTTTAATTATTTTTTGGTGCATCCTGCCGCATGTATCTTGATAGAGGGTCTCACTCATCGATCTTTATTTGGAGTGCAACCCTCTATGTTTTTTTCTGATATTCATGTTCTTCTGATGGTGAAATTTTGAGGTGTCTGCACCCATTATTGGTGCAGAGTACATTAAATTCTATATATTTGACTTTGTTTGTGTCAGATGTGAGAGTAGGTTGCCCATTTGGAATCTCAGGTGCAGAATCTAAAGAGCTAACTGATATAATTGAATGTAAACCAAATTAATGGAAATCAACATGATCCTAAACTAACATCACCTAACCCATAAAAGAGAACATGGTCCCAACAGTTAAAAAAGGAAATAATCTCAAATGAAAAATAGTGAACAGGATCCCAAATTGATTTAACAGAACACAACACATAAATAATAGAAAATGACAGTATCCCAAAGTGATAAGAGTAAAACTACAAGACATGATACTGAGAAACAAAAAGGGTCCCCAAAATTAAAGAACAGGACTCAAACTGATAGAACAGAAGAGGAACCCCAATTGACAGAAGAAAAAATAATCCCAATCTGATAGAACAGCACTATCCCCAAACTGATAGAATAGAACAGAATACTTAATTTATAGAAAGAACAGGAACCCATATCGATAGAAAATAATACCCCAAATTGATAAAATATAAGAACAAGATCCCAAACCGATAGAAAAAAAACACGATATTGAACTGATAGAAAAGAACAAAACACCAAACTAATATAACCCAACAAAAGGAAGTTTCCTGCGAGTGAAGAGTAGAACTTGTCTCTTGTTCTAAAGGACCTTGCTCTCAAGGACATAGAAAAAGAAGACATTTAATCATTTGATGGTTGTATGGTGTGTGTGAAAGTTTGAAAATAAGGATTGTTTGTGCTGATAGTGTGCTGTGTGCAGGACTGTGTGTGCAGTAAGCAGATTAACTTTCTTTCTTCCAGTTAAAGGGATGCACTGGACTTCTATATTCTATGTATTGCACCTGTTGTAATCGCACTCAGGTTGTGAAAGGGTTAATAAGTGTTTTTATTTCTCCCTCTCTTCCTGGCTCTTGCACTAATTGGTGTGGGGGCTGGGCCCAATTAGTTAATAGGATGTGTACGAACATTTGTTTCGGCCGATAATCGGCTCATGTATGTGCCCTTATCGGCCGAAACGGCCGGTCGTTCGGAGAATTGCCTGATCCCCCCACCGCCGGCCGTTGTCCGATAAAGTGCCCATCATGGATCAATTATCAGCCAAAATGAACGTTCGTAGACATTTTGCACGGGACCCACGATCGCACTGTGTATGAACCTTAACAAAAGGAAGTTTCCTGTGAGTGAAACGTGTTCCTTGTTTAAAGGACCTTGCTCTCAGGACATAAGAAAAGAAGGACATTGAAACAAGAAGGGCAATTACAAGGTTGGTGTGTCACTGTGCTGGTGTTGTGTATTAATGGACAGTTTTGTCAGTACCATGCAATGTGCATCCTGCCACACGTATAGGAACCTGGAGCAGACATTCCAGAGGACCTATGTCTGTGTCAGGTGTGAGTGGGTTGCCCGTTTAAAAAGCTGAGGTGGAGAGTCTAAGGGGGCAGCTTGCAGCATTGCAGTGATTGGCAAATCTGGGGGGACAGAGGCACTAGCTGGGGCCAGTATAGAGGTGGGTGGAATGGGACAGGAAGTTTGGGGGGGGGTAGTTTGTTAGGGTTACTAGGGGAAGAGGAGACGGAAGGGTAGGGTTGCTTCTTCCCAGATTGCCCATTCCAACAGATTTGTCACCTTAGGTAATGAGTGAAGGAGGACACATTTTGGAAATAGTGTGTATGGAGAGGGCTTGTCCCTTGAGCACTCAGGGACTGCCAATTCTAATACAAGAGGAGGAACTAAGGATCAGGAATGCTAGGCAGGTGGTAGTGTAGGGACGCCTTATAAGGAAGGTAGATAGGGTAATCTGCCGCCAAGATCCTACATGCCAAACTGTGTTTTCCTGCCTGGTGCTAGGGTTCAGCATGTGGTGGATCATGTAGACAGACTATTGGGTGGGGCCAGGTGTGACATGGCGGTCTTGGTTCACATTGGTGCCAATGACAAAGTTGAGGAGGAGGTGAGGTCCTTAAACATGATTTCCGAGAGCTAGGGCCAAGTTAAAAGAAAGGACCTCCAGGGTAGTGTTTTCAGAAATACCAGTGCTGCCACGTACTAAGCCAGGGGACAGCGGGAGCTTAGGACATTAATGTGTGGCTAAGAGGGTGGTGTAAGGAAGGAGGGTTGGGTTTATAGAGAACTGGGCAGACTTTGCTGTCGGCTACAGGCTCTTTAGTAGGGATGCGTTGCACCTCACTGATGGCGGTGCAGCTGTTTTAGGGGAGTAGATGGCTAGAGGGTTGGAGGAGATTTTAAACTAGGTTTGGGGTATTAGCAGTCTCACTGGATAGATAGCCCAGGAGGAAAGCAGGATGTAGATGCCAGCGGCAGGCAGAAAGGGGGGGTGGGGCTAGCATAGGGGATAGGGAGGCATGTGTATTAAAGTGTATGAATAATTTACAGGATCATAATCTAAAATGTATGTTTTGCAAATGTGAGAAGCCTAGCTGACAAAATGGGTGAATTGAAATGATGGCGTTGAATGAAAAGTATGATGTAATAGGTATAGCAGAACCGTGGTTGACAGATTATCATGACTGGGCTGTAAATTTAGAAGGCTTGTTTGCAGGACAGAGAAAAAAAAAGAATTGAAGCCAAATTTAAAGAAGTGATAACTAGCGATATGGATGTTAAAGTCGAGCAATATGGGTGGAATTAGCAAAAGGAAAGGGGGTTATGTCATTGTCGGTGTCTGCTATAACGCGCCAAATGCTAGCAGAGAGATGGTGAGTCAACTTCATATGCAGTTGGCAAGGGCTGCACGTTTGGGGATGTGCTCATTATGGGGGATTTTTAATTACCCTGACATTGATTGGTTTAGTGGAACTGCAATCACAGAAAAAGGCGATGAGTTCCTGAATTTGCTGCTCACAGGTGGTTGAGGTTCCTACTAAGAAAAGGCGCTCTCTGTTGAATCTGGCAATATCTAACATCATGAAGCGCATTATAGATATACAGGTAACTGGAGGCTTAGGGAATAGTTCCCATGAAATAGTGGCGTTTGGACTTTGTTATCGAAAGGAAAAGTTGCGCTGGGTTAATTTCGGGAAGAAAAATTTACCCAGGTTAAAAGCAGCTCTTCAAATGTCAACTGGGATAATGTGTTATCGGGTAAAGGTACTGAACAGAAGTGGACTGTGTTCAAGGGATTTTAACCAGTTCACATCTAAATTTATATCCTTTGGAAATAAATGTAAAAAAATAAATCCGCGCCCATGTGGCTGAATTCTGAAGTAAAGAGGCAAATGGAAAAGAAGAAAAAGGCATTTAAACCTTTAAGTCAGAGGGAATGGAAAGGGCTTAGGGATTATAAAAACTGTAACAAGGAGTGTAAAAAGCAATCAAACTACTAGCTAAAATTAATAATGAAGTTAATAGCTGAACAAAGCATCACTAAGCCTAACATTTTTTTTAGTATATTAATAGTAAGAAGATGAGGACTGAGAATGTGGCACCGTTAAATAAGTTTGTTACGGAGGATGGCAATAAAGCAAATGTCTTGAATATTTTTTTCCCCTCTGTATACACTATAGAAGATCCAAGTACAGATATCATAGAGTATAGTAGCAATAATGGTATAAAAATTTAATTGCACTTTGGTTAACCGAGGATATGGTACAGAAAGAACTAAATAAGGTTAATATTAATAAATCTCCTGACCGGATAAAATACATCCTCGGTACTCACACAAGTCCAGATGGACTTCATTCATGGGAGTTTTCAATTACTGTCTTTGAAATAATCACTAAATGCTTGTTTTGTTACTAGGATGTGATGGGTAAATAGGTAACACCTCCCCCGAACAAGGGATTGGTGGATGTGTGGCACCTCCTCCTAATGAGAGATTGGTAGAGGGGTGGATGATGTCACTTCCTGTTCTTTTAAAATATGGTCTAGTTTGTTTGTGTTTACTTGATAAAGGACTCGTCCGAAACAGTTGTGTGTAAAAATTACTAAAAGCAATATCCCGTGTGAATTGCATTTAAGCCCTGTTGGCGTACCTCAAACAATACTTTATTTCTTTGCACTATATCGATGTTGTGGGCAGACAAATATGAGGTTACAGCAAAGGCATTTATAAGCAAAGTGGACCTGGACTTACCTGATACTTAGGGAGCTAAGTTCAGTTTTATCTAAGCCATTGTTTCTTATTTTTGCAGATTTCCTCATGTCCGAGGTGTGCCTCTAGATTGGAAAAAGGCTGATGATTCAAATATTCAAAAGGGTATCGTTCACGCCATTATTACAGGCCTGTAAGTTTAACTTCAGTGGTGGGGAAGATCCTGAAGTTTAAGGGAACATGTTCTAGAGTATGTTTCAAGGCTGACATTATAGTAGTGTCAGGTAGTTTACCGGGTGTGCCTTAAAGAATATCACTCAAAGTCCAAATTACTAGTCTTCGCGGCCATTTTCCCTGACATTTCCGCAGAAACGCGTTTAACACGATTTATTAATGTCGGGAAACGACCGCGAAAAGTTAACGAGTCGTTAACTCTTTGCGCCGATACTTACCTGTTACACGCCCTTCTATTTATAAAGCGCCGGTAACTGTTTCGCATTGCTTGTATCGGCTGTTTTGTTTCGCCACCTTGAAGGTGGCAGAAGCAGCCGATACTAGCCTCCCTGTGGCGGAGATGGGCAGGCAACCACAGGGGTGGCACGCCCACCCCGCCTCAACCCCCCCGGTGGCGGCGACCACCTGCCGCTGCTTCCAAGCAGCTTCCAAGAGCCCCTCCCAGCCCCAAGGGACCGCCCTCCCTGGTCCTATCAGGGCCTTTGTGGCACTTACAAGTGCCCTTTGGGGGTTAGGGGTCCCGCAGCCCGAACCGTACCCCCTCCCTGGCCTTGAAGGGGCTTTGTGGCACTTGCAAGTGCCCTTGCGGCTTGACAAGAGCCCTTTGGGGCTTTAGGTGTCCCGCAGCTCAAACGGGACCCCCTCCCCAGCCCTTGTAAAGGCCTTTGCGGCATAGACAAGTGCCCTTCGGGGCTTAGGGGTCCCGCAGCTCGAACCGGGACCCCCTCCCTGGCCCTTGTAAGGACCCTTGCGGCACTGACATGTGCCTTTAGCGGGGGTCCCGCAGCTCGAACCGGGACCCCAGTGTGCGGCTCTTAAAGAGCCCTGAGCGACGTCTTCGGGCTGGCGACACCAACCCCACTCAGGTCACCGATGCCAGGCAGGCTCACTGCGGCCACCGTGAGCCCGCTGGCACCGCCAGCTCAGCGGAGCCGATGTTGCCAGACGGTTCTTCTTTGTCTTCAGCCATCTACTGCGATGGCATATGAGTTCTGCGAAAAGCAACCTCTTATATAGGTTTGTAGAAATCCCTAATCCGTTTCTGATTGGTCAATTTTAATGCTGGTTTACATGCTTACATTACCCATCAGATTTCTGGAAACTTCTGAAATCTGATTGGTTAATGTAAAGCATGTAAACCAAGTATTAAAAAATTGAACAATCAAGAACGGATTAGGGATTTCTGCAAACCTATATAAAGAAGTGCACTACCACGGACCTCAGATGCCATAGCAGTAGATGGCTGAAAGAAGAAGATGGAAAGGGGCCTCACCCCTCCCAGTGGGCCCGTCCCTTCGCTCTCGCCGGCAGCGGGGCAGGAGGGTTGGAGGGGCTGCTGGGGAGGTGGTGCGCGGCCGAGCCTCCTGTTCTAGATTGCTGCAAGCAGGGAAGGGTTGGGAGGGGCTGCTGGGAAGCGGGGTGGTCGCCGCCGCCGGGGGGGGTCGAGGGCAGGGTCGGGCGTATGCCCGCCCCTTAGCAGAGGCGCGTGAAGGGATTTTAAGTCCCTTGCGGCGATATTGTACTTAGCGCATTGCGCTAAGTGCAGTATCGCCACGAAGGGACTAAAAATTACCGCAGGACATCGCGGCCGCGATACATATTGCGGCAATAGCGCTCGCCATATAAATACGGCCGCGATGTGCTGCGTAATTCTTTTGCGTTATTAACGTTTTTTTTAAATATGCCCCTTAGTAAAGAAACTTTACTTACACGCGTGGAGAATACAAATACAAAATAAGCTTGTATAAGAGCATTCTGAAGGTCTCACTGCTAGGTGTGAGATGTTATACTTGGTGTTACATAGCGGTCCACACTTAAAAGGTGTGTCTTTGAGCAAATTGTCCAATAGTTGATTTACTTTACATTTAGGCAATAAAGAAGTCCTTCTATTCAGCAGATTGATTGTAATTTAAATATAGATTCATAGTACATAATACGGCTTTATCTGGGATTGACTTGTCTTGTAAGCAACAAAGTCCCAGTATTTTCTTAGCAAGCAATACCCAGAATGGTTAATTGTGTTGTAGGAAGGACTTCAAATATTTGCACAGTAGTCTCGTGGAAAACCGTCCAGAGATGTTTATCTTGTAAACAGGAATTCACCTTGATTTTCTCGTCAACAGGGTAGCTTTCTGTGCACCTAAAATAGCAAATCAACGTATCAGTCTGCTGAATCAAAAAAATGTCTATAATAACTATATTATTAATATCAAAATTATTGGTTCTATTGATTACGGTTATGAATTAACTGAATTGGTTAAAAATATAACCCATCAGTACTAACCAGCATGGATTTAGGAGGAATAGATCTTGCGAACTAACTTGCTTGGCTTTTATGAGGAAGTAAGTAGAAATTTAAACTCTGGCATAGCATTAGATTAGTTTACTTGGATTTTGCAAAGGCTTTTGATACATAGGCGACTAATGTATAAGCTGAGGTCTGTTGGTCTGGCGAGTAACATTTGTACATGAATAGAAAATTGGTTAATGAATAGGATGCAGAGAGTAGTTGTTAATGGGGCTTATCATTATGGACTAAATTGCTAAGTGGGGTGCACATGGTTCTGTGGTAGGGCGCCTTCTATTTAATATATTTATTAATGATTTGGAAGTGGGTATTGTCAGCAAGGTTTCTGTGTTTGTTGACCACACAAAACTTTGTCGACCATTAAAAACTTCAGAGGATGTGCAATCGTTGCAGGGGGATCTAGATAGATTGTCACATTGGGCTGCTAAGTGGCAGATGAGATTCAATGTTGATAAATGTAAGGTGATGCGTTTTGGACTTAAAAATCCTTGTGCTATTATAAATGGCGTGTTAAGTGGAATCCCTGTTGGAAAGGGATCTTGGAGTTTTGGTGGATATCAAACTTAAAGGTAGCAAGCAGTGCCAGGCGGCAACAGCCAGAACAAGCCAGAGTATTTTCTTGTATAAAGAGAGGTATGGATTCAAGGGAAGAAAATGTTATTCTCCCTCTTTACAAAGCATTGGTAAGCCTCATTTGGAAATGACAGTGCACCTTTGGAATCCTGTGTACAAAAAGAACATCTTTGAAATGGAAAGGGTTCAGAGAAGGGCAACTAAATTAATAAGGGGATGGGGGAGCTTGAATATGAAGAGAACTGGAAAAGTTACAATTATGACGCTGGAGAAAAGGCGCTTGCTGTGGGATATGATTACTGTGTATAAATACATTAACGGGCCTACAATAAACTATCTGGGGCATTGTTCACCAATAGAACATGTCAAAGGACACGAGGACAATCCTTAAGACTTGAAGAAAAAAGGTTTAGGCTTCAAGCTCGGAAAGGGTTTTCACTGTGAGAACGGTAAGGCTATGGAACTGTCTTCCAGTAGACGTTTGTAATGGCAGGTTCATTGGTCAGTTTCAAAAAAAAGCTGGATGAGTTTCTGCAAACAAGGATGTTGCAAGTTACTGGTATTGATACATAAAGTAGAGTTGATCCAGGGAAATTCCGATTGCCACTTGGAGTCAGGAAGGAATTTTTCCCCCTCATAAATTTGGTGGGTTTTTTTTAGCCTTCCTCTGGATTAACAGTTAGGCAGGAAATGAGGATATTGCTAGATGGGTTGGACTGGATGGACGTATGTCTTTATTCAACCTCAAATACTATACATACTATACATATATACATTAACAGGCCATAAAATAAAATATCTGGGGCATTGTTCACCAATAGAACATGTCACAGGACACAAGGATATCCCTTAAGACTTTAAGAAAAAAGGTATAGGCTTCAAGTTCGGAAAGGGTTTTTCACTGTGAGAACGGTAAAGCTATGGAACTTCCAGTGGACGTTGTTATGGCAGGTTCATTGGTCAGTTTAAAAAAAAGGCTGGATGAGTTTCGCAAATAAGGAATATTGCAAGTTACTGGTATTGAGTTTCTGCAAATAAGGAATATTGCATTACTGGTATTGATTCTAATAAAGTAGAGTTGATCAGGCAAATTTTGGATTGCCACTTGGAGTCAGGAAGGATTTTTTTCCCCTTCATTAATTGGTGGGGGGGGTTTTGCTTTCTCTGGATCAACAGTTAGGCAGGAATGAGGGTATTGCTAGATGGGTTGGACTTGATGGACATATGTCTTTAATCAACCTCAAATACTAACTATACTATTTGCATTAAGTGATGGAGAAACACCTTCTTATAACAGAAGGCATCTCGCAGTCTCATGCTATATGAATAGCATTGCCCACAAAATCTAAGAAACAGAAGTAATTTCTTACTACCTGGTTCCCAGTGTAAGGGGCAGAGATATGCAAAATACACCTTATGTCCCTTAGCTTATGCATGTGTCCAGAACGCTGGCTTATATGCTCAGTGGATGCTTTTGCTCCTTTTGGCCCCCCTCTCCTTAAGCTTTCTAGCTGCCTTGTCTATGTACATCCATGTCCTACACCATAGAGCCATGAATCTGTATCTTGCATGACGAGAAATAACAAGATCGAACATGTCATACTGCAGGTCAGATGATTGGCTCTATTTTAGGCTATATTGCATGTATTAAGCCAGCGGTTCTGGACCAATGCATAAGCTAAGGGACATAAGGAGTATTTGCATATCTCCACCCCTACTCTGGGAAACTAGGAGTATGAAATTACTTCTTGTTCTTAGATTTTGTGAGCAATGCTATTCATAGCATGCGACTGCAAGATGCCTTCGTTATAAGAAGGTTTTTCTCCATTGTTATGCTCAGTGGAGGGCTTTTTGCTCCTTTTGGCCCCCCCCTCTCTAAGCTTTCTAGCTGCCTTGTCTACTGTACTCCCAAGTCCTACCCCAAAGAGCCATGAATCTGGTGCTGCATGATGAGATCTAACAAGATCGAAACATGTCATGTCTGCAGGTCAGATGATGGCTCTATATATTAGGCTATATTGCATGTTTATAAGCCAGCGGTTCTGGACACATGCAAAGCTAAGGGACATAAAGGGGTATTTTGCATATCTCCACCCTTACTCTGGGGAACCTGGGAGTTAGAAATTACTTCTTGTTTCTTAGATTTTGTGGGCAATGCTATCATATAGCATGAGACTGCAAGATGCCTTCTGTTATAAGAAGTGTTTCTCCATTTTTATGCTCAGTGGAGGTCTTTTTGCTCCTTTTGGCCCCCTCTACTAAAGCTAGTGCCTTGTCTGCATTAAAGTGATGCTATCCCTACACAGGCCCCTCTTCTCTAGTTCAAACAGCCATATCTTGTCTATTTGCATAGTAAAGCCACTCCATTCCCCTTACTAATTTAGTTCACTAGCACAGACCCATTTTTAGTACAGGCAGCACAAGGATTTTAAAACCCCAAGTGCAGCACCTTACGTTTATCAACACTTTGCTGCCCAATTTGACTATCTAGATCACCTACTGCAATTACACTTCATTGAGGTTTATTTTTACTGTGAGTGCCATTTAATACAATTTTAAAAGTCTGGAGGAACAATGAAATGAAAAAGCAAAAAAAAAATATTTTAAAACTTATTATTCATGTCCATAATTAGCAGGAACAGTGGAAAGAACCTTCCATTTACATTTATTACACACAGATAAGTTTCAAAATAGAGGTAATTAAATAGATATAAAATTCTTTGTATTAAACATTCATTACATAATTTCATACAACAAAAAATGTGATTAAACACCAAAGAGATCTATAAAATGTGAAATCTAGGATAGGAAACAGAGTAAAAAAAACACATTTCATTTAATATCTCTTCACGTTCATAAATAAATTCATATTATTTAAAAATAAAATAAAACAACATTATTAAATTTAGTAAAATTCTGCAACTGTACCCATTAGGCTGTGGAACAAGAAATCAATGTCACATTTACATAAATTCACTATTTATTATATTACCTTAAAAAGAAGAATATGCCTATATTTTTATCGTTTAAAGTTGTATTCTAAGGCTGGATTAGAAATAGGATAACAAATATGTATCTTTATCCATAGTTATCATTGTCTTTAAAGGGCAACTGTGGTCTCCAAAAAAGTAGGGTTAGGTGAAAGCTGCAGTATTTTCATTATAATGAGCGGACAATCACATCTCTGGCTTCACCCTGTGAGAAATGATATCAAGGTGAATGTTCCAAACTTCCTGCTTCCAGTAGTGTGAGTGACATTACCTTATCTTTGCTAGCCCTCTGCCTGGGGGAGAAGCATGTCAGTAAAAGACTAATGCTGGGAAATAAGGAAGTACCTGGGGGAAAAATTGACAGTTGAGAAGGGGAGCCTATAATGCAGACAGAGGCTTGTCAACTGACTGCAAGCTGGTCACATGGCTGAAATAGGAAGAGGTTCAAGCAGGATTCTCAGGAAGTAATACTCTGAACCTTTCAGCAATTACTTCTACAAATTTTATCTAGAGATGTGATTTAGGTTTTATTTTGAAGGTACAATGGAAGGTTTTTTATATAATCCTTACTAGTTTGGAAGAATTGGAGACCACAGTTACCCTTTAACGTTTGTTAATACAGTGCAGAAAAAATATATTCTTATGTTAAAGCTATCAATTACTTTTCCTTTCAAATAAAATTATTTAATAAACATCAATTTATTGTCATTTTTAATTATGTTGTCATTTTTTTGGTACACTGTGTGGGTTCTCTCTTAAAATTAAAAATCCAATAGACACTGGACAGATATTTACTCCCTGCTAAAACACCATACTAAATTTCAATCTCTCCCAAATCCCTGGGAGGCCCTTTTTGACAAGTATTCCCCTCTTCTGAATAGATATATTTGTGATAATCAGGTCCTTAATAGCCTATTGATGGAAATCTTAGGCTCTCTCCAAGTCTTACCTCATTAACAAAATCCGGTGGATGTTTACAATTAAAAAACCTATTCATGTGGCCCTTCAAACTTAACACAGTCACAAATTTGATAAGATCTAGGGTGTCTGGCTCGGACACATGGACCCTACTGGAGCAAGCAGAAGCCGATAGGGAATAGCTATCAGCCCCCTACCAGAGGAATGGAGAATTGGACAAAGTTGTTGTAACAGACAAACTAAGAAAATGTCATGCCAGACATAATTGGGTTAGATTGTTTCATATATAGTATCCTTAACTATCAATAGATTTATTGTACTGTGATAAATAGAACTGAGAATCTCCCACCAAGAAGCTGTTGATAGATGAAGCTGGTGACTTTTATGTTGCTAGTATTAATATCTTGGGTTGATGCAGACATTTGTTCAGTCTTTTTCTTCCCCACTATCAAATAATGAAACTCAAGGGTCTTTTATTAACATTGTGCGAAGACCTTATTAAATGGTATATCAATCTTCCCATGCTTTCTCCACCTCGAACCATTGCCACCAGCAGTTATAGTGTCAAAAATTTGGCCACAATTCTAAAAACAGAATGAGTGTTGATGGATCATTTTCACAGATACCTGACCAATTCATACGATTAATATATTGCCAATCTAATTCTCCATTGAGCCTGGATTGGATGCCTATTTGAGTAATTATTGGTGTTACTTATATAAAATAATTTTTGTTATTAATTTAGGTCTCAAAAGTTGATACAAGCATGACTTTTCGAAAGTTATGTCTAATGGTTTCCTCTGTCTTAGTATACGTAATTTGCATAGTGGGAAATGTGGGTGTAGTGAAAATACTCAGAGGTTGGGATATTCCACTCTTCCAGGTCTTAAGTCTAGACCAGGGGGGTGGGTAATTCAATTTCACAGGGGGTCTCATGAGAAACATGGATTGTGTCAGAAGGCCGGACCATAAGGTTCAACCAATTCTCATTATAGAGATTACAAAACTGGATTTTTTCAAATGATTAAAATCCCTGGTTCAATAGATGTTTTTTTAATATTAGGTGCAAATTAATAAAAGGTTGTATAAGATCTATTGCTCAAATTTAATCATTCAATTGATCATGTCATAATTTTTTGTATAAAATGAAAATAAATCAATTATCCAGCCTGAGGACAATCAATTCATATTAAGATTTTTGGGGTACAGGTAGATTAGGGGCCTTTCCCCAGTTAAAAATCTGGTTTGGAAAACTGGGGCCATAATGGAATACAGGTTGTAGTTGATGAGCGGTGAGTAATCGTTTTTGCCATGACTGCATGATTGTTGTATGGAAAAATACAAAGATGATGATTTGAGGGAGTATGCCAGGTTGAGAGTTGTTCTACTAGCTCAACCATCTATTCCACTGAGAAGCTGTTTCATTGCATGGTTTGGTGAACCTTGCTAGAGAAACATTGCTAGTGATTTTGCTATTATAGTTTAGTTGGGCTGGTTTTAAAACCTAAAACTATTGTAATTGGGATAGTTGTTGATATAATGCTTTCAATTAAGATTGGGTTAGTTATGTAAATAAAGTATATTCTCCTTATCTATACATTTCCTTTGACCAGAGGTTCTGCCCAATTCTTGTGCCAAGGGTTCGAAGCTAAGGGCAAACAGCAGTAGACAGAGTGGGCATCCTTGATCAGTGCCATTTCTAATTGGAATTCTCTATAGGTAAACTGTGTTGCATATTTTGCTAAAGGATTAGAGTAGATAGCGTTTGGTATGTAATAAGTTTTTGAATTTTGGGGGAAAGGCATTGCGGGATTTGTGTTCATATACAATGCCAATATACCCTATCAAAGGGCCATCTAAGGCCAGAAAGGCAGTTGGGTTTTGGTTTTGTCTATGTGCCCAGTGAAGTAATTTATTGCTGTCGAATATTATCTGTAGTCTGTTGTCTTTTCATAAACCCCCATTTGATCAAGGTGTTTAATCAGAGGAGGGTTTGAATAATGGTTAAATAGCCTTAGTTTTTGTATTAATTAAACAGCAGAGAATGACTTCTAAACATGCAAACAATTGATTGCCAAGTCCCATCTGGGATGACTGGGATTTCATTAAGCCGTTCCCTTCTTCTATAGTTATCAGAACTCACATAATCTGATATTGTGGCAAGTACCATGTACCATGTGATGTCATATTGAATCGTTTATTAATGGTATACATATGTATACTAGCAAAAAAGTGTGCCGTTGCACAATGGAAATTATGTGTATGTTTGCTATGTGTGGATATAGTGGATATAGAATCTTACCCAGGTATATTTTAAATGTACTCAGACAGTCACCAGCTTCCAGAGGGAACCAAATAGGATAATCCTGCAGGTCTGAGAGTACACTTAGGCAATCTGCCACACTGTGTGGTTGAAATTAAACACGCTAGGTTAATACTAATTAGTATTCACATTCTGCACATAAGCGCGCCGCGGGCGTCACTGTCAAGCTGGGGTCCTGTGTGCACGTGTTGCCATTTGCGAACAGGCTGCAGGTGTCATGGGGTCTGGTCTTCTCCTCTGGTTTATGGTGGGCGTGGAATGATGATGTAATCAGCCCTACATTAAGCCCTCTCTGTCTTTCAGCTTCTTGCTGCCAGTTCAGTGTTTATCATCTGTTCCTAAGAGCCTTGTTGTTGGAGTTCTGAGACAATTCATCTGCGTTATCTGTGATTCATCATTTACCAGTAGGTTTCATCCAGTGACTGTTTAATCAACTCATCTGCTGGTCTGCTCAGACTCATTATCCACCATTGCGTTTGTCTAGCCAGTATAGTGTAATCAACTCATCTGCTATTCTGTTCTATTCCTTATCCCCCTTGCAGTTTATTTATCAGTACCTTTTTAACTACTGCTGTACCCGCTCAGACTCACCATCCATATTTGTAGTCTGTTTGCCTTCTGCCTGTCTGTTCGTCTTGCAGCTCCACATGTGGGATCAGTTCTTGTGGGGTCTCCTCTGGAGCCGCGACCTGGTACCTGCTTGCACACAAATCCTCACCATCAGAGCTTCTGGGGAAGACCGGCAGGTGCTTAGACTCCGTGCCCAGAGGTTTTATTTCCAGAAGATTATAACACATATAAAACAAAATTTTCATTTCCAGGTACCTAAAAAGGATTATGTATATACTCTTTTAAAGATCTAATTGAAAAAAATCTCAGTAGCAGCTCATTTACAGGTGAGATACAACCAGATCACTGCTTTAGGAAGGATTATGGTAGCATGGCCACAGTGGGTTACTCTGGTGGTCTGGCAAAAGCAGACAGTGCACATAAACAGGTTCCCCAAAATAACCATATGGCAGTAAGTCAGGGGTTGTGTCTCGTCTATGGTGCACACTTTGATATTGACCAGGCCTTTGGATGTGTATCCATCGTAAGTGGTTGTACACTATCTGTGCCTCAGAGTCTTGTATCCAAAGGCCTAAACTGTTCTGCCAATAATCTGTACTCCCCAAACAGGCCCCCCCTCCGGTACACAGCGATCTTATACAACAGGATTTGGTGTTGCATTCAATATCACTCCAAAGCACAACAACAATTACTTGTGACTTTCTCTCCTTCTAGCCATAGAGGGTAGGGATGTCTTGTCTTTTATCACTCACTGATACCACCTGCAGGTGCAGGTTGGGGTAGTATATGAGGAGCCTTGGAATATGTCCATACAATGCACATCAAATCTGTGTTGCAGACAAAAACATTTTTTTTTGATTACACTTTCCTTTCAGTATTCACTTGGAGCAGACCCAGGGGTGTGGTTAAAACCTCCCATTTGGGCTATACCATTTGAAAAAGAGATCTCAGCTCTGTAAGTAAGGTATGTGTTTTATATATTTTGTGTTGGTACCTAATATACGTCAATCAATATCCTATGAAGACATAAAATTATTTATATAATATAAGGGTGAAAATATTGGAAGCAGATATATTCCAATACATCAATAGTGCTGTTACTCAAATCCTGTTGAGCACTTAGTTGGGATAGCAAATTAAGCTTTTGTGGCAAATTTTATCATTTGATACTGACAGCCAAATACTGAGACGGAATAACTGAGGAGAAATCTGAGCTAAGGCTGTCCATTTAAGCTACCCTTTCAGAATCACTCAATAAGCTTATATCCAATACATGCCTAGTAGAAAGACATAACATTCAGATGAAATGGTAAAATGCAGAACTGAAAACAGCTCTCCTACTGAACATTCACTATTGTAGTGACTCCTAAACCCACCCCCAAAATCTAATTGGTCCAAGATCCAGTCAGATTTAAGAGTTGTATCTAGAATAATCAGACTTTGGAGGTGTGTTTGGGAGATACTTTAAAAAGTGAAAGATCTGAGTTGCAGCTTAGTATTAGCTCAACAATTTGCTGGCATGTTTGGGGGACAGGCTTGGTCCTTTTTAGGATCTCTGCTTCCCAATCAAGCTCTTCTTGGGGACTCCCTTGTGGTAGCTCCAAGGTGGTAAAGGGGAGAGTAGTGTTGGTGAGTCTTCTGGAAAATGGAGGCTCTATGAATCCCCTCTGATGGTTTCAGTTACAGCTGGAAAGTGGTCTCGGCCACAAAACAGAGTGCTTGTGTGTTCACAGTGGGTGTTGGAGCATGAATCATGACCCCAGGCTTTCAATAAAATACATTTTTAAAAATTGATGTGTAGATATAAGCTGTATAGAAATTTGCTGCTGGTCTAGTCTACCTGATTGGGAAAGCTCAAACGCAATCTCCAGCCATGGGGCTCTTAGATTGTCATGGTATTGGGCTATATTACTAACAAGCATCTAAACGGGGCTGAGTGACTAGAATCCTGAATTAGGCTGGGTACACACTATACGATACACGGCACTATCAGATATATCGCATGGTGGGGGTGACCATGCTCATTCTTCCGGATCGGATGAACGCGATCGGGCCGGTTTATAAACTATGGGAAATAATGTGATTCCGCACATTGGTCACACAACCTGTCGGCCACAGCCACTATTGTTGCGTCTAGCAGTTATTTGCCTGGCCGAGCGCTTGCTAAGTAGCGAACATTCGGTTTGGACAAAACTTGTTTGTGGGTACCCAGCCTAAGGAATGATGAAAGATTCTAATTTCAACCACTCCTGCAGATGTCATTGGACCATACTCCCAGTATTCTCCTAGATACACTTTCCCACCAGCAGAGGAAAAACAGAATAGATTGTGGTAGTTGCTAATTAGCAAAAAGAAAAATTTTTATTTGACTATTTTAAAAGAGAGCCGTAAAATGCTCGACTGCCCTGTGCGGGTGCGATTCGATACTTTGATGTCCCCCCCAAAAGTGGGGCCTAGCCCTGAGCCGAACAATTAGAGGCAGAAGAAAACAATATACACCAGGAAATGGCTCCTACTCTTCACTTCTGGGACTTTAAACAGGCACTGCAGGCAAAACCACAAGGAGCAGCAGAGGCGTAATGTAAGGTTTTTGAACACTAAACAGTGGGGGCAGTTGTTGGATAAAATTTGGGTTTTGGGGGGTATACATTCCCTTTAAAGCAAGCTGCCTTTTCTGCTTTGTAGATGATATGTACTAAATGTTTGGCGGAGGTTTTTAGCTTATCTGCATTCTTCTATGTAGAATATCAAGAGAGAAAATGCCCTGCTTCCTTGATTTACTGCGTTAGTTCGCTAAGGTTTTTCCATATTGTTTTGAGCTGTGAGGTATTTGTATGATTTTTAGAACTGTTTTGTGAATTGCCCAAGTTGTGGTAAACGGCACATCTGAGGTAGTATTATAAGTAAGTTTGAAAAAATCTGATCAATTCTTGACATTACTGTATGTATGTTTGCATTATTAAAAATCATTTACTCAGTTTTCATTGATATGACTGAGAAAGTAATACTGTTGGAGCCGCCATACATCACAAAGGTTAAATGGCATGTCCACCCACAAAAACGATAATTAAACCCCATACTGGCCCCACTCTGCAGTTTAAATAAACTTTACCTTACACTCTGCTCCTTATGGTTCCCAGAATATTCCTTTCAAATTCCAGGAAACGAAGATCCAAGCTGTCTGTGAGGCTTCTGATCCACACAGATTCCTCGTCCCATCAAAGTCGGAGTATGCCACAGTAACACCCCCCCACACACACACACACACACACCATTAGATCCATCCTCAGCCATCGTGCACCCTAGCGTGAAATCCTTTGGGGGGAAGGAGTAAGTAACCCTTGCCTGCACCTAACCGCTGCAATTATTTTGGGAAAAAAAAAAACCCCGGAGCCTTCATGGCAGGAGAGAAGGCGGAGACCGGATCTGATCGCCGCGGCAGAGAAGGCTAGTAGAATTCAGGGGACTTTTTAAAATAATATGCCAGCAGTTGGGGGGTGGGTAGGGGTTACCTACGTTACCCCCAAAGTTGATTTACGCGGTTGGACATGCCCTTCAAACGTTCGAGATTTTATGTATTTGGGGGATGTGGTCGGTCTAGAACTGAGGAGGAGATAGAGCGATATATCTATCTTAGGATCTATACATGTATTAAATATCCTATTAAAAATAAAAGTTTTTCGCTCTCAGTTGGCCAATTTACAGAGATTGTTTAAGGTCGGCATGGGGTTAAGCCTAAACATCATGGCAAAACAAAAAACAGAGACACTTTTGCAAGAAACTCAATTTCAATTCTACAAATCAGTATTATAAAAATTCATGATGCAATCATAAAGCCAAATAAGGGGTAAAATAAACTATTTAACCAGCAGTGTATACTGCCTACATTCTTATTTAATCGGAACTAACCTTAACCCAAATGTGATTATACTCATTAAATCTTAGTCTCCATTTAGTTTGAATGTATCAATCAATACGCTTGCTCAGGGCTTTGGATTTAAAAAAACCCTGTACAAAATGTATTGGGTATGCTCAACCCCTTCAAAACATCCCTATGGGACACGCACAATATGCCGACAGCTTTAGCCTGCCAAATCCACCAGCAGCGCTTACTGTCTTTCGGAATAGAGATGTCCGAACTTCGCAAAATCCGGTACGCTCGAGGATCCGCGATTTTTTGAAAAAATCAAAAATTTGAAAATCCGCGAGCGGACCATTAAAATGAGAAAAATACGAGATTTTTCGTATTTTCGGAAAAGTTTCGAAATTACGGGTTTTCGCTATTTTCGGAAAATTTTCGAACAATACAGAGGGAAAAAATAGTATTTTCGAAAATTTCGAAAATATGTATTCCAGAAAATACGAGTAACCCTCGTAATTTCGAAAATTTTCGAATACGTATCATGAGAAAATAGAAGAAATCCTTGTATTTTCGAAAATTTTGAAATTACGTGTTTTCTCGTATTTTTGAAAATTCCGCGAATCGGAAGTTCGGCCGAAGGCGGAAAAATCCGCCGTTCGCGAACGCGGATAAATCCGCGGCGGATCCGGGTTCGGATTACGCGAACCCGCCACCCTATTTCGGAAGAAGTGGCGTTTTACAGTTGCATAATATTCATAAGGAAAACATACGTGTTACATACAAGGGTAGTATTTCAAAGTGCAAATAATTTATGTGCTGGTCCAGCAGCATCCAGTTACAGCATTACTGTTGTACAATACGATGGAGGAGGGCCCTGCCGAGAGCTTACAGTCTAGCATATATTGTGTGTTAAATAACTACTTAACCACTAAATGCACAGGACAGAAACAGCACAGCCTACCACACAACACCCAAATCCCCTAAATAAGGCCACACCACAACGCATATCAAATTGTGCGTTTTTAAATGCGATTATTATACGCGTTTTAAAAAAAAAACATAATTTTTGCTAATTTATTGCGGATTTCCATCCATTACGTGTGATTGCCTTGCGATTTCGATTGCGTTTGTGTTTGCGTTGTCTTCAGTTGGCGTCAAATTTAAAATTAGAATCTCTGGAGTCCAATTTCTGTGGGTGTTGGTTTTTTGAAGTGTTTGGAAGGAGAATTTTTTGTGTATTCGTCACTTGAAAGGTGAAATTATATAACAATGATATTATATACGACATTGTTTGGAGCTACTTGCCGTTAATGCTCATCAATAATCATACTTGAGCATAGTATGAGGATGACCAGGAGGTATGGATGAATCCCTTGTTTCAGGAAGGAGGACAAGGGACAATTTGGGCACTTTATGATGACTACGTCGGCATCACAGACAAGTTCATGTCCTATACAACAGTTGTCCATCAATACGTAAGATAGATAGATATTTCATATAAACTAAATTGTACACTTAATAATATAATCATTAGAAAACCCCACAATAATGTTATTGTAAATATTATATATATCTGTTGGATTCAATTGATCAACTGTATTGAGTTAGTTCTGAAGGTTTGCTAGTCATCCGACAGGCTGTTTCACTTCAGGACTGTACCAATTAGCATATCACAGCCACGTGTTAAGGTCCGTAATTGGATAGTGGCTAGAGGTGTTTAGGGAACGCCAGAGCTAGGTATTGTCCAAACAGCATTCTTCGCCACCTTGAAGGTGGCGAAAGCAGCCGATACTAGCCTCCCTGTGGCGGAGATGGGCAGGCAACCCACGGCGGGTGGCACGCCCACCCCGCCCTCAACCCCCCCACGGTGGCGGCGACCACCTGCCGCTGCTTCCAAGCAGCTTCCAAGCAGCCCCTCCCAGCCCCAAGGGACCGCCCTCCCTGGTCCTATCAGGGCCTTTGTGGCACTTACAAGTGCCCTTTGGGGCTTAGGGGTCCCGCAGCTCGAACCAGTACCCCCTCCCTGGCCCTTGAAAGGGCCTTTGTGGCACTTGCAAGTGCCCTTGCGGCTCTGACAAGAGCCCTTTGGGGCTTTAGGTGTCCCGCAGCTCAAACCGGGACCCCCCTCCCCAGCCCTTGTAAAGGCCTTTGCGGCACTGACAAGTGCCCTTCGGGGCTTAGGGGTCCCGCAGCTCGAACCGGGACCCCCTCCCTGGCCCTTGTAAGGACCCTTGCGGCACTGACATGTGCCTTTAGCGGGGGTCCCGCAGCTCGAACCGGGACCCCCAGTGTGCGGCTCTTAAAAGAGCCCTTGAGCGACGTCTTCGGGCTGGCGACACCAACCCCACTCCGGTCACCGATGCCAGGCAGGCTCACTGCGGCCACCAGTGAGCCCGCGTGGCACCGCCAGGCTCAGCGGAGCCGATGTTGCCAGACGCTTCTTTCTTTTGTCTTCAGCCATCTACTGCGATGGCATATGAGTTCTGCGAAATGCACCTCTTTATATAGGTTTGTAGAAATCCCTAATCCGTTTCTGATTGGTCAATTTTTTAATGCTTGGTTTACATGCTTTACATTACCCAATCCGATTTCTGGAAACTCTGAAATCTGATGGTTAATGTAAAGCATGTAAACCAAGTATTAAAAAATTGACCAATCAGAAACGGATTAGGGATTTCTCGCAAACTATATAAAGAAGTGCACTCCACCGGACCTCAGATGCCATAGCAGTAGAGGGCTGAAGAAAGAAGATGGAAAGGGGGCCTCACCCCTCCCAGTGGGCCCGTCCCTTCCGCTCTCCGCCGGCAGCGGGGCAGGAGGCTTGGAGGGGCTGCTGGGGAGGTGGTGCGCGGCCGAGCTCCTGTTCCTAGATTGCTGCAAGCAGGGAAGGGGTTGGGAGGGGCTGCTGGGAAGCGGCGGGTGGTCGCCGCCGCCGCGGGGGGGTCGAGGGCAGGGTCGGGCGTATGCCCCGCCCCCTTAGCAGAGGCGCCGTGAAGGGATTTTAAGTCCCTTTGCGGCGATATTGTACTTAGCGCATTGCGCTAAGTGCAGTATCGCCACGAAGGGACTAAAAATTACCGCAGGACATCGCGGCCGCGATACATATTGCGGCAATAGCGCTCGCCATTATAAATACGGCCGCGATGTGCTGCGGTAATTCTTTTGCGTTATTAACGTTTTTTTTAAAATATGCCCCTTAGTAAAGAAACTTTACTTACACGCGTGGAGAATACAATATACAAAATAAGCTTGTATATAGAGCATTCTGAAGGGTCTCACTGCTAGGTGTGAGATGTTATACTTGGTGTTACATAGCAGGTCCACACCTTAAACAGGTGTGTCTTTGAGCAAATTGTCCAATAGTTGATTTACTTTACATTTAGGCAATAAAGAAGTCCTTCTATTCAGCAGATTTGATGTAATTTAAATATAGATTCCATAGTACATATACTGGCTTTATCTGGGATTGACTTGTCTTGTAAGCAACAAAGTCCCAGTATTTTCTTAGCAAGCAATACCCAGAATGGTTAATTGTGTTGTAGGAAGGACTTCAAATATTTGCACAGTAGTCTCGTGGAAACCGTCCAGAGATGTTTATCTTGTAAACAGGAATTCACCTTGATTTTTCTCTGTCAACAGGGTAGCTTTCTGTGCACCTAAAATAGCAAATCAACGTATCAGTCTGCTGAATCAAAAAAAATGTCTATATAACTATATTATTAATATCAAAATTATTGGTTCTATTGATTACGGTTATGAATTAACTGAATTGGTTAAAAATATAACCCATCAGTACTAACCAGCATGGATTGAAAATGTTATTCTCCCTCTTTACAAAGCATTGGTAAGGCCTCATTTGGAATATGCAGTGCACCTTTGGAATCCTGTGTACAAAAAGAACATCTTTGAAATGGAAAGGGTTCAGAGAAGGGCAACTAAATTAATAGGTTTTCTTTGCATTCTTTACTTACAATTTGGGTTTTTCTTTGCATTTTTTACTTCCTGTTTGGGTTTCCTTTGCATTGTTTACTTTCTGTTTGGATTTCCTTTGCATTGTTTACTTCCTGTTTGGGTTTCCTTTGCATTGTTTATTTCCTGTTTGGCTTTCCTTTGCATTGTTTCCTTCCTGTTTGGGTTTTCTTTGCATTGTTTACTTCCGTTTTGGGTTTTCTTTACATTGTTTACTTCTGTTTTGGGTTTTCTTTGTATTGTTTATTTCCTGTTTGGGTTTCCTTTGCATTCTTTACTTCCTGTTTAGGTTTTCTTTGTATTGTTTACTTACTATTTGGGTTTTCTTTGCATTGTTTACTTCCTGTTTGGGTTTTCTTTGCATTGTTTACTTCCTGTTTGGCTTTCCTTTGCATTGTTTACTTCCTGGTTGCTTCCATTGCATTGTTTACTTCCTGTTTGGCTTTATTTTGCATTGTTTAATTCCTGTTTGGCTTTTCTTTGCATTGTTTACTTCCTGTTTGCGTTTCCTTTCCATTATTTACTTTCTGTTGGTGCTTCCTTTGCATTGTTTACTTCCTGTTTGGGGTTCCTTTGCATTGTTTATTTCCTGTTTGGATTGTCTTTGAATTGTTTACTTCCTGTTTGGGTTTTCTTTGCATTCTTTACTTCCTGTTTTGGTTTCCTTTGCATTCTTTACTTTCAGTTTGGGTTTCCTTTGCATTCTTTACTTTCAGTTTGGGTTTCCTTTGCATTCTTTACTTCCTGTTTAGGTTTTCTTTGCATTGTTTATTTCCTGTTTAGGTTTCATTTGCATTCTTTATTTCCTATTTGGGTTTCATTTGCATTCTTTATTTCCTGTTTGGGTTTTCTTTGCTTTCTTTACTTCCTGTTTAGGGAGGAGATACAGTCCAAAAAAGTGGAAGAATAAAACAGAAGAAAAAGAAGAAATAGAAAGAACAGTAATTTGGCTCTTCAAGCCAATTTAAATATGCTGCGAAACAGAAAGCAGCCATTAGGAGCAGATGAATGGGTTCACTCATGAATCGGGGCATGGCTGAACAGTTGTGCACAAAGAATGATGCAAGAATGATGCAAACCTTGGTGTGAAGAGAGAAATCAGACATTGCGGGAACAGGAGCCAGTTAAGGGACTCCGGGGACTGACAGTATGATGTCACAGTATAAAGTCACGCTACCGGTTACCGTGATTTAAAATCCATATTAGCATCAGATGCAAAAGACACCCGCGTAACTGACACTCACGATTCAATATCGTGCTTGTGCTAATTTTAGGGATGGATTTCAATGTCAGCTAATAGCTGGCATTAAATCCCACAGTGAATAAATACCTTTTTGGGATTTACCCACATTTGCAAATGAGATATTGAATCGCGATCAGGACATTCAACCAGAGTGATAGTGGCTCTGGGTAAATGAGCCTGCTTATCATTAAAAATGGTGCTAATTTTGCTCCAAGCAATCAGATGTTAACTTCCAAATGTTAAATAAGATCTGATTGGTTGGGGCAAAGTTAGCACCATTTTTAACAATAAGAACTTTTATTGAATCTCCCTGTTAGTGTCTATAGCATGGTATATATAGTAATGTCTTTGATATTGACCAAGGATTTATAAATATATCCCTGCACTTTCTGGGTGTGTGCATTGGTGGGAGTGCCACTTTCGATTACTGGCTAGAGACAGATTTTGTTTACATATAATACATTTATTTACTTTACCAAAAATAACAATTAGGATAAAATAAGTTATAAATGTAGGTGCTTAGAGATATTACTATTAAATGTAAGACCATAAAAAAAGGTAAAAACACAAGAAAAGAAATTGTGGAGACATACTGTGTATTGACCCACTTTTACTGGTGATACGTATTTTTAGTTTGAATCTGAGTGTAATAGCATCGATTTCTAAATTGTTTGAAATACTCCCTTGAAATACTGACCTATTACCTTACATTTCATTGCTACCTTTCTTTAAAAAAAATGGAACAATGCCAATAGTATCTAAAAAAAAATCTACAAATCTTTGAATGTCAATCAAATGGATTATGTTAATCATATCAGTAAATAAATTTGTATTGCTTTAAAGGTCCGTTACTTTGTGACCTTTCAGTGATTAAAAAACTTACAGAAACAAGTGCATGATTAGTAAAAGTGATGTAAATGTCAAATGCCTAAAGGTTCGTACACACGTGGGATCGTGAGTCGCCCGTGTGTAGGGCCTTTATCGGGCAAAATGGACGTTCGTTGGGGATCGCCGAACGACCGACTTGGCGGATCCCTGAACGACCGTCCGTTTCAGCCGATAAAGGCCCTACACATGGGCTGATTATCAGCCGAAATGAATGGCCGTACACATCGTGTGTCGCGGGTCAAAACCCGCGATCGCACATGTGTACGAACCTTAAAATTAGGCTCTAAATTAGTTACTGGACTACTGGATGGGTTTACCAATTTTTAGTCTGATGGGTTTGTGTGTACAATGCTCTCTTGAGTTAAAATGTATCTGCGGGACCAAAACCAAACTGTCTTAATTAGCAAATTCCAAATTATATATTTATATTTGTGCTATGATGCCAGTTTGCCCCCTCTGATCAGTACCCTTATAGTCTTGGTATTTTAATGTTGGTCAAGGTAGTTAATGAACGTGCTCTGACTGCTATGGTTAAAACCTTATAAGAATTTTTTTTATCAGTGATAAAATGTTATCAGTTACCAACTAAGACTAATCGTACTTACATAATTTGCATGTGCTAGTTATTAATTTCCAGAACAACATGACCCCTTTTTAAATTAACACTTCAAAAATTGTGTGTTTTTGGCATCTATAGGGAGTAATTACACAACTAAACCTATGGGGAAAATAAACCTATATGGAAAACACAACTAAACCTATATGGGAAAAATAAAAAAATGTTTAGGAAATGGCATCACTAGATTGTATAGACTGATTAAATTGAAGTTTTAATTATAGGGAGAGTGAAACACTGGCAACCAATGCCAGAAAGGGATAACAATTCTGATCTAAACTAAATACAAATGTATATCTGGAAACGTTGTGAATATGTAATTTGACATTTTCACTACAGTAAATCTACCTACTATAACTCCATTAACTAGAAATATTTGAGTTCTCTAGTATTTATGTAAAAAATAAGAGTAGTACTGTGATACTTTTTCTATGGACTAACAGTTTATTTAGTAGACAGGTCAGAGCAGTACTGATTTTAACAAAGGTTTAACAAAGTAAAAACCAGTTCCAAAAGATAATAAGATAAGCAAAACAACAAGGGGGAGACAAAAAAAAAAGAGCAAAAAAAGGTGCCCAGGAAAGTGTAGAGGGCAATAAATGAGAGGAGAGATAACAGAATAATGAAGTGGTCAAGAAATGCAAGGGGGGAAGAGAAGGCAGGGAGGACCAAAAAACAACAACAGTAAGAAGCAAAATGAGACAAGTAAAATGTAGAGGTAATAAAATAGGAGAGATAACAGAATAGTGAAGTGGTAATCAGAATAGGACCCCTTGTTATTTTTCTTATCTTATTATCTTTTGGAACTGGCTTTTACTTTGTTAAACCTTTATTAAAATCAGTACTGCTCTGACCTGATGAAGAGGATTTAGCCCTCGAAAGCTTGTCTACTAAATAAACTGTTAGTCCATAGAAAAAGTATCACAGTACTCTTATTTTTTACATCAATATATTGGACTAATATGGCACTACAATATTTTTCTATACTAGTATTTATGTTAGGAATAGTTACCTGCTATGTTAAGCACAAACACATATATATCCACAGTTTTATCTCACTTATTATTTTATGGCCTGGCCTGTCAAGAAAGATAATTTCTCCACATCAAGAAATAATCTACGTTGTTATCTAGAGTTAACATTCAGAACAAAGGGAGCTGTTATAATGAAGGAAAAACTGTAGTTAAAAAGGTTGTTCCATTCTGATTGTAGTTCTTCCTTGTGTACTTCACTCCAATATGTCCTGTTCCACTCCTGCTCCTAGGGGTTTGGTATTAACCAAGATATCTAGGACTCAGTGTAAATACTTTGACCTATCAAGTACTGAGAGGAAACATGTCAGGTGAGGCACAATTTATTTATGCTTAAACTTATCCTTGGTATGAAAAGGGAAAATAGAGACACAGATGTAGAATCTGTACAACCTACCAAAACCACCTACAAACTTTGCTACAGGCCTGAATATTGCAATATTGTTAAATATACAAAACAATGTATACATGTGTGTGAGATCACAGAGTCAGAGTAATAATTGATACAAATGTTCATTAATTTTACAGAGAACCAGGGAGATTCAACAAAAGTTCTTATCATTTAAAATGGTGCTAATTTTGCCCCAACCAATCAGATCTTATTTAACATTTGAAAGCTGCTCTGCTTGGTTTTGGCAAAATTAGCACCATTTTAAATGATAAGAACTTTTATTTAATAACCCTGTATATATGTGTGTGTGTGTGTGTGTGTGTAGATATATATATATATATAATTCCAATAACACACTAAGGGGGATAATTATCTATAAGTGTTTCTTTGAATGCCTTTGTGGGGCGCTTGTGTTAAAATAATCATTGAAGCCCATATTCGTGTGCTATATCCTTTTTTGGGATTAACAATGCCCTAACATTTTTGTACTATTGTAAGTGTTAGAGTAAGTAGTAGTGTATAATTAATTCAGCTCGTTATGGCTAATATCATTAGTTAATGGTGGGTGATTTAGTCATCATGTAATCAATTTAACTTTTTACATTTATATTTTACCCACTGTACTGCATCTGCAATATATATGAATGTATATCAATGGAATTTTTGTCTGGATAAATCCATTTTGTTATACATATCACCCCTCACAGTGGTCTGATATTGAAATATTGTTATAATCATTTTCCTTAATTTTTAGAAATTATATAATAAAATCGAACCTTATGAAAACATTAAAATAAAGCCAAATAATACATTAAAAATACATTAAAGTTAATCACAAACAAATGAGGAACCAGAAATAATTGGATTCAAACCATTATATTTGTATGAGGTGCTTCATTAAGCTCTACTGGAGACAAAATTTTAAATGTACAGTAAAAATGTTTTAATTTTCTTTTAAACATATTGAATGCTTTCATATACAATGTTTAAACCCACAAATCAAATGTTGGACATCTCTTGAGAAACTATATCAATTTATGAATTTAACATGTATCATTGCTAAAAATCCTTTCTATTTTTAACAAAACTGTTTTTAAAAGGGGCTTAATAAGAGTTGCAAAAGTTTGCCTCTGATATTAATCTGTAGCAACCAACAATTTGCTGTCTTACTGCATTTAAAATAGATCTGATTGGTTTATGAAGATTAAAAACAAAGACAAACGTTTGCACCTCCTATTATATAGCCCCATAAATGTGCTTGACTTTTAACTGCTATCTGCAATCATACAACATCTTACAATGCTTTGTATACTTTAAATACCATAGACTATGATCTGAATCAATAACATCATTTTGCTTTTAGCAAGTTATTTAGTACTGTTGAATTTAGAACCTATATTTCTATATGAAAGGGTGATATTGAATATTTTCTAATGTTATTGCTGTCTTTAAAGGTGTTAAAATGTCTAAATATCATTTGTCCTTGACTTCCAGACATTTAGAGGTCCAAGAAAAGTAATCAGGAAACATCAAAGGAGTGATAAGTGTCAAATTTAAATTTTATAACTCTTTGAAAAATGCCTATTGATTTTGTTGAGTAATATCAATACATTGTTCATGTACCATCTCTGTTGTATGGAATTATTGCCGTACAATTAAAGATAAACTTCCTATATTATCCCTCTTCACCTTAAAATTGCCTATTTTAATTTATTAGAATGAACCAATCCTAGGTAAAACAACTAGTACTTTTTTCATTTGTACCATGTACTCAACATTTGTTCTAATAAACTGTGCATGTTTTGGTCTCATAAGAAGGAATCTTACAAGCTACCTATTCATTATAATTGAAATAGACAGTATATATTAAAAAGTGTGCGCATATAAGTACTGTGCCTTTAAACATGAGGAATTAGGTAAATGAGTTGGAAAAACAGATTATAATAGAAGAGGAAAAAGGGATCCAGTTCAGATTTAGAGGGTTTTATAATTATACTGTAGTTTATTTTTAGTTAGTTGACTCTGCTAGTAAAGATCTAGATTTACTCTTAGAAGTTCATCAAAGGATTTAAATAGCAGAGTTCATGATGGACTTGAGATGGCAAAATTGGAGGCTGGAAGGCTATGCATTTAAGGATGAGTGTATGAAGGAGCATTTTAATAGTTGACTGAGAGAGTAAAGCTAGCCATACATGGATTACAATCTATTAGATCTTTTTACTTTTAAATAACTCAAAGGCATTATCATTTGAGGCTCAAGCAGGAGAAAGCAGAAGAAATCTCAGAGGGGCGGAGCTTAACATTCAGCAAACCAGTAACAAGATGTCAGCAAAAGCTAGGCTCTGGAGGGGCATAGGTAAAAAAAAAAAAAATATGGCAACAGTATTTTTAAAGCTGCAGCTTCCAAATGAAAATACCTTGATTTTACGGTGCACTTATCCTTAAACTATACTATATAGAAACTATACAAGATGCAGAAAATATACTTTTTTCATTTACAGTCAAAAATATAGTCTACAGTACACTATCTCTCCTTTACATTACATTAAGTATTATTCATCACAATTTATACCTTACCTATACATATTTTGCATGCTCATGTTCACTTTTGGACTGTTGGAAAAATAAAAAAAGTTAAGCTACTGTAAGCTTATAGCCAATCAGAGCGGTGGTATTTAATTTTTTTATATTAAACTTACCGTTTTGTCTAATCATAGCACTCATATATTTGCATTCTCTAGCTGATAGCGGTTTTATACTTATTCTGTAAAAATAGCATATGTGGATTTGGGGCATTAATAATCTGATTAAAATGAGTGCTCCAGGGCAGAGTAATGTTTTTCAGTACAACTAGTGCTTTATCTAATAGTCATAAACATGTTTACACAAATATGCTTATTTTATTACAGGAGCAGCAATATTTGCAGCAAAATAAATTTAAATAAATATGCTTCTTTTTGATATCATTATATCAGTTTAAAATAGTTAAATCACAGCACGTATTTTACAGGCTCATTATGTTTTGAAACTTACTGTTTAACATGCTAAGCTAAGCAAATAAGCAATTTTATCGTGGTTGGAAACTATTTCAGCTGTTAAAGCTGGCCATAGATAGTTCAACTGGCTGTGTGATGGGGCAATCGATGGATACATTTTACTCTTCAATCTTGAACAGATTATTGATATGCTCAGAAATCTGCTGAAGTTGATGTGGCCTGAGGCGCAATGGAGAATTCTCCACAATGTCTGATTGCCTTTTGATCAATAAACTCATTGAAATTCATCAGGAGTCGATTGATCGAAAGGTGAAAGGGAATGGATGTTTGACTTATTCAATCAAATTGATTAAATTGATTTTTTTTGCTAATGTAGAATTCACGAAAAAGCATAACCTCCTATAATAGTTTTGTTTTTCTTTATATATATAATTTTAGCATCCCCCTATGAACAGTAGAGATGGCCGAACTTTTTTTTTAAGTCCGTTTTTGAACTTTCGAACTATATGGAAAGTTCAAAAGTTCGAAAACAGACCCATTAAAGTCAATGGGAGTCAAAAAGTTCAAAAAGTTCTAATGAAGCACAATTAAAATACTCGCGTATAGGTTTTAATGGACACTTTACTCACGGATTCGATGCTCGCGTTCGTGCCTAGATACCATGGACATTTTACTTGCGGATTCAATGCTCGCGTATAAGTTTTAATGGACACTTTACTCGCGGATTCAATGCTCCCGTTTGCGCCTAGATACCATGGACACTTAACTTGCGGATTCGATGCTCGTGACTAGATACCATGGAAATTTTACTTGCGGATTCAATGCTCGCATATAGGTTTTAATGGACCCTTTACTCGCGGATTCGATGCGAAGTCCGAATTCGTTCGAATTTGAATAGTTCAGCTCAAACTCGGGTTTGAGTTTGAGTTCTAGTCCATCTCTAATGAACAGTAACATAACTGGTCGAGTGCTTTAACTTGGGGGTAGTGTATATTTTGTGACAGTAATGGGAGACAATACTGTAGTGCAGAATTTAGGGGGAAATAAAGTCACCAGATAGCGTTGTCAAAAAAGAATGATAATATTCACAAGACGTTTTTCAACTCTCCCTTGTGTTTGCAAACAGACTTCTTTTCCCACAAAAAAAAAAATTATCTTTTCAGTTTATTTCCTAGCCAGCAATGTAAGAAAGAAAATTATATCCTGAATTATACATTCAGAATAATTTTAAAGGTAAAATCTATCGTTTATACTAGAGTATGTACGGTATATTTGAAAATATTAACTTTTGCTAGAAACAGAATACTCTTCAGCGTGCTGGAAGTTCCCCTCCATTACAGTCCAGCAGCCGCAAACATAATTACACAAAAATTAAATCCAGAGGATTCAATCCTGCATCCAGAGATATTAGTAAAATAAAATTCTAACATGTTTCGAGGCTCCAGCCACTTCAGACCAAAGACGTGACATCCCCACACACACCCATAAATAATTCACAAAGATGTGAAACAAATTTGAAACAAATTGCCACATACAGATACAAAAGAGTAGTGCATACTCATGCCCTGCATCATGCTGTGATCTGTAATGTTTGCGCATGCACTCACGCGATCACAGTGAACACGCATGGTAACCCTTTTGTGTGATTTTCCAGTCCGCTATTATGCACTGTAGTGTGGTCTTAAACAGTATGGATGTTACAGTAACATGTATCTTACTGAGATACTAATAATGGATAGTCATGTTTTATGTGAACATGTATAAACATATGTCTAGTGTCTAAAATTCTGGAGGTCAAGATAGAAAATAAACCATGTTTTTTTTTACCCTCAAGGTATTCATTTAAACCATATATAAGCAAATATTACTTCAAATGCATTCTTTTTTTAAATGTATTTATTTTAAATATTTATTTGAAATCACCAGCTAGGTGGGAAAGGCCATATTCCTCTTTAAATGGTAACTGTGGTTTCGAATTCTTCCAAACTAGTAGGAATTATATAAAAAGCCTTCCATCATACCTTCAAAATAAAACCTAAATCACATCTCTAGATAAAATTTGTGAGACGTTATTGCTGGAAAGGTTCAGCGATGTATTTTCCTGCTGATCACTTCTTGTTTTCAGTCATGTGACCAGCTTGTAGTCATGTGAACAACCTCTGCCTGCATTAATAGGCTTCCCTTCTCAACTGTCAATTTCCCCCCCAGGTACTTCCTGAGTTTCCCAGAATTAAGTCTTAACTGAGCCTGCTTCTCCCCCGGGGCGAGCCGGCGGGGCAGAGGTCAGGTGATGTCACTCAACCTACTGGAAGCAGGAAGTTTGAACATTCACCCCAATGTAATGTCTCACAGGCTCCATCCAGAGATGTGATTGTTGGCTCATTTTAAAGGAAATACTGCAGGCTTTCATTTAAGCCTAACTTGTTTTGAGACCACAGTTGCCCTTTAATTTGCAAACAATGTGCATAGACATATCCTGTTTATTAACCCAATTACTAGCTTAGGATCTGGGGAAAAAATAGTATTAAGGTCCATACAGACGTAGATAACATTTAAAACAAAGAAAGTGCTTTGCTAACTATTTGCATTTCTGGCAACTTTTAGAATCAAGTCATCAGTAAAGTTTTCCAGATATAGGAAGGAGAAAAAAAAGGTTAAACTGTTTATGAGATTTGTAATAGGTTCTCTCAACCTCTTAGTAGTATTTTCAGCACTCAGCTGTATATTGTGTGATTGTTTTTTGCATGTTGGAGAATGTAACTAGTTGTACCTACATATTATTTCTCCTTTCTTCCCCTTTGTGGTCTTTCTTCTTCAAACATTACCTTGGAGATATAATTAGAGTATTAGGAAAAATGTATTTCAATGCCAACAAACAATATATCATGCATAATTTGCAATTAAGATTACAGCACTGAATGTTCCTTCATATTGTGCATAATGCTTTTTAAATAATGTTCATATTCTTAGTAGGAAAGTTCTTATAATAAATCCATATATCATGCTCACTGTATCATTTATAATACCTCAAAAATGCATCAGTTTAAACCATCATGCTTAAGGTGAAAGTTGAAAGACAAAATTATATTAGTGAGGCTAATTAGTTTGCAAGATATGTCTAATGCGGGTTTTCTGCAGAAAAACTAAATACTCAGTACTGTATTTATAGAATTTACAGTTTTTACTCTAACACCGCATGTACTGATTTAGATAAGACAGGTTAGCGGTGCAACAAAATATATTTCCTAAAGTCTGTTTTCTATTTTTGCTAAAAATAATATTTTCAAATTACTTAGGAGTTTGAGTTTAATTAAACGTTATGCCTGTTTACAAGCAATTTAAAATCCTAAGCAAATAAATTAGTGTGAATTTTGTTGAGAGAAAGGATCAGGTTAAGAAATAAGCACAATCAAAACTGAAATGTAAAAAACAACAAAAATGTTACTTAAAGACGAATAAAGTGATAAGAAAAATCCAGTACAGTAAACCTTATTATTTCATAAACCCAAACCATTAAACACTTGTACTCACTATTTCAGACCGGCAAATCACTATAGTCATTGCAATGGATTCTCTATTTCTATATAATTCTGCATAGGAAAGTCACCAATCAGTAAATCAATAAATCCAATGGGAAACAGATAAGAAAAATGTTGTGTAATGTGTGCCGGAACTTGCAAGCAGGGGGCCAGACCTTGCAGCCAGGTCTGTGATTGGCTGAGATTTGGCTGTGATTTTTTTTCTTTAAAAATAACTTTGGGGGTGGGTAAGGAGAATCTACCTCATACTAAAAGGATTTAATGCTAGATGGAACAACAAGCAAGGGTGGATCCAGATGGTGTGTGTGTGTATGTGTGTGTGGGGCAAAAACATCACCACTATGAAGTGGCTGCATGGGAACGTGAGATTTACACTGAGATGCTCCTGGTCTGCAAAAAGAAGGTAGTAAAAAACAAAATTGGCTGAATGTATTTTAATGCTGTTTGGCTTGTTTTAAAGCTACAATAATGGCCAAACATATAAAATTATGGTTTGTGGGGTGGACATTCCCTTTAATGATAATTGAATTAACTTTTGTTAAATGAAGCAGACTTGTTATACCTAAATTGCCCGTGTCATCATTTTTCATCCTGTGAGGATCTATTTCTCAGCATAATAGTTGACAACAGCAGTCAAACTTTTTCATCATGGGACGTTACAGAATTTGCTAAATGAAAAGCTTCACTACCTCTCCACTTTTTTTAATGGAAAATTTTTTACAATGTTACATCCTTTTATATGATGCAATTAAAAAGCCTGTAGTCCTCTAATAAAATATCAGTTAAAAGAGCAATCATATTCATAATTTAGCGACATCTAATACATCTGTTTTGTGATTGAAAAAAGTAGCTAATGATATGACAGAGGCTTGACATTGCATGGAAAAATGGAATCGTATAATGTAGTTTAGGACCAAAGCTTAGACACTTGGCAGAAAATAACACATTCCCCTTAGGCTGCAACAGTATTAATTTAACATTACATACTTATTGAAAATATGAATTATATATGAATGCAATGCACAAACATATGAAAACTATGTGCAAAATATGCTTAGTCTAATGATCAACTATAATACAGCTACTCTGCCTGGTTAGTCACTGTGACTAATACACAATAAATGAATGATGGCTTTAATTTACACATACTTCAAAGTTAAAAAGGTCAATACACAAGCAATGAAAGATAATGTAATGATAAATAGTAAGCTATATAAGAAAGTAATGTTATCTTGTATAATTTATCAGAAAAAAAAGCAAAATACCTGTTCTAAAGATAAACAAATTAATACTCTGTGAGCAGGTCTAATAAAATCAGAAAATAAATAGAATAACATTTTCTTTCTCTAGTTTACTTCATCGATGATTACCATGAATTAGAAAGTACTTACATTTTATTATACAAATATAAGGTTGCAGATAGGAAATCATTTTAAAGAAATGTGATACACATATGAGCTTAATGAAAAATACTGAAAAAATTATTAGTTTAGATGGACTAATTTGGCAAATTATTTATTGTGCATAACTGTAGTCAAATGGATGCCCAGTCAAACAAACTGTGCTTTATTGGTGCAGAGTGTACAAAAGCAAGGTTTCACTGGAAATTTAGCAAGCTTAAATTATGTGATTACTAGAGATGGCTGAAACTGTTAAGTTTCGTTTTTGGATTTACGGATCTTGGGAAAATCCCGAAGGTTCAAAAAATCTGAAAACAGAACATGCTTTCAGGACTTTGGATCCCATTTTCGATGATTATGGAATGTACGAGTTATTTTTGATACTCCTCAAAATTTCCCTTTGAACATTTGATAATTCTCGAAAATACGATCGGAATCTACTTCCGATAGTATTTTCGAGGATTATAGAACAATTGAGGGTATTTTCGAGGATTATCAAAAATAACTCGAACGTTCGATAATCATTGAAATTGGGATCCAAAGTCCCAAAAACTGAACGATCCGTCCGGTTTGGACAGAACTTTCGGATTATGGAACTGAGGATCCCATCTCTAGTGAACACTACCCCACAAACCTGTGTCAGCCATATTTAAAGGGCATGTCCACCCCCAAAACTATAATTTAACCCCAAACTGGCCCCACTTTTAAAATAGTTTAAAATAACTAGTAGTTTAAAATAATCCTTACCTTACATCTCTGCTCCTTATGGTTCTCCAGCTATGCCTTTTCAAAGTCCAGGAAAGACTCCAAGCTGTCTGTGAGCCATCTGTTACATGCTGATTCATCGTCCTCATCAAGGTCTGAGCCATGCGCAGTCAACCCCCCACCACCACCTCCATCTGGATCCATCCTCAGCCTTTTGTTGCACCTAATGTGAAATTGGATCGCCGTGGGAGAGAAGGCTGTGTAAGTAGAAATCTGGGGCTTTTTTAAAAGAAATATTGTGGCAGTTGGGGGTGGGTAGGGGTTACTTACCTTACCCCCAAAGTTCGTTTTGGAGGTGAACATGCTCTTTAAAGTGACAAGCAATTAAAATTATTTATACATAATACATTATAATGTGCTGTTAATTAAAGTGCTAACGTGGTAAAGTGCTGTACTTAAAGTGCTGACATATAAAGAGCTATATGTATGATTAAGGTGATTAAAACTTACGTTATTCAAGATAAAACACAATTAATGGCCCTGAAGATATTTGTTAATAACCTACGTTAACATTGCAGGCTAACTTTCATTAAGAAAACATACAAGGGACAAGTTTTCATGTATGGTATTAAGATGCCTGATCCGCTTTCCATTGAAGTAGCACTTTTGATCAGTCCTCTCCTCTCTCAATCAGCGGATATGGTCAATACCCATGAAGTTAAAATCAGAGATTTCATGACCCTTTTCTAAAAAGTGTTTTGCCACAGGTTTAATTCTTCTCCCACATCTGTAAGCTGTTTTAATTGCTGATCGAAGGCCATCTATTCTCAACCTGAGGCTTAAATTTGTCTTTCCTATGTAATACAACCCACAAGGGCAAACAATCATGTATACCACATGAACCATGGTACACATGATGGTATGTTTGATAGTGACTTCCTGACTTTTCCTGTTAACATATGTTTGGAAGACTTCATCATCAAATATGACATCTCAGAGTTACTGCGGCTAAAAAACAGACCATAGACTTATATCTACATGGATTATTCCTGTCCAAATATTACTGGAATAAATATATACCACACGGATTCAGAATTAACAGAATATTGCTACATTTTGCTGCAAGTGGACAGCAGTCCTGAATCGATGTTCGTTTGATCTCATGATCCTAGTCATTGGGGAGGTGACCAGGGAACTAAAGGAAGCAGTAAAGAAATGTCACACATTTGAGGATGAAAGCAAAGAACTTTTTTTCTATTGAGACACATAAAGATTTCCTTAATAAATATAAAACACAACAAGATCTGTTTCTTACATTCTGAATCATGGAGCCGCCCTACACGCCCAGTATCACTTGGGAATTCACGCAACACTACGGATTATAGCTCGAAACTCTCAAAGGTCAATGATATCAACACACTATGAGTAGCTAGACGTCCGCAACGCGGACGGGCTGGGGAAACATGGTCTGTGAGAAAACATGGGATTTTTTAAGGGGTTGACAGAGTGAGAGAGTAGCAATGGAAATCCAGAGGAGGTGGCACAAGAGACAAAGGGGAAAACCGCTATCGCTCTGGGTAAATGCCTTGATCGTGATTCAATGTCCCATTTGCGAACGTGGGTAAATCCCGAAAAGGGATTTACTCACTGTGGGATTTTAACACCAGCTATCTGCTGGTGTTAAAATCCAGAGTTTAAAATTATTAAAGTGTTGGATGTGCGGGTGTCTTTTGCATAACCTGCACATCTGATGCTAATGTGGATACCGGTAGTGAACTGGTTAGCACGACTTTAACTCCATAAATTTGCCCAGAGCCTCTGGGTAAATAGGCCCCTAGGAGTCCTCTCTTTTACAATGTGGCTAATCATTTGTACCTACTACACGGACTAACAGTATTTGAGACTAAAATTTTTTTATATAATGTGAGCAGACAAATAGCTATTCGTGAAAAATATAGAGGGGATGCATACAGAATAACAACACCCCAAAAGTGTCCTTAATGTACCCAGTATTAATACTGCATTAAAAAGTTTCCAGTAGGTTGTAAACATGGAACAGCTTCAGGAAATGTCCAGAGGTAAGAAGAAATGCTCTAATCTAACTAAAGCTGAATGGGAAGCACTTAAGGGACTCAGTAACGCTGATACACTGCAAATTAGGCCAGCAGACAAAGGTGGGGAAGTAGTACTGATGGATTATGCATATTACAAAGGGGATATTTTGTCACATTTGAGTAACACAGAAGTCTTATTTATTTTAATGAAGACCCTACAGCACATATCCAGAAACAAAGTAGGATACGTAAAGAGAGAGCAGTTCAAGCAGGTATCATTACACAACAAACAGAATATTTATTCCAGAAACATCCAGTGTGTCTAATTATGAACACACTGCCAAAATTCATAAAGATGTACACTGGACTTCTGATCACTATTTTAGTGACTATCCCCGCAAATCAGGCCATCTTCTTGGTAACAATGGATGTGGCAATCCATTCTACAAATATGCACAAAGATGGACTGGAATTAGTCTGCCACACACTAGAAACCACACAGTTTGGCAAACAGGCCTACCGAGAATTCATTTTGGAAATGCCATAAGTGCCCCTTAAGGGCCCTATTTATAAAAGATCTATATTGTTATCGGAAAAATAATGATCGTTATTGGAAAATAACAATCGTTATCGTAAAATAACGATCAGTATTTTCCGATAATGATCTGTATTTTCCGATAACGATCGGTATTTTCCAATAACGATCGGTATTTTACGATATCATAAAATACCGATCGCTATCGGAAAATGACGATCGTTAACGGAAAATACCGATCGTTGTTTTATGATAACGATCACTATTTTCCGATAACGATCGTTATTTTTCCAATAACGATATCGATTTTTTATAAATAGGGCCCTAAGTGTAGAAATTTCCGTTTTGAAAAAAAATATTATATGGAGATGGTTGGGACAGCCATGGGGGCAGCCATGACCCCTGCCTATCCTAATATCTTGTATGTATGTATAGTTTATTTTCATATAAATGAAACTATATAAATAAACTGTACATATTTTCATGTATAAGTATGAGATGGAAAATGTTCTTTGCCCTTGGGGATTTATTTAATGCTTTATTACAGATTTATAGATGATCTCTTCATCGTATGGACAGGAGCTGAAAAAGATGTATGGGAAAACAGCTGGTATCTAGAACTCTCTAGATACCAGCATCAGATTTGCAATGCAAGTTATTGCAGTATCAATTGAATTTCTGGATCTAGCAATAACAAGAGAGAATGATAAATTGACCTACTCATTGTTCCAAAAGGAAACTGACAGGAGCATGTTTATTACAGGAGATTCCATCAGCCTGCATTTGTACCTAAATTTTTCAAGAGGGAATATAATAAGCACCACACAATTTATTTGTGTTAACCAAATTTTATTTTTTGGTTAATCTTATAAAATGAGATGGTGGTTTTCAGTGTACATATTAAAGGGGAATTGTCTCCTCTTTTAAAAACTACATTTAAAATACATACAGGATTATATTTCTGCAATCTATCTAAACTTAAAGCACTGTAAAGGGTGGGTCTTCCTGCTTATAATGTGAGCTGTAATATCACTAGTACTTGCTCAGCCCCCTCGCCACTGGTTTGAGCATGACCACTTCTCTGTTGCTGGGGCAGTGCATTATCAGCTGCTTCATAAGCATGCTCAGAAAATTTCCAACTATTTTTAAAGCTAGCGAAAAGACTAAAACATATTTTCCTTTCCCTAAGATGCTCATAGACAGAGGAAAGCACAGCCTCTGAAAAGAATGATTGTGTGAACTGAAACGGTAACCATTAATTCTTGACTTTTTCAATTTTCAAGTCTTTGGAAATCATTTATATTATCAATCAAAACATAAATTTATAAGGAAACAATATTTAATCTTAGTTGCAATGTAGTGCCCAACAGAATATTTATGTATAGTTTTGGTAACTACTGTATATAGATATATAGACATAAATCTGTCTTTATGACAGATTGCATAATAACGCATTACTGTGCACACCCTATGCATAAGGAATAAACCAACTCAAATTTAAAAACCCATGTAAACACAATAAAATATAATTCATATCTAAAGGTCCAATTTTTAAATTTCAGTTGGTGTGTATTCCTGTATTTAACCTTGTCTGTGGTGTGCAAAGGCTTAAATAATTGATATTTCGCTTTATTTCTTCTTAAAAAATGTTTATACTGTCTATTGAATGTCATTTTAATATTTTTTTCTATTTTAAGTGCATTATCAACTTAATATTCAATATAAAAGCTAACTTTCCTCAATGAGGTAAATGAAAACAGGCTGGAAAAAAGTGTAAATCTTATAATGCATAAAGAAAATGACATAAAAATGATCCACAAATAAAGCAGTTAGAAAAAAATTTAGAATTAAGACAGCTCAACAACTTGATACTTGAGACAAATCATATTAATTAACATTTTCATACCACATTATACAATGGAGAAATGCTATAAAATGTAAACATTGTTCTTACTGATATTATTTTACCAAAAGTTTATAGAGGGTTGATTCAATAAGATTATTATTTTATTATCAGATGTTAGATTTTTACTTCTGGACAAAATAAGGAGGCGTTCACGCAGATAGTAAACTGCTATAACTTAATTTATTGCGACATGTTTCAGAACAGTGTAACACCTAGTTAAATACACATACAAGCTCCACCCCCTGTATGGGGCCCCATAGTGTCCAAATTGTTTTTCAAAAATCCAAAATAGTCCATAGTCCTCTTCTTTGTGTGAAACAAAAAATACAAAGAATGTATTACATGACTTAACTCACGTTTTATACATGTAGTTTAAAAACCGCACAATATTTAAAACTCAAAATATCCATAAAGTGAAAAGTGCTACAAATTACACAGTATATAGTCGAATTGATTGTCAAAAGAGACCCGTGCAATACATTACATTGTATCAGTACATGATTTTGCTTCATAAAAAGTGACCTGTGCCATAACTTATGTTATCTTATCTTAATACTCAAACATATATACTGTACTCTCAATCTCACTGTGATAAAATATCTAAAATATTAATTAATAAAACTTACCTATCTTGAAGTATGATTGATCAATAATATGACCCGTAGAAACAAAGGGCGTGTCTTAATTTAATTTTTTTAAAATTCACCATGTATCATTTAACTTAACTAAAATGGTGTGTCCTAGAGAAAATCGATAGACACGCAAGAAGAGGGGATATTAACAAACTTTTAATGTAAGCAGATAAAATTGGATAAAAAGAATGCAAAGCTTGAATACAATAGGTTTAAACAATAAAAGGTGAACTAATTTTTTTTTTATTAAGACATGCCCTTTGTTTTAGAGTTAAACAAGGGGTACAACAAATTAACAAGGATTGTAGGGTAAGGGACAGAAAACAGTCCGTTTGGAAAGCTGAAGCCAGGTGGTTATGGACCCTGGATACGAGGATTCCCAAAGGTTTAAATGCCATATGGGATGTAGCGTGTCACATCTAGAGCTAATCTTTGGGGGGTTTGAAATGTCTTTTTCCGAGTATCCGTTAGTATTTGGATAGAGTCAAATTAGCGTATGTTATGTCCGATTATTGTTACTATTAAATATTGTGTATTATATTTTGTAACTTTGTTGGGTATCAAGTCGAGCTATATATTTAGCTACATACCTATATGATTAACAGTGGTTTCATATGTAGGATTTGTTACATATGGATGATAGAAGATGAAGTCCTTACCTTTTTATCCTGTAACGATCATAAGTAGGTATTTGACTCCACATATGAACTGATACAATTTTACACAACGGGTATGTTTAATAGAGCACAGAGCATATTCTTTCATATCTTGTGATGTGCAATTTTTTTTAAAGAGTTTTAAGTGTAAGGTTTTGCATTGCTAACCCTTACACTGCAGATGGCTCCTCCCCCGAGTGGGTAGGGCCTAAATTGGAGGGCACTTTGAATTAGAGCTCTGTGTTGTAAGGTAAGCCTATGACTAAGGGCCTTCCATAGCCTGAAACCCATCAGGCGAACCAGCAATGTACTTGTTACTTCTGTCTGTTCAAAAAAGGAGTTTTTATTCATTAAACTTGGATCCAGTATGGCTTTGTATACCGTGTGCGTTACCCTAAAGTTTGTCTTGGAGGTACACTAGGAGTTTTGGGATCTTGTGAAGAGGCCGGGGCAGACACACCTGGGCCACCCACATGGACATATGAGTATGGGTTCATAGAAAAATCATGTGTAACGCACTACCGAAGGGTATAATATTGGTGAAGGGTTTGGGGTCTCCGCACTCGTACCAAGCTACTCTAAAGGTGAGTTTAAATAGCGCCCAGGGGCAAGAGTTATACATGCTTGGGATTGGAAGGACAGACCTTGTCTTTTACGTATACTATCTGAGTAAACACCTCCTCATTTTGTCCAGAACAATATATACGGGCATTTTTGGGAGCAGTAGAATGAGGCGTGACAGACATTGTCCAGATGTGCCATTATTTGTAGTGGAGTTAGCTTTTTAGTGTGTCACTGCAGTTAGATAAGATCTGATTAGTTGCTGCAGATTTTTAGTGTGGGCAAATTTTTGCAACTTTTATTGCTCCAGTCCCATACAATTTTAAAATAAAGAAATTTGTGTTGGTGAAATAAGCTATTTGTCATCCAATAGCTACCTGTGTATATCTCAAATGGGGGTCTTCATTTACTTCAAATCAGTCCAAAATCACAGATATAACTAAGTATATAACATAGGACTCAAAGCAATTCAATTTGAGAAAAACATAAAGTGCAAAATAACTGAAATTAAAATGTAAGCTAATTACACACCCCCAAACCTAGATATTGATAGGTTAAAAATGGTCCCAGGTGCTCCTCAACATTTTACCCATTTACCCGCACCCAATCCCACATATTGGTTCCTATTTACTTCCTAGTAGCAGATGTCAGTGAGAGCCGTCAGGCTGATATCATGGGTTGAGAAAGGGCTCATGTAGTCCGAAACATGTCACAAAAAATGTGTGTTTGAAGTTAGCAGTACTGCTTTGGAGTCCCCTTCCTTCATTTATTTTATATATTGAAGTATTTCTGAGCTGCCTGGTTGGAGCAATGGAAAGGCCTGGGCTTGACTAAGATACCAGGTGAGCAGTGTGCAACACAAATTTGTTTGATATCGATCAATCAGTCAATCACCGGTGGCCGTTACTAGTCTGGCCTCTTGTGCTGCTGCTAGTGTACGTAAAAGGCACTTAGTAGCAGCATATGAGAACTTGAGAAGTTGAAGGATCGTGTGTTTCTGGCAGCATTTTTAACCTATCGAGGTCTAAGTTTTGCGGGGTGATTAGCTAAAGTTTACATTTTAGTTTAGGGATGGACATGCCTAATAACAAAACGCGAACCAGTGTACATTTTTGTTTCCAAAAGATTAGCAATCGTACAAAATTAAATGTGATCTTGCAAAGTTTACCCTGATCATATAGTATGTTTACATGGGTATTATGTCAAAGACATTATACTATTATCTACATGATTCTAAAATAAAAGCATTGTTCACTTTTTTCTTTTAAAAAGTAAAAGCTGTTAAAATCGTAATCACTCAAACCAATTATCTAATTGTAATTTGGTTATAATTAAGATAAAATTAATTTCTAAATTGTCGGGTGCTTTTCCCGCCTTATTTCATTCTCGCTATACATGACAAGGTTGTCCCTTATCATTCTTGATATTATCATTATGCATTGAACAATTCATGATCATATCCTCTTTAGTTACCAAAGCTTGGAATGAAGTTTAGAAAATAAAGAGGGCTCTGTACCGAGAGCCGCTATTGCTCTCTATTGCCACCTTAAGCCAATAGTAGCTCTCTGTGCATAGAAAATGGTGTTATACCATTCAGAATCTTTGCTTAACCAATTTTTTGTGCAAGCCACAGCCACCATTATTTGTGTCCTTACAGCTTTAACACACAAATACCTGATAGCGCCTCTTCATACATAGCCCCAAAGATATAGCTAGCAAACTCATTGAATTATGTTACAAATTTAGATTATCCATTATAAAAATTTTGACATTTCAACAAAATTTCTGCTGTCTGAAAACTTTAATTATGAATGTGTGTCACTTAATATTCTTTACAACATACAACACTGTGAATATGTAGCTTTCTGGCATTTAGAAAATGATCCTGGAGAAATAAACTTTTTTCTTTTTTCAACATTAATTACTATGTTACTATTACTATGTTAAGTAATAGTTTCTGTAACTAAGAAGGCCTCCATGTTGTTGCCAGTACAACTTCACAGCCCATGTAGTCATCAAAAAGCCATGTTCCCTGACCCCAGTATTCACTGTCTCTATGCAGTATTTTCTATACAGATGTCTCTATACCAAAAGGAAAGTTCCAGATAAGATCCTGATTGTTACACTGCAGTTTATTTAACAGCAAATGTGAATTACATACAGCCTTCCAGTAAGCTGATTTTACTGACTGTTACTCTGTTTCTAGCAAAACATTAATATTCTGTTTCCTACAGAATATTCTTGCTAAAAAAACACACTGCAAGTATTACTATTCTTGTACTGTACTCGATAGCAAATTCTGACTCCTATAAATGGGTTACAATTTGTAAAATCATGGAATATATTTTTTAGATCCATAAATAGATCTAAAAAAGCTTTTTTATGACTGATAACACCAACACAACAATAAACAATAAATTGTCACTTTTTGCATCAAATTTTATAATAAAATATTTAAGCTAAGAGATAAAAATGCTTTGCAGCTTATTCTTTAATTTCTAAAAATGATTTATTGAATTGAGTTTCTATTAGATGGTATCATAAATACAATCTGCCAAACAACTAAATCCTAATGCAATCTGGAAGGTGCATGGTTACAATTTCAACATCTTAGATCTTTTATACTAAATACTGTACTTAGTAATTGTTGTATATGTGAAGCAAAATCAATGCTATTTTACATAATATGACACAGTAGGCTTCTTATAAATCTTCTTAATACACATAACAATAGGAGAGACAATTAAAGGATAACTGTATTGCCTCAATGCATTTTAAAAAAAAAAAACTGCTTTCAAAAGAGTAATGGTACATTCCCATCAACCAATGGCAAGTGATATGTTAATCATGGCCCTGGGCCGTCTAGGAGGCAGGCTTTTAGCACTCATCTTTGCTTGAATTTAAACTTGCTTGAATTTACTACTATGTATCTAAAAGGGCATGTTCAACCCCCACAAACTATTAACCTCACAAAAAGCACCCACCAGAACCCAATCATAGCAATCATAAGTCATATGAAGGTGACATGATGGCCTTTACTGATGGCTAGCACCCAGAAGAGCTGCAAGGAAACAATAAATTAAATTAATTCTAGATTGTATAAATTTTGTAGTATATGTACATGAATAATATATGTAGGCAAATTTAAATGGCAAAAAATATTATTAAAGGGCATGTCCACCCCTTACAAGGCTCTTTTCTTAGACTGTGAGCAACATTGCAACAGGTGAGTAAAATGAAACTGGGTTTATGGGGATTCTCTCTTACAAGTTACATTTTTGTACAAGAGGTGGATATGCCCTTTAAACAAAAAGGAATAAAATGCTTTTAAACTCTGGCTGCTAGGTTGTACATATCCAAATAAATCCTTTGGTAGTTGAAATCTATTTTCCATTTTAGTTCCTGGATTATATGGCTAGAGAATGTCAGGTGGCAGAATGTAATCTTTAAACTATATTTAATTTATCTGCTTTGCCGATTTAATTAAATTCATGTGTAATGTGATTAAAATATACTTGTACTTTACATGGCTGCCTTCATACTGAGATATTTATTTATAGCATACAACCTTCATTCAAATATGGTTAAAGATTTTGGAAATAAACGGGTAACACTATAATTCAAAATAAATAAATAAATCATACCTACCATTACATGTATGTTTGGTGTACTTTGGTGTAGTGCTAGTGATTCACAAAGAAGAAACAAGATTCCACTTATGGTAAAAATGTAAAAAACACATATAAAAACATATAAAAACACAAGGTACAGTGATGGGAACAGGGAACAAAATTTGCCCCTAGCTTTGTGAACTTGTTTATGGTTGAATCTGAAAAAAATAGTTTTTTAAGACTGATTTTAAAGACAATATTGTTTTATGGCAATGTTTTACAGATGATATTTTAATTATATGTAAAGGCACGGAAGAGATTTTAAACTTTTAAAACTTTTTAAACTTGTTGAATATTAATAATCTACAGTTTATATCAGAATATGATAAAGAAATAATTGTCTTTTTAGACTTGGAATTATATATAGATGATTGGATAATAAGATCACACACACAATATAAACCCCAGTGGACTGCAATTTATATATTCTCTGAAACAGTTGCCATACAGAAAAATGCCAATAAAACATACCCACAAAACCAGTTTAAACAAATATGACGGAATTGCTCTAATCTCATTGTTTACGACAAACAAGCTAAAGATCTGGAAAGTATATTCCAGGAAAAGGGGTATGACATCTTATTACTAGAAAAAGATAAATCTCAAGTGCAGAGCACTACTCTATTACCAGAGAAACCGCAAATACTTTTCAGATGTAGCAAAAATTTAAAGGACCATCTAGTCCCAACCCATTTAGGTAATAATACAAGGAGTAAAGGTTTTCTTCAAGACATAAAAGGATTTTTTGGATGTGGTAGGTTCAAGGGCTGTAAAGAAAGTGTCAAAAAGGCACTTTTAAAAGTAAAAGAATTAAGAAGTACAACACCCTAGGAAGAATATGAGATTAGAGACTTGATTATCTGTAATAGTAAGAATGTAATATATCTTCTACAATGTGGCTTATTATATATAGGACGGACTGGCAGAAAACTCAAGGAACGAATTAGAAAACACATAAGGAATATACAAAATAAAGTGAACCATACAGCACTAAGACACTGGAACTCTTGTGATAAGAGGAACAAATTCATTTGGTTTAGGATACAATAATGTAACAGCCTGTGAGAAAAGGAAACATACAGGCTGCCTTATCGAGTCTTGAAACAAAATGTATTTATGAAATGCAAACATTATTCCCCAAAGGAACTTGACCGGTGGCGCTTTACCTAATATATATGATTACCATTGTTCTTTTCCTATTATATTTGTCATTGGCAATTTTATTGTTTTTTTTATCTTTTATATACCGCCTTCTTATCACTTTTTAGCACTTATATACCTTGCTATATCTATTTTATATCTGAAGATTAGATCATACCTTTTTATCACCCGTTTTACCCAAATATCCCCATCGAGTTTTATTACCTCTTAGTATTGCTGTATTATCCATATCATTTCCCTTATATTCGTTTTTATTTATCTATTTTTCTATTTTTCCATTCATTTACCATTTAAATTTTTCCTTGCTTTCTTTCTTTTTATATACATATGCAAGCGCAACCAATTTGGACCTACCATACCTACCATTACAGTCTTCAAATACAGTTTCATTGTTTGATTCTTTAAATGTACCGTATATGCCGGCGTATAAGACGACTGGGCATATAAGATGACCCCCCAACTTTTCCAGTTAAAATATAGAGTTTGGGATATACTCACCATATAAGACTACCCCTCTTTCTACGCATCCCAACACCTCCTTCTCTGACATTGGTAAACACAGACATCATGCCTCCTCCATCCATCTGGCCCACCCCTGTATCCAGCTGCTCGCATGAGTAGCAGCCATAACGCAGCCTCCTGGTTCCTGGTGACATAATCCGGCAATCCACCTGCAGCCCGTCCCACAGTTTCCTCCAGCAAACGTCACTACGCTACCCGCACGTCATCAGTCAGCTGACCGCCGAACAAGGAAGCTGCACCGCAGCAGCATTCGTTTTCTCCACTGGAGGTAATTGTACACCCGGCATATAAGACGACCCCCGACTTTTCAGAACATTTTTAGGGGTTTGAAAGTAGTTTTATACGCCGGAATATACGGTAATTTTATTTGAATACCGACATATAATAATATTAAACCTTAAATATTCTATACCTATTTACAGAGTATGTGGAAAAGCAATGTTTTGAATATGATAGATTGTAAGCTCTACAGGGCAGGGACCTCCTTTCCTCTTGTGGCAAAGCTCTAGCACTTCTATTTATACAATTTATATATTTATGAATTGAACTATCTATGTATTTTCCTCCTTTGTATGACTTTATTGTATTTGGTTACTGTACAGCGCTGTGTCCCTAAGTGCCCTCTTTATAAATAAACTATACATACATACATAAATATGTATGTATGTATGTTCATATGTATATATAGTATTCGATAGACCATTGTTCAAATCTCAATCAGTAGTGGTGCCTGTTAGAGATGGCCGAAACTCACTAGTTTTGTTTCGTTTTCGGATTCCAGGATCTCGGAAAAATCCCGAAGATCTAAAAATCTGAAGCCGGAACGAATTTTTCGATAATTTTCAAATGTACGGAGCTATTTTCCATAATTTTGCAAAATAGCCTTGAACATTTGAAAAGCCTCCAAAATACGATCGGAGACCATTTTCGATTTTTTATCGTATTTTCGAAGATTTTCAAACGTTTGATGCTATTTAAAAAAATTATTGAAAATAGCTCCATACATTCGAAAATATGTTCCGAAATCATGTTCGGATGGATCATTTGGATTTCTGAACTGAGGAGTTTCGTATCGGATCCGGGTTCGTGTCAGACCCGGATCCCATCTCTAGTGCCTGTGAGTGTGATTTCTAATGAATAGTTTCACCTACCACATGGCACTACGTGCTGTCTTTAAATGTGTATAAAGTGTATCTACTTTTTTGCATTACATTTGGCATAATACCTTAGGCATGAAAACTATTTAAAAAATTTAAATTATATATAAAATATAATTTTTTAAAAAACATTTTTAAATATAATTTGATCTATGCTATATATTGTTTACTTATATGGTGATCATCAGTAGTAAAAAAGTGGATGTTTGCAGCTAAACTTCCATTTATTTTCCATAAAACCTTGTGGTAGAAAGGGTTGCATATATGTTTGTTGGAAGATATAACAATTCAATGAGACATTGCATTGTTATATCTAAATAAGCTTCTTTTAGAGATTGCAGAAGATTGCATTGATTCAGGGTGGTGGTGCACTTTAGCACCCTGTGTTTGATTCACTTTAGCACCCAGTAGTATATATAATACACACCAGGCTCAAATTATAATGGGAGCAGCAGTGGAATATTTTATTTTGTTATACTAATTACTCAGCTATGTCACTGAGTGGTTATTAAAAGAAAATATTCCACTGCATTCCACTGGCCATTCATGTTCCAACCCCCATAATGGTTTTAGAAAAGTAAAACTGATATTTTAAAGGAAAATTATGGGGTTTGGAAAAGAAAGTTTATCGTGGTCAATTTCATCTACTTATTTTCTTATAAAATGACAGTATTGCAATGCTACTGAAATAATAAAGTCTTAATACAAAAAAATATTAAATGTACAAATCTTAGGTATTATAAGTAATAAGGTGCCCCATTATACGTATATTATAAGGATAATAAGTCACCTCAGAGTTGCCTGCCCTGTATAAAAGCACAAAGCTGCAAACCGTGTGCTTTTATATAGTTAGGGAACTCCTCTGTGATGTAATATACTTATATTACACTACAAGGCAATGTTTTACTTGTGTCAATGTGTCAAGTTTATTTTTAAAAAAATCCCTGAGTTCTCTAGGACTTTGTGGAGACCCGGATGGACAAAATCCATCCAATTGAGGGCACTCACAGGACTTGTACAGCTAAACCTCGTGTTCGGATACGGCAATCAATGCATTTTGGCCACCATACAGAATATCCTGACGATGGCATGTAGATGGATTTTATATATATTTATATATATATAAAAAATATGTATATACATATATGTATATACGGTATATATATAAATATATATGCGCTACACAAATATTTTCTTAATAAAAACAATAGTTTTTCATTTTAGCTTGATTTCTTGAGACTGAACTCAGTAAAATACAGAGTTTTGGAATTCAGGTATTTTATTCTGAATAGGGATGTCATGTTTCATGCAAATATATTGCAAAAACTCTACTGTGTATATTACTGAACATCCATTTCAGAGCTGAATCACAAAAGGCACTCTTGAGGACTGAATGCTTGCTGTGAGTCATATTATACATTGTTTGTTGACATTTGAATATTTAGTTCCTTGTACTCTTACCAAATAAAATATAACATTTACTATTAGAAATATGAGTTTAATCTTGCTCAATCTTGCTTAAGCTTATGTTGAGCTGCAATTTTTGTAGTAATAGTTAATCAAAGTCTGCAATTAACAAAACAAAAACCTAAAAACAAGCCTATGAATATTCTCATTTATCCAGGTCATGGTATATCTGTTGTATATCTTAGTTCTTAAAGACGTTTCGCTAGTCATCCGACTGGCTTTCTCAATTCAGAATGACTTGTCCAAGAAGGTGTTGACAATTAAGCACCCTGGAAAGTCCCAATTAGCATATGACAGTCAGGTGTTAGGAACCATCTGAATGCACGGTGTCGATTGCATTTAGGCTAATAGGTGTTATCAAAACAGTAGGGAATGGAGTACATTGTACATGGCAGACAGTTGGTGTCGAGCCCTCTCAACTCTATTCAGGCTTGGTTTCTTTATTTTCAAATGGCTCCTTTAATACCTCTCTTGAACCAGTCCTGTTCCTTTGCCAAGATGTTGACATAACAATGTTCAAAGGTAAGTCCTTTTTCCTTAAGATGCAGGTACATGGCTGAGTCCTGACCCGAAACAGGGACAGGGAAAAATCAACTAGATTAATGTTTATAGAAAAATGGGATTTATGCAATATAAGCTGTTGCGGCTTAACGCCAGGCTTAGTCCTTTAAAGGCCTAGTACCCATGATGAATTTTTCATACAATCATCCAGATCAATATTTAAGCTGAATTAGCTGTGAGACAGGATGTGCTTTCTAAAATGTCCAAATATTTTCATACAGTTAGTATAGTATAGCATTTGAGGTTGAATAAAGACATACGTCCGTCCAGTCCAATGGTCTGAGGAACAAGTACCTATAACCAAAACCCTTTAAAAATATATCTTTATTACTGTTAGAGGTTCCACATTAACATTGTCTGTCTCAAATCACAATTTCCTAGCCAGTTAAACATGCTGCTGAAGCAAAGCTCTAAGCACTCGCAACATTGTATATTCTACTTCAGTTGCTGATTAGCAATACAATGTTGCAAGTGCTTACAGATTTGCTTCAGCAGAATTAAAGTGTATGTACACCCCCAACAAAAATATCACTACTAACAGAAGACCCCCAAAAACCTAGACCTCCCTAGGTCTAAAGTGTTTAAATCGTTCTCTATAGATACTTACCAGCCCTCCTTCACTTGGCGTGCATGAAGCAAACAGAAGGGGCCGACCGACAGCCGTGACATCACTCAGCCAATCAATCCATACCCTATGCATGTAAAGTCATCACAGTTCTCTTAAAACCCAAACTTCATCTCCTTACAGCCACACATTAATACTCCTTAGCTGCCTTTAAATTGTCCCTTAGCTATCAGAAATCATTTTTGAAGATCTCCCCTTCTCCTCTAAATTTGTCATAGGCACTGATGTGAACTGATGTGAAGACCACTTGGTCACTCCTAGACCCACCAAATAATCTGTCTGCTTGATCCACCACATATCAATCGACCACATCAAACCCTAGCACCAGATAGACAACACACTGTATGGCATGTAGGATACTTGTAGCAGATAACCCTATCCACCTTCCTAATAATAGAGCTCCCAACCACTACGACCTTCCAAGAATTCCTTGCACTTGGTTCTACCCCCTTGTATTAAAGATGATAATCCCCTGGGTGCTCAAAGGATTGGCCTGCTCCATACAAGCTATTTCTGAGCTGGGAAGTAATTTACTACAGTGGTAGTGGTGTGCCATATCCATGCAGTAAGTCAAGAATAAACAAACTAACTTAGTAGTTAAGCAAAATCATGTTTATGCAGTAAGAGAACAAAATAAAACCTCCAAAATAAACAAACTAACTTAGTAGTTAAGCAAATCATGTTTACGCAGTAACAGAACAAAAAAACCTCTAAAATGTATTTATTTTTTTATGAAAGCTACCCATATTGTAGTGTATTTCAAAATAATATAAAGTATTCTTTATATAATGAAAGGTGGTGCTATCCTTTACAAAAAAAAATTATAAAATATAATGTTGCAGTATATTCATTTAGATGTGAACAAGAATTAAAAATCCATCTGCCTTCTTAGGCTCCAAGGCTTTCCATACACATGAGTAAGCTCCAATGAGCATGATGTTGCTACTCTCAAGCACAAAATCCTCTCATTAGTTTGGTTAGGTTGAGTTTTTGATCTGCAGCAATTAAGAGTCACACAAGAATACAGGAATGTGTGCATGAGGGAAAACAAGATATTAACCATTGTTACACAAATCTAAATTGTAAATGCTAATTGGGATGACAGGATAATCTGTTTCATGGCAAATGTATACAGAGCAATAAAATGTATTAAAATGATGATAGCTAAAAAAAAAGAGATGTATTAATGCAACAGCTAAATTGCAGGTAGGCATCAAGGTTCTTTTCAGTTATTCATAACAAAAAGGGAAAACTTTAGATATGCAACCAAAGATACACATCACATATAATTTTCATAGCAAACACGGCCCAGCTGCTAATTGGTACATTCATGTTTTATTTAGGTGGGTAAATATTTAGACTAAGGGTAGTGCTACACCATGATGGATACAATCAGCTCTTTCCTTTCATGTTTTTTGGTAAATATTTGGTGTCCTCAGTCCTAATTTATTGTTATGCTTTAAGCCATTTTTATACCACCTAATGTCATTTCAGAAGGTATTTAAGACTACAAGAGGCTTCTTGACCAAAATATATATATATATAATTTGTATACTCACAGCACTCCACCACTTCACATGGTCCGGTGCAATGCCTATGGACACATGCTTGTGTTGTATCCCATACTACAAAGAAACTGTGAAGGCAGCACTCAGGACTCTTGTTTCAGTTTCTGTAATTTTATTGTTACACAGTCATTATCATACAAGGCGACGTTTCAGGAGTAATATTCTCCCTTCTTCAAGCTCTAAAATAGACTGTTACACACTTACAATTTCCCCACCCAAATTTAAATGTCCCAACAGGAAAGGACATCTTCCCAACCTCTATTTAGCTTTCAATTAACCCTTTCATTGTTACTAAATTAACATCTCACCTACTATAATCACCATATTTTCAAAATTACTCTTGCCATTAAATGCATACAATAACCACAATATATAATATAATATTCAGACTTTATACACATATTCCCATATATCCAAATCTTCAATTTGATTGTAACCAGCTTGGCCCACGGGGAGAACCAAAAAGGAGCTACAAGAACAGATATAAATCATAATCTTTGTTGAACCCCCTGGAGCCAAAGTATTTCGTTTTTTTACCCACCAAACTTCCCGCTGTTTCGATTTCAGCTCTCTATCTCCTCCCCTCAATGGAGTTAAAACCATTTCTAGTATCATGTATCATAATTCATTATCCTTATGCCCTGCCTCTATAAATGTTTGGAGACAGGTAATCGAGTATCCTTTAATCTAATACTAGAACGGTGCTGGGATATCCGTGGTTTAACCATTTGAGTGGTTTCCCCAACATATAACAATCTGCAGGGGCACCACAACACATACACAACAAATTTGGTATCACTTGTGATAACCCCAAATATCAAACTTTTGGGAGGTATGTGGGTGTAAGAATTGTGTTCCCCTGTGTACTGTACACACGCACATTGAGTGCAGTGCAGGCAGTGGAACATACCCTGTTTACTGGGTCCAAAAAAAGTACCCTTTTGAATTTTATCAGAATGTATCACCGACCTAACCAATTTGTTTCCCAATGTTCTACCTCTTCTATAAGAAATAAGAGGTGGTTCCAAAAATTCTTGGACCCCTGGATATGCTTTACTCAAAATGTACCAATTCCTATGTATAATTTGACCTATCCGTTCGCTACCTATCCTGTATTCCATAATCAATGGAATACGGTCAATCTTAGATTTCACTCTCCTAATTTTTGTTTTGTTCTGAACCTTATGTAAGGCTCCTTCCAATACATGTTTCGGGTACCCCCTGCATTGAAATGTATTCACCATTGTTCCCAACTGTGTGATCCAAGTTTCTGGTTTACTAACTATTTTGTACACCCTTGTAAACTGTCCCATAGGGATTGCCTTCCATACATGTGAAGGGTGAAAACTCTGGTATGATAGTAATTGATTCCTATCAGTCTCTTTAGTATATAATTCAGTATTTAAACCATCATCTAATAATACTGCTTTAATACCCTCTATATGGGGAATCGAAGTATAAAGTGAGGACACGTCTAAAGTGACCAACCACACTTCATCCCACTTGTCCACCTTTACTGTTCTTAATTTATGCAAAAAATCCCCTGTATCTCTCAAATACGATTGTATACCCTGTATCTGGGGTGCAAGAATCCTGACCAGCATAATAGCCAGTGGGCAAAAGATGGAACCCACCCCGGACACAATAGGCCTCCCTGGCGGCTGGACAGGACTTTTGTTCACCTTAGGAAGGGTATATAATACCGGAGTGACTGGATGTCCAACAGTGAGATAATTTTTAACTTCATTATTAATAACACCTCTCCGTACTGCATCATGCAGTACAGTCTCAATACATTTACCAATGTCCCCAACAGGATCTCTAGGTATCTCCCTGTATACATCTCCATCCGCCAGCTGTGTTTTAATCTCATTCATATAATATTCAGTGTCGTGTATTATGATTGAACGCCCTTTATCCGAGGGCTTAATCGTGATATCCAATCGTTTTTCCAATAGGGATAAAGCAGAATATTCCTCAGTAGTCAAGTTATAATGAACCTTCTTAGCAGTAATGTTACTTAACTCTTTATCACATTGTTCTTTAACCTTATTGACAAAGGCATAAATTTACTTTTAACAAACAGTCCAAAATCTTGTAGGGCTAGTCCCTCTCCCATATCAGGTCTCGTGGACATCACTGATTTCTGGGCAAAATGTGCTTTCAGTCTTATTCTCCTGAAAAATGAATATAGATCAATGTCTAGTTGAAAAGGTTCAATTTTGACCGTCGGGCAAAAGCCCAATCCACGATTTAAAAGAGACCTTTCAACATCAGATAATGTTACCTTAGAAAGATTCATAATTACATCTTGCCTCGTCGCTTCTGGGCTAGCAGTGAACGTGGATCTAGTGTTACGCCTTCCATGGCTCCTCCGACTGCCCCTTCTTCCCGGCCGGTTCCGGTGCCTAAAATCCTCTGGTTTCCTCAACTCTGGAATAGATTTCCATGTACGGAGGCGTGACCGCTCCCGGCCACCACGTTCACGTGGTTGTTGGGGGATGGACCAGTTGTACACACTCCCGCACTGATAGTCTACCAAATCCCGCGCGAACTTGGTCCGTTTGAACTCTTCCCCTTTTCTTCTATATGATGTCATTTTGCATTCCAAATCGCTCATCATGGCCACCAAATCTGCACCAGACATGGCATCTTTCAATTCCATCTCCAAACATTCAATCTTGGAAGTAAGAACAGATAATTCAGAAGTAATGTATTCAATATTCAACATCATGATATCATATGAACATTTGTTCAAAATCTTAATGTATTTTTGATCTGTCCTGGTTTGTCATGTGTGATTTTAATCTGCAATTAGATTTTGACTCTTGTCATTTTGTATGGATTAGTAAATTTTTTTCATATATTAATAAATTATTACATAAATAATTTTGCAATGTTAATAATACATTAGATGGAAGTTCCTATTTTTGTTTGTTTGTATATATATATATATATATATATATATATATATATAATATATCCTCCTTGTATACTGTGGGTGGCACACTACCAGCCACTATAGAGCTTGTCCAGGCCTGTCCAGGAGAAATGAAAGGTATGTGAGGTGAAGGGGGTTATTGAATGGTAGAAAGGAGAGAGAAGCTGCCAGAGAGAAGCTATAATTACTGCTCTTAATATTTATAGAGTTTGAGTGTAATGCAGTTATTAATTGTTCATCTGCACAGCACTAGCTAGAAACAAGCAAAAATATTAAAACCAATGAGAGATGTATGGAGGGCCCAGATCTGCTATTTTGCCTTGGGCCCTATTTAGCCTTAATCGGGCTCTGGGTATTATATTACTGATGACACCTTCAGTACAGCAGCAGAAGATCTGGATCATAGATTTCTTAGGAGGGGTTACCATAAGAGCCTTGAGGGAGCTAGTCATCTAGCCAGAAATAAGAGCCAACAGGAGATATTAAGCCTTGTATGTATGTATAGTTTATTTATAAAGCGCCACTTGTACAGTAATAAAAAGCCTTAAACCTAGAGAAAGTGCTAATAACTTAAAGATTTGTTTTATAATCTTACACTAATAATAATTACTGGAAGGAAATTAAAGGGATTTTATCTGATAAGTGGCAAATTTAAGCAAGAAGGAATAAGAATTTAAGTGAGATACTTGTTCATAGCCATTTTAAAAGGACAACTTCTTTGCTAGGAAAGGGGATTAAACTAAAAGGAATGTTTAATACAGTACCTGCAAGTTATCTAAATATGTCAAGAGGACAGATATCAATTATTAGAGTATTTAGAATGCACCAGACACCTGAGGAAGGGGGTAACCCTGAAACCTTATGCACATACCAATGTCACAATAAAGTTGACACACAAGTGAGTGCATTCCTCATCCCATATTTTGCATTATATTTTGCATTTAAAAGACTATCTACCAAAATTGTAAATATATAAACTGTAAAAATGTAATATACTGTACTTACTAAACTGTACTTGTCAGCCATCAAGATTATATGTAGGCAAACCCAACACAAACTGAAGTAGAGGCTTGTCTCACATGTATCTGATATTAATTTGGCAGCACAAAATTTAAGTAAAAGTGTTACAAGTGTGGTATATGATTTCTTTGAAGATCATGGGGGCAATCCTTTAAGCTTGGCATGTTGTGAATAGAACAAGGTTGTCTTTCACTAAGAAAGGGAAATATAAATTAAAGACACTTGCAGCGAGAATATCTGAAGATTTTGTCCCCATTAGGGTCAAATGTCTTTATATTAGATCAATGTAAAAGATATAAACATCTTTTGACATTGTTTAAATTTATTTTAGGACTGGTTCAGTTGTCTCATAATTTGGTTTCATATTCTTTTTAATATGGTTTTACCCTTAAAGGCTGCATGACTAGACCTAGAAGTATAAGTGCAGTTACAGACTAGGGATGGACTAGAACTGGAACCCGAGTTCGAGCCAGATTTTATGATTTCATACAAACTCTGACTTTTTAGAACTCTCCGTACTTCAAGCTTTCAGGTTTTTCAAACCCGCCGACATATTATCGATAATTATTGAGCATTCGGGGACTAGTGTTTTTTTTTATCAATAACCCTCAAATGTAGCATCCGCTAACCCTCGAATTTACCCATAACCTTCGAATGCGGCATTCAGTAACCCTCGAATTTAGTTATAACCCTCGAATGTATGGTTTGCTAAAGCTCAAATTCATCAATTACCTTCAAATTCAGCTATAACCCTCAAATGCGGCGTTCAGTAACCCTCGAATTTGGTGATAACCCTCGAATATGACTCGATTTCAGTAACCCTTGAAATGCAGCAGCCTGACAATTGCCGATCCTGAAGAAAGTTAGTATTTAAACATGTTTTGGTGATATGTATGTGTTCCCAGGTCCCATAGACATTTACAGTAAGTTACCATTGCTATTTTAACTGTATTTATTCAGAACTTTTCAAACTATGTTTTCCCCATTGACTTTAATGGGTCTGTTTTCAAGCTATAGAACTTTTACTAAAGTTCTATTGTTTTAAAACAAACCAAACTTTAGGAAGTTTGGCCATCTTTACAGAAGACTAGAGACTCTACAGTACCCTCTTTGTTGTGCATATTCTTGAAGGCTGTGTGACCTGACTTTTTAGATTTGGCTAAATAAATTCACCTGTTTACAAGTCCTTGGAGTGCTCTGATATCTATTTTTAAGTGTATTATTGGATCCATTGGAAGCACCCGGACATTTACACTTCAAAAGAGAGTGCTAGTCGTTATTTCCCTGTATATATATCTATATATCTATCTATATATCTATATCTATCTATCTATCTATCTATCTATCTATCTATATATATATATATATATATATATATAAAAGGAATAGTCCTGAGCACACCTCACTAATCAATTTTCAAATTTATTAAAGTTTCGCAACTACATTGAGTTGAAAATTGATTAGTGAGGTGTGCTCAGGACTATTCCTTTTTGTGGCTACTTTTTGGCAGACCTAGGCATCTGCATCCTTAGAAGCACCCATTGACCCAAGAACACGGACTGAGTGCGGGTGTGACTCTATTCTTCAGCCATCATGGACAATCAAAAGAAATACTGTAGAAAAGGGTTAGGACTGATGCTGGGATACTGCCTTAAAGTGGCAACTCAGCTTGCACATGTTTGTACAAACAATGTAACTAAAGGTATCCATTTTAACCTCAGTGCAGGTGATTATCCTTCATTTCTTGCAAACATGTCTAATTCTTTTACCCCATTCATTTATAATTGTATGTGTAGTTGAGTGTTGGAGTCTTTTGTGTATAAATTGCTGGTCCTCCATTGCACCGCACCTGAAAGTAATTTTGAACAAAGGTTTCAGCAGCGTATCCATATATTTGTATATAAATATGTAAATGTAAACAAAGGGGATCCACCATTTTATTCCAACAAACATGGATAATCAAAAGAAATAGCAATTGTAATCTTGTGTCTGTCAGGTGCATCAGTATCAGGATACTGCTCCCTAATATCAAAAGCTTCTTCTACTAGAACATGTTTTCAAGCTTTGAGATGTTGTTTTTTAGAAACCATATGGAATATAAATGCAATAAATGCACCATTTGATAACACTAAATGGTGGGCAATACACAACAGAGAAATTGTTTTAGGCCACTGCATCTCCCTCAAACAGGTAGTCCCATGCCTGGCAGATGCATCTTTCGAGGTACAAAAATGTTTCCAATGAATCATACAAGCATCATTAAATTGCTATCGGAATTAGTAAAAAAATAATCCATTAGTCATTGATACAAAATGCAATATGACTAAATCAATGCTGTGTATGTTGTCATCCTAACTGGGTATGAAAACTGGTTAATAAATAATTTGTAAATATTACAAATTACCCAGTAAAAAGCCACATGTACCATAGCCACAGCTTTTATATTAAATTGGAATGAAGTTTCAATGTGATAAACTTGGAACTCCTGACATGGATTTGAGCTCTCCATAATTAAAGCAGTGTATTTTATCGCAGTAACATAACATGATTCAGTAGTTGCAAAAATCGCTATAACTCTTCCCTTTTTGTTGTGTGCAAGATCCTTTATGCACAGTTTCTCATCTGAAAAGAACTAGCAGAAAATTGTCTCTGGTTGAACTCTTTCTAACCAAGCATTCTGAGTAAGGCAAATGCGAGTTTTTATTGCCAATATGCTAATAGCTTTGTGCTGTTGTTTACAACTACTTTAGAGATTAATTTAGGGTAGATGTAGAAAGGAATAAAATATTCTGTCCAATTACAGAATCTGCCTTTCAGTGCCAGGAAAATACATTATTGTTACACAAACAGAAATCATCATAGCAACTTAAATTATATAAAAAAATATACACAGCACATATTTCTAGTGTGTTTAAATGGTTTGGCATTACATTTGTGTTAGACAAAATTATAGGTGGGGTATGTCATTTTAGCCTATTATCTTCTTTAGAGTATCATATTTTTATTTTGTTTCAATATATACATGCTGTCAAACTTTTATTTTTTCCATTAGACATATTTAGACTGGCTATGCACACTAGAGATAGACTAGAACTCGAACTTGAACCCGAGTTCGAGTGGAACTTAACAAGTCCGAATGGACGCGGACTTCTTTAACTATCCCGGACCTGGATTTCTTGGACTTTCCAGACTTGCGGCTGTATTTTCGATAGTTTTAGAATTTATTGACCGTTCGCTAACCCTAGAATGTATTGTTCGCTAACCCTCGAATGTATTGTTCGTTTTCGGTAACCCTTGAATGTACGGATCATTTTCGCTAGCCCTAGAATTTATCATTTGCTAACCCTCGAATGTAGCCTTCAATTTTCAGTAACCCTCTAAAGTATCCTTCATTTTCAGTAACCCTCAAATGTATGGATCGTTTTCGCTAACCTTAAAATGTATCATTCGCTAACCCTCGAAAGTATTGTTTGTTTTCGGTAATCCTCAAAGGTATTGTTCGATTTAGGTAATCCTCGAATTTATGGTTCTATTTTCACTAACCCTCGAAAGTATAATTTGGTAACCCTCAAATTGACCATAAACCTTGAATGTAGCTTGCCTGCTCATGTTTAAGAAGTGTTTTAAAAAGTTTTGGTGATAGTGACATGTTCCCCAGACCATTTCCCAGGTGCCACAGCCATTTACAGTAAGTTATCTTTGTTAGTTTAGCTATAAATCATCCGAACTTTTCGAACTATCACTCTCACATTTTAATGGGTCCGAATTCGAACTTTTGAACTTTTACTGAAGTTCGAAAGTTCGAAAATGGACCAAACTTTATGAAGTTTGGCCATCTCTAATGCACAGCAAAAAAGTATAGCCCAACCGACAAAGGAAAAGTGGCAACATTTTAAGTATTTCACACAGTGAAACCCTTTAAGCCATTTCTGATTTTCACAGAACAATGAATAAGGTACAAAACTCTGATAAAGCCCTGCCCAGTGTAGGGTAAAACCATAGGGTAGGATAAAACAGGGTAATAATACCATTATTACATATTTACATATGGCCAGAGACGCAGGGGCTTGTGTTATGTGGGTATATGTACAGTCTTTATATATTACTGAAGATAATAAATTGGCTTGTATTACTCATCATATTATAGTTGCACAACTCCAAATATTTTTATTCTACTTACACTACCTCTTAAATACACAGAAAATTATATGACACCATTACCAGAGGTATTTTACATATGAGTAGTAGAAAAGGCAGCTAGAAAACTTAGGGAGAGAGGGACCAAAGGAGAAAAAAGCCCTTCACTGAGCATAAAAATGGAGAAACACCTTCTTATAACAGAAGGCCTCTTGCAGTCTCATGCTATATTGAATAGCAATGCCCACAAAACCTAAGAAACAAGAAGTAATTTCTTACTCCCATGTTCTCCAGAGTAAGGGGCGGAGATATGCAAAATACTCCTTTATGTCCCTTAGCTTATGCATGTGTCCAGAACCGCTGGCTAATAACATGCAATATAGCTTAATATATAGAGCCAATCATTTGACCTGCAGACACAACACAACGTGTTTCAATCTTGTTAGAACTCGTCAGTGCAAGATACAGATTCATGGCTCTATGGTGTAGGACTTGGGCATACAGTAAAAAAGGCAGCTAGAAAGCTTAGGGAGAGAGGGGCCAAAAGGACCAAAAAACCCTTCACTGAGCATAAAAATGGAGAAACACCTTCTTATAACAGAAGGCATCTTGCAGTCTCATGCTATATGAATAGCATTGCCCACAAAACCTAAGAAACAAGAAGTAATTTCTTACTCCCATGTTCCTCCAGAGTAAGGGGCGGAGATATGCACCATAGAGCCATGAATCTGTATCTTGCACTGACGAGATCTAACAAGATTGAAACATGTTGTGTCTGCAGGTCAGATGATTGGCTCTATATATTAAGCTATATTGTGTGTTATTAGCCATGCATAAGCTAGGGGACATAAAGGAGTATTTTGCTTATCTCCGCCCTTTATTCTGGGGAACATGGGAGTAAAGAAATTACTTCTTGTTTCTTAGGCTTTGTGGGCAATGCTATTTATATAGCATGAGACTGCAAGATGCCTTCTGTTATAAGAAGGTGTTTCTCCATATGAGTAGTGAACTGTAGAATCATGTACAGTATATGTGTATATAGAGTGAATGTGCGTGTGTGGGGGGGTACGTGACTGTCACCCATCTACTCTTTACAGACCAAAAAGCTTGTCCCCCAAAGGTTATATTAAAAATTCAGGAGAGTTAAAATTTTCAGACGGTACGAGGAGGAAGCTGTACCTGAACATACTAAGTTGAAACAGTTATCACATTAGAGAAAAGTGCAAATCAAAACAGTTCTGCAGTAACAATCAAAACTCTAACCAGTAAAGGCTTTAGTTCTCCATGTTCATATCAGACCTCTGTATTCAGTCTCTTCCTGAACTTAAAGGGTCTTCTCATAAATCTATAATTCTATATGAGTCAGGAGCAAGTATTCCTACCTCTCATTCAGTTTTCATTTAAAAGTAATTCGCTTTAGAAGTTGAGCTAGTGGGTATTTGCAGCTTTCAGTCCCCTTGACTGATTTCAAAGGAAAATATTGTTACAAAATGATGTCAGGTATGCCATTTTTCTGCCTGACCCTGACTATGACACTTAATATTTGTAAAAAAAAAATTCTTTAAACTCACCCAGGGTGACTGAAAGATGCAGAACTTATTTGTTTAAAAGCTAATTACTTTTAAACAAAAGCAGAACAAGATGTAGAACCACTTGCTCTTGACTCTTTTTTATATATATAAATTATAGATTTATGGGAAGGGAAGTTTTTTCGGGGTATTGCGACCCTTTAGCCACACCCAATATATTTCAAATCTCACAGGTTCCCCAGCTCCCCATGGGGCAATCCTTTTTTCTAGCAAATACTTTACAGTTAATCTAAACCTGGTCTCATAATGGACATGCCCTTTCTCAGCCAATATAAAAAAGTTCTGTTTGGATTATACATGCAGATTCCTGGGTGGGCAAGGCAAAAGCATTCCATTTTGAAAAGACCAGAGGAGTTTTCTCTACAAAACAGTAAGTTTTAACCTGCATTTTCTCCAAACCCAGAACTTTATCACTCTACATGAGACCCTTTTACTTAGAGAAACCATGTTGTGCTTGTACAACATTTCCCCATGTAATAATATCTGTGAAACAGCGTTTAATCACTGTGCAATATATATCTACTGCTTGTGGGCACACACATTGTACAGATATACACGTTATAAATTACCATGATGCTACCAAAAAAATTAAGTAGCAAAAAGAGATTTTTTAAAATGAAGCCTTTTTCGGCCCTAACACATGGACCTTTTCTCAAGCCCAGGGCACCCCCCCCCCCCCCAAAAAAAAGTTATTTTTTCATCTGTTCCAGGTAATCTGTATTTTGTTTTGTTTTATTATATATTTTCCTAAATAATTAAATTACTGAAGTCCTACAGTCTTAATATATTTTGTGTGTGTTTGTGTGTGTGTCAAGATTAAAATACATTGAAAGATGATTGGTCTTATCTTGCCTCATTACACTGTGATGAGTACACTACATTTCAAAAATGGCATTTAGCCTGACATGTTGTCTGACATTCATAATAAATAATTGCAGTTTCAAGCATTAGTGTAAGTGACTTCTCTGTAATAGTTGTTTGTAACAGGATCATTTAACTCAACACGAATGACATAAATTGAGCTGGAGATCAGTAGTATTGTTAGAATTTTCTTAGCAGCCTTTTCATGCAGAGATCCGCATAACCGCTGAAAACAATATTTTTATATATCTGTGTTCAATGGCATCCATGCTGTTTTTACCATCTTGTTTTTTTCTTTCTAAATGCTTGACTGTTGTGATATGGACTTTGTTCCTTTTATTGCTGAATGGTGCTACTGAAATGCATAGCAATTTTTCATGCAGACCCTGAAGTCTGTAACCTCAGCTATCAGTTATTTCAATCAATAGGAAATGTGGGTTATAATGCTGCAGAAGGTTTGTCAGGAGAGAAGATTGAAAAAAAATGTCTCTATAGTGTATAGACATAGTATATGCAGGTCATAGTTTTTTTTAGGTGATGATAATCACTTCCTCAGCTTTGTCTTCATTTCTAATAACATCTTATTATGATTGGTGTAGATGCTGTTATGCTTCTTTCTCCTGTTTTAATTTCAATCCAAGACAGTATGCGCTGTCACATTTTGTGACATATGACATGTGGGACACAATTACTATCCCCCCAGAACTGCATATTTATAATAGTATTTTGCTGGATTCACATCTCCAACATCATAATACAATTAAATGATAAAAGTAAATGCTTGATATTTAGCAAGACAAAACAAATCTACTACTCTAAAGTGTCTCAGCAGCTGCATGTGCACTGGATTAAACATACAATATCATCACTAAGCAAATAATAGTCATTTTACTTTAAAATGAGCCAGAAGCTGTGACTCTCATGGAAAAGCTTTAACAACTGCTATTGGTGACAGGTTTTCCTGGTAGATGTCAAACACTGCAGATGTCAGGGTGGGCCCTATGCTTTCTACCAATATGGCCTAATTAGGACCCTAATTTTTTTTTTTTTCCATTTGCACAACTTGCCCAGGCTTTATGTGAATTAGGGACTTGGTTTTGGGTAATAACTAAGAAGGACATTTTATAAACAACAAGAAATACTAGTTATTTTGAACATTGTTGGGACAATTTTTGACTGGCATCTGCTGTACCCAACAGCCCTTTTTACTTTCACTATCACCCTATAGATTTATTTGTCTTGCAGCTTTGTGGTATGCTTTACTGTATTTTTTGGTAAAACAATCCTACTTATTGCTGTGCCCCCCCATCCCCCTCCGCCAGAGCCTACATTTTCTACTAGAAACATGCTGGTATCCTCTTTCTGGAACATGTCATCTGCAGCTCTGCCCTGCCGAGATGTCCTTCTCCCTCCAGCTACCTGGGCCTCCAAACGTAATTTCCGGATGTTCCACGTATGTGCACGCATGACGTCGGCATGACTGTGCGCGTGGGTGGTGTAATCGCATCGCTCCATGTTTTGTCAATTAATTTTGATACACCCCTCTGAAGAACAACAAAAAAAATATTTCAACATCAATTAAATTTGAGAAGATGTAATTTCCTTTTATTTTTTCATATTCCTTGTTGCAGAGGAACACACTAGAAAGACTAATATAGAGCTTCTTATGGATGTAATCCCTAAGGAAGGGTGGATATGCCGCCCCCCGAAACGTTGGAATGCTTTGTGTCTGAATAAACTATAGGGGTTCCCAGGAAAAATATGGAAGGTAGCACACCAAAGGTGTAAAGTATAAAGTCTTTATTGAACAATCAAACAAACAACATTTCGGGGGGTTCCACCCCATTCATCAGGTGATCCTATTTTTCCTAAGCTGTATACTATTAACCCTTTGGGGTAGGTTAGAAGGGTCTGCACCCCCGCTTTTGGATGTGCATGGGAAATTCTTTTATCACCTTTTCATTAGAGATGGGATCCGGGTACGACTCAGGCCCGGATCCAACTCAGTTCCGAAATCCGATCGAATCGTCCGGATTTTAGAACTTCAAGGCCTATTTTCTATAAAAATCAAAAGTTCGAGGATTATTGAAAATAGCCTTGAACATTCTATAATCCTTGAAAATACGATTGGAAACTAGAAAGTAGTCTCCGATCATATTTTCAAGGGTTAACAAACGTTCGAGGATATTTTCGCTAATTCTAAAAAATAGCCTCAAACATTCGATAATAATCGAAAATTTGGTCCGTTCTCGGATTTTCAGATCTTCGGGATTTTTCCGAGATCTGGGAATCAGAAAACGGAACAAAACTGTTGAGTTTCGTCCATCTCTACTGTTCATCCATGTAGCGTTCTGGTTTTTGTTCTGCAGTGACGATTGGCCATTTGGAAAACTAGCAGTCGTGAATGGAGCAGCACCGGAGAAAACTAGCAGGTGTGTGTGCTTATCCATTACTGTATTAGACTCTACATACAGGTTTTTCCACAGTGACTTGATTAATAGCCATGACACTATAAACTTTAGAATTTCCATCTAAGAACAGAAGGTAGTAGTGTTGACTCGTACCCACCATTGAATTATTGATTTTGTTTTTAGATTTTATTTTGCTAAATTGAGGATTTAATCTTTTATTCATATTCCATCATTTGTTTATTACTAAGCAGAAGATTTAATTAATTAAATTAAAAATTTGAAAAGTATTTTTTTTTTACCTTTTCGAAATTTAAACCATTGCTTTGTTTTTTTCTCACTTCTTTTTCACTGTTGTTTTCCAAGCTAAAACCATCACCATATTATTCAAGAACTTTTACAAGAAAGTAAAAGCCTCAGTCTTTTCCAGTCTCATTGTTACTAAACAATCTGCCACATATCACCTGCCAAAGTTTGTGTAATTGTAAAAATGTTTTGCATATGCAGGACAAAACTATTCCAAATGTCTCTGTTGTTCCACTTTCACTTTAATTGCAACCACATTTTCTCAGTGAAATCAATGGAATGGTAAGGTTAGATGACCGTTTAAAGTGTGCATTATACTGTGGTTTGGGGAGCTTAGCTTAGCTCCTCCTCTTCCTCGGATTCTGTCTGCAGTAGCGAATGGAAAGACATGCTCTGGAAAGAAGTGTGCCTTCCCATTTTTGAAATCGCGGACTGTTTCTGACAGTAACTGGGGTAGAGCTGACTGGAGCGACAAGGGAAACCTAATGTGAATATTACAGCTGACCTGTAATATAAGTCACAGAAGAGTCATATTATATATTAAAATAAATATATAATAGGACATAAATGTTAATAAATTAACATTTATTTTAATATAATATAAACATATATTTTCCTATAATGAAAACATTATAAATGTGCACACTTGCATATTATAAAAGCAATATAAAATACACAGTAGTACAGTAAATATGAACACTGGAATAACATTAGTAGTTAAAAGAGCAAGCATAAATATTGTTTTATTAGTTTTTTTTAAAAAAAGAATTTAGCTGTAAACAAAATTCAATAAAAATAGCTTAGAATTAGAAATAAGTTTATGGGTTATGAAATACTTTCAAACACCCCCACCCCCCCCCCCCATTCTACTGTGGTTTGCAAATTCTAGAAGCACCAGCTTAAAGCAGTTTCTGATTACATTGTGATGAGAGGCTGTCTGGCATTAAATGCCGTAAGCTACTTCCCAAAATGAAATGTTTATGGGTTTCTTTCATAATCTGTAACAACTGCATTTGTTCACTTCATTTCCTATATCATGAGAAAGTACATTTATCTTTTTTTACAAATAAAATAGCTTTTCTTTAAAATAAAACCCACTGGGGATTTTCTTTTTTAAAGATTTGTCATAAAGTGCCATAGTACATGATTTAGTAACCTGGCTCAAAAATATTTAAATTTGTCTCTTTTTTCATAACAATCTTTTTCTATAAAATCATACTAAAATATTAGTAGATTATGCATAAAAGCTAGTGGCAAGATGCAACCAGTATTTGGTACTGTATTTATGAATGTTTACTTACAAAACAAACACGGCATCATTTATTATTCATTGAAAACAGACATATTTTCGAGTTGAAAAACATGATTAAAATATTCCATTATGAGCATTACTTCAAAATCAGTTTGCTTTCCAGATTTTTCTTATTCTTCCTAATACAAATATTTAGGTTACAGATTGTCCAATAAGCAATCTAGGATGTGTATGATTTTTTTTGCCCAATATGAAATCCATAAGTCTTTAATGGAAGGACCAATGCCAGCAAAAGAAAAAAAAAATCATACCTTGACTATTTTTTAATTTTACCCAGCATTTGCACATAAAATCTTGGATGCTGCCATTTGGTACCATGCACCAACCAAAGCAATATAAACATTCCAGGATTAACCTTCAAAAAGCAATTTTGAGGCTAACGCTTTTTCTATTACATTTGTCTTCTATGGAAACAAAATAGATTGACAGAGAGAGAGAAAACCACCAATAGCTCCATTTTTTTAAAGAAATAGACACCAAATACTGCCATTTTATTAAATTATTGACATAATGTTGGTAATTGGCATTAGTTAATTATAGAAGCGTTCTGGATAAAACAATATTGCACACTCTGTAACTGTCTCCTTTGTTATAAAAATATTGACCAACTAATAAATACTAAATTGATGGAAATACAATAATTTGGTTGATGCCAAAATACAAAAGGTCAACATTTTAATTCAATACCTGATCATTGTAGGAAAATGGGAAAAAAAAGGTTTGGCTCAACTTTAAGATGAATAATGCCCGAATATTGGTATACCATTGAACATAAATGCATTATTTAAACATTGCTAGTTTTTCCATGTTTACACAAACATTACAGTTAGAATTTTGGCTGATGACAGACAGCATGTTTATTTGCTGGACCAGCTCATTGCCAGTTACAATAAAAGACATTTAATTCAATGGAAATTCTAATATTATTGCTGCTATACAAATCACTAACTTTATTTCATGCTTGTCAGTTGTTTCATCTATCCAATAAACTTAAAATCAATTTTTTTCTAATGATTGCCCTGTTGTTACATTAAAACTAAAGTTTTAAAACAACTTGGACTAGAAATGATGCATTATATTGATATTGCTGTATATACCAGCCTAAATATGCACCAGCCACTTGACTTTAAAGATATATAGGGCTATGCACGGAGAGCTGATATCACTCTCTATTGCCTCCTCTGGTCAATGCACTGAGCCGATAACGGCTCTCAGTGCATAGTGAATAGGGTTTACTCATTCTGAATCTTTAACACCAGCTATCTGTTGGCGTTAAAGATTTCATCTTAAAGAGCCATTATCGGCTTGGTACATACCTTGCAGCGTCTGTGCAACACAGTTTTCTTAAAAGTCACGTTAATCCTTGGTACATGGGTTAATGAGACTTTAAGACAGAAAAAATCCATTTACAGCTCTCCGTACATAGCCCTAATAGCCTTTGTATAAGTATCTAAAGTTGTCCACTTGGTAGTTTACCAACTTTTGTGGGGAAAGCAGCTAAGCAAATGTTCTGCAGCATGTGGCAGGTGTAGATTATTCACAGGACGGGTGGTGTAATATTGTGTGATGTAGGACTAGTGTGGGTTTTTCATTACTTTTTAACACTAGCAAATAACCAGGTCTTAAACACGTGCAAATATGATTGTCGGAATTAAACATTCATTTCCATGGCTAATTATTCTAAATGATAGTAAAAGAAATTGCCTATTTTACCTTGGTCCATAAGTCAGTAACTGCCTGGCAAAGTGGATAAAGGTGTGAGGGTAAAGATGGCAGCCTCCGGATGTGTGTGTGTGTGTGTGTGCAAAATTAAAGCCATGCAACTTGGTTGTCATTGGTCTGCTATGATTCTGATCTAGTATGGTGTGCATCATGCAAATGAGTTATTTTTTTTCAAGCCTAATTTTTTTATCAGCGTTTGTCAAACTTAGTCCTCTTTTTAACACTTTTAAACCCTTCTGTTTCTTCATTTATATACATTGTTCCCTATTTACTCTGTTTACAGATACTATATAGAGATATTATAATAATTATGAAACAATAAAAAGGAAGAAGAGGATAAAATCCTCTGGGAGTCATATGTGGGAAGCCAAAAAATTAAAATATTAAACTTGTCACTGAAGCAATAACATAATACTAATAATAGTATAGTATAGTATAGTATAGTATAGTATTGGTTGAACAAAGACATACGTCCATCCAGTCTAACCCATCTAGCAATATCCTCAAAATAATGATTCAGAACAGATCTTTATTTTTTTAGATGCATATTCATCATTGTTGTGTTTATTTTGGATTATTACTCAGATGTTTCTCTCTCTTTAGTCTGAACAGTCATGAGCAATCTATGTCAAAACATTAATGAAAACAGGAAAACAAATATTTAATTTGCTAGAAGCAAGCAAGCAACATAAGCTTTAAATATCAAAAGAGGTCTATGCTTTTTAAATACCCTTTCCTGTCTACTAAAAGTCTTGAAGGAGTAACAAATCTAAAATGCAAAGCCTTTTTTCTTCTTTATTAAAACAAATCCATACTAACCTACAAACTTTGTTTAGTAGCACTTAAACAACTGCTTAGGCTTTAATTGAATTCTAATATTTAGTCAGTGAGTCATCCGGAAGGATAATAGATTTAATCCTATAATAAACAAAATTAAACATTCTAGAAAGTGTATGATTTTTGTTTAGTAAACAATTCAATTTGCTGAAGATCAAAAAATCCAACCAAATGCAATTTTGATTTGTAAATTTCTTTAAAATTGATGTTATGTAATGACAGGGAACGCAAAGTAGCAAATATAACAATTTCAGGATTTGGGAGGGGAGATACATTGTGGATTGTAGTGGGGGTGGGTGGTTGTGTGGACATGTCCTTTAAGAACAACCTTGTTTTCACAGTAGAGTTTGCTTAAATGTGTAGGTGGATGCCAATGAAGCCCCATAGAACCTTAATGGGGAGATTCAATTTAAAAGATCACTTTACTTACCATTGCGTGATGCTGCGATATAATATCAGACATAAAGGAGGTTATGTCTGGTATTGTATTGTTGGATTGCGTAAAGGTAAGGCGCTCCTGGTTGTGCTCATTTAAAGTGCCATACATAGTTACATAGTAATTGAGGTTGATTAAGACACACGTCCATCAAGTCCAACCGTATAATCCTCCTTTTTAACCCTACATAACAGAAGGCAAAAAAAAAAACAGCTGAAAAGGGAAAAAAAAAATTCTTCCTGATTCCAAACGGAAATCAGAAAGTATCACTGGATCAACCAGATCTACAGTAAATGTATTAATACCAGTAATTCTCAATATTTTTTAGTTTTAGAAACTTATCTAGCCCACTTTTAAAGCTATTCAATGAACTTGCCATTACCACATCTGCTGGAAGACAGTTCCACAGTTTTACCGTTCTGACTGTAAAGGAACCTTTCCTAACCTGAAGATGAAACTTCTTTCTTCCAACCTTAAAGGATGTCCACGAGTACTCTGATATGACCTATTATTGAATAATGCACCAGAGAGTTTATTGTATGGCTCATTAATATATTTGTATAAAGTAATCACATCCCCACGCAAACATCTAAACAGCCCTAACTTGTTTAATCTGCTTGCATAGTCAAACTCCTCCATTCTCTTTATTTTAGTTGCCCTTCTCTGAACAGATTCCATTTTCAAGATGTCCTTTTTGTATATGCGATTCTAAAACTGCACCCCATATTCCAAATAAAGTCTTACCAGGGCCTTGTAAAATGGGATAATAATATTTTTCTCTTTTAAATCTATTCCCCCCTTTATAAAAGACAATATCTTGCTAGCTCTAGCCGTTGCTGCCTGACATTGTTTGCTAAAGCTAAGTCTGTTATCTACTAGAACCCTCAAATCTTTTTCCATTAGAGATTCACTTAACACAGAGTTATTTATGGGGTAGGTGGCACAAGTATTGTTAAACCACAAATAAATCACCTTGCATTTATCAACATTGAATTTCATCTGCCATTCTGCTGCCATTCTGCTGTTAATCTATCTAGGTCTGCTTGCAGCAATTGCACATCATTTGAAGTTTCCAAAGCTCTGCATAGTTTAGTGTCATCAGCAAATACAGAGACCTTGCTTTCAATGCCCCCTTCTAAGTAATTTATACACAGATTAAAAAGAAGCGGTACAGTACAGAACCCGGAGGCACCTTTATCCTACATAGAATAGCTCCATTGACCACCAGTCTCTGTTTGTAATCCAATAACCAATTCTCTATCCATGTACAAATGTTTTTTTCTAAGCCAACAGTATATATATAAGTTGCCTATGTGGCACAGTATCAAAAGCTTTAGCAAAATCCAAGTATACCATATCTACTGCTATGTCTGAATCCAAATTCTTACTCACTTCTTCATAAAAAACAAATAAATATGTCTGACACAATCTATTTCTCATAAATCCATGCTGACTACTACTAATAAGATCAGTTCTGGAAACAAAGTCAAGGATATAATCCCATAACAAAGTTTCCAGCACCTTCCCTACCACTGATATTAGGCTTACAGGTCTATAGTTACCAGGCTGGGAACAACTACCTTTTTTGAATGTTGGTATTACATTGGATTTTTTTTCCAATCCAGCAGCACATTAGCAGATAAAAGTGAATATGTCAGCCAGAGTGAATATTCCTCATTTATACCCATCATATTATTACAGTCCCTGCTATAAGGACTAGGATTCTCTATAGTGAATACCGTTGGAACAAAATGGTTTAGCACATTGGCCTTTTTGGCATCCTCTATAACCATGTCAGCCCCAATATTTGATGGTCCCACATTCTCAGTCCTCATCTTTTTACTATTGATATACTTAAAAAACATTTTGGGGTTGGACTTGCTTTGCTCTGCTATGCATAGTTCATTTTCTTTTTTAGCTAGTTTTAAGGACAACAATATAAAAAAAAGAACATCACCCCCATTAATAATCCATACTCCCAGCAGCTGAAATTACTTACTCACTTTTACAGCCGTGCTGCACTCCCTTAGATATCACATAGCAAAGATGAGTGCCAAAAGCCTGCCTCCTAGACTGCCCAGGGCCATGGTTGACATAACACTTGTCATTGGCTGGTGGGAATGTCTGTTACAACCTCTCTCCTCCTCCTCTGCCAGTCAAACAAACTTGAAATGTCCGGTTGCTAGGATACAGCCTACATAACCAAGCTGATCAAGGATGGGTGGAGCAGTGTTTTCTCGCATGCTAGCTTTGAATGACAGTTAGAGGCAGACAGAATTGTTACACCCCCTTCACAGCAAGGCTAATTGAAGATAGAGAGAGGCTCAAAATCAAGGTAAAATGTATGGGGAGGGCTGCATACCTTTACACTTTATAAAGCAATTTTTTTTAAAAACATGCATTGAGGCAATACAGTTATCCTTTAATAGCTTTCTTGCACACTTTATTACAGCTTTTATACTCCCTGTAATACTATTCTGTTCCCTCTGATTTGAAAATTTTAAAAGCCTTTTTCTTTTTTTCCTTTCCTCTTTTTGACTGAGCATTAAGCAGGAGTAGCCCTAATTTTTTACACTTGTAACTCAAGTATGTACATTACCTGTTACCCTACAGTTGTAATCGAGTAGGGAATTTCGGAGTTCCAACTAACTTTTATATCTCGTATGTTTTTACCCTCCCATTACCACCTGCCTATCCTTCCTAGCCCTCAGCTCTCCCTCCCTTTTGTTAGAGATAGCGGCCCCCTGGGTACTCAAGGGAATGGCCCGCTCCATATATGCTACTTCTGGGCCGTCGTCCTCCACATCTTAACCTAAAGTGGCAAATCTGTTGGGATCAACTAGCTGGGAAGAAGCGACCCTACCCTTCTGTCCCCTGCTTCCCCTTATGACCCTTACAAACGTATCTTCCTTCACCACCTTATCTGCCCCATTTCCACCGTCCAGTTTACTGGCCCCTGCCAGTACCTGCATTTCTTCCAGGTTTGCCAAGCACTGCAATGCTGCAAGTTTCCCCTTTATACATGGTACACACCATGCAATATTTCCTCTTGATTGATCGTGGGGCTCTTCCGACCAGTCGGTCAGGAGGAAGGACTGTCGTTCGCGGCCGACAGTTTTCTGTGAGTGTGCGGTCCATAGAGGACCGCACAATTGGCTGTGGTTTTCAGACATGTCCGACTGTTCGTTTGTCTAGTTTGGGCGAACGAACGTTCGGTCGCGTCCAAAATACCATGCAATAATTTTGGCACAATCAACCACCTCACTGAACTAACAGTCGTTCAGGCCGAAATATTGCAGAGTGTGTACTATGCTTTAGATTCTAGACCTCAGATTCTAAATGGGCAACTCACTCACATCTGACACATACAAATGTTCCTTGGTGCAGCTGCTCGTGGGTGTGTTTTTAACTCCTACTGCACATGATAAGCTTGTTGGTTGAGACACAGAGGAGGTAACAGAGGGGAGGGGGAAGGGCGGAGTGCTGCACAGAGATCTGACACCTGGAAAAACAAAGTCACTGACAGAGGTAGGAAAAAGCCAGTACAAAGTACATGAATTTAACTTTGCAATGGGCCACTTAAATACTTTCCACCACCTTATTCCAGTAGTAAGCAGGGGGGGGGGGGGAAAGTGATTTTATTTACTTACACTTCAGGCACCCTCCCAGAAATAATGGGGGCGATGCAATATTGGGCCCAAAATGCCATTTCCGAGAATGGTCGGAAAAAGCGTGCTGCAGGCGATGCAAACCTGCCCTTAATAAAGTTTTTTTGCGCTACTATGTAGGGTGAAACTTTACGGCACTGAATAGGAAGCATTAGCTGGCGCACTTACCTGGCAAAGATCCCGCAATGTACAAAATTTCACACAGGGATTTTTGCATTGCGGGAACATCTTTGAAATGGAAAGGGTTCAGAGAAGGGCAACTAAATTAATAAGGGGATTGGGGGAGCTTGAATATGAAGAGAGACTGGAAAAGTTACAATTATGTACGCTGGAGAAAAGGCGCTTGCGTGGGGATATGATTACTGTGTATAAATACATTAACGGGCCATACAATAAACTATCTGGGGCATTGTTCACCAATAGAACATGTCAAAGGACACGAGGACATCCCTTAAGACTTGAAGAAAAAAGGTTTAGGCTTCAAGCTCGGAAAGGGTTTTTCACTGTGAGAACGGTAAGGCTATGGAACTGTCTTCCAGTAGACGTTGTAATGGCAGGTTCATTGGTCAGTTTCAAAAAAAAGCTGGATGAGTTTCTGCAAACAAGGAATGTTGCAAGTTACTGGTATTGATACATAAAGTAGAGTTGATCCAGGGAAATTCTGATTGCCACTGGAGTCAGGAAGGAATTTTTTCCCCCTTCATAAATTTGGTGGGTTTTTTTTAGCCTTCCTCTGGATTAACAGTTAGGCAGGAAATGAGGATATTGCTAGATGGGTTGGACTGGATGGACGTATGTCTTTATTCAACCTCAAATACTATACTATACTATACTATACTATACATTAACAGGCCATAAAATAAACTATCTGGGGCATTGTTCACCAATAGAACATGTCACAGGACACAAGGATATCCCTTAAGACTTTAAGAAAAAAGGTATAGGCTTCAAGTTCGGAAAGGGTTTTTCACTGTGAGAACGGTAAAGCTATGGAACTTCCAGTGGACGTTGTTATGGCAGGTTCATTGGTCAGTTTAAAAAAAAGGCTGGATGAGTTTCTGCAAATAAGGAATATTGCAAGTTACTGGTATTGAGTTTCTGCAAATAAGGAATATTGCAAGTTACTGGTATTGATTCATAAAGTAGAGTTGATCCAGGCAAATTTTGGATTGCCACTTGGAGTCAGGAAGGATTTTTTTCCCCCTTCATTAATTTGGTGGGGGGGTTTTGCCTTCCTCTGGATCAACAGTTAGGCAGGAATGAGGGTATTGCTAGATGGGTTGGACTTGATGGACATATGTCTTTAATCAACCTCAAATACTATACTATACTATTTGCATTAAGTGATGGAGAAACACCTTCTTATAACAGAAGGCATCTCGCAGTCTCATGCTATATGAATAGCATTGCCCACAAAATCTAAGAAACTAGAAGTAATTTCTTACTACCTGGTTCCCCAGTGTAAGGGGCAGAGATATGCAAAATACACCTTTATGTCCCTTAGCTTATGCATGTGTCCAGAACCGCTGGCTTATATGCTCAGTGGAATGCTTTTTGCTCCTTTTGGCCCCCCTCTCCTTAAGCTTTCTAGCTGCCTTGTCTACTGTACATCCATGTCCTACACCATAGAGCCATGAATCTGTATCTTGCACTGACGAGAACTAACAAGATCGAAACATGTCATACTGCAGGTCAGATGATTGGCTCTATATATTAGGCTATATTGCATGTTATTAAGCCAGCGGTTCTGGACACATGCATAAGCTAAGGGACATAAAGGAGTATTTGCATATCTCCACCCCTTACTCTGGGAAACCTAGGAGTATGAAATTACTTCTTGTTTCTTAGATTTTGTGAGCAATGCTATTCATATAGCATGCGACTGCAAGATGCCTTCTGTTATAAGAAGGTTTTTCTCCATTGTTATGCTCAGTGGAGGGCTTTTTGCTCCTTTTGGCCCCCCTCTCTCTAAGCTTTCTAGCTGCCTTGTCTACTGTACTCCCAAGTCCTACCCCAAAGAGCCATGAATCTGTTGCTTGCACTGATGAGATCTAACAAGATCGAAACATGTCATGTCTGCAGGTCAGATGATTGGCTCTATATATTAGGCTATATTGCATGTTATTAAGCCAGCGGTTCTGGACACATGCATAAGCTAAGGGACATAAAGGGGTATTTTGCATATCTCCACCCCTTACTCTGGGGAACCTGGGAGTAAGAAATTACTTCTTGTTTCTTAGATTTTGTGGGCAATGCTAATCATATAGCATGAGACTGCAAGATGCCTTCTGTTATAAGAAGTGTTTCTCCATTTTTATGCTCAGTGGAGGTCTTTTTGCTCCTTTTGGCCCCCCTCTACCTAAGCTAGCTGCCTTGTCTGCATAAAGTGATGCTATCCCTACACAGGCCCCTCTTCTCTAGTTCAAACAGCCATATCTTGTCTATTTGCATAGTAAAGCCACTCCATTCCCCTTACTAATTTAGTTCACTTAGCACAGACCCATTTTTAGTACAGGCAGCACAAGGATTTTAAAACCCCAAGTGCAGCACCTTACGTTTATCAACACTTTGCTGCCCAATTTGACTATCTAGATCCACCTACTGCAATTACACTTCATTTGAGGTTTATTTTTTACTGTGAGGTGCCATTTAATACAATTTTAAAAGTCTGGAGGAACAATGAAATGAAAAAGCAAAAAAAAAATATTTTAAAACTTATTATTCATGTCCATAATTAGCAGGAACAGTGGAAATGAACCTTCCATTTACATTTATTACACACAGATAAGTTTCAAAATAGAGGTAAATTAAATAGATATAAAATTCTTTGTATTTAAACATTCATTACATAATTTCAATACAACAAAAAAATGTGATTAAACACCAAAGAGATCTATAAAATGTGAAATCTAGGATAGGAAACAGAGTAATAAAAAAACACATTTCATTTAATATCTCTTCACGTTCATAAATAAATTCATATTTATTTAAAAATAAAATAAAAAAACATTATTAAATTTAGTAAATTCTGCAACTGTACCAATTAGGCTGTTGGAAACAAGAAATCAATGTCACATTTACATAAATTCACTATTTATTATATTACCTTTAAAAAGAAGAATTGCCTATATTTTTATCGTTTAAAGTTGTATTCTAAGGCTGGTATTAGAAATAGGATAACAAATATGTATCTTTATCCATAGTTATCATTGTCTTTAAAGGGCAACTGTGGTCTCCAAAAAAGTTAGGGTTAGGTGAAAGCCTGCAGTATTTTCATTATAATGAGCCGACAATCACATCTCTGGCTTCACCCTGTGAGAAATGATATCAAGGTGAATGTTCAAACTTCCTGCTTCCAGTAGGTTGAGTGACATTACCTTATCTTTGCTAGCCCCTCTGCCCTGGGGGAGAAGCATGCTCAGTAAAGACTTAATGCTGGGGAAATCAGGAAGTACCTGGGGGAAAAATTGACAGTTGAGAAGGGGAGCCTATAATGCAGACAGAGGCTTGTCACATGACTGCAAGCTGGTCACATGGCTGAAAATAGGAAGAGTTCAAGCAGGATTCTCAGGAAGTAATATCTCTGAACCTTTCCAGCAATTACTTCTCACAAATTTTATCTAGAGATGTGATTTAGGTTTTATTTTGAAGGTACAATGGAAGGTTTTTTATATAATCCTTACTAGTTTGGAAGAATTGGAGACCACAGTTACCCTTTAACGTTGCTTAATACAGTGCAGAAAAAATATATTCTTTATGTTAAAGCTATCAATTACTTTTCCTTTCAAATAAAATTAATTTTTAATAAACATCAATTTATTGTCATTTTAATTATGTTGTCATTTTTTTGGTACACTGTGTGTGTTCTCTCTTAAAATTAAAAATCCAATAGACACTGGACAGATATTTACTCCCTGCTAAACACCATACTAAATTTCAATCTCTCCCCAAATCCCTGGGAGGCCCTTTTTGACAAGTATTCCCCTCTTCTGAATAGATATATTTGTGCTATAATCAGGTCCTTAATAGCCTATTGATGGAAATCTTAGGCTCTCTCCAAGTCTTACCTCATTAACAAAATCCGGTGGATGTATTACAATTAAAAACCTATTCATGTGGCCCTTCAAACTTAACACAGTTCACAAATTTGATAAGATCTAGGGTGTCTGGCTCGGACACATGGACCCTACTGGAGCAGAAGCCGATAGGGAATAGCTATCAGCCCCCCTACCAGAGGAATGGAGAATTGGACAAAGTTGTTAGTTAAAGACAAACTAAGAAAATGTCATGCCAGACATAATTGGTTTAGATTTGTTTCATATATAGTTATCCTTAACTATCAATAGATTTTATTGTACTGTATAAATAGAACTGAGAATCTCCCACCAAGAAGCTGTTGATAGGATGAAGCTGGTGACTTTTATGTTGCTAGTATTAATCTTTGGGTTGATGCAGACATTTGTTCAGTCTCTTTTCTTCCCTATCAAATAATGAAACTCAAGGGTCTTTTATTAACATTGTGCCGAAGACCTTATTAATAATGGTATATCAATCTTCCCATGCTTTCTCCACCTCGAACCATTGCCACCAGCAGTTATAGGTGTCAAAAATTTGGCCACAATTTCTAAAACAGAATGAGTGTTGATGGATCATTTTCACAGATACCTTGACATTCATTATCGATTAATATATTGCCAATCTAATTCTCCCATTGAGCCTGGATTGGATGCCTATTTGAGTAATTATTGGTGTTACTTATATAAAATAATTTTAGTTATTAATTTAGGTCTCAAAAGTTGATACAAGCATGACTTTTCGAAAGTTATGTCTAATGGTTTCCTCTGTCTTAGTATACCGTAGATTTGGCATAGTGGGAAATGTGGGTGTAGTGAAAATACTCAGAGGTTGGGATATTCCACTTCTTCCCAGGTCTTAAGTCTAGACCAGGGGTGGGTAATTCAATTTCACAGGGGGTCTCATGAGAAACATGGATTGTGTCAGAAGGCCGGACCATAAGGTTCAACTCAATTCTCATTATAGAGATTACAAAACTGGATTTTTTCAAATGATTAAATATCCCTGGTTCAATAGATGTTTTTTTTAATATTAGGTGCAATTATAATAAAAGGTGTATAAGATCTATTGCATCAAATTTAATCATTCAATTGATCATGTCATAATTTTTTGTATAAAATGAAAATAAATCAATTATCCAGCCTGAGACAATCAATTCATATTAAGATTTTTTGGGGTACAGGTAGTATTAAGGGGCCTTTCCCCCAGTTAAAAATCTGGTTTGTGGAAAACTGGGGCCATAATGGAATACAGGGTGTAAGTTGATGAGCGGTGAGTAATCGTTTTTTGCCATGACTGCATGATTGTTGTATGGAAAAATACAAAGATGATATTTGAGGGGTATGCCAGGTGAGAGTTGTTCTACTAGCTCAACCAATCTATTCCCACCTGAGAAGCTGTTTCATTGCATGGTTTGAGTGAACCTTGCTAGAGAACATTGCTAGTGATTTTGCTATAGTTTTAGTTGGGCTGGTTTTAAAACCTAAAACTATGCTAAATTGGGATAGTTGTTGATATAATGCTTTCAATTAAGATTGGGTTTAGTTATTGTAAATAAAGTATATTTCTCCTTATCTATACATTTTCCTTTGACTCAGAGGTCTGCCCTAATTCTTTGTGCCAAGGGTTCGAAGCTAAGGGCAAACAGCAGTAGACAGAGTGGGCATCCTTGACATGTGCCATTTCTAATTGGATATTCTCTATAGGTATAACTCGTGTTGCATATTTTTGCTAAAGGATTAGAGTAGATAGCGTGTAATAAGTTTTTTGAATTTTGGGGGAAAGGCATTTGCGGTATTTTGTTCATATACTGCCAATCTACCCTATCAAAGGGCCATCTAAGGCCAGAAAGGCAGTTGGGGTTTTGGTTCTATGTGCCCAGTGAAGTAATTTTATTGCTCGTCGAATATTATCTGTAGTCTGTTGTCTTTTCATAAACCCCCATTTGATCAAGGTGTGTTAATCAGAAGGGTTTTGAATAATGGTTAAATAGCCTTAGCTTTTTTTATTAATTAAACATGCAGAATGACTTAAACATGCAAACAATTGATTTGCAAGTCCCATCTGGGATTCTGGGATTTTACATTAAGCCGTTCCCTTCTTCTATAGTTATCAGAACTACATAATCTGATATTGTGTGCAAGTACCATGTACCATGTTGATGTCATATTGAATCAGTTTATTAATGGTATACATATGTATACTAGCAAAAGTGTGCCCGTTGCACAATGGAAATTATGTGTATGTTTTGCTATGTGTGGATATAGTGGATATAGAATCTTTACCCAGGTATATTTTAAACTGTTACTCAGACAGTCACCAGCTTCCAGAGGAACCAAATAGGATAATCCTGCAGGTCTGAGAGTACACTTATGCAATCCTGCCACACTGTGTGGTTGAAATTAAACACGCTAGGTTAATACTAATTAGTATTCACATTCTGCACATAAGCGCGCGCGGGCGTCACTGTCAAGCTGGGTCCTCGTGTGCACGTGCCATTTGCCGAACAGGCGCAGGTGTCATGGGGTCTGGTCTTCTCCTCTGGTTTATGGTGGGCGTGGAATGATGATGTAATCAGCCCTACTTAAGCCCTCTCTGTCTTTCAGCTCTTGCTGCCAGTTCAGTGTTTATCATTCTGTTCCTAAGCCTTGTTTGTTGGAGTTCTTAGACCAATTCATCTGCTGTTATCTGTTGATTCATCATTTACCAGTAGAGTTTCATCCAGTGACTGTTTAATCAACTCATCTGCTGTTCCTGCTCAGACTCATTATCCACCATTGCAGTTTGTCTAGCCAGTATCTGTGTAATCAACTCATCTGCTATTCCTGTTCTGATTCCTTATCCCCCTTTGCAGTTTATTTACTCAGTATCCTTTTTACCTACTCTGCTGTTACCCGCTCAGACTCACCATCCATATTTGTAGTCTGTTTGCCTTCTGCCTGTCTGTTCGTCTTGCCAGCTCCACATTGTGGGATCAGTTCTTGTGGGGTCTCCTCTGGAGCCGCGACCTGGTACCTGCTTGCCACACAACATCCTCACCATCAGAGCTTCTGGGGAAGACCGGCAGGTGCTTAGACTCCGTGCCCAGAGGTTTTATTTCCAGAAGATTATAACACATATAAACAAAAATTTCTCATTCCCAGGTTACCTAAAAATGGATTTATCCTTTATATACTCTTTTATACAGATCTAATTGAAAAAAATCTCAGTAGCAGCCTCCATGGCTTACAGAGAACAACCAGATCACTGCTTTATGGAAGGATTATGGGTAGCATGGCACACAGTGGGTTACTCTGGTGGTCTGGCACAAAGCAGACAGTGCACATAAACAGGTTCCCCAAATAACATATGCAGTAATCAGGGGTGTCTCTGTCTATGGTGCACCACTTTGAATATTGACCAGGCCTGTATATTGTGTATCCTCGTAAGTTGGTGTACACTTATCTGTTGCCTCAGAGTTTGTATCCAATAAGGTAAATTGTCTGTCCAATAATCTGTCCTCCCAACAGGTGGTAACAGGATCTTATACACAGGATTTGGTGTTGCATTCAATATCACTCCAAAGCACACACAACAATCTACTTTGACTTTCTCTCCTTCTAGCCATAGAGGGTAGGGATGTCTTGTCTTTTATCACTCACTGATACCACCTGCAGGCTGCAGGTGGTATATGAGGAGCCTTGGAATATATGTCCATTACAATGCACATCAAATCCTGTGTTGCAGACAAAAACATTTTTTGGATTACACTTCCTTTCAGTATTCACTTGGAGCAGACCCAGGGGTGTGGTTAAACCTCCCATTTTGGCTATACCATTTTGAAAAAGGAATCTCAGCTCTGTAAGTAAGTGTATGTGTTTTATATATTTTGTGTTGTACCTAATATACGTCAATGCAATCTCCTATGAAGACATAAATATATTTATATAATATAAGGGTGAAATATTGGAAGCAGATATTCCAATACATCAATAGTGCTGTTACTCAAATCTCCTGTTGAGCACTTAGTTGGGATAGCAAATTAAGCTTTTGCTGGCAAATTTTTATCTTTGATACTGACAGCCAAATACTGAGAAATAACTGAGAGAAATCTGAGCTAAGGCTGTCCATTTAAGCTACCCTTTCAGAATCACTCAATAAGCTTATATCCCAATACATGCCTTAGTAGAAAGACATAACATTTCAGATGAAATGTAAAATGCAGAACTGAAACCAGCTCTCCTTACTGAACATTCACTATTTGTAGTGACTCCTAAACCCACCCCCAAAATCTAATTGGTCCAAGATCCAGTCAGATTTAAGATTGTATCTAGAATAATCAGACTTTGGAGGTGTGTTTGGGAGATACTTTAAAAAGTGAAAGATCTGAGTTGCAGCTTAGTATTAGCTCAACAATTATGCTGGCATGTCTGGTGGGACAGGCTTGGTCCTTTTTAGGATCTCTGCTTTCCCAATCAAGCTCTTCTTGGGGACTCCCTTGTGGTAGCTCAAGGTCAAAGGGGAGAGTAGTGTTGGTGAGTCTTCTGGAAAATGGAGGCTCTATGAATCCCCTCTTGATGGTTTCAGTTACAGCTGGAAAGATGGTCTCGGCCACAACACAGAGTGCTTGTGTGTTCACAGTGGTGTTGGAGCATGAAATCACTGACCCCAGGCTTTCAATAAATACATTTTTAAAAATTGATGTGTAGATATAAGCTGTATAAGAAATTTGCTGCTGGTCTAGTCTACCTGATTGGGAAAGCTCAACACGCAATCTCCAGCCATGGTGGCTCTTAGATTGTTCATGGCTATTGGGCTATATTTACTAACAAGCATCTAAACGGGGCTTGAGTGACTAGAATCCTGAATTAGGCTGGGTACACACTATACGATACACGGCACTATCAGATATATCGCATGGTGGGGGTGACCATGCTCATTCTTCCGGATCGGATGAACGGGCGATCGGGCCGGTTTATAAACTATGGGAAATCATGTGATTCCGCACAATTGGTCACACAACCTGTCGGCCACAGCCACTATTGTTGCGTCTAGCAGTTATTTGCCTGGCCGAGCGCTTGCTAAGTAGCGAACATTCGGTTGTGACAAAACATTTGTTTGTGGGTACCCAGCCTAAGGCATTGATGAAAGATTCTAATTTCAACACTCCTGCAGATGTCATTGGACCATTACTCCCAGTATTCTCCTAGATACACTTTCCCACCAGCAGAGGAAAAACAGAATAGATTGTGGTAGTTGCTAATTAGCAAAGAAAAATTTTTTTATTTGACTATTTTAAAAGAGAGCCGTAAAATGCTCGCTGCCCTGTGCGGGTGCGATTCGACTACTTTGATGTCCCCCCCAAAATGGGGCCTAGCCCTGAGCCGAACAATTAGAGGCAGAAACATATTACACCAGGAAATGGCTCCTACTCTTCACTTTCTGGGACTTTAAACAGGCACTGCAGGAAAACCACAAGGAGCAGAGGCGTAATGTAAGGCTTTTTGAACACTAAACAGTGGGGGCAGTTGTTGGATAAATTTGGGTTTGGGGGGTATACATTCCCTTTAAAGCAAGCTGCCTTTTCTGCTTTTGTAGATGAATGATTACTAAATGTTTGGCGGAGGTTTTTTAGCTTATCTGCATCTTCTTATGTAGAATATCAAGAGAGAAAATGCCCTGCTTCCTTGATTTACTGCGTTAGTTCGCTAAGGGTTTTTCCATATTGCTTTTTGAGCTGTGAGGCTATTTGTATGATTTTTAGAACTGTTTTGTGAATTGCCCAAGTTGTGGTAAACGGCACATCTGAGGTAGTATTATAAGTAAGTTTGAAAAAATCTGATCAATTCTTGACATACTGTATGTATGTTTGCATTATTAAAAATCATTTAACTCAGTTTTCATTGATATGACTGAGAAAGTAATACTGTTGGAGCCGCCATACATCACAAAGGTTAAATGGCATGTCCACCCCAAAAACGATAATTAAACCCCATACTGGCCCCACTCTGCAGTTTAAAATAAACTTTACCTTACATCTCTGCTCCTTATGGTTCCCAAGATATTCCTTTTCAAATTCCAGGAAACTGAAGACTCCAAGCTGTCTGTGAGGCTTCTGATCCACACAGATTCCTCGTCCTCATCAAGGTCTGGAGTATGCACAGTAACACCCCCCCACACACACACACACACACACCATTCAGATCCATCCTCAGCCATCGTGCACCTAGCGTGAAATCCTTTGGGGGGAAGGTAAGTAACCCTTGCCTGCACCTAACCGCTGCAATATTTTGGGAAAAAAAAACCCCGGAGCCTTCATGGCAGGAGAGAAGGCGGAGACCGGATCTGATCGCCGCGGCAGAGAAGGCTAAGTAGAATTCAGGGGACTTTTTAAAATAATTATGCCAGCAGTTGGGGGTGGGTAGGGGTTACCTACGTTACCCCCAAAGTTGATTTACGCGGTTGGACATGCCCTTCAAATGTTAGAGATTTTATGTATTTGGGGGATGTGGTCGGTCTAGAATCTGAGGAGATAGAGGATCTATCTATCTTAGGATCTATACATGTATTAAAATCTCCTATTAAAATAAAAGTTTTTCGCTTCAGTTTGGCCAATTTACAGAGATTGTTTAAGGATCGGCATGGGTTTAAGCATAACATCATGGCAAAAAAAAAACAGAGACACTTTTGCAAGAACTCAATTCTCAATTCTACAAATCAGTATTATAAAAATTCATGATGCATCATAAAGGCCAAATAAGGGGTAAAATAAACTATTTAACCAGCAGTGTATACTGCCTACATTCTTATTTAATCGTACCTAACCTTAACCCAAATGTGATTTTATACTCTATTAATCTCTAGTCTCCATTTAGTTTGAATGTATCAATCAATACCGCTTGCTCAGGGCCTTTGGATAAAAAACACCCTGTACAAAATGTATTGGTGCCTAGCAACCCACTTCAAAACATCCCTCTGGGCACGCACAATATGCCGCACTGCTTTAGCCTGCTTCAAATCCACCAGCAGCGCTTACTGTCTTTCGGAATAGAGATGTCCGAACTTCGCAAAATCCGGTCCGCTCGAGGATCCGCGATTTTTTGAAAAAATTCAAAAATTTGAAAATCCGCGAGCGGACCCATTAAAATGAGAAAAATACGAGATTTTTCGTATTTTCGAAAAGTTTCGAAATTACGGGTTTTCGCATATTTTCGGAAATTTTCGAAAATACGAGAAAACTAGTATTTTCGAAAATTTTCGAAAATATGTATTCCCGAAAATACGAGTAACCCTCGTAATTTCGAAAATTTTCGAAAATACGTATCTATGAAAATAAGAGAAATCCTTGTATTTTCGAAAATTTTTGAAATTACGTGTTTTCTCGTATTTTTGAAAATTCCGCGAATCGGAAGTTCGGAAGGCGGAAAAATCCGCCGTTCGCGAACGGGATAAATCCGCGGCGGATCCGGGTTCGGATCCGCGAACCCGCCATCCCTATTTCGGAAGTGGCGTTTTACAGTTGCATTAATATTCATAAGGAAAACATACGTGTTACATACAAGGGTAGTAATTCAAAGTGCAAATAATTTATGTGCTGGTCCAGCAGCATCCAGTTACAGCATTACTGTTGTACAATACGATGGAGGGCCCTGCCCGAGAGCTTACAGTCTAGCATATATTGTGTGTTAAATAATTACTTAACACACTAAATGCACAGACAGAACAGCACAGCCTACAACACAACACCCAAATTCCCTAAATAAGGCCACACCACAACGCATATCAAATTGTGCGTTTTTAAATGCGTATTATTATACGCGTTTTAAAAATAAAACATAATTTTTGCTAATTTTATTTGCGATTTCCATCCATTATCGTGTGATTTGCCTTGCGATTTTCGATGCGTTTGTGTTTGCGTTGTCTTCAGTATTGGCGTCAAATTTAAAATTAGAATCTCTGGAGTCACTTTCTGTGGGTGTTGGTTTTGTTGAAGTGTTTGGAAGGAGAATTTTTTTGTGTATTCGTCACTTGAAAGTGAAATTATATAACAATGATATTATTATACGACTATTGTTTGGAGCTACTTGCCTTACTGCTCATAATAATCATACTTGAGCATAGTATGAGGATGACCAGGAGGTATTGGATGCATCCCTTGTTTCAGGAGAGGGAGGACAAGGGACAATTTTGGGCACTTTATGATGACTTACGTCGGCATCCAGACAAGTTCATGTCCTATACAAAGTTGTCCATCAATACGTAAGATAGATAGATATTTCATATAAACTAAATTGTACACTTAATAATATAATCATATAGAAAACCCCACAATAATTTTATTGTAAATATTATATATATCTGTTGTATTCAATTAGATCAACTGTACTTGAAGTTTAGTTCTTGAAGACGTTTTGCTAGTCATCCGACAGGCTTTCTCAATTCAGAATGTCCCAATTAGCATATCACAGCCAAGTGTTAAGTTCGTAATTGGATAGTGGCTAAGAGGTGTTATGGGAACGCCCAGAGTAAGGTGTCAAACAGCATTATACATGGCAGACAGTTGGTGTCGAACCCCCTCACCTCTATTTAGGCTTATTTTCACATAAATGGCCTCCTTAACACCTCTCTTGAACCAGTCACGTACCGTTGCCAATATGTTAACATTACAATCTTCAAAGGTATGTCCTTTATCCTTAAGATGCAGGTACACGGCTGAGTCCTGACCCGAGGAATTGGCTCTTCTGTGCGGAGCCATACGTTGATGCAGTTGCTGTTTGGTCTCCCCCACATGCAAATCAGAGCATTCTTCACTGCACTGCGTATATGATGTTGCTTTTTCTTGTGTTTGGGTATTGGGTCTTTCGGATGTACCAATTGCTGCCTCAGTGTGTTGTTTGGTTTAAAGCAGACAGGGATACGGTGTTTTTTTGTGTTCTTTTCTTTCCTTCTACTTCTTTTGACAAAGGCCCAGTCTGGATATCCACAAGTTTTAAGGGCTCCTCTGAGATGCTTAATTTCTTTCGCCTTCGCCTCTGTGCTAGTGGGGATGTTCTTGGCTCTGTGTTGCAGGGTTCTGATGACACCCAGCTTGTGATCTAAAGGGTGGTGGGAGTCAAACATCAAATACTGATCTGTGTGTGTTGGTTTTCTGTAAACCTCTACTTCCACTTTACCATTTTCCTTAACTTCTACCGAGCAGTCCAAGGAAGCCAGTTTGATGTTTTGTACCTCTTCCCTTGTAAATTTGATGTTTGTTTTGGTCTACCGCATTAATGTGTTCTGTGAAAGCTTGTACTTCCTTCTGGTGGATTCCACATATCTGAACCAGTGGCTGGGTGCTATGCACAAACTGTCTGCCATGTACAATGCTATTTTGACACCTTACTCTGGGCGTTCCTATAGCACCTCTTAGCCACTATCCAATCACGCCCTTAACACCTGGCTGTGATATGCTAATTGGGATTTTCCAGGGTACATAATTGCCACAGATTCTTGTACAAGTCATTCTGAATTGAGAAAGCCAGTCGGATGACTAGCAAAACGTCTTCAAGAACTAAACTTCAAGTCCAGTTGATCTAATTGAATACAACAGATATACCATGACCTGGAAGAATGAGAACCTTCACAAGCAAATATTATATATATTTTTCAGTTTTGACATATTACTTCAAGTTATGAAGGATTGTTTATTTAGGAAGAATACCAGATTCCAGAGAAGTATCTCACCAACAGAAAGATTAATACTCACACTACTATTAATAATCACACTAAGGTAAAAAAAAATCTGATTCTTTATTTTTTAGTGGATGTTGTAGATAGTTATCTTTTAAATGGACAGCAGATTTCCCATACACTTATACATTATACCTTATTATCCCTTCCCTTATAGGGCCAGTATTAGCTATACAGTATTACACAGTATGATTATGATGCCAGTATTAGTTCTGCACATATCTAGTCAGTAGTGTGCTCTTGGTGGACAAGACTTTGTGTGTTATTACAGATAGATAGATAGATAGATAGATAGATAGATAGATAGATAGATAGATAGATAGATATTCTGAGTATTATTGAAAAAATGATAAATATTAATTGCAATATAATTTAGAATAGTGATGTATATATTTATACTTACCCAAAAAACTCAATTTTTTTCTATTTTTGAAAATAATGTTGAACATATAGTCGAATTTCTTAATCCTGAGATTCTTTAATAATATGATCTCTAATAAAATTATCTGATTACTTAGATGCATTGCTGTAGGAAAATAGAGAATAATATTTTTAGATTGCATATATAATTAATAATGGGCATTATATTACAAAAACAGCATGGCCCCACAAATATAAGCTTTATCAGTTCTGATGTTCCATGCTAAAAGAGGGAGGAAGTCCTTACAAATTAAAATGTTTAGGGTAATGGAGATTTTGAAATGTATTATTTTTTTTGCACTAATATATATATATGCATGAAATAAGAACTATATATTTCTATTTTTTCTATAATATGTACGATCCAGAAACGGTAGTGATCTAATAGACACATGCAGTATGAAAAATTATAAATGGTTGGAATAGGAAGTGCAGTACCACAACTTGTATAGTATATATATATATATATATATATATATATTCAAAAATCAGACAATCTCTGCTCAAAAAATATAAAGTAATGAACGTGTTATCATTTACAAGCATATTTAGTTAAATAAACTCTTAATTTTATAATTTTAATATACAATTCATACATATATAAAACATAAAAGTACTTACCATATTAAATAGTAATAGGCAATTCAAATTAGATTCTTTTCCTTGTCTGGAGTAATTTGGATCTATTATAAATATTTCGACATATGGTACTGGCATATTTTTTAAAGTTTCATTCAAGAATTCAAAGCTTGCATCGATGACAATGAGGTCTCTTTGTTCAAAATTAACTTTCTTGAAATTTTGAGAGGTTTGATCACTTCCATATCCAACTTGAGGATTTTCATCAGATGATTGACTCAAAGATTGCCACGTTTGAAATTGGGATACTGGTTGTTGTGGAACTAATGGTCTTGACTGCAACTGAAAATATTGTGGCTGCTTTCCTTGGAAATTGGTTTGTTGACTATGCGTTTGATGCATTTGTATAGGATTCTGCATTGCTGTTGATGGTGCCATTTGTGATGAGTATGAAAGATTCTGTGGGGAAGGATTGGATTGGTGTGTTGGTTGATATGAGAAACTATTACTTGGAGTTTGCATAGGCGAAGAAACAGAATGGAAAAACATTGGTTAACCTTGTGGTTGATTTGACTGTTGACTTGGTTGATAGCTAAGAGAATTACTTGATTGTTGCATTGGTGAATTTGCATGCTGGTAAAGTCTTGCTTGATTTGTTTTTTGCATTTGTGTTGGTTGAATATTTTTTGAAAATTGAAGAAAATGAGTACCCAAAAATTTCTGATCCAGACTGAATATTTGACCTTAAAAAATCATTTATTGACATAGTTATGGACACCCACATGCTGGAGTTAAGATAGCTGGGTCGATCTGTTGTTGCTGTCATGTTTCTAGTACATTAAAGGGCATCTATAGTGGGAAAATGAACTTTTTTTTCTTTCTTTTCATGTGTTCTATAATTCCCCACAACCCCCAGAGTGTCATCACTTTGTTCAGATTCCCTCTCTGTCCTGAGATACACCAGTTAGAAAAATACGTGATTGCATTCCTCTACTCCTACTTGGACTGTCAATCAAATCCATGTGACGTGATCCCCCCGAGAGGTAGCTTTCATGGTAGATATAAGGCTGCACTTGACCCCCCTTCTTGATAGACTTCACTGATTTATGATGGGTCACAAAGAGAGAGATCATAAACTGTACTGTTCTCCTTCTTCTTCCGTGTCTCCAGGACAGCTTGCTTTCTATTGGCCACTGTGCGTGGGTGTGTTTTTCAGGATGTTGAACTTTTAACTCCTACTGCACATGAAAAGCTTGTCGGTTAGCCGAAGTTGAGACATGGAGGAGGTAACAGAGGGGAGGGGAAGGGGGGGAGTGCTGCACACAGATCTGGCACCATGGTTAAACACAGTCCCTGACAGAGATAGGATAAAGGCAGCACAGAGTACATGAATTTAACTTTGCAAAGGGGTAATGTTTTTTTTACTATAGATGCCCTTTAACAACCTTACTCAAGGAAGTCATTAAAACAGACGATGCTTCATCTATTTGTTTTTTTTAAGCTTTGAGGTTTGTGTTTTATCTTTATCAGATTTTTTTTATTTTGGTTGGAAAACAAGGATGTAGATGGTGCAGATAAATGATTTGTTCTTCAACACTTTCTGCTGTAGTAGTAGTTTCTGATGTTTGAACTATGGCTGAAGAAACTTCTTGCACTGTCTCTTATATTGTCCTCAGTCCTTAAAAAAAAGTACAATTTGTTATGAATATTATATAATCAAGTTTTTAGCCTGAAAAAACATTATCATTAAAATTTATGCACAATATTAATACCTATAATACAAATACCATAACCAATTAATATAGATAACGATAAGCCTCCCATACCATGAGGTAATTTAACAGTTAAATGGTGCTGGGTGTTACTGCCAAATCACAGCCAGTGATGTTGAATCCAGAAAAAGTATATAAAGCAGCGCACTCCAGTCTTTAATGGGGAACAAAACAGTAGTGTTTATTCAAACATGTAACGTTTTGGTGTCACATGACACCTTCTTCAGACATCAAGTCTGATGAAGGTGTCATGTGACATCGAAACGTTACATGTTTGACTAAACACTACTGATTTTTTCACCTTTAAAGACTAGAGTGCGCTGCTTTATATATTTATTTTGGATTCAACATAACCAATTAATACAGTATCTAATTGTTGAGAAAGCGTGTGATGTCAGAACTGTAATCTACAAATGAACATTGTATTATTTGTTTTAGTGATTATCACAATTTTCTGGATGTGAAGCTAAAAAAATTATTGCTAAACTTATTAAAAATGTATTTTATTAATATAAATATAATGTTAAAAAATACAAATTTTTAATACACTTTAATATAACTTTAAAACATTGTAAATTGGTATAAGTTTGGATAATTTATTTTTTTATGTATTTTTAATATATTATATCTACATCTTTTTTTATTATATTTAATATCTAGAACCTATCCTGTATTCATAATGCACACAACCAATTTTTGGTAATCTAATGATATATTTACGGAGATAAAGACATAGCTGGTCGAAGAAAATCTAATAAATCTGTGTATCTATATTTAGATCGTCGTGATAATCTAGAACCCCTTTTACTTTCTTCCTTTTCAATATGCAGTTCTCTTTTAAAATTATCTTTTACCGACCGCCAACAAGTTTTCATTTCAAGAACTATTAATAAAAAATAAATAAAAAATATGTAAATCTTAACTTACCTGGGCAATATTCAGTCTTTGTTGTGCAATCCAGCTGCAACTCACTTTGCATCCACCCACCTGACGTCAATATTATTCGTCGGGAAGTGATAGAGGTGCCCAGTAGTGAGCCAGTGAGCTGAAGTGGGATTTCACATATGTGAGTGATTCATGTATAAACCGAGGTTCAATTAGTATTCAATCTATTTTCAATCTCAGATAATGGAGTAGCTACAATATACAACAACAGTAATGATATATACAATAAACAACATTTTTTATTAATGTACATAACATATCAGCAAGTACAATATGAAGACATGATTGTAAAATTGTAAAAAAAAAATTACAAAATATAAAATCAAATGAAAATTGATGCGTTATCGTAAGATTATAAACTATATTATAACTTTATTAATAATTTTAATTAGATTATAACACTATATAATAATTAATCTATTAAATAATAGTTATACTTTTGAAAAGATTAGATGAGTAACCTTTTTTTTCTTTTATTTTCGATGTAAAGCTTGTCCAATCGTCTCCATACAGATCCTTCCCTATTTCCAACCATACATGTTTTGTCCTTGGTGTGTCCTTGTATTTTGCATGACTTTTGTCATATAGTTCAGGGAAATTCTGAACTTTTATTATCAAATCTTCTGTGGACAGTGTTTTTTTGGCGTCAGCCATCACCTATAGAACATTGCCAGAAAAACCACATAAATATATTTATATATTATATATATAAAATATCCTACACTGATAAAAAATACCACTGCACAAAATATTTTTGTTAAATATGTAAAATATAACTCAAAAATATTTTTTATGGAATAATACATATTATTGTGCTTATAAAAATAAACAGAAGCAAGCTAATTTCTATAGTCACATATACAACCAATGTTGCATAATCTTTTGATATAGTAGGAAAACATTTAACAAATCTAATTAGCAGGGCTGCTAAGTGATTGCACTTAATCACAATTAAAAATTCTAACATAGCCAAGCTGGATATTTTTTACAGGTGTCCCTACATAATTAACTAATTTGGTATCCCTGCATGCAAAAATGCATTTGCACACAACTATCATCAAGCAACACTAAAATCATTACTAATATCAAGCAAATAGCAAATAATACACGTTATATGCAAGCAAATATTTGGTAAATGATAAAATTTAAAGTTTATACAAAAATAAAAAAAATAATTCATAACAATTCATATAATAAGCAGATAGAATATTTTACTTTATTATAAAGGCTGCAGCATCAAAAGGCCTTGTGAAGCAAGCAAACAAATAACGATTGTTTTAACATTATGATGCTTTTAATTACTACAAACATACACTATTTAAGTTATATTAATGTATAAAGTCCACAAACCTGTTGCTTCTGGATAAAAGTGGAATATATGATTTGTATGTTTGGGACAGGTCTCCTCCACACTCCTTCACGATCGCCACACCACACCTTCTGAGAAAAACAGGAAATGACATCAGGAAACCATATTTGAAAATTTTAACGCAAGTGTTTATTCCACCCTCATCCGTTATTGCACCCTATTGTCCGTTTAAATAGTGCATCTATTGACTAACATTGACAAAAATGGTGATCGCATCCATTGTAAAATAGCATTCAAGTAAAACGGATCGCAATGCTTGTGGTGTGGCTTATTTCCCGTGATTTTTATTATAGTGGGCATGACCTTGTGAATCGTGAATCGAAAACGCATGCGCAACCGCGCAAAAAACACGCAAGTGTGGCCTAGCCCTAAAGAAAAATTTCAAAGCAATGCAATTCCTAACTTTGCATTTATTAAAGGATAACTATTGTGTATAAAGTTTATTTTAAAAAAAAAACGTTTATTTTATAAAAAAACATGGGACAGGGATATAGGATTGGTAATTCCTAACTCCCAAAGAAAACTGCACCAGCCCAAACAAAACTGATTCTGCCAGTCTTCCTCTTAGCTTCAGCACTATCTTTAATACAGGGATAGTCCAGGACTAACCTGGCAAATTATAACTATTAGTGCTGTAACTAACAGTTTGTGAGGTGGGAGGTAGGAATAATCAATCCTACCTCCCTGCCCCATGTACTTTCCATTTTTAAACAGTTAATTTTATCCTTTAATAGCACACTTCTGTTCTAAGCAATTTATGTTTAACTGTATATTAAAACTACAGTAAATATATAGTCTCATAATACTAATGTGAGCTAATAAACTGACATTATACAGTAGCTAATTTGTAGCATTAACATATATGACATTAATAACAAGTCAGTATAATACAGTGTCAACATATGTATATAGTTCATTTTATATTGTCTTTGCCCAAAAGTGAGCAATAGGTCTCCTAAGTAGAGATGTCCGAACTTCGAAAAAAACGGTCCGCGCGAGGATCCGCGTATTTTCGAAAAAATCCGTAAATTCGAAAATCCGCGAGCGGACCCGTTAAAACGTATTAAAATGAAAGTTCGGCAAAATCCGCATTAAAAGTGGTCTAAATAGCCTTGGTAATGTACACTTAATCACTCAGGGACCTGGGTAATGTCCTTAGAAACACGTATCAATGCCTACAATACCTAAAAAGTACAGTCCGCTAGCGTGAACGGTATTTTTCGAAAATACGAGGATTTCCGTAAAAACGAGGATTTCCGTAAAAACGAGGACCTCCGTAAACCCGAGGATCTCCGAAAAAATGAGGATTCCCGTAAAAACGAGGATCTCCATAAACCCGCGGATCTCCAAAAAAATGAGGATTTTCGTAAAAATGAGGAACTACGAGGAACCGGAACTTCCTGCCTAGCAAAATGGCTAGTTCTGCAAGGCAGTTGTATGCCATGAACTACCTGCTGCTCAGGGGGTACGATGAGTTCCTCCCTGGCACCCATCATGTGCGGCGCCGGAGGCGCAGGATTATGGAGGGGCTCCAGCGCCGGATCCTGCGCCGATTTGGATACCAGACCACTGTCTCTACCCTCCAGAGACAGTGGTCGGACCTCAAGAGGCAGAGGCCTCAATATGTGGCTGCCGTACGGCAGATGATAGAAGGCAAGTATACTTTTTATTATATTACTGTATTATAATACGTAGTAAAATATTTTAATTCACTTCTGACAAAAACATATTTATATATGTTTTTAAAAACATCAATAATCCTTAAATTTGGCTTGTGAGAGAGAGAGATCCAAGTTCTTTGTATTTCTCATTCACTGGTTATTATTACATTATTATTCTTCTTATATTATTCAATATCAGCCCTATTTAAAGGGTAAGTAAAGTCAAAAAATAAATCACTGAAAAGTGACTTTATTTAACATAACACCTATAAATTCAAAATGATACCCACACACAGACACAGGTAAACACACTTGGTGGCCCACCCTTCCATTTCCATGGCAGCCTTAATTAAAAGTAAAGTTAAAAATGAAATCGATCATTAAAAATTGGTTTCTTTTTATCTTATAAATGCACACTGATACCCACACATAGACACAGTTAAACACACTTTACTGACCCACCCTTTTAGTTACATGGCAGCCCTATTTGAAGGGAAAGTAAAGTCAAAAATAAAATGTTGATCAATTATTAAAAATTGATTTTTACACTCCAAAAATAAAAATGTTGTGTTAGCCACAAAATCTAGATACAAGTACACACAGCTACTGATGCTCCCCTACACCCAACCAACTTTTCCCTTTCCGTGGCTACAATACACACAATAAAAATATAAGTACTTAGCCAGAATAAGGTATGAAATCATTGCCATAGAAATATGATTGACTTTTAAAGAAACTATAACATATTTAATCTGTATTTTCAAGCAGAATTCAAAGTATATAATTAAATATATCCTTTAGATATATCATTCATTATGTATTTTTTTATTTTAATTTGCAGGGGAATCTTCCTCGGATACCCCACCCCCACCACCGTCCCCGCCAGAGGAAGAATGTAAGTGCAGCCTATTGAAAAAAAAAATTTTTTCTAAATCTTTCATTTGTCCAAGGCCACATTACAGCGCACACGAACGCTCCAGAAACAAGCATACAAGCGCGTGTTTGCGGTGCGCTCATGTGTATTGCCATGCGAGTGCAGTACGATAGCATAATTGTGCAAAAATTGAGGATCACATTAATTGTGCCACACTATTGTGAGCTTTTTAACACGTTGATATGTCCAAGCCCTTTATCCAAATGTTTGCATAATTTTTGACAACTTCTCCGAGAATTGTTTTAGTAAATGTATTCGAACATTTAATGACAGTGAGAGTTAAAATAAAATTTCCTTTTTTTTTTAGCACTACCACCAACTAGCCCTCAGGCTACGGGCAGCCCATTGCCCCCTCCGGGCAGTCCACCGCCCCAAGAAGAGGAGGAACCTGGCACCAGCCAGACACGTAAGTGCATCCTAAGCAATTTTTTTATCTTTTTATTGACCTTGATTGTCAGCAAATAATTAGTGAAATTATCAGTGATAATTAAGGGAATTTTATTATTTCACTGATAAAAATTTTCGTTAAAAAAAATGCAACAAATCTATTAATTTGGCATGAGAGAAAGAGCTTCTCATTTCTCATTCCCATTTATTGTCCCCGACTCTGGGCTGTATCTTGTCCCTCAGTTTTTGAGCTTAAGTCACGAAATTCGGTCCAAACGTCCAAAATTATCCAAGAAATGTTCACTACATAGCGTTTTAGGAAATGTTCTTATACATGTAATATATTACTAATGGATTGGACGGTGATTGTTGAAATAAAACATTTTTTTTCTAGAAGCAGGACCAGCCTTTACAGGCCCTCCACCCTCTTCAGCCCCTCCACCCTCTCCAGCCCCTCCAGGCTCTCCACCCTCTCCAGCCCCTCCTACCTCTCCAGTCACTCTGGCGGCCATGCTTGAGAATCGTAAGTAAATCATATGCAATGTTAATGAAATGTTATATACAAGACTATTAATATTTGTATTTTCCCAGTGTAAAATCCACGCTACATGATGCAACATTGGGTACTGTGGGTTTGACAATGCTTTTATGGGGGCTGCACCACTTCCAAAAAAATTTGTATGTAGCACAGTCCTAGTGATACAAAACCAAGAATGTTCTGATACAATTTAGCAATAAATGTAATGTTTTATGTCAGCATTACCTACTGCTGTTTATCAGTAGAGATGGTCGAACTATTGAAAGTTCGGTCCGTTTTCGAACTTTCGAACTATTGGGAAAGTTCGAAAGTTCGAAAGTTCGAAAACGGACCCATTAAAGTCTATGGGAGGCAAATAGTTCGAAAAGTTCGAGTCAAATACAACCAAAATATTAATGTTAACTTAATGTAAATGGCTGAGGGACCTGGGAAATGGTCTGGGGAACATGTTCCAATATCCAGGACTTAAGTAAAATCGATTTTACTCTCACGCGCGCTACTTTCGAGCTTTCGCGTTCGAACATTCGAGGTAACATGGACATTTTACTCGCAGATTCGATGCTCTCATATAGGCTGTAATGGAGACTTTACTCGCAGATTTGATGTTCGCGCCTAGATACCATGGACATTTTACTCGCGGATTCGAACGTTCGAACATTCGATAAATCATCGAAAGTCCGGGAAATATCGAAAGTCCGCGTCCGAGACAGTTCGAGAAGTCCGGGTTCGTTCGAACTCGAACAGTTCGGCTCGAACTCGGGTTCGAGTTCGAGTTCTATGCCATCCCTATTTATCAGTGATCCCCAATGATGCAATAATATCGCTTTAAGTGGAAGTTCAGTGATAGTATATATACTTTTAAGGAAAAAAGAGCAGTATTTATCTATCCCAATGACCTTAATCTGCCCATTCAGCAATCAGCATTGTGTCTGTGTATAAATAAATGCAACGGAAATAATGACTTCCTGTTTGCAGGACCCCTAATAGAGACCGTTATGGTCTAGCCCTTGACCCAGTCCCTGGGTTGATTCAGTTGGTCAGTAGAGATCTGAGCATGTGTAACCCATCCAACAGCCAATCAGTAGAAATCAATGTTACCATAAGAGAAGGAGAACAAATATGGAGTACTGCTCTCGGGCCAGGCAGGATTGACCCAGAGCTGAAAACATTAGCCACAGAGTAGCTGTTGCGGCTGTATGAGATGGTCAGAGTCGGTACAACCACAAAGGTGCCTCATGGAGAGAGAACGAAGAACAAATATGGAGTACTGCTCTCGGGCCATGCAGGATTGACCCAGAGTTGAAAACATTAGCCACAGAGTAGCTGTTGCGGCTGTATGAGATGGTCAGAGTAGCTGACACCACAAAGGTGCCTCATGGAGAGAGAAGGAAGAACAAATATGGAGTACTGCTCTCGGGCCAGGCAGGATTGACCCAGAGCTGAAAACATTAGCCACAGAGTAGCTGTTGCGGCTGTATGAGATGGTCAGAGTAGGTGACACCACAAAGGTGCCTCATGGAGAGAGAACGAAGAACACCTAGACCTCTAAAAGGTCTAACACAAAATTTGTTCAAAGGACTTATAGGGGGGTTAGTCCTTAAAAGGACTTTTGGGTCTCACAAAGTTAGTCCTTAAAGGACTGTTGGGTCTCAAGATGTGTGAATACAGGGGTGGGTAACAACAAGTGCTAAACCACCACACTGAAATCCACACACAGAAAGCTCAAAAAGCTCAAAAAGCGCAAAAATCTCTCTCCAACTCCTACACTGTCAGGTCTCCACTAAACACACTCCAACACACTGACAAAATGTCACCTGTGAAGCAGCCTTTTATACCCAGGGGGCTGGCAATAATCATGTTAGCTGCCATTGGCTAATTTGGGTCATGTGGCTTGCTCCGTCTTGAAAATAATCCCCAAAAATTCGAATTGACAAGAATTTCTCATTTTTACGAAAATTCTCGTAATTACGAGAATCTGTGTAATTACGAGGATCTTCGGTTTTTCCGGGTCCCGGAAGATCGCAGATTCTCGTAATTACGGAGATACTCGTATTTTCGAAAATTTTCGGAAAAAAAAAAATCCGCGGTTCGGAAGGCGGAAAATCCGGAAAATCCAGAATAATCCGCCATTCGCGGACAGGATAAATCCGCGGCGGATCCCGGTTCGGGTCCGCGAACCGGCCATCTCTACTCCTAAGGTGGGCAGGTATAATGTAGAAAATACAGTGTAGAAGATTAACAGCGAGGTGATAAATTGGTCCTGTAAAGGGTTAACAAGGGTTAACTGCAGCGGCTCCTCCTACAAATCAGGTGCTGCCAGTCTCTGTGCAATATAAGGCAGCGCAATCTCACTTTTTATCCTTTATAATAATATGGCTGGATACAGGTAAAAAAGTTTGGTGGGGCTGTAACAGCACTTTAGACAGCAGACTGTACCTGACAGGAATAATGTCACTCGCCACTAATTTCTATGAAGACAGTTCTGTCCTTACTTACAGTCTCAGGTGTTTTCTCTTTACACTCACTGCTCCCAGTCTGATGTCTGTCACTAGTAGAGATGTCCGAACTTCGCAAAATCCAGTCCGTTCGAAAATCCGCGAACGGACCCATAAAAATGAAAAATATCCTCGAAAATACGAGAAATCCTTGTAATTTCGAAAATTTTCGAAAATACGAGGAAATCCTCGTAATTTCGGAAATTTTCGAAAATACGTATTTCGAAAATACGAGAAATCCTCGTAATTTCGAAAATTTACGAAAATACGTATTTTTGAAAATTTTCAAAAATACATCTTTACTGCAGAGACCTCTCTCCTCTTTCTTATTACCGCCCAAAAAGAAAACTTCATTTTCATTGGCTGCCTCGACACAAAGCAGACTAGGCAAGCAGAAACCGTTGCCCTGGTGACATAACTTTTCAGTATGCATAAAGAAGGATGTCACACTACTCTACATATGCATTACCACAGGGCAATATTACCTCAATACTGGTTTATTGAGGTAATACTGGTTTATTGAGGTAATACTAACCAGGTACAATACCTAACAGATTAAAAGAAACCATTTTTTGGTCATTGAATAATAATGAGAATTATAATTATATGACACAGGTGTAGGTACAATAAATTCAGCATGTATTTTTTATTGAGATCTGTAATTATTACAGATGTTGCAATAATACAGTACTATTGAAATACTAGCAAAATATTTGCATAAAGTAGAAGGTGTGAAGGATGTACATTATAGAAAAAGCAGCATTTAGTTAAAGAGGAAATGACACAAAATATCAATAAAGCTTTGCCGCAAAGCTTAATTGCTGATTTGCTGTCGAGAGGAGCACATTTATGGATCTGGATGATGCATAACCTACATTTAGATCAAAACACTGAACAAAACAGCTTACTGTTGAACACGAACAACATGTAATGGTAAAATACAAGGGGAAGACCTACAGTAACAGAAAGACATTTCCAGAAGATAAACATAAAATTATAAAGATTTAAAGATTTAAAGTCAGCTGAAACAATGAATAGTTAGACATACGATTCTACATTTACCTGCATTATGGGAAAAAAACTCACACTTACTGTAGCTACAGTATAAATAAGTATATTGTGTACAAAGAAAACCTTTGGATTATTAGTTATGGAATTATGAGCTCTGTCCAAATGAACAGGGCAAGTTTATGGTCATCTCCAGTTAAGTGTTAATGATAGTAAATAATAGGGTAGGTGTACGGGTGTGCAGGACATTATAATAGATGTAAGTTCCAGTCCAGATCTAATTGAAAATGAAGCAATGTGATTTCATTGATTTACACTCTATTTTGTGATATTGAACTAATTCTTTAGATGACTTGGCATTCTAGAATATGTACAGTATATACCAATGTTATCCATGCCCAATGTAAGAATTTACCTAGATGAGCTTCTAGAGGGGAGTAAAAGGCACTTTCTGAGTTTACTTTAATTATTTATTTTGCTGTATTTTTCATTATTATTCATTTTTATGTGCCCTCTAGCAGGCTAAAGCACTTTAGTATCATGAGATTTATAGTCATTTCAGATATGCCAGTGTTGAAAGACTTTGTAGTAAAGCATTTTAAATTCTACAATAGCATGAAATGACTAGTAGAAGCAGTGGGTTCATAGACCAGCATGCTAACAAGTAGAGGATTAGAGAATTTCAAATTGTATTTTACATTTGTTTTCCAAAGCTGTAATGTGCATATATGTTGTTTTCACAGAAATAGAAGTCTTGGTAGATTTCTGTGCCTTCCATTTAAGCATTTAGCCTGTGGGCTCAATTCTTTTACACAGAGTTTTAATCTCTTCAATATAGCCACTATTTTAGATATACTGGTGTTGATTTGCAGCAAGTATACGGTAATTCTGATTATTCTGTTGTGATCATCCCAAGGGCAATGCTATCAGAAATATTAACTAAAGGTGGCCATACATGGACTGATATTACCTGCCAATAGCAGACAATAAAATTGATCTCACAAAATTTCGGCTAACCCTCACATTTTCTTTGAATTAGTTTATTTCACTGCTGTACTGTCTGATACAGTGTACAAGTAATATAAAAGAAATGGGGACCATGTTAATAAAAATAATATAATAAAAAAAATAGAGATTGATAAATGATGATAGTGAGATAGAAGATATATAGAAAGGTAGATAGACAGTAGAGATGGACCCAAACCCGCTTCAGATTTCACGGATCCGCCAGACATAGCGGATTTCAGCTTTTTGGGGGGGGGGGGGGTCGGAAGCACAGAACTGATTTTGATATTTTGAGAATTTTAGAATTTTAAAATAAAAAATTTAGATATTTCTAGAAATTTCAAGTTCAAAAAATGGCAATTTTCGAAATCTCCTTAAATCTTCAAAACAGAAAGTTCATGAAGTTTCCGGTACTGGACAGGTCTCAAAGCTATTTACGGTAAGTTACTATTGCTATTCGTATCTTCATTTTAGGCAGAACCTTTTAGATTTTTTAAATCCCATTTACTTCAACTTTTCAAGTTTTTGGATTTTTTTTTAAAAGCCATGAAGGACAAAAAGGACAAACAGGCTGTGGCCCCACTTGAGCACAGGGGGGGACAAGTGATCACAGTAAAGTGCGATAATGTGCGATTCTGTGTGTGCCCTTACGATATTAAGCCCTATTGGAGTGCATGCAGTAAGCACCAAAAATGGTGATGGCATGCGCACAGAAGCACAGCACATGCCCTGCCCTTCCATTAGCACGAACAGAACACAAATCAGATCCGAAATGTGCTAGTGGGACCAACCTGAGGAAGAGGCTGTGGGTCCTGAAACGTTGTATGTTATGCTTTTGCACTCAAATAAAAGAATTCATCACCTAAGTAGTGTGCTCCTCTACTCTGTACCTTGCTAGTGGGACCTACCCCTTAGCAGATGTGTATGTATGTATAGTTTATTTATAAAGCACCACATGGGAACGCAGTGCTGTACAGTAACAAAATACAATAAAGTCATAAAAGGGGAACAAATCAAATACTTCATTTTTTCAGTACATAAATATATAAATTATATATATATATATATATATATATATATATATATATATATCCATAGAAAACAAAAGAACTCAACGGGTCTTCTTCATATCAGCAAACAATCTTTACTCAGTAAACATCAGTAAACGCGTTTCCGCCCCAGCAGGGCCGTCGTCAGGACTAAAATGCCACAAAAACTCCCCAACATTTAAACCCATGCACCCAACCCCCATAAGTGCATGGCACCATCACTTACCAATCACAGGTACACTACACGTCCCATGCTCCCCTCTGGCTCAAACGCTAAACACACGTGGACCAAGGCAAATGGCAACCAACATAATGGACGTATGCAGCCGTTCCATTGGATCTGTCTCGGCTCCGGTCTGGTGTTCTATGACCGGGAGCATAGTGTGAGTCTCCGCCCATGTGCGGATTGGTTACAGCTGCTTTGGCAGGGGAGCGCCTATTGGCTTGCGCGTCCCGTCTCCCCTCCTTTTGATGTGGATTGGTTGCAGCGAATTAGGGGCCTGTCCATTATGTTGGTTGCCATTTGCCTTGGTCCACTTGTGTTTAGCGTTTGAGCCAGAGGGGAGCATGGGATGTGTAGTGTACCTGTGATTGGTAAGTGATTGGGTCATGCACTTATGGGGGGTTGGGTGCACGGGTTTAAATGTTGGGGAGTTTTCGTGGCATTTTAGTCCTGACGATGGCCCTGCTGGGGTGGAAATGTGTTGAGTGATGTTTTCTGAATAAAGATTGTTTGCTGATATGAAGAAGACCCGTTGAGTGCTTTTGTTTTTTATGGATTTATATATGGACTGTGGAAAGACACCTGGGCATATTCCTCAGTAGTGTGGAGTGCTATCAGGTCGTATACTCTTTTATATATATATATATATAAAAGTTAGGTCACGGAGCACTCATCTGGATTTCAAAACAAAAAAGTTTATTGTAAATAATTTATTACAATAAATTATTCTATGCGTTTCGGTCCATTGTCAGGACCTGTAGAATTCTTGCCGTGAGTTCTAAATAAATATTTAATGTTTTAACAAAAGACCCAGGAATGCTTCATTCCTTGAATTCATCTGTATATACTAACCTGACGATCAGCACAAGGCAAGCGGGTGAGCGGCCCCACTGAGAAATGACACAACCCAACAAGGATTTGATTGGGGAAAAAATGGACAAAACCTGTAATCTGCTAGTATATTATAAATAAAACTGTATGAAATAGTGGAAAAAAATATCAGAAAAAAGATCAGCATTAAAGGGGTAAGAAATAAGTACAAATTAGGTGATAAAGGGTTCTAATAAAGAAAATACAATGGTATCAGGGGCAATTAATATTAATATTGCACCATTAAAATTGAACAATATTTAAAAAAATAACATTAAAGGTCTATCAGATACTAGATACTCTTGTTGGTGCTCAATTTAGATTTATTCATATTTATTTATACTGGTACTGTAAAATGTGGTATTAAAGGGTAACTGTGATCCAAAAATGACTTTAGGTGAATTGACAGAAATTGTTTTCTTGGGCACTTTTGCAATTTACTATTTTACTTTTATTTTATTTTTTTTAAGATATCTTGTATTTATTTTTTTTTAAAGATATTTACATTTTCATGTGTGATGTGGTAGCAGCACCCTGCACTTCCTGCTCCGAAATTATGTGACAGTCCCTGTGATGTTAAAGTCACTTTACAGACCTTAAACACTCCCTGCTCTGGGCTGTGCTGTTCTCTCCCTCCTCCTCTTAAGTCCTCCTCTGTAACTCAATCTCTTCCTGGTTTCTGCTTTCTCCTGCACTGAGCATTTGCGAACTGCAAATTAGAAGGTGGAACTTGTATTTGGCTCCACAGATTTAGAACCTTCCACCCCCTAAATTTCTGATCAGCGATTTCTTTATATATTGGGCTGTTCAGCGCATATAGAGGTGGTTGATCTTGTTTGGAGACCACAGTTCCCCTTTAATATTATAGACTTTATAAAGCACTTGTGTTTGGTCCTTTACATATGTATTTTTTAGAGGGTTTTTGTCTTCACCCCTATCTTTCGAGCAGCTGTTTATATTCTAAATTGTATAATATTTGATTTATTTTATCCAGGGGGTAAGAACATTGTGGTCATTCTTCTATATATATATATTCATAATACAGTCACATGGTAGCATAGTTATTGAGGTTGAATAGACATCCATCAATGTAGTCCAACATTTATCCCCGCCTCTTTAACCCTAACTAACAGTTGATACAGAGGAAGGTTAAAAAAAATGCTAAACATGGGGGGGGGGGGTCTTCCTGACTCCAAATGGCAATTGTTAAGTATCCCTGGATCAACCAGAACTACAGTATATGTATCAATAGCAGTAAATGTTTTTTAGTTTTAGAAATGTATTCAGCTGATTTTGAAGCTATTCAATTAACTTTCCCTTACAACATCTGCTGGAAGACAGTTCCACAGTTTCACCATTCTCACTGTAAAAAACCTTTCCTAACCTGAGGATGTCCGTGAGTCCTCTGATATGACCTATTAGTGAACAATGCACCAGAGAGTTTCTTATATGGCCCATTTATATAATATATTTGTATAAAGTGACCATATCCTTGCAAAAATGCGGCTTCTCCAATAAAAACAGCCCTAACTTGTCTAATCTGCCTGCATAGTCAAGCCCCTCAATTACTTTTTATTTAGTTGCCCTTCTTTGAACTCCTTCCACTACCAATATGTCCTTTTTGTATATGGGATTCCAAAACTGCACAACATATTCTAAATGAGGCCTTACCAGTGCCTTGTAAAGAGAGAGAATAATATTTTTCTCCCTTGAATCGATTCCCCTCGTTATTCAAGACAATCAGGGTTATTCAATAAAAGTTCTTATCGCTTAAAATGGTGCTAATTTTGCCCCAACCATTCAGATGTTAGCTTTCAAATGTTACATAAGATCTGATTGGTTGGGGCAAAATTAGCACCATTTTAAACGATAAGAACTTTTATTGAATCTCCCTGAATATCTTTTATATTATAGGAGGATTAGGTCTTGGTGGCTCTCTTACTACAACCGTGCAGAGCTTGTCAGTAAATGTACACAGATGCCAAAGGTATGCTTAATTTAATTACACACACAAAGAAAACAGTTTTTAAACATAAAGAAATGTGTCAGCTTCCAGTTCCCCAAAACTGTTTATGCAAACAAAAAATATACATGTGGTCATCTGAGCCACCAGCAAGGGGTTAGAACAAAAAAAAGTCTTAGATTGTAGGGTACATTGTTTCTCAGCAAGAAAACTTCTTTCAAAGGGTTTGTCTTTTCCCCAAACAATGCTAGACTTATAGCTCATACCAACAGGCTGTAAGTCTTAAACCTGAAGAAACCTGAGAAAACATTTTTCCTAAATCCATCTATTAATGGTTTCAGCTTACCAAATAGGTAAGATACCTAGAGGAAATATGCTGACCATCCACAACTTTCCAGGTGCTGCCTCACAATATGGAATCCTATATTATATAGTAGATAAATGTAATGGCAGAATAAGACTTGAAAGAAAACAATCTGATGAAAGAAAGAACACCTTTATTGCGCACACAATATACTTGCAAGCAGCTCCCCCTTTGACCAATAGTGCTGATTGTTACTATTAGAGAGACAGAGTAAGAGACCGTGAGGCCTTTTATAGGCCTTAGGTGCCAATTCGTCACTATTATTGAAGCAATATTTAAAATTATGTAAAGTGAAAGAGCAAATAAGAATACATTTGCTAATACAGAAGTATAAAATCATGGACATGATTAGTCCCTTACGTTTACCCGAAAATGGTTATTCGGATTCCGGTACAACCATATGCTCATTAAGATGACATATTGTCCTTCTACCAAGGATATTATCTTGGTTCTTTTTCTGACAAGAAACACCAGTTGTAACTTATAATGTGGCAGATGTACACCTCCATAAAAAATAAGCAGGGAGATACAATATATCCTAGTGGCATTCAGCCATGCTACTTAACCGAGCACGATCCCATGATTCAATAACGTAGGGCAAGCCACTGTGCAACATTATTGCATCACATGAGCATGCATGGGTAAGTAGCAGGGACTGAACGCTTGCAAGAAGAAAACGTTAGATATTGTGCAAATTGAGACTCAATATCTAACGGTTTTTATTGCATCACAAAAGCTTCCCGGGCTTCAATCAGTACGTTAAAGGAATAGTTCACTTTTGACTGAACTAGTCCTTTAATTTTCTAAAAAAGACCTATACAAGGATTACATATTTTTATCAGAATCCTTATTGCCAACTGTACATAATGCAGATAGATTGACCATTATATGTTCAGACCATCACCATGTATTATTTGACCTGACAGGTTTTGCCTTAATACATCTTAACAAATCCCTTCTGACAGACCTGGACATTTAAGATGAAATGAGAAAGACAAAACCTAGAGACATTTCGGTGCGATGTCATCGCACACAAAATGATTTGCTCGTAGGAGTGAATGGTACCGTTAACACCTATAAGCTGCGATATAGTGCATTGTGAGAAAGAAGGGATACTCACCTGTCCGGCCACTTCAGCCCCTCCAAGATGGTGGTGCCCAGGGAACCGCATGCCAACGTCTTCACGAAATGTGCATGATGTCACAGGAAGGTGACGACAGCGCAAAGATTCAAATTGATCCTCCTTTCCAGTGTTTTCTGCCCGATTATAGCCATTTGCTGGTGTTTCTCCGGCTGTGCTGGGTTCTCTTATTCCTGTGTTCCTGTTTTTTCTTCCTTACCTAAATCCTGTAATTTTCCTTGCCTTGTACCCCTTCCTTGGATTGCACTCCTTGTGGTTACTGTTTTTGGACTTTGTGGGGAGGGAGAGTGAGAGAGAGAAGGGGAAGAGGGGGGAGAGGTCTTTAAATGCAGGGTTGACCGATTCTTTTAAGAATCAGGGGTTTGCTTGTCTTACAGAAATGCACTGTTTGCAGCAGTTTGCTGTGTTAACGCATAACAATGCCACTGAAATCAATGGATAACACTATACAATAATGCAGGAGAACGTAGAAAGCCTCGTAGTGTAAACGAGCCCTTGACTGTAGTCCAAGGTATTTTCATTAAAAAAAAATTGAGAAAGTAGTTCAAACATTACATCATTCAATTTCAGATTAAACATTTAAAGAAACATCATTCTCAGACCCACCCTAACTTTAGTCTCCCTTCTGACACAACTTACTCAGGTATTATGTTGGCAAGGAAAAGGAGTGAAAAAATGTAAGATAACAAATCACACCCTATAAGATGTCCAGACACTACTTTCGAACTACGGAAGGAGGTGAAGCTAAACCAGGACTAATACGAATGAGACATCAGAGACATGCTGGAACAGAAAATTTAGGCAAAACCCTGGAGCGTGTTGGGAGAGTGTTGGGGGCTATGTGTGTGTGTGTGAGTGGGTGGGGGTGGGTGGGAGAAGAATGGCCATTTTTACTTCTAGAGGAGGATAAACACTAACTTTAAACAAGATTAACTGTGCTTCAGGAGGTGTCAGATACATTTTAAAAACCTGATATGCTGCACATTTAAGTACAAACAGTGGATGATCAAAAAGGGGGGAGTTTGACAGCAGCCTTTGCAACCACAGGTGCCACTAGGCTTGTGTCTACTGTGCCTATTGGTATATCCAGCCCATCATTCATTGTATATGTCATTATGCTTCATTTTAACAGTAATTTATCTCACTACTAATTTGAAAAAGACATTTAGTGTGAACTAAAAGTGACCAAAAAAAGGGCTCCTGCAATCTATTGCTACTATTATTGAATTGGAAAATATACTCAGTTATTGGCAATAAGACAAATCCACGCTGAACAAAGCAGTTATATGAGTTTAGAAATTAGGTTGTTGGTATAATCCATATTTACTAATATAATCAACAATGACCAAACCTTATTAATCCTCAGACACCTAAAATATCAGATGGTCTATATTTACTGCCAGAAATGTGTAAAAATGTATGTGCAGGTAAAGGCAATTGCCAAATGACAAGTGTTAATACATTATGGATTAGTGATACTTGATAATGATTGATTAATATTTGGTGCTTAACATTACAGTCATGATAGAAGGGAATAGACTAAAAAATGTATTACTGTACTTCTAAGAATGTGTTGTTTTCTCTACAGATTGGATATTACTTTTTTCCTGGGGGTGTAAATGATAAAACTGAATTCATAAAGATGAGATTTACAGAAGTAATTGCAATGCATTAATTAAAATGAGTTTAATCTGTTTAGTCAGTACCGGTTAGTACCAGTTGTCTTGTACTCTATTGCATACATTTCTTTCCTTTCACTGAAATAGCTTTTTATAATTTCACATAATATCACAATGTACTTAACAAATACAAATTTTAAATAACACAGACTATTTAGGATGGCAAGACTATATTGGTAAAGGTTTAAGCAGGTATTTTAACAAGGCGACATTTACAGGAAATTTTTATTTTGTGCAGTTATCAAATGTTATATAAGAGGGATGGGTTATGAATGTATGATTACATGTATTCGTCAATAGTATGCACAATTTGCACAATAAAGTAAAAAAGAAAGCTCAAGCACATGGCAGTCGTGTTTCATGAGACAATCGCATATTTTTATGCATTCAGATGGCATTTTTGTGATCTGACAAATGACACCCAATTGAATACATACACATGTTCGATTATCACCCAAAACTGCCATCTGGCATGTAATCAGGCATCAGGCCGCATCTACGCATGTGTCGCAGATGCAATTAAAAATGAATACCAGCCTCTTGACTGGATTCACCAGTGAACAGACCTAATTAGCACTGATTAGCTGCTTCTTGATTGGATTCACCGTGAATAGACCTTATTAACTGTCTTGATTGCCTATGTCACAGGCGAAGGTTTTAAATCTCACAGTACACGTAGACACTTACATTAGTAGAGCTTTGTGCAGCTGTTCAAGAAGAATTCAAAGTTTATATTTTCCCTTCCTACTTTACATGTCTACTCCATGGGAGTACTGCATGTCCTTGGTTGGTGGATTGATTTTTACAATTAAGTTGCTTCTATATAATATTGTGGTTCACGTTCATGCTAGAAAACCATTCCCATAAACCAAATAAATGATTAAAGGAACTGCACAATAACTGATCTGTGATGTAAGAATAGCTGTATAATAGTGTGCATTTTTTTCTTCCATTCCTTATTTTACATTTTTACTTTCTTTACTCAGTTTCATTTTAGTTGCAATACCATTATTATTTCTATTACTTGACTTTTTTTTTTTTTATTTATATTGCTTAAGATATTAAAAGAAGCTACACTGTGCTAAATGCCAGATAATGTAGCATTACCTATCTATCACTAGTGTAGCCCCACTGGTAAAATCATTTTTTGGTATTCAGATTTATTGAAGAACAGGTGATAAAGGAGCTGTTTCTTACCTCCCATCCTTCAATAAAACAGGATCCGGAAAAGAAGGTACCCAATCTCTCTCGGTCCCCCGCCGTATCCTCTGACAGGTCTCAACGGACTTAGTATGCTATGCCCATGCGCAAGTGCAATGCGCATAGAATACAGAGTCTGTTAGGACCTGTCAGACTACGCGGCAGAGGAGCCAGAGATTAGGTAAGTTCCTTACATCGGCTTCCGGCTTCTGAACATTTTATTGAAGGATGAGAGGTAAGACACAGCTCCTTTACCTCCTGTACTTCAATAAAACTGAATACCAAATAATTATTTTACCAGTGGGGATACCCTTTAACCCTTTGACTGCCACAGATCGTATATTCACGATCTGTGCAGAGAATGCTTTAACTGCCACAGATCGTGAATATACGATCTGTGCTTTCCCCTTTAAAAAAAAAAATCTGCCTGCACTAGGGGCGATCAGGGGCAGAATTCAACTCCCCCCCTAGCCCCCTCGATCCCCCATAAGTTTTGTGCAAAACCGATGTGGGGATCGGGAGATAACTTACCTTTTTCTTGCAGGAGCCAGGAGCAGCAGCCGGCAGCAGGAGGAAGAGCAGGTCCGTTTGATAAGGGAAACCCCGGTGAGATCACATGATTTTCTTCTTCACCGGGGTCTTCCCTTAGGCTTCCCCTGGTCTCCCCCTAGTGGTCTAGTTGAGGTACTGCACTGTGATCTCCAGATCATGCTGCAGTACCTAGTATAGTACAAGGTGTCATGCTGACAGCTTTTACTATACATTTTGTGAATGGAACTCAAAGTTCCATTCACAAATAGGATTTTTTCTAAGTCTTTGCTACTTAGCGAAGACTTTGAAAAAAAATGGGGACAGAGATCAAAATTTGGTGATCACTTCTGATCACCAAATAATTGATCTTTGCCAATGAATGAAAAATCACTTCCTGGAAAATGATTTCCGGGAAGTGATTTTTCCGATCGGATTTCAAATTGGAAAACGGGCATTTATGCCCGCATTCCAAGTTCGTTATCATTCCCAAAGATGATTTGATGATAATCTTTGGGAATGATCAAATAAAAAAAGGGGAAATGCACATAAAAAAATATTAAAGTGATACACACACCTTTTTTTTTTTTTTTACCTAAAACTATAAATTAGCAAAAAACTTTGTCTTCTCCAAGCTTCCCAATGTCCCCGGTTATATCGGTAAAGTAAACGCAGATACTTATTTGTATGATTTCACGGGAAACTAAGCCTATTTTATAAGGAAATTTTGCAGAGGTACCAAAAAAAGACCGGACTAAATTTTTAGGATCAGTAAAGTGTGTAAAAACGTGTGTGACTCTCCATACTAACCGGTTTTCACTAAAATACCACTAAAAGGGGGAGAGTGTGTGTGTGTGGGGTGGGTTGTGGTGTTTTTTCTTGTAACTGCACTTCTAGATGCGTCCAATTTGAGCTAGTTGGTGGCCACGTCTCTATTTGCACCCATGCAAATGGCACACCGTTTGATTCAGGAGATGTGGGAGATTGCTATTTAGTGGGTTTTTTTGCTTGTCAAGTGGGTTTAGGTAGGATTTCAACCCTTGAATCATCTTATTTTATTTTTCACAAAACCTCCTAAAAACACAGAGTTCTTTGGATCACTGGGTATGGAATTCTTCATGTATGTATGAAAGCATGGCACCGTAACGTAGCTGAAGGTGTGTAGATTCCAAAAATATATAGTTTGTGGGGGGAATTTCCAAGTTTCGGGGCTGTTGCCTTAGAAGTAGGGTAGGCTGTTCAAATTACAGAGCACTTTGATTTTTTCTTGTAATTGCATTTGTGCATGTGTCCCATTTGAGCTAGTTGGTGGCCACGTCTCTGTGTGCATCCACGCATATGGCAAACCATTTGATTCAGGACATGTGGGAGATTGATATTTAGTGGGGGGCTTTATTTGTGGGGGGCATTTCCAAGTTTTGGGGCTGTTTGAAATTACAGAGCACTTTGATTTTGTTCTTGTAATTACACTTTTGCATGCGTCCCATTTGAGCTAGTTGGTGGCCACGTCTCTGTGTGCACCCACACATATAGCATACCGTTTGATGCAGGATATGTGGGAGATTGCTATTTAGTGGGTTTTTTGCTTGTCAAGTGGGTTTAGGTAGGATTTCAACCTTTGAATCATCTTGTTTTATTTTTCACAAAACCTGCAAAAAACAGGGAGTTCTTTGGATCACTGGGTCTGGAATTCTTCATGTATGTATGAAAGCATGGTACCGTAACGTAGCTGAAGGTGTGTAGATTCCAAAAATATATAGTTTGTGGGGGAAATTTCCAAGTTTCGGGGCGGGTTCCTTGAATTAGGGTAGGCTGTTCAAATTACAGAGCACTTTGATTTTTTCTTGTAATTTCATTTGTGCATGTGTCCCATTTGAGGTAGTTGGTGGCCACGTCTCTGTGTACATCCACACATATGGCATACCGTTTGATTCAGAACATGTGGGAGATTGATATTTAGTGAGGGGTTTTATTTGCGAGGGGCATTTCCAAGTTTTGGGGCTGTTTGAAATTACAGAGCACTTTGATTTTTTCTTGTAATTTCATTTGTGCATGTGTCCCATTTGAGGTAGTTGGTGGCCACGTCCCTGTGTGCATCCACGCATATGGCATACCGTTTGATTTAGGGCATTTGGAAGATTGATAATTGACAAGTTTTTTTTACATGACATGGAAATTTGCCATGATTTTTAAGCTTGAATTGTTTTTATACATTTTTCCTGAAAATCTTGTAAGAAAGCAAAATTGTACACGAAGCTGCGCCCACACCATTGGTGGTATGCATAAAAGAATCAAACCATTGTGTAGCTGAAGGTGTGTAGAGTCCAAGAATATATAGTTTTGAGGGGTATTTCTAATATAGAGGGGTGTTTAGTCTGACAAATCTGAAAAGTTGCTGTAATTGGGGCACTGTTCATTGGCTCACTTTGTGGCTAGTTGATTCCACGTCTGCGTGTGTAACCAAACATATGGCATACCATTTGATTCAGGACATTTGGAAGATTGATATTTGGTAACTTTTTTTTACATTACTTGGGATTTTGGCATGCTTTCTTCCTTTTGAGTGTGTTTTTTTTCTAATTTTTTAGAAAATTTGCTAAAACTGCGAACTTCTACGAAGAACTGCGCCCACACCATTGATGGTACGAATGAACAAACTACAGAATTACGTAGATAAAGGTGTGTAGATTCGAGAAATATACGGTTTGTGGGGGTTGTTTTGTGGGAAAAAACTGCAGACTGTTCAAATTCAGATTTGGCTGAAAATTTTGTGCATTGTTTCACTTCATGGCCATTCGCTTCCACGTCCGCGTGTGTAACCACACATATGGCATACCGTTTGATTCAGGACATTTGGGAGATTGATATTTGGTAACTTTTTTTTACATTCCATGTTTTTTTGGCATGATTTCTACCTTTTAAAGTTGTTTTTTGTTCATTTTTTCAGACAAATGCGAACTTCTATGAAGAACTGTGCCCACACCATTGATGGTATGAATGAACAAACTACAGCGTTACATAGCTGAAGGTGTGTAGATTTCAGAAATATATAGTTTGTGGGGGTTATTGCTAAGTTACGGGGGTGTTTTGTGGAAAAACTGCAGACTGTCCAAATTCGGAATTGGCTAAATATTTTCGCTGTTTCTGAGCCATCGTGCATTGTCTCACTTTGTGGCTTTTCGCTTCCACGTCCGCGTGTGTAACCACACATATGGCATACCGTTTGATTCAGGACATTTGGGAGATTGATATTTAGTAACTTTTTTTTACATTCCATCAGGTTTTGACATGATTTCTACCTTTTGAAGTTGTTTTTTGTTCATTTTTTCTGTCAAATGCGAATTTCTACGAAGAACTGCGCCCACACCATTGATGGTATGAATAAAAAAACTACAGCGTTACATAGCTGAAGGTGTGTAGATTTCAGAAATATATAGTTTGTGGGGGTTATTGCTAAGCTATGGGGGTGTTCTATGGAAAAAACTGCAGACTGTTCAAATTCAGAGTTGGCTGAATATTTTCGTTTATTGTGAGCCATTGTGCATTGCCTCACTTTGTGGCTATTCGCTTCCACGTCTGCATGTGTAACCACACATATGGCATACCGTTTGATTCAGGACATTTGGGAGATTGATATTTAGTAACTTTTTTTACATTCCATGAGGTTTTGGCATGATTTCTACCTTTTGAAGTTGTTTTTTGTTCATTTTTTCAGACAAATGCGAACTTCTACGAAGAACTGCGCTCACACCATTGATGGTATGAATGAAAAACTACAGTGTTACATAGCTGAAGGTGTGTAAATTTCAGGAATATATAGTTTGTGGGGGTTATTTCTAAGTTACGGGGGTGTTTTGTGGAAAAAACTGCAGACTGTCCAAATTCGGAGTTGGCTGAATATTTTCGCTGTTTCTGAGCCAACGTGCATTGTCTCACTTTGTGGCTTTTCGCTTCCACGTCCGCGTGTGTAACCACACATATGGCATACCATTTGATTCAGGACATTTGGGAGATTGATATTTGGTAACTTTTTTTTACATTCCATGGGGTTTTGGCATGATTTCTACCTTTTTGAATGTTGTTTGAGGTTAATTTTTTTGGAAAATCTGGTAAAAGTGCAAACTTCTACGAAGAGCTGCGCCCACACCATTGATGGTATGAATGAACGAACTACAGCGTTACATAGCTGAAGGTGTGTAGATTTCAGGAATATATAGTTTCTGGGGGGTATTTTTGAGTTGGGGGGCGTTTTGTGGAAAAACTGCAGACTGTTTAAATACAAAACTGGCAAATTTTTTTTTTGCTGCTACTGACATTTGGCACTGGTCACGCTCTGGGTTAGTTGGTAGCCATGTCTCTGGGTACACCCATGAATATGGCATACCGTTTTATTCGGGAGGGGTTAGGCTTTCATATTTGAGATGCGTTTGAACTTTCCTCCAGTTTTTAGCTGAAATTCGCATTTGATTTTGTCTCTGATTTTACAGTTGAGGAAAAAAAGGAAAATGGGAGAAAATAACTTACAATTGGACGAAGAGCTGCGTCCGGGTATCTGCATTTTGATCGAAACTAACCTCACTCATAAAATCCTGCGGGTGTGTAGTTTCTAAAAATATCTCACTTGTGGGATATTTTAAGTTAATTTTTGGAAGACATCTATGTTAACCGTCAGAAGTGGTTATACATTTTAATTTGGTGTAATTTTCTTGAGAGGTGGCAAGTTTTATGTTTGGGGGGGTCTCCTGTACAGGAAAAGTCGGGTACCTACATATATCTGGTATCATTGTACTCGGGAGTATCAGAGCTTTTAGAAACAGTAAGATTTTTGTGTGTAACTTAAGATAACTATAAGTAAAAATGGGAAAAATCCATGAAAATTTGCAAATTTTTCATTTTTTTTACATATTTTACCCATAATTCCAGTAAAATTTCCAGAAAAGTTACAAAATTCTGTTACCATGTTAAAGTACACTTGTGTGCTGAAAAAACAATGGTATATATTCCCTGATTTACTGCAAGGTTTCCTACTGTAAAATTAGTCTAAAGCGATTAAGGGCAAAATCCTGAAAATTCTTCTTGCAGTTAACGCAAAAACAAATGAAAATCTCCTGGCAGTGAAAGGGTTAAGTGTATATTCAATGTGAAAAATTTATTAAAATGTTTCTTATTCAAACCCACATCAACCATGTATCTGAGGGCCATATTTATAAACGCACGTTAGTGCACATTTGCGATACCCGGTGATATTGATAAATTCCCAAGGCAGACGTAAATGTATGGCCGCATCGTACATTCACAACAAACATTTGTTAATTTACCAACTTCCAGTAGTATAATACCGTGTGGTAGTAAAAAATACAATGGTATTCTATGGGGATTGTAAATCTATGATCGGGGTCATAGATTTTCATTATTGCAGATATACTGTCATTTTAACAATTGTTAAAATGATCAGAAATGAAAATATGGCACTATGTATCTATCTAACTGCAGTAAACCGTTTAACAGCTAACATCTAACTGATTGTCGCAAATAATTAACAAAGGCAAAATTTTGCACTTATTACATCAGCCACTTAGTAATACATATGCCTCATCACTATGATTGCAGTTCTAATTTGTAGTAAGTGTGTAATTTCTAGCCTAAAATGCTAATTAAAAATGAAATCAACAAATTATACTGAATACCATATTCCAGTGATGTACTCAAGGTGTATTTTGCAGGTCATTTGTTTAAACATAGAGATGGCTATATTTCCTAATGTTTGGTTAGTTTTTGAATTTTCAAACTTGAGTAAAAGTTTGATGGTTCGAAAACTGACCCAGTAACGTCAATGAGGGCAAATAGTTTGAAAAGTTGTGATAAAATATGGTTAAAATAGCAATGGTAACTTACTGTACAGTACATGGCTCTGGGACCTGGGAAATTGTCTGAGAATCACCAAAATGTGTTAAAATATTAACTTTCCTAACAATCTCGCTATTTTTGAGCTTCCACATTGAATTTTCGAGGGTTACTGAATCAAACACATTTGAGGGATATCGATGAATTTCAGAGTTACCGAACACCCCATTCGAGTGTTATGGCCGATTTCAAGGGTTAGTGTATGCCACATTCGAGCATTATGGCAGAATTCGAGGGTTACTGAATGCCACTTTCAAGGGTTATGGACGATTTTGAAGGTTATCAAACGTCTCATTCGAGGGCTATTGCCAAATTCGAGGTTTACCAAACACCGCATTCTAGGGTTATGGAGCACTAAAGTGGAGGGTTATTACTAAATTTGAGGGTTACGAAATGCCACATTCTAGGGTTATCACCGAATTCGAGGGTTACCGAATGTCATATTCAAGGGTTATGGACGAATTTGATGGTTAGCGAATGCTCATTCGAGGATTATCGCTGAATTTGTGTTACCAAATGCCACATTCTAGGTTTATGGAGCACTTAAGTCAAGGGCTATCGCTAAATTCGAGGGTTAGCGAACGCCACATTCGAGGGTTAGCGCATAGGTTACTGATTTCTGCATTCTAGGGAAAATTGAGGGTTAAAGTCAAAAGTTATCACTGAATTTGAGGGTTAGTGAATGCCACATTTGAGGGTTATAAAGACATACGTCTATCCTGTCCAACCTTTATATCCTCCTCTTTAACCCTACCTAACATTAAATCTATAGGAAGGAAAAGAAAAAAAAACTGCTAAAATGGGGAAAAATAGATGTATTAATACCAGTAAGCTATTCAATGAACTTGCCATTACCACATCTGCTGGAAGACAGTTCCACAGTTTCACTACTCTATATAATGATTATAATGATTTTGTAGTTACCTTACCAGCTTAGGATAAACATTCGTACAGACGATAGGGCTAATTTTCCTACAGGCCCTGCGCTATTTTATGGGGTTTTAGTCACGCTTACCAATTTAATATCAGTTAGCGTGAGTTTAACCCCACGAAGCTGACGCAAAAAATCCCTTTAACAATTTACCCACAGCCAGAACAATATCACCTCTGAGTAAATCTCCCTGCATATCTTGGGCTTGCAAGTCAAAGGACGGAATTCACTCAGTGTGGCTTAGTTGAAGCTTAGATGAAGCTATGACTATATTATATCTAAGATGTTAGTGACACATGGATAACTGCTGCATTTGGAAGGTAATGACACTGTTTATTGTAGTGCAATTTCCCTAATTAGGGATTTGAAAAAAAATATTTGTCTCAGTTGTGTTTATTACTTCTGGAAGATATATAAGATTTTTTATTTAAGCAAATGCAAGGTAAATCATAATATTAGCTTGTTTATTAAATCCGTGCATTTTATCACTTGAAGACATTTTAAAGGGCATGTCCACCCCCAAAACTAAAATTTACTCCACAACTTGCCCCACTGTGTAGTTTTTAAAATCCTTACCTTACTCCTCGGCTCCTTATGGTTCTCCTGCAGTGCCTATCCAAAGTACAGAAATGTGAAGAGTAGGAGCTGTCTGTGTGTCATCCTGTACCTGATACTTCCTTGTCCTCCTGGAGGACTCTGGTATGAAAAGAGTAAAATATCTTATACCCAAGGCAAGGTAGGTCCTACCCAAACATCTATTTTTTTGCTCTGTCAGAGTCAGAAATGTTTTTCTTTCTTAATGAAGCACAATATAGAAACACATAGTTTTTGTTCAAACACTTTGAAACCAAATGGCAGGTGAAGTCAAGTTGGTAAATTCACATTGAGAAGCAGACAAAAGTAGAGAACATATAGAACATTTCATGGAAAACACTATACAAGATATACGGGTAAGATTTTGGCTGAGTTGGGGTACTATCAACATATTTGGTCTTACTGCTGCTTGGCTGAAACTTCAAAATGACACGCTATATTAAATGTTTGGAAAACCAAAATAAAACTTCTCAAAAGTAATAACTTGCCATTTTTTGACTGGAAATTAGGAACAACATTATTATTATTTTTTGAAGACTAATCATTTGTTTTTATTGTTTAAAGATTGATAACTAATTGCTTGTGTTTTGGCATCTTAGATGTATACAATAGAACTTATTTTACAAATGGCAATTTTATTTCTCGTTGCCTCCTCAGACTTGCTGATTTTTGTAGACTTAATACCAAAACACTTTTCTCTGCTTTATAAATACAATCAAGCAGTTATCACGCAAAATATCATGCAGCAGTGAAATGGTGATATGCAGCGGTATGAGTAATCGCTGTTTTCTAAATTGTGCTAAGTCTAATTTAGGCGACAAAAACATTTTATTAAAATGTCCCTAGGAATTCAAGTAAAAAAAAACAAACTTGAATAAAGCATCACTGAAGTAAACTTTTGTAAAAAAAGGCCTCAACATTTTTTGCCTTAGGAAATCTGTTCAATCAATGAATCACAGGTATTTTAAAAATGTTAAAAAAAAACCCAAATGAGTGCAGATTAATAAAATTGCCATTTGGTAAAAAAATAAGTTCTATGTGATACATCTTAGATACATCTTAGATGCCAAAACATAAGCAATATTTTAACAATCGTCAAGCAATAAAAACAAATGATTCATCTTTAAATAACTTATATATTTTATACTTTAATCATTTAAATCTAAGATATGTTAATCAAAGTGCTTGTGCCACAAAAAGTCCCAGCACAAATGATATAACCTATTACGATATTACAGCTGTACAATATTACAGGTATTTATGAAAGTTTTACATGCAGATAAACTAATTATCAGTAACGAAATATGCATTCTAAATTAAGAAACACATTTGAAAATACATTTGAAATTCATTGCTCTAATACATACTCTAATTTACTGAGAAATTGATTTTACCTAAAGTTTTTTTCCCGTCCTATTATTATACATATCTTGGCATAATGTAAAGTGTTTTTTGTTAACAACAACTTGTTTAAAGACTTTACGATAATATATTTTGGCTATCGGATGCAATAGATAACCTGAATACAAAATGGTAGGAAATAATAAGGAAACCACATATCTATGATGGTGACAAAGAAATGTCTTTAAATATTTCTTCTAATTGAACTTGTTATAGAAGTTATTTTATTGTAAAATGTTGACAGAATAGTGTTTGAAAGCCCCTTCTTTTAAATATTTTGCTTTCTTGTTGTCTTTTACAAAGTGACATCTAGACCTCGATGTCTTGTGCAATTTTTTTTAAATAATAGTTTGTTTAATCATTTTCTTTAAGAGGTGTAGCTTTAAGAAGATGCTGCCTTATTTTGTTGTTGTTTAATGGGGGGAGGTGTCTCTTTTAAACCCAAAATCACCATAAATTTTGTACTGGATATTCTGTATTTTTAAGAATTACCACATGGATGTTTTTTATCTGTATCTTGCACTAGTTAGTCTGCAAGTTAGATTAATAGCTTTGTTTATTTCGGTTTTATAACAAGGTATTTATACTTTAGATTGCCCATAGGAACATAAGCACTGTTTGCCTTTTTTTATCCAAAATTATGTTTGGTTTTTTTTCCCTTATGTCTTTTTTAGGCAATTCTATTTAATGGCAACAGAGCATGTGAGGTATTTCAAAAAGAATCTCCATATCAGGGCGTTCTTCTGCAACAAAAATAAAAATGAAGGTAAGGGCTACCAGATTTTAAGCATATGGGAGGGGGGTGTTCATAAGGTTTCCCAACCGTATGGTTCCTGTAAAAAATTATTTCTGTTGGAATAAAAAGAAAAGTATTATCCTTCGCTCAAAATATCCACTATATTTCCATGGGGTGGGGTAACAACCCAGTCAGCTGATTACTTTCCACAAAAGCAGCGTGTTATTGGTGCATCTATTTCACAAGGCTGTTGCTTTTACACTATCACTTCCCTATTCTGAGAGTCATCCTCTGCCCATGCCTAAATGTTACATTTTTAATCACTTAACACATTAATACATGCTTTAGAATGAATATTTTAATTAAGGCTGTTTCAATTTCTGTTTACCATAGTTCTCTGTGCTGGTTATGTGAGTTTCATTTAATTATTTTAAGCTTGAATGAAAGGTGTTACCTGCAGAGGAGAAGCATTGAAAGAAAAGAAGAATTGGCACCAGCAATTAGATCACTCTGATCAATCAGGTTGAAGCTTTAGGCCTTATTTGCATGGGTAATTACATTTATTAAATTTGATCCACAGATTTGGGAAACACAAACATAGCATAGCATAGTTAATGCTTCTCCTGTTTTAGTTAAGATGCCTAATGGCATACTACTAGCATATAGAATTAATAATAAATATTTATGTTTGTTTTAATTACACAATTGCAGCTCTGCAACATTACACTATTTTCAAATAATCACACATATATGGGAACTGTTAGGTTTTATTTTATTCACTTAGCTTTATGGCATCCATTTTGATTTTACCTCTATTTTGTCTTGGTATGATATGATAACAACTGGTATGATAACAACTTGATGTTCCCAGTAAACTCAAGGTATTTGGCCTCCGACATTGTTTGTCAACCTGACTCTCTTCTTGCATCCCAAGGGATGTCTGGCAGTGCCCCTTTTCTTTTTTTTCTGTTATAATTCCATGTTTCAATAAAGATTACTGAGTTAGAGTTCTGCTACATCTCATGTGTGGTGTAATTCTTTCTCCCAGCATTGTACGGGTCTCTTACTGGGTCTAAGACACGCATCAGGGCCTGGTGTGGCTAGTGCAAGATATTTATTCTAACAACTCGTGTCAGAAGTAGGATACAACTGACAGGACCGTAAGTATTGAAGCAAGTTCTGTCTTGCTTGTTCTGTGACTTGGTTTTATTAAAACGTGGAGCCAGAAGGGCGGACACATACTCCACATCTTACCTGTGATCAAGTTCTCTTAAAGGAGTTGCTCCCTGAGTGGAGTGTAAAGACTTGGTGCCGGGTGTTCTAAAAGAGATAAAGAGTTAGACATCCGCAGGTGGCGATCTGCATTTTTAGTTTTCTCTTTAGTTTGACACATTGTTTGTCAACCTGACTCTTTTACTACCTCATCTATATACACGGAGTCTAGCAGTGCCCCTTTTCTTTCTTTGTTATAATTCCATGATTCAATAAGGATTATTGAGTTAGAGTTCTGTTACATCTGGTGTGTGGTGTAATTCTTTCTCCCGGTGCTATAAGGGTCTCTTACTGGGTCTAAGACAGGCATCAGGGTTCAGTGTGGCTAGTGCAGGCTATTTATTCTAATAGGAACATTTATGGTTGTTATATGATACGATGCTCAAAAAAGTATGTAATAATAGTGATTTGCACTAGTTGTACTGACCATTTATTCACACCTATAGAGTAAGCCCAGTTTCACACATAGTATTATTTTAGACTCTCACATTTATAGCACTATTTTTAACAACATAATTGCAAAAATTGAATGCACAGGCTAAATGAATACAAATGCATATCAAGAAGTAGGTTTTTACACATTCAAAGATTTATGGAAATTATGCTTATACACTTGTGGCTAAAGTCATAAAAACAGTAGAAAGCCCATGAGAATTGTTTTATTAATCTGAAATATTGTGGTTAAAGATATTGCTTGCTCCTAATTATAGAATAGGTCAAATCAATAACTCAGTAAGAAAATAGTCTCAGCTATAATAATTTATTGTTTTTGCTGGCCATACTTCTCTCATGTGGATGTTTAACAAAAGAAGGCTTATTACTTTGTTGTCATAAAATGAAAGAATATTTTGTAATGATAGTTTAAAATGTGTTTCTGTGTACTATAAATGTTTAAAGGTCCGATATTATTCTGCTTCTGTAATGCAGATATTTCTTCATCAATGGTGTCCTTCAAATGCAGTAGGCAAATACAGTACTATAAATGTTTATGTATACATAAACTATGTCATCCTACCATGATTCTTATTCTGGACAGTACTTAATCCTTACAAAGTGATATTGAGTATGGAAGTAAAAGTAGGCCTGCGGGTAGGTGGTTAAAGGCAGGAAAGGGTATGAGCGTAAAAGTGGCATGATTGTAAAGGGTTTTGGTGGGTCATGAATGAGGATCCACCAGCACCCACCAAACATTAAATTAATTTCCTAATTTTATGTTGGCCATACATTTAGAAACACATTACTCAGTGTCTCTGTAAAGTTCCCCGGACATTTGGGAAACTGCCTTGTCTGATCGTTCTGCTGACATTCAATACCAAAATGAAAGGGGCAGGATTAATGTTAAAATCAGGAAGTAAAACCATCCTTCTTTTAGGCATTTCATATATCCAATGGTTCAACATTAAGGCTATCAAATGTCTAATTACATAGTTAGCTTAATGCAAAAAAAAACCAGCTACTTACATACATGGAACATATCTAATCTTATCTTTTCTAAATTCTTTAGATGTTACATTCTGTTATATATAACACCATTCAGGACTAGAATTGGCCAAGAATATTTGTCTTACATAGGGCAAGGCATATTTGTTATAAATATTGCAAAGCATTTTGTGTTTTAAAAGTATGTAGATAAAAAGTAAAAGCAATGTTATTAATAATGGTTGAAAAACAATTCAAGACGCCAGGCCCTGATGCCTGTCTTAGACTGAGTAAGAGACCCTTACAGTGCCGGGAGAAAGAATTACACCACACACGAGATGTAGCAGAACTCTAACTCAGTAATCTTTATTGAAGCATGAAGTTATAACACAGAAAAGAAGGAGGCATTACCAGAGTGGGAAGACTGGGTGTCTAGAAACAAGATGATAAAACATTCATTGTAATGTAAGCTGGGAACAAAAAGGGAGGCAAAATACCTTAGACATACTGGGAAAAGATAATGATGGGATTTACACTGAAAAGAGAAAGTACTTTGAGAAACGAAACTTACGATAAAATGTAAGACAAAATGGAGTCTGAAAACAAAATTGGTTCCATAAGGCTATATGAATATAAGGAATCATAATAAGAATCATAATAAAACCCACCCGTCTACCCAGGAGGGATAACTAAACCGGAACTATAATTAACTGTGATGAAATTTAAGGATAAATTAATTTTGTTTGGAAACTTTCCACATAGAGAAACATTTAGCTAGACATTCAGGGGCAAATAAAAAATACAACAATAGCAACATAAAAATAATAAATGAAAATATTAATGTTGTGATTTTGTTCCTTCATAAAACAAATTAAAGGGTAGTAAAGTTTTCAATTCAACCATATTTGATCATGTAAAAGAAAAAACAACATGATGAATAATATAATTATCAATTACATATTGGTTAGGATAACATAAAATTATTTCATCAATAATATTCAGTTATCTCCTATAATAAATGTCAAGTCTAAATAAATATTGGACTTACAGTCTGGGTCAAATTACTCAGGATTCTGTGATTACACAGACCAACAGACTTAAATATGGAGGATTATATATTGAGAGTCAACTTATATCACAGGGACCTAAATAACTATTTGGAGGCAGATATGTGTAATTATTATTGCCACAAAACATTGTCCCTTAAAATAATACAGTATGGCCTAATTGGAAATAGTTACAATCAATTACAATGCATAGGATTATTTACAGAATTGCATGAGACATATAAAAAGAATAGCAAACATCAGATACAGTAATATTATGGAAATTGTCACCATGTTAAGTCCGTTAAAAAAATAGTGTTTGGGTAAATCTAGAACACCCAGCACCAAGTTTTTACAAGCCTGCAGGTATTCTACTTATGGGACCGGCCGTAAGACATAGGATATGCGTCCGCCCTTCCGGCCCCACGATTTAATACACACGGTGCTGATAGAAGTTACAGAACAAGTAGGACAGAACTTAAAATCTTTTTTAAAAAAAACTTTAAGTTCATACCTACAGTCCTGTCGGTTGTATCCCACTTCTGACACCAGTTGTTAGAATAAATATCCTGCATTAGCCATGCCGGGCCCTGATGCTTGTCTTAGACCCAGTAAGAGACAGCGCTGAGAGAAATAATTACACCACACACAAGAAGTAGCAGAACTCTAACTCAGTAATCTTTATTGAAACATGAAGTTATAACACAGAAAATAAGGAGGCATTACCAGAGTGGGCAGACTGGGTGTCTAGAAACAAGATGATGAAACATCCATTGTAAAGTAAGCTGGGAACAAAAAGGGAGTCAAAAGACCTTGGACATACTGGGAAAAGCTAATGATGGGATTTATTTCCACTCCAATGTGATGGTTCTGATAGGCAAAATTGGAGGTGCTCTATCCACAACCTGTGCCACTGCAGGTAAGTGGGGTTGGACCCCCCGAAACGTTGTGTGTATTTTGGCATTCATTGTTTTTCAGCACTAATAAATGAGTATTGTTTAAATACTATATGGAGTGTGCCTTCCAAATGATGGGATTTACACTGAAATGAGAAAGTACGTTGAGAAACGAAATTTACGATAAAATATAAGACAAAATGGAGGCTGAAAACAAAATCGATTCCATAAGGCTATATGAATATAATGAATCTTAATAAGAATCATAATAAAACCTAACAGACTATTTTAAAATATATGCATTCGAAATAGTGTTGTCTAAGCACAGAAACAACATTCATAGCTCTTCATAAATGTGTAATGTATAGAAAATATATACTTGAGCAACCTGAGATATATAAATTATATATAGTAATGTATAACATAGTAACATATGTCCATCTAGTCCAACTTTTATAGCCTACTCATTAACCCTACCTAAGAGATTATCCATAGGAAGGCAAAACAAAAAAAAGCTGGAAAAAGGGAAAAAATTCCTTTTTAACTCCAAATGTCAATCGGAAAGGATATTTTAGATCAACCAGAAATATATGTTTTAATACCAGTAATTTTCCAAATATTTTAGGTTTAAAAAACATATCCAGCCCACTTTTAAAGCTATTCAATGAACTTGCCATTACTACATCTGCTGGAAGACCATTCCTCATTTTCACCATTCTCACTGTAAAGAAACCTTTCCTAACCTGAAAATTAAACTTCTTTTATTCTTATCTTAAAGGGTGTTCACAAGTCCTCTCATATGACCTATTAGTAACAATTCATCAGAGAGTTTATTATATAGCCAATTAATATATTTGTATATTAATTGGCGGCCCAATGCCTGGATGGACAGCCTCTTTCCTCACTATAAAAAGCCAGTAGGCATGGGGTAAGTGAAAGAGACTGCTATATTGATCCAATATGCAGGTATTAGAAATTAGGACCTTCGAGACTGGGGTTACCTTGATAGTGTTGAAAGGCTTTACATTCATGCCATCACAATAATGTATACTAAAATCCCTTTGTTTATAATGTATGCAATTTTGCAATTCATATGATATTGTATGGGCCCCAGGGATGTGCATTGATGATCTTTTCTTTGTTTGTATCATGATTGATCACACTAGTAGCATTTTAGTTAGCTCAACAATAACTAATTTTCCACAGTTTCACTGTTCTCACTGTAAAGAAACCTTTCCTAACCTAACTTTTCCTCTAATTTTAAAGGATGTATATGAGTCCTCTGAAATGACCTGTTGGTGGTGAACAATGCACCAGAGAGTTCATTTTATGGTCCATATATATATATTTGTACAAAGTGATCACATCCCCGTGCAAATATGTCTAGTGTAAACATCCCTAAACAATCTGCCTGCATAGTCAAACCCTCTAGTCCCCTATTTATTTAGTTGCCTTTCTCTGAACTCTTTCCATTTCCAAGATGTCACTTTTATTTAAAAGGTTCCAAAACTACACTGCATATTCTAAATGAGGCCTTGCCAGTGCCTTGTAAATAAGGAAAGGGAGACTTGTGGGTAATTCCCATGTTTCCATGGTAGACCTTACAAAATGCTTCACATAATAAAAGGTTTTTACAGCATTCCACAAGCTAAATGCAAAACCAGTGAACCAACCATGGACCCATTTGTAAAGAGGGACAAAACTATTTTTTTCCCTTGAATGCTGTTGCGTTCTGGCAATGTTTGCTATAGCTATGCCTGTTACCAAATCCTTTTCCAATAGAGATTCCCTTAGAGCCATTTATATGATTGTTAAACCCCAAATGCATCACCTTAAATTAATCAAGTTAAATTAAATTGAATCTCATCTGCCACTCTGCTGCCTATTTTGATAATCTATCTATGTCTGCTTACAGCATGTCACTTTAAAGATAAAAATGTTTAATACCTAATATATATTTTTATATTCATTTATTTTTTCTTACTTCATCTGCAAACCATAGGGATAGCACAGGTGTTGCTGTTACTAAATCTACAAGAAATTCCTCTGTGGCACATTGCACTCAAGCAGTATGTTTAAATGCATAAATTAATTTAAAAATACAAATATAGAGAATTAGAGATATTTGGGGAAATACATCCCTCTCATGGAAAGTAAATAATGTCTTTATTCGTTTTAAAGGAGAATTGAAGGTTTAAAATAAAAGGCAATTTTTATTTTGTTAAAAACACTTTATTTGCAGTGGAAGTAATGCTGTATTTGGTAAGAACATATTGTATATAATGCCAGAAATATTGCACACAATAGAATGTAGCCATTTTTCCATTTTTTACACCTCTAAGCACCTCACCATTCTCCTCTACATATGGCTACTTAGCTTGATGCTCCTAAACTTATATCTATGATGCTTCCTGTGACTTACTGATGGTTACTGACTGTGCACAGATGTGAATTGAGGGATATTTATCACTATAGGATATAGATTTGTTGCATTGAATACATGAAGTTCCAAATGTACAATGGCACACTGCTGTTGGCTCATTAGCCAGACAAGTTGGTAGGTGCAGTCCTCTCAGCCCCCTACTTCCAGGGCTTCAATATCCAAGCAAGACAAAGAGTAGAGGAACACACTACTTCAGTGAACACTTCTTTATTTGTGCAAAAACAACAGCATACAACGTTTCGGGACACTAGGCCTAGATACCTAGATACCTGAGAAAGGGGCCTAGTGTCCCGAAACGTTGTATGCTGTTGTTTTTGCACAAATAAAGAAGTGTTCACTGAAGTACTGTGCTCCTCTACTCTTTGTCTTGCTTGTATTGAATAAAGGGAGTGTTTTAATAAAGGGAGTGTTTTACTGTTTTCTACAGTATGAGAGAGTGCCATTTATATTGTTAGCATATTTTACCATGTGTACCTCCAATCCAATAGGATAAAATAGAAGCCATGTGCCCTGATTTATTTAAAAATTACACCTTGGTAAATATTGCACTATACCCCTAAGTTATACACAAAGGTTTTAGTTCTCTTTAGTTTATTTTACACTAATCATTCTTTCTCAGCTTCCTAGTCCAATTACCATTTGTGTTATTTGTAACTTCTTTATTGTTTATATACTATTTAACTATCTAATTCTTACGCAAAACTGTAGGCATGTTGATTTTATTATTCATTTGCAAAGTAAAGAGATATATAAAATAGTCAACATTGTAAATGGTAAAAATATTTTCGGAAGGAATTTCATCCTAATCTAATATTTTTTCACTCATATTTTTACTAATGTCACAGCCAAGAAACTACTCATTAAAATAATGTTTCACTTACCTGAGTCATTTTTAACTGTTGGGATGTAACTAGAAACCATCAGGCCCCCAGTATTACTATAATGGGCCCCGTTAGACTAGGGGGCTATATCTTTGGTAGAAAAAAAAAGAAGTTGGGGGCTTTATGTCCTCAATGTTACAGAGACTGCTACCCTGGTAGTTGTACCTCTGCACCTGTATGAATTACATTTTTCTTTATTAACTTCTAAGCCTTCTTCCATAGATCATTTCCACAGGAATATTTACTGTGCTTTACCCAAGGAACAGTTATGCTACAATTCTTCATCGTAGATCCCTGTGATGGGAGGAGGAGTAATAAGAGTAAAAGTAATAGTAGACATTGCTATAACTAATAAAACATGTACTGTATATATTTGATTAGGGATTCCTTATGCTTTTAATGCACAATACGATGATTATAACCATCCATATTAAACCACCTTGCCTGATTGAAAATAAAAGGCCTTAAAACTATTTGGGATCAATTGGATGTTTTTGAGTCAAACAAGCAAGAAAAACCTACAAGATGGTCCATAAGGAAGGTGACCTGTCCGTTATGTTTCTTTTGAAGGTTAGAAACAACAAACAGGATGAAGCAGAGTTAATTCAGTGAATTACAATAAATTCAAACAAATTGTTCACTGCTTTGGCTGTTTTATTGATCTTAACGAAAACCTGAGCCGCAGCCGGTGAGCTGTGAAAAGCAATCCATTTAAGATGGGTAATTGATCATTAAGCAATCGCCTTTCTAAGGCCAATATAACTTCTTTGCATGTGGTTAAAGTAAAATTTGGTGACAATGAAGGAAATTGAGTAGGATTCCAGTTACATGGTTATATGTAATATTGTAAATAGAAAGAGATAAACTGCAAAAAGTGGGCATTCTTATTCTAAAAAATATTGGCAGAAACTGTGTAATGATGCCCCAGAGCCCATTTATTAAAAAAAAAAAAGTCAGTCAATCAAAGGGCCCACTAGGTCTGCTTTTCCAGGAAGAGGTATCTATAGGGGGCTGAACAAGCAATGATTTTGGCAAGGATATTGGCTGGTACATGTGGGCCAAACCCAGCTTGATCTTTTATACTGATTATTTTTGCGTGTATATTTTCATTTCACAATCCAAGACTGGAGTATAAATTGACAGATATACTGTAGATAGTTTTCGTGTTTTACATAGTTTCAGAGATTTACACAATTTTTTAGGAAAATTTTATTACATAATGTGTGATTTGCCATTTGAAAATATAAAGCAAAAATGTAAAGAAATGTAAAAGAGTAATGCTTTCCAATATTTATAGTGCAATTAAAAAACAGTTCCTAAAATAAAGTATATTGCAATATCAGAACAGCAAAGCAGATTAAGAAAATAAATAGATTCAAAGGTTAAAATGGTGTAAAGTAAAGAGCCTCTTTCTAATTATGCCCAGTTGCAAGTGTTCTGAAAGCAACAAAATGATATGATTTGTACAAGACAGAATAAAATATGTTATCAATAGTACACCCTCATCACTAACAATTTTTTAACATCGACCGTTAATTCAATAAGATGGAAAAAAAAAGAGTTGCATTTGTGATCCATAGTCTAAATTATATGGCAGGAACACAGATTTAGTATTAAAGAAGAATTGTGGTCTCCCTACAAGTACCCACAATTATTCCCTTTAAATTGATTGGCAATTGCAGGCAATCCAAACTTACAGCAGTCTATCCAAAGATGGTGTTTCCTGCATTTACGATAAGCTGTGACATCACTATCAACAGTAAGCGCCTGGCTGAAGTATGCTTACTTATTTTCAGCCACGAAGCTGAAAATAAATCTTTTTATCAACCTAAGGTGTCCATAGGAAGAGTTAAGTACAAATGTTGATTGCAAGCCTGTAACTAGTTTAGGAAACTATTGCTTTTGGGGGTGGTCAGAAATATAGATAATGAGTAGAAAGAGAGACTTTACAAGCCTATAACTATGGAAAAACAACAACTAGAGACATTGTTCTAGTCAAACTTTTAAAAGCTGTTCCTATATCTTCCTGCTGTGACCCTACATAGGAGTTTGAAAAACAACACAGTGGCCATTAACCCCCAAAATGCCACTTAAGATTTTGAGATCCAGCACACAGTGATGATTTAACACCACACTGCTCATAGGAGATTAAGAACCAACTCAGTGACCATTAAACCCGAACATTACTAGAGATGGGTTTCGGGTTTAACACAAACCCATTTCAGAGTTGGAACTGCCGGTTTTAAATATCCAACAGAACATTGGTAGTTAGGAGTAGATAATAAAGGTTAGACTAGATGGACATTTGTCTTTATTCAAACTCCATTTCTATGTTACAATATTACTAGATTATTATAACTCATTCTCAGGAGACAAACCTCTACCACTCCATGTCTCATAAATAATAATATGGCTTTGAAGATTGATGAAATCTTGCAATGGCTAAATAATCAGACTCAACAATCTGGTTTCAACTCGGGTTTTTGAAAATGTAAAAATATGATGCAGACCACCGGAAAAAGTTTGCACATAAAGATTCCGATATTGAACTTTTTTTTTTTTAAAAGGTTGTGGGAAATAATACATGTTCCCCAGACCATTTCCCATGTTCCTATGCCATTTTTTACAAAGTTAATATTGCTATTAGATTAAAGATGTACATTTTCAAAACATTTTAAAACTTAGGCTCCCATTGACTCCAATTGAGTTCATTTTTGAATTTTTAAAACCTTTTAAAAATAAAAAAAATCTGATTTTAGATCTAAACTATGCAGTGACCCTTCACACAGTGACCATTAAACCATTACATTACCACATAGGCGTTTTAGAACCAACACAGTGACCATTAACCTTGACATTACTACAGGAGTTTAAAGGGCATGTCCACCCTTTAAAAAAAAATGTGGTAGGGCACCTTCCCCCAGCCCCAACCACATTATTAGATTTTCCAGAAAGTCTCCTAATAGTTACTTACCTTACCTCTTTCCCCCGCCGCACAGTCCTGGCCCTCTGCTTGCACGGAACTGCAAGGCAGCCAATCATGGACGCGGCTTCCGGCTGCTCAGAACACCAGGGGAAAGAGGTAAGGTAAGTAACTATCGGGGGAGTATCTGGAAAATCTAATAATGCGGTTGGGGTTGTGGGAAGGAGACCTATCATGTAGCAATGGGGTTTGGAGCTAGGGGGAGGGAGACCAAAACAGGAGGGAGATGGAGGGAGGGGAGGAGGGAGGGCTGAACTGTACATACTAAAATTCTCCCAGAGGAGAGACAGGAGGCAGAGTCCTATATGGACTCTGCTATCCTCCTGGTGGCCATTTTTTTTTACTTGGGGGGGTTACAAGAGAACCATTTGGAGCTGGGATGTAAGGTAAGGATTTTATTACACTACACAGTGGGGCCAGTAGTGGGGGGAATTATAGTTTTGGGAGTGAACATGCCCTTCAGGAATGAACACAGTGACAGTTACACCCCACATTATCACATAGGAGTTTGAGAACCAACACAGTGACCATTAGCCCCTGCATTAGGAGTTTGAGAACACGCAGCCAGAGACCATTAACCCCCACATTACAAAATAGAAGTTTTAGAACTAACACAGTAACCATTAACCCCCACATTATCACATAGGAGTTTGAGAACCAACACAGTAACCGTTAGCCCCTGAATTAGGAGCTTAATATCGCAACACTTTTCACCCTTTAGGATTCCTCAGATGAACAATACATTAACTATTAAACCTAATTTTTTAATTTAATAATTTAACACTAATTTAAGGTTAAATAACCAAAATATTTACTGGATGACTTTGTTCAGTCATCCAGTTTAATTATTACTTTTTGCAGGGTCACTTGTCTTGCCACCCACTCTTCAATTACTGTTACAGAAGCCAGGAAAGAAGAACTCCCTCACTGATTCCCACGCTAATTCATCTGACAGGTTCTGACTGTTTCTGGATTCAATTCAACCATAGCTCACATGCGCAATATTGCAAAATATAGTTGAATCCAGAAACAGTCGGGAAATGTGAGGTGAATCAGAGAGGGAGCTCAATCACAGGTAAGTTAAAGTTCTTTGTTCCTGGCTCCTGTAGCTGTAATTAAAGAAAGGGAGGTAAGACATAGGTCTGTTACCTCCCATTCTTCAATTAATGCTAAAAGGGAATGGTGCAAATTTTGACTGAACTAATACTTTAAGGTGTATGTATACAAAAAAAAAATATTTTGCGTCATCTTAATCTATAAATAACTACATGTAAGTAACACTTACATTGAGGTGTGTGTGTTGCTGCATGCCTTCAATACAGTACTTGTTTTGCTCAGGCTCTGACCACTGACCTGACTATTTTCCCCCATACCAACTGTCAATACTGCATACAGCACACCAACTGTCAAATCATCCCCGCTATAGCAAAACAGCTTACAGAAATGCTGAAATGTAAGATGTTTCAGATTAGATATCTAATGAAATAGGGGGCAGATAGTTGGGATGAATTATAGTTTCCACAAATGGGCAATTAAAAAAACCTAATTTTACAGTGAACATACCCTTTAAGGTAGCAGTGTGTGTGTGTGTGTGTGTGTGTGTGTGTGTGTGTGTGTGTGTGCGCGCGTGTGTGTGTGTGTCCTATGGTATAAGATTATTAAATTCATAGGAGATTGCATTAAGAGCTACCAATGAGGTGTGGGTATATATTATTACATATAGGAAAGGTGTATATGTATGTGAGTAATTTATCACTATTGCCATCTAAATAACCATATATACATATATGCAAAGTATAATACTAACTTATATTAAGTACAAAACAAAATATATAGTTATAAAAGTACTTACAGATCTGGTACCCCCAATTTAATGGAATAATCAAAATGGAAGGTTGGGCCACACCTCTGTCACTGCTAAAATATCTGCATAAGCTTAGACAAAATAATACATAAAGAAACTGTAATGTCTGTTAGGTTTCAGTATTCCACCCAATTATGTGCTGTTTGTAAAACATGTGGCTAATCAAAAAATAGAACAATTTCAGGAAGGACGTGGATGTGTTTCAGAAAGAGCAGCTGGACTTGCCCCCCTTCTTTGTCTAAAGGCAAAAGGAAGACTTACTGGTGAGCTGGGGGCAGGGCGGGTCAAGGGCGCTTCTAGGGGGCACTTGGCATCTGAGTCAAACTTGCAGATTTGAGTGGTGAGCTTTCAATTCTTGGTAAACAATTGGTAAATTCAAACTTTACAAGGGGCTGGGGCAGAGATAGGTGAATAGATGGATAGATAGAGAGATAGGAAGATAGATGGAGAGATAAATAGATAGATAGATAGATAGATAGTCCCATTGATATATGCTGATAGAAAGTGGATAACTGGGAAGCTGGTGGATAACAGTCAAATGAACTGTTTAAAGGGACACTATACTGAAAAAAATTACTTTGCCTCATCTTAATCTATAATTGAATACATGTAAGTAGCACTGCATGTGTTGCTGCATGCCTTCAATCCAGCCCACATTTTGTTTAGGAGCAGTAACCCCCCTACCTATTTTAACCACTCCCACTTCCATCCGAACTGATTTTGTTCCCACCAACCAACTGTCAAGCCTGCACACAGCATTTGTGATATAAATGGTCCCACAGACAATGATAATATAAGTCATCCTACACAGAAAATGGTAAAATAAGTTCCCAAATGGTTAAGTTACTTACTTACCTCTGTAATATCAGAGCGTCAAATTGATTTTCATAGCAAATACTCTGTAGCAAAATAACTAGTTAGATATGTCATTCCTCACAGAAAAACGCATTCTTTGCTAAACATTTTGGTATTTGTTTAACAAGAATTTTAGGGAGTCAATTTTTTCCCCATCGTTTTTGTCAGGTGAAATGTGAAGTGAGGCTCAGTTTTGATTGAAATCGGTGGATGTCTAATCTACGGTATGTTTTGTTTTTTTTATTCCCTGGGGACTTTTCAGCAGTTTTTGTGCAGCTTGAAAAAAAACAATTTTTTTCACTGATCATAATTTTATTGTTAAAGTAAAAACCTTACATTTTTTTTCACTTTTATTTTTTTATCGTTCCAAAGATAAACTGATAATCATATTTTGGAATAATAATAAACTTGAATGCTGGCATAAATGCCCCCTTTTTCTCCATTGGTGAAAAAGGGTGCCTTTAAATATTGGTGCCTTTAAATATTTTTTAAGTCTTTTACTAATAAAGACTTGGGAAAAAATCTCTATTTGTGAATGGATCTCTGATCCATTCACAAATTCTTTAGTAAGCTTTCAGTAACTGACAGCTTACTATAGCAGGTACTGAACTGTGATCAAACAGCTGTTCACAGTTCAGTACTCTACTTTACCAACAGGGTGGAAAGCTCTTGCTCTGCCTGGAGACCACCAATGAACCTCTATTTCCATTCACAAATAATATGTGTTCAGTTTCACACCAGTTTACTATAGTAGGAAGTTAAGTTGTGATCAGTGCTGATAAAAAGCATTTTGAGAGAAATCTTTTGAGAGACCTGTGCAGCCAGCGCACTGAAGGAGTTAAACTTGCGCTAACCTATTTCAGGCACCCAGCAGTAAATGTGGCCCAATGATATATATAAAGACTGTCCTATTACACAAATGCAAATGTGTCTACCCAAACATAAATATCTTTAACAATAGTGTTATATAATGTTCCATACATGACAGAACGTGCACAACTACAAAATGTACTTTGTGTTTGGTGTTCTGGCATTTTAAAGGATAACTATACTCTAAAAATTAACTGTTTTAAAATGAAAAGTACCTTGGGCAGGGAGGTCGGATTGATTATTCCTACCTCACAATATCATTTTGTTGAGGAGTTACAGCACCAACAGTTTTCATTTGCCAGGTTAGTCCTGGACTATTCCTGTATTAAAGATAGTGCTGATGCCAGGAAGAAGACTGGCAGAATCAGTTATCTTTGGACTTGTGCTCCTCACAGAAACAATATTGTGAGTTAGGAATTACCAGTCCTATATCCCTGTCCCAAGTACTTTTCAGTTTAACTGTTTTTTAAATAAACCTTATACACACTATAGTTTTCCTTTAAAAGGATATCAATTCAGTAATACAAGCACAAGTTGCAATAACTAGATCCAGGGCCTTTCTGAAAATTTCTAAGGATATTTCTATAAATAGTAGACAAAACTTGCCAAGTTCAGATATACCAAACTGATACATTCTTGTCCAAAACAATAGAATGCTGTAATAAAATCAACAAGTATTCAACAAAGTATTAGTTTATATGATGTAACGCTAATAGAACCAGGATTTGATAGGATTTCATTGCTTGTGAAGGTTCTCATTCATCCAGGTCATGGTATATCTGTTGTATTCAATTAGATCAACCGGACTTGAAGTTTAGTTCTTGAAAACGTTTCGCTAGTCATCCGACTGGCTTTCTCAATTCAGAATGACTTGTACAAGAATCTGTGGCACTTGTGTACCCTGGAAAATCCCAGTTAGCATATCACAGCCAGGTGTTAAGGGCATGATTAGATAGTGGCTAAGAGGTGTTATAGGAACGCCCAGAGTAAGGTGTCAAAACAGCATTGTACACACAGATCAGTATTTGATGTTTGACTCCCACCACCCTTTAGATCACAAGCTGGGGATCATCAGAACCCTGCAACACAGAGCTGAGAACATCCCCACTAGCACAGAGGCGAAGGCCAAAGAAATGAAACATCTCAGAGGAGCCCTTAAAACTTGTGGATATCCAGACTGGGCCTTTGTCAAAAGAAGCAGAAGGAAAGAAAAGAACACGAATACCAACAGTGAAGGGGAAAAGCAAGACAGGAGAAAGAACATGGTCATCCCATATGTAGCAGGGGTCTCCGAGAAACTAAGAAGAGTTTTCAAAAAACACCGTATCCCTGTCTGCTTTAAACCGAGCAACACGCTGAGGCAGCAATTGGTACATCTGAAAGACCCAATACCGAAACACAAGAAAAGCGACATCATATATGCAGTGCAGTGCAGTGAAGAATGCTCTGATTTGTATGTTGGGGAGACCAAACAACAACTGCATCAACGTATGGCCCAGCACAGAAGAGCCAATTCCTCGGGTCAGGACTCAGCCGTGTACCTGCATCTTAAGGATAAAGGACATACCTTTGAAGATTGTAATGTTAACATATTGGCAAAGGGACGTGACTGGTTCAAGAGAGGTGTTAAGGAGGCCATTTATGTGAAAATAAAGAAACCAAGCCTAAATAGAGGTGGGGGGGTTCGACACCATCTGTCTGCCATGTACAATGCTGTTTTGACACCTTACTCTGGGCGTTCCTATAACACCTCTTAGCCACTATCTAATCACGCCCTTAACACCTGGCTGTGATATGCTAATTGGGATTTTCCAGGGTACATAAGTGCCACAGATTCTTGTACAAGTCATTCTGAATTGAGAAAGCCAGTCGGATGACTAGCGAAACGTTTTCAAGAACTAAACTTCAAGTCCGGTTGATCTAATTGAATACAACAGATATAGGATTTCATTATTTATTCTTTTCTTATTTCTTTTTAACTTCTTACTATTGTTTATTTTACGAACCCTGAAATTTAGGGTGTGTAGAGGTTTTATATCCACTGTATCCACACATAGCCAAACATGCACACACTAAATAACCATTGTGCACCAAAAGTCACACTTTTGCTAATATATATACAACACAGTGGCTCATTGGCTAACACTGATGCCTTGCAGCGCTGAAGTCCTGATATCGAATCTACCACATCTGCAAGGAGTTTATTTGTTCTCCCCGTGCTTGTGTGGGTTTCCTCCGGGCACTCCAGTTCCCCACACAATCATAAAGACATACTGATGTCTGTATGGTTGTATGTGTCAAATACATGTGCTTAGATTGTAAGCTCTTTGGGGCAGGGCCTGTTGTGTATGTATCCAATTAATTGTAAAGCGCTACGTAAGATGTTGAATACAGGGTTATTCAATAAAAGTTCTTATCGTTCAAAATGGTGCTAATTTTGCCCCAGCCAATCAAATGTTAGCTTTCAAATTGGTGGAAGCAAAATTGGTGGAAGCAAAATTAGCACCATTTTAAACAATAAGAACTTTTATTGAATAACCCTGTATGTATATGTTTGGCAGTTGATATCAATCTGTACACATCCTATACTGTACAATTTCAGGGTTTTGTACAATAAATAAAGAATTAAAGTCAAGAAGTTAAAAAGAAATGCGAAAAAGCTAATAAAGAAATTCTATTAAATGTTTTATTACACCACTTGGTTGTTTTGGATAAGAATGTATCAGTTTGGTATATCTGGACTTTGCAAATGTTTGCCTACTAATTATGAGAAATATTCACTAATGTGTGGGCACTCTAAAAGCCCTGGAGCTTGTTTGGGCTAGGTGCTTTAATGCTCAACACCATAGTAAAGCACAAGTTCTATTGAGTGGTCAAGAGCATTTTCCCATCTCAATCTTCTAGCCAATGTCAGACAGATCAAGTATAGTTCCATTAGACATACTTTTTAATGGGAGGCTACAGGGAGTCCACTATTACATATTCTCCCTGTCAACCCCCAGCTGCCAACAGTGGATCTGCATGGTTATTATCACATTTAGAAACCCAAGGTCCCATATAGGACTCAGACTGACCTAACACAATATGATATGTTTCATTTGATAATATTGATATGTTGTATTTGATTGTGTCAATGCAAGAGACAGATAAATGGCTTATGCGGAATTGCTTTTGAGACCACAAGATACCAGTTAGCTATATAGCTTCAGGTGAGATGGGCTTAAAGGACCAAAAAGCGCTTAACAGAACATAAAATAATAGAGTCTTCTTTAAACAGAAGGTACTTCACAGCCTCATGCTATAAAAATAGCATTGCATAAATAATCAAAGAAATAAGTTATGATTTCTCACTACCAGCATTGCTAGAGAAATGGGCAGAGACATGCAAAGTTTATTCTTTAAGTCTTATGGCTAATGCATGTGTTCAGAACCACAGGCATATTTACATACAATAGAGCCATTCATCAGACATGACTTGGATCAATTTTTTTATTTTATTTTATTAAAAGCCCGGAGTTGGTGTTTTTATGCCCAAACACCACAGTGAAGCAATATTATAGGTAGGGCCAGGCATTAGATATATTGTAATTCTTTTAGTAGAGAAGGTGCTAGTTCAGAAAAATAATTTAACCATTTATTTTAGAAGGAAAAGAAGGGACCGTAACACTGTATAAAATGTCATTAAAAAATCTTTTATTTGTCTCTAAATAGGCATATCAATTTAAAAATATATTTAGCCTATTTGCCTTATTCCGTTAAAGTATAACACTTAAAAAGGCTTATCACTTTAAAGGCCATGTCCACCTGCAAAACAAATCTTTAAATATTTTGTAGGACACCCTAGCCCACCCCCAACCACCAGGTTTGTTTGTTAAATAGAGAAGTAGAACTCTACTTACAATACTTTGTTCCCCCAGTGCTTTGTTCTCAGCCCTCTGTAATTTGCTGAGAGACAGCAAATCACTTTTTGCTGCCGGCAATACAGAACACCGGGGGTAAAAAAAGTCAGGTAAGTAGAGTTCTGCTGCAACAGACAGCAAAGTGTGATCCAGAGGGAGGGAGGGAGAGGATGAAAGGGCTCCCCTGCGCATGTCACAGTCCTTACTGAGGTTAAGGAAGCAGACTGGATGACACACAAACAGCTCCTACTCTTCAGTTTTTTTCAACTTTAAAAAGACACTGCAACAGAACCATAAGAAGCAGAGATGTAAGGAAAGGATTTTGTAAAACTGCACAGTGGGGCCATAAGTGCGTTAAATTTTAGTTTTAGGAGTGGACATGTCCTTTAACTTCATCACATCAGTATTTAGTCAATATCTAGTCAGTATCTAATGTTCTAGTTAGATGGTAACAAACATAATAAATGTGGTATATATCATAAGTTATAGTCACCACAATCTAATTTCTAGAACATTGAATGGGATCTGTTAGGGAGGCAGCCTAATTATAAGATGGCAAGGATTGCTAAAAAGATTTTTTGCTCTATCCCTGTGTCTCTCTAGAGCCTCCTGTCTTGCCTTGCTTTTTTTTAAAACCCTGAATACCAAGACATACATGATGATTATACTTAATTACGTGTTACATCATTTGTGGTCTTGCAATATTTTCTTCATATTTATTCAGGGCTATACAGGGGTATTAAAAAGTTAATAAATATATTTATATATACAACAGTGTAAATTTTTGTATTGTAGTGGAAGTGTCAGGCTTTGTCTATAGGTGAACAATAGTATGTAAGTCTGTGTGAAAAGTTACTTAAATATTAATCATACAAAACATTCACGTTCATGTGCTAAATATACATAAAGTGCAACTTAACATCTAGATTAATATAGGATAAGGTAGACATTTTCCATCTTATATGTGTTGCATCACTTTATTCTAATTTGTTTTTTCTGATTAATTTATGCAGTAAGAATTAAATCCAAGGTTTTGGGCTCTCTTAATATGTTTATCATAACATTGTATAGAGTGTTCCAGTTCAGTCCAAACACCACAGTGAAGTACAAATTCTGTGCAGAGCTTGTATCTATCTTCCCCCACTCAAACTTTAAAACAGCTGACCGTGTGGATCTTTACTGCATACGCAGTTTAAAAACAGCTGATTGCAAAGCCTCTGGTGCCAGGATCTAGGGCCCTCTTACACCCCGGGTCCCCCACCACTGAGAGCCCTGTGGGCCCAGTAGTGCCCGGGTGCACATCAAACATCATACATAGTAACAGCATTAGAATTGATAACAAAAACAGCATTGTAATTGTAACAATGAAGTAACTGTGTGTATCATCTCCCATCATTGCTATTGTTTGCAATGATGTTACTATATATATGATGTGCCTTCTTAAGAGTATGTATATGTATGTGCTTCAGCATTTGAAGAGCACCCACCATGAACCTTATTTACCAATAATTTACACAGCTAATAAGCCGTCCAAGACTCGGCAAGAACATTATTTAATGTTCTTAGTGCAACATACCTAACAACAATCTATTCTTATAATACCTGAATCTAAAAGATAAGGAAGTGAACTATCATCTACATGGGGTGTATTTGTCAGACTACTTTAGGGCTAAGCCAAAAGTTTGCGCATTTCCAAATTATAATAACTGATTCAAGAGAATTCTAGAGGTAACAGAGATAGTGGTAATTTGTGGTATAAAAGAGAATTAATAGAGAATTAATAGAGAATTAATAGACCCAAACTCTAGGCAGGATAAGCGCAGGATAAGCCCAGAAACCATTTTATTCTAGTTGCCTGGGCCACAGTAAAGCAAACTATATTACAATTCAACCGTTTTATGGCTATCCTACGTTCACTCCAGTACAATAAACAAAACTGCTTGTTTAATGGGAGGCAAATCAACACGCTTTGTTTTAAAAAGTCATAATAAAAGTGTGTCTAAGAGAAAAAAGTATCTTAGCTCCCCCCCATATGTATAAATTTGACTATATATAGAGAAGTTATGTTGGATAAAGGATTGGCTGGAAGCTAACTGATGGATTGGCTGGAGAGCTGGCTATGGAAATTCACACACAAAAACAATAGCTAGTCCATCACTATGCAACACTGCCAGCTCTCCAACACACTGAAAAATGGCTAATAGGATTGGAACAGAATTTGTTATAGTCTGGCACAAAATGATTGGTTTTATACATTATACACATAAAAAAAACCTCCATTCAGCACACAGCGCTATATATCATTATATAACTAACCTTTAATATAAAGGTTTATAAAAAAAAACCTCCATTCAGCACACAGCGCTATATATCATTATATATAACTAACCTTTAATATAAAAAGGATACTTTATTAGCAACATCAAACAAATAGCAACACAAAAAACACAAATATATAAGCTACTTAGTAACCGAAACAGTGCACAAGTGAGTTTAAAATGGGAGCTAGAAGTCCAGGACATCCCATTCAAGTATATTACAGGCTCATATTTCATCTGTACATATCCAACATATTAGTTTTGTGTGTGAAGTATTCTTACCCCAGCACAACCAAGATTTCTGGTTAAGAATATTTTTGTAATATTAACAATCTGTGCTCCCCCATGTATATGAAGGTACAAAATGTATCAACCCTTCTGACCAGCATGTAATTGTCATGCAGGGGATTGTGGTATTGCAAACTTTTTAAGCAAAATTCTATCCATCTCTAGTATATACGGTACCTATAGGTTATTTATATATAAACAGGACGGTCCTATGTTTGGGGGCTGAAACGTGTAGGTTCTTTTGCCTACTATTGTATTCTAATAAGAGTTTGAAAGTCCAAGGAGTGCTCCGTATCCTATATTGCTATGCTTAACCTATACAGGAGCACCCGGGCAGTCTAGTAAAGTACGGACTGCGAGGGATCATCCCACTATATATATATATATATATATATATATATATATATATATATATATATATATATATATATATACATATCTACTAGCAAAAGTGTGCCCATTGGTGCACAATGGAAATTATATGTGTGTATGTTTTGCTATGTGTGGATATAGTGGATATAGAATCTTTACACAGGTATATTTTAAACTGTTCCTTAGACTGTTAGACAGTCACCAGCCTTCAAAGGAACCAAATAGGATAATCAAGTGGTGATGGTACCTCATATATTATAACAGAAGGTACCTCACAGCATCATGTTATTATAATAGCATTGCCCTAATAATCTAATGTATAAACAAACATTTCTCATTCCCAGTTTACCTAAAGAAATGGATTTATCCTTTATATACTCTTTTATACAGATCTAATTTTAAAAAAATTGCTTCAGAGCAATTTTTAATAACTAATAAATAAATAATAACTAATAAATAACTGCTTTTTATTTCAGTATTACAGTAAATCCTTGGTATACCTGCCTGGCTTTATCACTAAGCAAAAGGCTAAGGACTTGCATGTGAGCACCTTCATCCCAACCATTAATAGCGGCTTCCAATTCAAATTGTTCTAGCCAATCAGTCCACTCCCTAGTTACCCCATCAAATGGATCAGGTTTAAAAATAAGTTTGGCAATTGAGCCTGGTAGAGCTACTGAGTCTAATTGGGGAATTTCATCTGCAGGTACAAGGACAGGAGGATTTAAATCAATACATTCAGTAGCAGCCTCCATATCTTAATACAGAGAACAAATATACAGAGAAAACAGGGAGAATAAATGGTATTACCAGCAACGCTGTCACCAATTTGTACCAGACCACTGCTTTACGGATGGATTATGGGTAGCATGGCAGACAGTGCACATAAACAGGTTCCCCACACAACATATGCAGTAATCAGGGGTGCCCCTGTCTATGGTGCACCACTTTGAATATTGACCAGACCTGTATATTGTGTGTCCTTGTAAGTTGGTGTACACTTATCTGTTGCCTCAGAGTTCATATCCAATAAGGTAAATTGTCTGTCCAATAATCTGTCCTCCCAACAGGTGGTAACAGGATCTTATACACAGGATCTGATGTTGCAGTCAATATCACTCCGAAGCACACACCACAATCTACTTTCACTTTCAGTCCTCCTAGACACAGAGAGCAGGGATGTCTTGCCTTTTATTACTCACTGACACCACCTGCAGGTTGGAGGTGGTATATAAGGGGCCTTGGTGTATATATCCATTACAATACACATCACATCCTGTGTAGCAGACAGAAACATGGAGTAGACCCAGGGGTGTTGTTTAAACTCCCATTTTGACCAAACCATGTTCAAATAGGCATCTTAGCTCTGTAAGTAAAATTATGTATTTTGTATATTTTTTGTTGTACCTAATTTAAGTCAGTGCTATACTTTATAAATATTTACTGATGGTCATTTAAATTGTAATAGTGAGATAGTACACACATACATATACACCTTTCCTATATGTAATATCATATACCCCCACCTCATTGGTAGCTCCTAAAAACTCAATGCAATCTCCTATGGAGATATAAATGTTTATATAATATAAGGGATATATAGATATATATTTAGGTTATACATTTTTATTTTAACACCCTAAAATAAAATATAAAGTATGTAGTTCTGGCTGTATTTATAAATAAACACATTTGCTGTACAAATTCACATTTAGTATTTACAGTATTGCTTAAATGCCAGCATGCTTAAGCTAGACAGCTTATGGGGGAAACTGACTCATTTAATTTGGGGGGGAGTTATATTGAAAACAAACCAAAAACCAATAAGATGAAAAAGTGAAATAAAGGGCAAAATAAAATAAACCAATAAATATTGCTCAATAAATTAGAAACATTTCTCCCTCCTGTTGTTTAATCAATATCTGTCATGATTAAAGCAACAAATGACATTTAGTACTATTCTCGTTATAAAATAAATAAGTAAACAAAAAAACAAACACCATTATCTGGCATCAGAGAATATTTTTTCTTGGGTAACCTGGCAGGTTTTCAATATCAAATTAATTACTCATCAAAATATGTAATCTTTCAAGCACTGTAGTCTTTAATTTCAAAGCACTGGCCTCAAATCAAACATGCGGTTTGACAAGTTAATAGGGCTAAAACTGCAGTATTCACCTTTTTTTTAATTAAAGCTTTTTACATATATAGCTATGTGTGGATACAGTGGATATAAAATCTTTACACACACTATAAAATTGCAGGGTTTTGTACAACAGAAAAAGAAAAGGCAAGAAACAAAAAATTGAGAAACAGTTAAAAAAGAAATCCTATCATATCATGGTTCTATTTGTGTCACATCCCCTAAACTAATACTTTGTTGAAGAACTTTTATGGAAGACAGTTCCATTAGGCAGTGTGTGCTGCCACGCAGCCTCTTCTTGTCTAGGAATTGTTATTTCATGTTATGTTACAGTGTTATTTGGTATCATCCTTACCCCCCTGCTACTTCTTAGTAGTTGGTAACTCCCACCCTGTTCTTCCTGTTGTATATCTATGTTGCATAGTTGTTATTAAGAGACTGCAGAGCTAGGGAGCTGTGTATCTTCATTGGAAATTTACCTATGAGAAAGACTATAAAAAATCCTGTTGTTTGTACCCTTTGTTACCTTGAAGAATAAAGAAACATTGGAGAATACCTTAGGAGTCTTTATTCATTGAGTAAGCTGCCTGTTGAAGCATTCATTTAACCTGCTCCACACATCCATACAGACTGGGTCTACAGGAAGCTTGTGGCAGGTACAACATATGCTGAGACAGAACACAGTGGCATAACTAGGAATCATGATGGGGACACTATCCGTGCTTCATCCACAGTGTTTTTTTGGGGGGAGGCTATATCTGTCATATTAAATGACTGTCATGCAAGGGTCAAAGTCTCGGTTGCAAAGGTAGCCTCACTTGCTTCTCTGGGCCTGGAATGCACGCTGAGTGTGAGGACAGGTGGCTCAAGAGCCAGTGGGGCAAGAGTAACAGAAAATAATATAACAAAAATCAGATGGATAACAGTCCAGGTAGAGGGGAGTAATGCAGAAGGATGTGGGTACGGTCTCTGGAGGTAGTGAAGAAGAAAAGGGATTATCCGGAGACCGACAGTAGGAGTGGAAATCTACCTGTAGAGGATGAGAATATGGCATCAGGAATCCAAGAGCACCTGGAGGGAATGAGAGTGTAGCAGCAGGAATCCAGGAACAGCAAGGGAGAATAAACAGAGAGGACAGAGTATAGGAAAACAGGCTAAACAGGGAGTATCTAAAAGCCAACAGTACAGGACAATCAGTACTTACCCAGCACATTACCGGTCCTTAAAACTCTTCCGGGAGTAACGTCAGCACACACGTAAGCACGGACATGCGCACGCTCGCACATGGCATCACTAACCACGGGAACCGTGTGTCTGCGCCTCCGATTTGCTAGAGGTGCGGGGTGGCCAGAATGCCTAGAAGCCCCTCCCATTGGCTGAGGAGGCCAAACGGGGGAGGGGTCCTTTATATGGCCACCATGATAATGACACTATATCATGATCAGTATTCCCTAAGCTTCCCATTACCTTCATCTCAAAAGTGAACTCAGTGTTATTAGAGATTACCAGATCCAACAACGCGCCCTTGTCTAGTAGGAACTTCTAGAATCTGTGAAAAAAAATGCTCATATAGTAAATTTAAGACCTTAAGGGCTAGGCCACACTGCTGTGCTTGCGTTTTAAGGGGGCGTTGTGATTGCAATTTGAGTTTGGCATTTTAAATCGCAATAGCATGCGTTTTTCAATACTCAATCGCAATACCTTTTAAGGTGCTGGTTCAGAAAGCCAGAGAGAAAGTGTAGCGGCTGTCTGTAGCAGAGAGAGGTCATGTGCTATAACATTCGGCTCTGCTTGAGTCCCTGTTTTGGATCTCAAACTCCTGTCTAATAATGTAGGGGTTAGTGGTCACTGTTTAAGAGATCAAACTCCTGTGTGGTAATGTAGAGGTTAATAGGTATTTTTGGGTTTGTGTCTATTTGAGTTGTTTTTCCTAAAGTAAAAACTCTGTATTCAGGTTAAATGTTCATGTTGACACGATGCAATAAAAAGTGGGGTTTTGGGTTGCAGTTTGGGCAATCAACATCTAAAAGGTTCGTCATCACTGCCTTTAATCTATGTCAGGGTAATAGAAATCCCCCATAACCAGAACATGCCCCATACCAGCAGCCTTTGCCAACTGCATATGGAGATTCATTTCCCCCTCCTCACTGGCATTTGGTGGTTTATAACAGACTACCACAATGAATTTACCAACCTTCTTGCTTTCTGTACACAGTTCTACCCATATTGTTTCTGCCTTATTGTTTATTCCCCCGTCTAATTAATTTTTTAGATTTGGTTTTAATTTTTTAACATACATACATACTCCCCCTCCTTTCTTATTAAAGGGTGTCTCCATCCCCAAATACAAAATAACATATAATGTAGTCCGGTGCCTGCTACTTTATGCTCTCCTTAGAGGAGTCTAGCATGAGCAGTGGAGCCCTCCCCCTCCCTCCCTCTGGATCCTTTGATGCTGCATAATGATTTTAAATCAAAATATTCTTCATAGACTTTAGCCCCCCCAACCCTAAACACCAGCTTGAAAACGTAAAAATCACAACAGAAATAGACTTATCCACCATCGTTGTCTCAGTCTTTGCGTCTTCTGCTACTTCCGGGAATGGAAGAGCAGAAGGGCTGGACCGACAGCCACGTGTGTGATTGGCTAGGAGTCAGCCTAGAGGGAATGAAGTCTATTTCTGTGCTGATCTGAAATCTGTGCTGAAAGTAGCAGGCACCGGATTACACACAGACAGGCTCCTAATCTTCACCTTTCTGGACTTTCATCAGGATCTGCAGTAAAACCACAAGGAGCAGAGGATAAAGGTACATATTTATTGCCCAGTCATTTTGAATCATTTAGCTATTTTTCTGCTACACTGGTCACATCATACGTTTCTTGTATAGCTATTGGTTCTAGTTTCCCAGATTTCCAGCCAGAATTGCATTTATAAATATACATTTTAGATTATCATTTAACTAACTTCCATACTTGGATGTACATGGCTCCCTATCTTATATGCTCCCTCCCCCATTTCCTCCCTTCATTATCTTATCAGCCCCCTGATTCCTCACCTCTCTATCTACCCCTGTTTAGTCCAATGTACCCTACCCCATACCTAATTTAAAATCTCATCCAACGCCCTAGCCCTCTTTTGCTCCAACCCAGCTGCACTATCATAATTGAGGTGCAGTTCATCTCTACAAATGAGCCTGTAGCTGACAGAAAGTCTGACCACTTTTGTAAAACCTCAACCTCATCTTCTACCACCAACCCCTTGTCAAGCATTAATACTCCTAAGCATCCCTTGCCTCCCTTATGTAGCACATGGCTGTAGTAGTATTTCTGAAAATACTACCCTTGTGGACCTTACTGTTAAGTTGGCCCTTAATTCTCGTAAATCATTTTTAAGAACAATTTGGAGATTCTAGTGTCCACAGGAGTCCACAAATGGAAAATACAACAATCATGCAGTGGACCCTCTCTGTTCATATATAAGTTCCCACAGGAAATAACATTGTCCCCATCCTCATATCAGATATGATAGACCTGTATGACCTGTAATATTTACAAATAAAACATACACATTTTTACTATATGCGTTATGTAATGTATGCATTTTTTATAACCTAAAGTACAGCTTGGAAACTGTCATCATAATCCCTATTGAGGCCTGATGGAGACAATCTATTAAGACAGTGTATCCACCAGACCTCCCTTTGTTTCAGTTTAAGGACACAATCCCCTCCCCTAGCGGGCATCAGAACCACCTCTAGTACCATATATTTGATGTCACTGTCACTATGTCTCTTTTCAATGTAGTTTTTTGGGACCAGAAACTGAGAATCAAGACTTATACTAGATTGATGTTGTGACATCCTAGACTTTACCAGTTGTGTGGTCCCCCAATGTAGAGTAAATTACATGGACACTAAAACACATTAACAGCAAATTTGCTGTCACATGTGGAATAGTCCCGTACTATTGATAAACTAAATTAAAATCTACCTTTGAAAGAAAAGTAACTCTTAGTTAAAATAATCTCTAAGCATTGGATGTAAAAATAAATCTCATTCATATTGTGTCTGCCACTCTGGACCAGCATCCATCTAAAAGCATGAATTCCATCCTGATGTGGAATGGATTTTATAGAGAGGATACGTCTAGAGTAGCCAACACAATAGAATCCCAGTTATCAATTTGAATTTTTTGCCAAAAATCTGGCGTATCCCACAAGTAGGTTTGTATACCCTGAACCATATAGCAAGAACCCTCGAGCATGGTAGTCACTGGGAACAAGAGTATTTTTCTGTTAAAAACGCAAAACAAATAAAATTTCCTCATGGTACTTTGTAATAAGATCTTCCTTTAATATAAATTAAAATAAATATATTTTAGAATACCAGTTTAAAAACTGGTTTCATCTTTGCTGTGATATTATGTCTTTTAACACTACATTAATGTCTGAATAACTTTTTTGTTTTTACATAGTAAGGAATCCTTTATTTTAATGTTATCTGTAATCATTACAACCATTAAAAAGCTGAATCATTTGGTTAAAATCTTTTCAGTCATCATGCTGACATTGGGGTTATTGACAGGCAAAGAATCTTCCCACTTAAAACTCCCAAATACCGTTTATGCTCTAGAAGTACATAAATCATTGCGTAATTTCCCAAAGAGGACAAAGAATAATGTGTTCTTAATAAAGAACACATTAATAATGCTGCCGATCTGATCTGGCCTAAACACTAACTGCACCTAAACGTTATTTAAGTTTAATTCAAGCACTTTTTAAAGGGTCACTATACTCACTCAAACAACTTTGTATAATGTACAATATTAGGGTAGTAAAATGATGTTACTTACATGTGTGTCTGTGTCTGCTTTGTTAGTGAATTTTCAATGTTTAAAAAACTGCTCCTAACTGGCCCTCCTCCCTTAGTCATTTATATAATAAAGAGCCTTCACAGCCGATGCTATACAGCTCATTCCTGACACTGCTGATAGTGGGGGGGGCTGCTGTGGTGTTAGACACTTTCTCCCTCTCTTCTAACAGGCAAGTACATGCATGCTGAGTGGGTGGGGGGAGGGGGACTGATGCTGCTGTGTGAGACTAGTGCTAAATAGTATATGAAGTTTTTTTTTCCTTCTAATTTTAAAGGTTTACTGTGGTCTCCATACAAGTGTCCTGAGGCTGTGACAGTCACATGATGTGATGTGTAAAAAGCCCCAACCCCACAAAATCTATCTTTTCTGAGGATAGTTACATACCTGCAACCATTCTCTGTCCTTTCCTTTTACCTATGGGCACTATAGGGATAGGGGCTTGTGACTAGCTTTAAAAATGAATAAGATGTTTGGGGTGGTGCTTATGATGCAGCTGTTGATGGTCTGTCCCAACAGTGGGCATGCTCCAACCATAAAGGGACTGTCCACCCCTCTGGGCAAAAATCAGTATCTTATACAAAACCTCCCAAAAGCTGGACTTCGTTTTGTTTAAAACCAATAATTCTGCTCCCAGCCAGAGATTTTATACTCCTCAATCTACTGCCGCTTCCGGTCTCCTCACTCCCTCTCCACTGCGGCTACTGTGTTCTTTTTTTTGTTCCTGAGCAGCTGCAGTGGAGACTGCCCCAGGAATAGCAGTCAGTGATTGGCCATGACCTCACTGTCAAGGCCGACACTGACTGCCTTACCCAGAAGTGCAGAGCCACAGCAGTGGATCGAGGAGGAGCTTGTAATTATAACATCCGTGGCTGGGAGCACAATTACTGATTTTAAACAAAACAAAGTTCAGCTTTTGGGGGGTTTTGGACAAGATAATGATTTTTGCCTAGAGGCGTGGACTTTCCCTTTAAACCTGGGAGCAGGCCAATGACCAATGGTTCTGGTAATGTCACAGCTCAGAATACTAACAAGCAATAACAACCCTTATACTGATGTAATTTTGGATAGACTGCAGAATGATCCTGGTAATTTAAAAGTTAGGAGTGTGCTCTTTTTAATAAAAGCCACTTGTATAAAGAGCACAGTTTCTCTTTAAAAACAAAATTTTGAACAAGCATTATTCCTTTTGTGGAATTCCAGAAGGTGTCTGACAGGGAGCTATCCTCTGGGCAGTAAAGCAAGGTCCGTGTGAAGAATTAATTTGAAGGGGAGTATTTCTACCAAGTCTTATCTAAATTTATTTGCACTGAAATGGGAGTATATTTGGTTGATTTGTAAGGACACTGGGGGGGAGTGGCTTGCCATGGAAGGAGAGGCATGCACAATTGGTAGGCTCTCCTAACTCCAAACTGTCGTCAAACCAGGCTTAGACCACTCCAAACAGATCCATTTGCGGAGATATCAGAACTATAACAAATATAGACATGACGAGGGGCGGGAAATAACAAAAACAAAACTAAAATTAAAAAGTTAACAACTTACTTCAGCTCCAGAGATTCCCCGCAATCAGCAAACCAAGATGGCGCTGGCACACAGGAGCAAGCAGAAGCTGGACTTTGAGCCACTATACAGACACCGGACTCTCCTGGCATTACAATAGATCAACAAAAAGCACTACAGACAGAGAAAAAAACAATTTCAGATCTAAAGTCGCAAAGCATCAACTTACACAGCAGCACAGATGGAGGACCAAATAACAATTAGCCCACCAAATGGAAAGTTAAAGCCACAACTTAATCAGGAAACAGAGCAGCAAAAAGGTTTGCAATATACTTTTGATTGAGTTTCCCTCCATGGATGCCCCAGTAACCACTAGTATCCTTAAAGCCATGCTAACATTCCAGCACAAGGCTTTTATTACAGATGTTACCTTTCTGATAAAAGATGTTAAGAAAGACATCACAGATATAGGAGAAAGAACCACACACATTGAGAATAAATTTCAAGAATACGCTAGTTCATATAATAAGCTAGTGGATGCCCACAGCTCCTTACAAGAAACTGCCACAGAATTACAGACCAAATTAACTGACTTGGAAAACAGAAGCAGGAGGAATAATATGAAAATCACGGGGATACCAGAGTCAATAAAAAATGACAAACTCATGGCATACTGTATGTTATGGATCTGTTTAATATCCAAATTAAATACCAGAACCTACAGTTCTTAGCAGATCTCGCACCACAGACTATATTACAAAGATAACAATTTAAAGATCTAACGGACATCCTCTGCTCCAGAAAGATTCCACGTGGATGGGGGTTCCATTTAAGTTTAAACATGACATACGGGGACGCATTTCATTACATAAAAACAAGAGAACCATCTATTACCCTTTTACAAAAATGGGGAATATGGCCTGGACTGTCACCCAGTGTGGATACTAAACTCCCCCTAAATATATCACCAAAAAAAGTTAACTCTGAATGGTCCACTCCTTGAATATATCTATATAAAAGGAAACATTCAATGTCTTCCCTTATAGTCAAAAAAGTCAAAATATTTATAATAAGTTAACAGTATCTCCCCCAAATAGAAAACAACTCTCCCCCCCTTCTTCTCTATATATGCTTTGAAGGGGTACTGTAAATTGATATAGGATAATTATTCATCCTGGGTCTAACCAAAACATACCATATATTGTATAATTGTATTGTATAATTTTGCGGTGTTGGTAATGGATAAAAACAGTGATGGTAGTTTGAAGAAAAGAACTGCATCATAGACAAAAATGGCAGTTATATTATCTTACAATGTATAATAAACAATAAACAATATCTTCTAATTAACATATATGCCCCAAATAAACATCAGATAAAATTCTTGAAAAAAATAATCAATAAAGCTAAACAATTACAAACACATACAGGGAGATTCAATAAAAGTTCTTATCATTAAAAATGGTGCTGATTTTGCCCCAACCAAACAGATTTCATTGTGCAAATGTTAAATAAGATCTGATTGGTTTGGGCAAAATTAGCACCATTTTAAACGATAAGAACTTTTATTGAATCTCCCTAATAATACTCTCTCCATGGGAGATTTCAACCTAATACTAGACCCACACCTAGATACAACAGGAGTAAATAAAAAACAAAACCAACACATGGAGAACATTCTAAAATCAGAAAACCTAATATGATGTATGGAGAGTCCTGCACTCTATGGACAAAGACTACACTTATTTTTCTTAAACCCACAATATGTTCTGCAGGCTTAACACCTTCATAACAGACAAATGGGTATTGCAGGAATTAATGGAATCAAAAATACTAATGAGATCTATTTCCGATCATGCACCAATCATATCTACAATAAAAGAAAATAACAACCCCAATTCATAAGCTCTTTGGAAACTGGATCCATATTTATTAAATATACCAAAGACAAAATTTCACATTAAAACAAATATCATACTTAGATATAAACAACAATGATCTAGCCCATCCCTTTACTATTTGGAATGGACATAAAGCAGTACTAAGAGGGGAAATAATCAAACTAGCATCCATTCAAAAGAAACTGAGACTAGAGAAAAAAATAGATGCAATTAATCAGATAAGTAACTTAGAATAAGAACACAAAAAACCTCCAACAAAAGATAACAAAAATCTAAAGAAAACCTTCATATCTACAACTATACTCACTTGACAAATTCATTAGAAGATTAAATGCAAACTCATATGCACAAGATCCGAAAGCAAATCAAATCCTATCCAACAAATTCAAACAAAGACAGATTAAATCTAAAATTGCATATATATTAGACAATAATGGCAACAAAGTTTATAATCCCAAAGACATTTCAAAGAATTTTGCAAAATATTATCAATCCTTATAGAATATCAAAAATAATATAAACATACACAATCACACAAAATCAGAAATCAACGAACCAATAACTGTAGGAGAAATTAAAAGAGTAATTCACACCCAACCAAAAAATAAAGCACCAGGTACAGACGGTTTCATAAACGAATACTAGAAAAATTTTCAGACCTATTAGCTCCACATCTACATTTAATTTTTAACCTAGCAGTGGAGGAAAATGGATTCCCACAGGAAATGCTTAAAGTTACTATTATACCAATACCAAAATCCAATAAAGAAACATTTAAGTTACAGTTTTTAGAACTAAAATCAGATATTAAAATATTTTCCAAAATCTTAGTAAATAGAATTTAACCACTACTAAACTAACTAATTTCACCAGACCAAATAGGATTCACCAGACAACACAAGGAGATTTATAAATATTATGCAATGGGCAGAAAAGAAAAATATACTACTTTAATCTTTACATTAGATGCTGAAAAAGCTTTTGATCAAATTAATTGGGAATACTTAGACTCCACACTAGACAAATTTAACTTTTCAGGATAGATAAAAACAGCAGGCTTATCACTTTATAAAAACCCATCAGCCATTGTACATATCTCAAGTATGAGCTCAGATCCATTCATGATAACAAACAGCACAAGGCAAGGATGCCCACTCTCCCCTTTGATATTCAATCTAGCAATGGAACCTCTCACGGAAGAAATCAGAACAAACTCCAACATACAAGGAATCAAAATAGGAAAAGAAGTACAAATAGGTCAAAAATAGGTCAAATAGGACAAAAACAGGTCTCTATTCAGATCGCATAATTCTTTCAATCACTAATCCCATAACCTCACTCATCCACCTCCAAAATGTATTCAATCAAAATAGTAAAATCCCATTTTACAAAATCAATGAAGCCAAATCATATATAATGGGCCTGAATGTTTCCATGACCCTAAAATTATTCCTAAGCAAATATAAATACACTTGGACAAACAAATCAATGAAATATCTGGGAATAAATCTCACATATCCAACAAACAAATTATTTGAAGAAAACTTTATTCCCACACTAGAGAAAATAAAACAGGACTAACATGGTCCTCAAAATATCTCTCATGGCTAAATAAAATTGCTATAATCAAGATGATGCTACTCCCAAAATTATCATACAAATTTAGAACAATCCCAATTATCATACCAGATACATATTTTAATACTATCAATAACATGATCAATGCTTTCATATGGGAAGGCAAAAAACTGAGAATAAAAGCTTTTACCTTGTTCAAATCCAAAAGATCAGGTGGAGTCCAGTCATCAAGGACTACTACCACACCTCTATAACAGAACATTTGAGATCTTGGATTTGTAGTGACTAACAATAAAGATGGATCAATATAGAAACAGCTCTAAACAATAACATACCTCTTAAAACCAACTTAGATATATCATTAAAACAATACTTACAGCTTACTGAATATACTTCCATTGACTCAACTAATACGATAAGGGAAAGGATAATAAAACAAAATGACTTGCGCAAAGCATACTTACAATACATCGTATGTATACAATAGGTAAGTGCACAATGGTAGTTAATATGATCGTGGTTGTGTTGTCCCAATCCTTGGGACGGTGCTTGGGGTATATGTTTCCTAAATTTGAACACAATAAATGAATTTGCGATGGGGATAGACCCCCTCCGCTACAGTACCCCACTATAGCACTCTTCCACTTGTACCACTAGTAACCACACTCGATCCTGTGTTGATGCAAAATGGTAATTTAATATATTTACAAAACACACATCTATGGCTTATCCCCCACTCCACATAATCTTTATACAAAACTGTATCACATACTAGCTTAAAATAGTAAAAATAACAGATCTCACAGCCACCATTTCTTGGGATCCGTCCGACTTACGGACCGCTCGTTCCCTTCCAATTTTTTGACTCCCGTATCTTTTGTATTACGTATCCCAAAGTTCCGAGGAAACAGATAAACTTTACCGGGTGTAAAGATATTGAAAGCCTGTACTCATCAATACCCCACGAGGTGGGAATAGGAGCATGTCAAGTGTATTTGAAAACTAGGGGTGAGCACCTCAAGCCACATACGAAGTTTACAATAAGCCTGCTGGAGTTTATTTTGGAAAATGTGTTTTTATTTGATGGTTCCCACTATCGCCAGGTAAGAGGCACTGCGACGGGTGCGGCTTGTGCGCCCACATATGTGTGCCTACACCTGGGGATGTGGGAACAAGAGGATGTAAGTGTGGAAAGGTACTAAAAGCAGGTTACTCACATTCATAGACCATCTTAATCAAAATACTAGAAATATAAAACTCACTTATGAAATAAGTCGAGACAAAATTAAATTTTTGGATTTAGGGATAAAAAAGAAAGAAGGAATGTTAATAACAGAAAACATACCGCAAACAAACCACAGTCAACTCATTATTAGAAGCCACAAGCCATCACCCTAGAAACTTGGTGGAAAGTATACCCATAGGACAATTCCTCAGGGTAAAGAGAAATTGTACTCTGGAGGAAGATTTTGAAAGACAGGTGAAAGAACTGAGACAGAGATTTGTGCAGAGAGGATATAAACAGAAGAGTATACAGAAGGGCTATAAAAGAGCCAAAGATAGTAAGCGACAGGAATTGCTGTATGGAGGTAGGAATGAGGAGAAAAAGAGTAATCCTATTAGATTTATTTCAAGATTTAACAAAAAATGGGATACAGTACGTACAATACTATAGAAATATTGGTTCCTATTGAGGGAGGACAAAGATATTAGAGATAGTGTGGGGATGTATCCCCAATTGATGGCACGGAGGGGTAAAAATTTGAAAGATTTGATATCCCCCAGTTTTTTTCATCCAAAGTCCCAAAATGTGGGAACATGGCTAGGGGTGGACCCGGTAAAAGGTAACCGAAAATGTGGAAGGTGTGTGTCTTGTAAATACATGGTGGAGGACAAAATATTTATAGGGACCCAAGGGAAGAGGTTTTATGTAAATTCCCTGATAACCTGTCAGAGTAGACAGGTAGTATATCTGCTCATATGTGAATGTGGTCAAAAATATGTTGGGGAAACTTAAAGAACACTTACCTGCAGGATACAAAAACATGTTAGGGCCACCAAAAACAAAGAGCTTGAAAAAAGCGCCATGGCTAAATATGTATGCGAATATCATGGTACGAATTCCGTTATGTTCAAATTTATGGGCATCCAACAAGTAAATTTGGGAAAAAGAGGAGGAAACATAAAGAAAAAACTTCAGCAGGCAGAAAGCAAGTGGATATATAATCTGGGGACGCTCACCCCGGGAGGTCTAAATGAGATAATTGCCTATGCGAGTTTCCTATAGAAAAACATATTTTTCAGATGGTTAAGCACCTAAAGGGTAAAGGCCTTGTCTGTGTAGATAAAATGAATAGGGATTTTATATGTTTAAACATGCAATAAATACCCGCAGACCATGTATATATATATAAAAATTAAATGAGGTAAAGATGTAAGTAGTAGCCACAACTGAATGGACAATATAGGTTGAAAAAATTGTGTTAAAAAATGCTATCTCAGTGTAAGGTTATTAAGCCATCCCTTTAAGGAACAAAGATACACTACAGCTTTAAGAGACGAGATAGCATAAAAATGAGGTACAGGTAATCTCGCAATATCCTAATGAAACCTGTGGACACACAGTACAGGTGAAACGTACGTCGATCAGTGGGACAGACTGAGAGAACGCCTAATGGACTGTGGTAGGATTTTAACACACTGAAGGACAGCCAGCGGGAGACCGGGTGAAGAGAAAACCAAAAGGAAGGGTGAGAGACTTCCATTACATTTGCAGCGTGCGTCTGCTAACTTTGAAGTCCCGGTAGATTGCCAACTTGAATGAACCGCGGCAGTTATAAAGTGTGATATAAACCACAGAGATATTCTCTTTAGAGTCTTATCCTAATGTTATTTGTCCGGGGACGCCCGGTAAAGTTTATCTGTTTCCTTGGAACTTGGGATACGTAATACAAAAGATACGGGATTCAAAAAACTGGAAGGGAACGAGCGGTCCATAAGTCGGACGGATCACAAGAAATGGTGACTGTGAGATCTGTTATTTGAGGCACAGCTGTGTATGAAGTAATTGGAGACTGCTCCCATTATAATCAAAGTATCTCTTTAAGTTTCCAAGAAATTGACTTTTTAGGTTGTGGTTACATTTTTACTATTTTAAGCTAGTATGTGATACAGTTTTGTATAAAGATTATGTGGAGTGGGGGATAAGCCATAGATGTGTGTTTTGCAAATATATTAAATTACCATTTTGCATCAACACAGGATCGAGTGTGGTTACTAGTGGTACAAGTAGAAGAGTGCTATAGTGGGGTACTGTAGCGGAGGGGGTCTATCCCCATCGCAAAAATTCATTTATTGTGTTCATACTTACAATACATATCAATATCTAGCTTGTCTAGATGCATTCCTAACCTTGACATCAGACACTGGGAAGAATCTGGAATCTCTTATATCTCAGACCTAACAAATTAAAACTCACTGATTTCATTCCAGATTCTAAAACAAAGATTTAGATTCAGAGAAAAAGACTGGTATCCTTACAACCAAATTATAAGTTTCCTCAAAGTAATGAATGGAAGTAATGAAGTGGAAGTTTTCAAATGCTCATTCAAACTATCTAAATGCATCTACCACTGGTAAACCAATAAGAAAGTATTCTTTCATTGCTGTAGAACTCCAGTGATGCTCAGCAGATGGTTCCCTAGCATTTAACCAAAATGTTGGAGAAAATGCAATAACAAGGGTTCATTGCTTCATCTATGGTGGAAATGCCCCAAAAGTAAAGCATTCTGGTATAAAATATTTTATCTACTAAATTCAGTATTAAACTCTAAAATAATTTTTCTTGAATGTAAATGGCTAAAATAATTATTTTATTGTTTATGTTAACTGTTTCAAATTAGCCATGTATTGAAAGTATGTAATTCCTCATATAATAAAACATATGCCAATAAAATTCTATGATATAAATTAAAGAATTTTATGACTGATTTTTGAATTTCATCAGATTAGGATTTTCTACTAGATTGATAAAAGTCCAAGGAAAAGGACCAAAACTTTGCCTGCTTTATGTTTGTATAAAAATTAATATTAATATTGAACTTTAAAAAGATCAATGTGTGTACTGATGACTATTGTGGATAATATATAACACACTAGATCCACGGAGTACACATGGATCCACTCCTGCTTCAGTTCTCCATCTACCCAGGTCATTATCACATAATACACATATGCAGTCCTATTCAAGATAGCACTTACGGGTCTTAATCCAAAAGTTAGCTTTTATTGTACATGAACTTTTTCCGTGTTTCCACTCTCACAGGAGCCATCTTTAGAAAAATGTCACCCATGTGTGTATACCCCCCTAGTGCATACATACATCATAAAAACATGTGTATTAAAACATTGCAATACAAGTACCAGTAAGTCTACTCCATACTCCGATCCATGTCTAACTCCAGAAATTACATCATCAAATGAGAGACCTGAGTCCACTGCTAGGCACATAGCAAGGGAGACACCTCCACACAGTGTGTATCCAAACCGGCACACCTCAGTGTAGCTCTACGTCACTACTGTAGTCACGCCCATTAGCATCCTCAAGACTAGTGGCATCCCACAGTCGCTAATCAACCACTTGGCAATAAGCAGACTGCATCAGTGCAAGGGACTACCACCACCACACAGCCCAAAATTTGAGTGTAACATATACACTATAATGGAGAGGTTACAACTGTAAACAAATAAATCTGTATTTACAAATAAAGAATCCCCCCTATTCGTACATATTATCCCACATCGGGAACCTTGCTCCAAATACAACACTGTAACACATTATAAAAAGCATTGAAGAGCCCACTGCTCATTAGGACCCTTGGGGAGGGAGTCTCCAATTTGTAAATCCAATTGTAAGTCCATATAGCCAAATTTACTAATTATCTCACCTTTCTTATTGATGGCATTTCTAATAGATGCCCTATAATTTGCCATTCTCTCATGGAAGGTAGTAGTGGTTATTTCCACTTATAACAAACTGCAGGGACACATGATAAAGTACACAAGAAATGTACTCGTGCATGTGAACCATTTGCATATTGGAACACATTTACCTGTCGGGGAAGTGCAAAACTGTTACCAATATTCAAACTCCAACAGGTCACTCAGTTAGGATCTTTAAAACACCCCATCTTTCCAGTGAGAGGTCTCTTATCACTATCACTGTTTGTCAATACCAGATTTCAAAGACTTTGTCCCTTTTTATAGACATAGCATAAATGGGTATTTGTGAAGGGTAAATGTCTGTCATGCTTCATTATCTCCCAAATTTTGTTCACAGTAGTTTTTAATTCCTTACTCAAAGGGTGAAAGCTAGTGATAAAATGTATATTATCACCTACATCCTTTTTTGTGGACCCCCATTTCCCCTTCACAAAGGATTGCACCCTATTGAGTGCCAGGCTGATCTCTACCTGTTATACCCCCTTAGCAAAAACCAAATTATTGCCTCCCCTATTTGTACGTCCCTTACAATAGCATAAGAATTGTTGCAGGATTGTTTTCATGGGTACTTACATCATTAAGTTGCATTAATAGTTCATTCCGAAAGAATGATTTATCCATAGGTACAATGCCCCCCCCTTATCTGCAGGGCAAATTACCAGATTTTTAGCTTCTTTTGGGGGCCAAATGTCTCTCCTCTCATGCGCAGACAATTTAGAGTATGTCCTAGTTTTCTTGTTTGCCAGCTCTCAAAATCAAGACAATGAAACACCTTTTAGTAAACTTCTTTCTTGATGTTACCTGTTTATCCAGGCTTTTCATTCATGTGATCACAGTAATGTATACTAAAACCCCTTTGTTTATAATGTAGACCAATGTGCAGATAAAAAGATATAACTATTCCCAGGGCCGTTTTTAGAAATAGGCCTCATAGGCAAAGAACTAGGCTGCCCAGTGTAGCTCTCATTATTTAGCTTTAAATTGCAACATTGTATTTAGTAGAGAGCCTTAACATCACAACAAACACTGCAAATGAACGTGGTTAAGGAAGGAGGGTGGAGATGATCTCAGCTAATAGTACTGAGGAGAGCAGTTTTAAAATGCCAGGTAAAAGCTGCTGCATACTTTTTAACAGAGGCCTCTGTGACTAGCAGCCATGAGATCCCTATCCCTGCCTCTTTCTTCCTTCCACCCAACTCTCCAATTACAACTTAGAGACATTGAACGCTGGTACATACTTTATATCATGCCAATGCTGGCAGCTGAAAGAGTTAAAGGTAATACTGTGCTGAGACTGAAAGTGTAAATGGAAATACTCTGGGAAAGTGCTGGCACTTAAAGTATTAATAGGAAAGCCTGTTGGCACTAAAGAGTTTATGGTCATACACTGCTGGCACTGAAAGTGTTAATGGCAATACTGCTGGCCCTGAAAGAATTAGTAGGAAAATGTAATGGTAATATTCTGCTGGAACTGAAAGTGTTAATGGCACACTGGGGCCACATACCACAAATCCAGCCACAACAGAACGACCCCCACCAATACCGTTCATAACAGACTACAATAGAAACAATAAAATCATTTCCAAAATGTTAAAAAATCATTAGCATATTCTACTACAGCATGAACCTTATTTACAAAAGAAGTAGGAACATTAAAGAACACCTAGCACCCAGCCATCTAAAAAAGAAAAAGATGAAACAAACACAGATTACAGAACTAAATGGATTTTTTGGATGTGGCAGTGGCATACCCAGCAAAATGACAGGGAAACATAAAACATAAAACAAAGCAATAGTACAAAAGAAGTGTTTAAAATTAATAAATTCATTACCTGTATTTCACAAAATGTAATCTATTTAATAGAATGCGCATGTGGGTACCAGTACGTAGGGAGGACAGGGCGTAAATTAAAAGTCAGAATTAGAGATGGACTAGAACTCGAACCCAAGTTCGAGCCGAACTATTCGAATTCAAACGAATTCGGACTTCTCGAACTATCCCGGACCTGGATTTTCGATATTTTCGGACTTTCGATAAATATCGAATGTTCGACCGTTCGAATGTAAAAGTAAGAGTAAAATGCCTATTATACCTATACGCGAGCATCGAATCCGCGAGTACAGGGTCCATTAAAACCTATACACGAGCATCGAATCCGCGAGTAAAATGTCCATGGTATCTAGGCGCGAACATTGAATCTACGAGTAAAATGTCCATTAAAGCCTATACGCAAGTTTCAAATCCGCGAATAAAATGTACAGGTGTAAATGTAAATGTACATGGTACCGAGTAAAATTGATTTTTTAAATATCCTGGATATTCGAACATGTTCCCCAGACCATTTCCCAGGTCCCACAGCCATTTACATTAAGTTGCCATTGATATTTTAATTGTATTTCATTAGAACTTTTTGAACTATTTGACTCCCATTGACTTTAATGGGTCTGTTTTCGAACTTTCTATAGTTTGAAAGTTTGAAAACGGACCGAAGTTTCGAAAGTTCGGCCATCTCTAGTCAGAATATGTGAGCATATTCAGAACACTTTAAAATTCAAGAATCACATTCTACTACAACACTTTAAAGTAGAATTAAACCCAATTATTTATACTCCAGAATCTGAAAACAACCCCCTTAAAACAACAATAAGCTATATAAAGTGCATGTTAGCTTCTAGTGTGTTAAAAGTAATATTAAAATGCTCTGTGGATACTTATTAAAAGAAGCTTTTGGTAAGGATTTTCTTTGTTACATATAAAGTGCAAGTTGTGTGTTTTAGATATTGGTATACTATTTAAGTGTTTTTAACTGTTAATAATAGTAATATTTTACATATCATTTGGGGTTATTCAGATGGTTATTAGTACCCTGCCGGCAGGGGCTTATTAAGGTTCAGGCTTTTATCAGATAGTTACATAGGTATATTGTAACATAGTAACATAGTAATTAAGGTTTAAGCCAGAGGAAGGCAAAAAACCCCAGCTAAAAAGGGGGGAAAAATTCCTTCCTGACTCCAAACGGCAATCGGAAAGTGTCCCTGGATCAACCAGACCTATATGCATTAATACCAGTAATTCTCAATATTTTTTAGTTTTAGAAACTTATCCAGGCCTATTCCCCTATTCCCCTTTTTATACAAGACAATATCTTGCTAGCTCTAGCTGTTGCTACCTGGCATTGTTTGCTACAGCTAAGTCTGTTATCTACCAGAACCCCCAAATCTTTTTCCATTACAGATGAACTTAACACAGAGTTATTTATGGTGTTTAAATGATTATTAAATCCCAAATGCATCACCTTACATTTATCTACATTGAATCTCATCTGCCATTCTGCTGCCCATTTTGATAATCTATCTAGGTCTGCTTGCAGCACTTAAACATCATTGGAAGTTTCCAAAGCTCTGCATAATTTAGTGTCATCAGCAAACACAGAGACCTTGCTCTCAATGCCCCCTTCTGAGTCATTTATAAACAGATTTATATGAGAAACAGCGGTCTAGCTATAACTGAACTAAGCTCTTTTAAAATCCTAGGATGCAATCCATCTGGTCCTGGCGCTTTATTGATATTAACTTTGTCTAATTGTTTCCGTACCATATCCTCCGTTATCCAATGTGAAAACTCTTCATTTCTTCCCTGCATATTGCTACAATCCCTACTGTAAGGACAAGGATTCTCAACAGTAAAAACTGATGTAAAAAAACGGTTTAGCAGATTAGCCTTTTCGGCATCCTCTACAACCACCTCAGCTCCATTATTTAATGGTCCTACATTCTCAGTCCTTATCTTTTTACCATTTATATACTTAAAAAACATTTTGGGGTTGGACTTGCTTTGTTCGGCAATCTGTATTTCATTTTCTATTTTAGCTAGTTTAATTGCTTTCTTGCACTCTTGTGTAAGATAGACCCCCGATACAAAACCATTTACATTGGATTTTGCGCAAAATCTAACACCTTCTCAATGCTGGCATAAAAAAAAACTGCTTACCTTACCCACAATGCAGTACAGTCACGTAATGAATAATACATTGCAGGAGTTACAGATCCTCAATTGTTTTATAAAATGTAAAGAAGCATCCAGAACCCTATTGTTGGCTTGGCAGCAGGGTTGTATCATATTTCAAATTCATGGATTGTAAAAAATTGGATTGTATTCTGATGATACTTAATTATGTCTGAACCCTAGCCCTATCAGTAAGATAGACCACGATGTTGCTCCCTCTCCTTACATGCTTTTGGGTTGGGGTGAATAAATGCACAATGTATGTCATGAATGCCAGTTCGCTGGGCATATGATCTGACCAATCAATCAATGATCGCTACCACCACCTCATGTTTAGGGCCTTGGGAACAAAATCACTCTCTACTCTCACTGGCTATGCACACCCCTGTCTTGGCAGCTAAATGGTTAACACTACACCACTCTCTCCATAACCAAAGGGTTAATCAGCTTCAACCATTTTCACTTCCCAGCCAGCAGTCACAAAAATTAAAAAATAAAATTCCAAAAGGTGGACAGTACATATAATGAAAAAATAATAGAAATAATGTTACAAATAAATACATAAATTAAAGGTACAAAACAGTTATTCAAAAGAAAAAGGAGAAAATACCAGACCTTATAGAATTCTGTTTTCCAGAAGCAGGAATAAATAATGGACACACCCCAACCAGGTTAGAGCTCAAAAGAATGACACCAGACCTTAGAAGGTTTCCCATCTTTAACCCTTTCACTGCCAGGAGAATCCTGAAGAATTTTCAGGATTTTGCCCTTAATCGATTTAGACTAATTTTACAGTAGGAAACCTTGCAGTAAATCAGGAATATTATACATTGTTTTTTTCAGCACAAAGTCTACTTTAACATGGTAACAAATTTTTTTAACTTTTCTGGAAATTTTACTGGAATTATGGGTAAAATTTGTAAAAAAAAATGAAAAATTTGCAGATTTTCATGGATTTTTCACATTTTTACTTATAGTTATCTTAAGGTTACGCACAAAAATCTTACTGTTTCTAAAAGCTCTGATGCTCCTGAGTACAACGATACCAGATATATGTAGGTACCCGACTTTTCCTGTACAGGAGACCCCCCCAAACTAAAACTGCACCTTCAAGAATATTACACCAAATTAAAATGTATAACCACTACTGACAGTTAACATAGAATATCTACCAAATTAATAAAATATCCCCACAAGTGAGATATTTTTAGAAACTACACAACCGCAGGATTTTACGAGTGAGGTTAGTTTCGATCAAAATGCAGATACCCGGACGCAGCTCTTCGTCCAATTGTAAGTTATTTTCTCACATTTTCCTTTTCTCAACTGTAAAATCAGAGACAAAATCAAATGCGAATTTCAGCTAAAAACTGTGGAGGAAAGTACAAACGCATCTCAAATATGAAAGCCTAACCTCCCGAATAAAACGGTATGCCACATTCATGGGTGTACCCGAGACATGGCTACAACTAACCCAGAGCGTGACCAGTGCCAAATGTCAGTAGCAGCAAAAAAAAAATTAGCTTAGTGTTGTATTTGAACAGTCTGCAGTTTTTCCACAAAAACCCCCCCAACTCAAAAATACCCCCACAAACTATATATTCCTGAAATCTGCACACCTTTAGCTATTTAGCACTGTAGTTCGTTCATTCATACCATCAATGGTGTGGGCGCAGTTCTTCGTAGAATTTCGTATTTCTACAAAATTTTCTGGAAAAATAGAGGAAAATACATTTCAAAGTTACAAAATCACACCAAAACCCCATGTAATGTAAAAAAAACTTACCAAATATCAATCTCCTAAATGTCTTGAATCAAACGGTATGCCATATGTGTGGTTACACACACGGACGTGGAAGCGACTAGTCAAAAAGTAAAACAATGCACAGTGAGCCAATAACAGCATTTCCCCAGATTTTTCAAACTGAACACCCCTCTAACTTGGAAATACCCCCACAAAACTATATATTCTCAGAATCTACATACCTTCAGCTACGTAAAGCTGTAGATTGTTCATTCATACCATCAATAGTGTGGGCGCAGTTCTTCGTAGAAATTCACATTTGTCTGAAAAAATGAACAAAAACAACTTCAAAAGGTGAGAAATCATGCCAAAACCTCATGGAATGTAAAAAAAAGTACTAAATATCAATCTCAAAGTCCTGAATCAAACAGTATGCCATATGTGTGGTTACACACGCGGACGTGGAAGCCAAAAGACACAAAGTGAAACAATGCACAATGGCTCAGAAACAGCAAAAATATTCAGTCAAATCTGAATTTGAACAGTCTGCAATTTTTCCCCACAAAACAACCCCCACAAACCATATATTTCTCGAATCCACACACCTTTATCTACGACAAAATCTGTAGTTTGTTCTTCGTACATCAATTGTTGGGCGCAATTCTTTGTAGAAGTTTGCAGTTTTATAGCAGATTTTCTAAAAAATTTGAAAAAAAAAACACTCTCAAGGTGAAATCATGCCAAAAAATCCCAAGTAATGTAAAAAAAATTTACCAAATATCAATTTCCTAAATGTCCTGAATCAAACGGTATGCCCTATGTATGGTTACACACGCAAACTGGAATCAACTAGCCCACAAAGTGAGCCAATGCACAATGGCCCAATTACAGCAACTTTTCAGATTTGTCAGACTAACACCCCCTCATATTAGAAATACCCCCAAAACTATATATTTTGGAATTTACACACCTCAGCTACGTTACGGTGCCATGCTTTCATACATACATGAAGAATTCCAGACGCAGTATCCAAAGAACCTCGTTTTTTAGGAGTTTTTGTGAAAAATAAAGTAAGATGATTCAAGGGTTGAAATCCTACCTAAACCACTTGACAAGCAAAAAAACCCACTTAATGTCAATCTCCCACATGTTCTGAATCAAACGGTATGCTATATGCATGGATCACACAGGGACGTGGCCACCAACTAGCTCAAATTGGACGCATGCACAGTGTAATACAAGAAAAAAATCAAAGTGCTCTGTAATTCAAACAGCCCCAAAACTTGGAAATGCCCCCCACAAATAAAACCCCCCACTAAATATCAATCTCCGACATGTTCTGAATCAAACGGTATGCCCTATATGTGGATGTACACAGAGACGTGGCCACCAACTAGCTCAAATTGGACGCATGCACAAATGCACAAAAGTGCTCTGTAATTTGAACAGCCTACCCTTTTTCTAAGGAAACAGTCCCGAAACATGGAAATTCCCCCCACAAACTATATATTTTTAGAATCTACACACCTTCAGCTACATTACGGTGCCATGCTTTCATACATACATGAAGATTCCAGACCCAGTGATCCAAGAACTCTTGCTTTTAGGAGTTTTGTGAAAAATAAAATAAGATGGATTCAAGGATTGAAATCCTACCTAAACCAACTTGACAAGCAAAAAAACCCACTAAATGTCAATCTCCCGATCCTGCATCAAACGGTATGCCATATTGTGGGTGCACACAGAGACGTGGCCACCAACTAGCTCAAATGGACGCATGCACAAGTGTAATTACAAAAAAAAAATCAAAGTTCAAACTGCCCCAAAACTTGGAAATGTCCCCCACAAAACCCCCCCCACTAAATATCACTCTCCCACATGTTTCTGATCAAACGGTATGCCATATGCGTTGATGTACCAGAGACGTGGCCACCAACTAGCTCAAATTGGACGCATGCACAAGTGTATTACAAGAATAAAATCAAATTGCTCTGTAATTTCAAACACCCAAAATTGAAATGCCCCCCCACAAATAAACCCCCCCACTAAATATCAATCTCCCACATGTTCTGAACAAACGTTATGCCATATGCGTGGATGCACACAGAGACATGGCCACCAACTAGCTCAAATGGGACGCATGCACATGCAATTACAAGAAAAATCAAAGTGCTCTGTAATTTGAACAGCCCACCCTTTTTCTAAGGAAACAGTCCGAAACATGGAATCTCCCCCACAAACTATATATTTTTAGAATCTACACACCTTCAGCTACATTACGGTGCCATGCTTTCATACATACATGAAGAATTCCAGACCCAGTGATCCAAAGAACTCTGTGCTTTTAGGAGGTTTTGTGAAAAATAAAATAAGATGATTCAAGGATTGAAATCCTACCTAAACCAACTTGACAAGCAAAAAAAACCCACTAAATGTCATCTCCCCGTATCCTGCATCAAACGGTATGCCATATGTGTGGTGCACACGAGACGTGGCCACCAACTAGCTCAAATGGGACGCATGCACACAGTGTAATTACAAGAAAAAAATCAAAGTTCAAACTGCCCCAAAACTTGGAAATGTCCCCCACAAATAACCCCCCCACTAATATCACTCTCCCACATGTTCTGATCAAACGGTATGCCATATGCGTTGATGTACACAGAGACGTGCCACCAACTAGCCTCAATTGGACGCATGCACAAGTGTAATTACAAGAAAAAATAAAATCAAAGTGCTCTGTAATTTCAAACAGCCCCAAAACTTGGAAATGCCCCCCACAAATAAACCCCCCCCTAAATATCAACTCCCACATGTTCTGAATCAAACGTTATGCCATATGCGTGGATGCACACAGAGACATGGCCACCAACTAGCTCAAATGGGACGCATCACAAATGCAATTACAAAAAAAAATCAAAGTGCCTCTGTAATTTGAACAGCCCACCCTTTTTCTAAGGAAACATCCCGAAACATGGAAATTCCCCCACAAACTAATATTTTTTAGAATCTACACACCTTCGCTACATTACGGTGCCATGCTTTCATACATACATGAAGAATTCCAGACCCAGTGATCCAAAGAACTCTGTGCTTTTAGGAGGTTTTGTGAAAAATAAAATAAGATGATTCAAGATTGAAATCAACCTAAACCAACTTGACAAGCAAAAAACCCCACTAATGTCAATCTCCCCACGTATCCTGCATCAAACGTTATGCCATATGTGTGGGTGCACACAGAGACGTGGCCACCAACTAGCTCAATGGGACGCATCCACAGTGTAATTACAAGAAAAAAATCAAAGTTCAAACTGCCCCAACTTGGAAATGTCCCCCACAAAACCCAACCCCCCCACTAAATATCACTCTCCCACATGTTCTGAATCAAACGGTATGCCATATGCGTTGATGTACACAGAGACGTGGCCACCAACTAGCTCAAATTGGACGCATCACAAGTGTAATTACAAGAATAAAATCAAAGTGCTCTGTAATTTCAAACAGCCCCAAAACTTGGAATGCCCCCACAAATAAACCCCCCCCCTAAATATCAATCTCCCAATGTTCTGAATCAAACGTTATGCCATATGCGTGGATGCACACAGAGACATGGCCACCAACTAGCTCAAATGGACGCATGCACAAATGCAATTACAAGAAAAAATCAAAGTGCTCTGTAATTTGAACAGCCCACACTTTTTCTAAGGAAACAGTCCCGAAACATGAAATTCCCCCCCACAAACTATATATTTTTGGAATCTACACACCTTCAGCTACGTTATGTACGGTGCCATGCTTTCATGCATACATGAAGAATTCCAGACCCAGTGATCCAAAGAACTCTGTGTTTTTTAGGAGGTTTTGTGAAAATAAAATAAGATATTCAAGGTTGAAATCCTACCTAAACCCTTTTGACAAGCAAAAAAACCCACTAAATGTCAATCTCCCACATATCCTGCATCAAACGGTATGCCATATGTGTGGGTGCACACAAGACGTGGCCACCAACTAGCTCAAATGGGACACATGCACAAGTCCAATTACAAGAAAAATCAAAGTGTTCTGTAATTTGAACACCTAATCAACTTGGAAATACCCCCACAAACTATATATTTTTGGAAGCTACACACCTTCAGCTACCTGATGGTATCATGCTTCGTATATATGTGAAGAATTCCGACGCTGTTATTCATAGAACTCCGGTGCTTTTAGGAGATTTGTGAAAAAATAAATAAAGGACTCAATGTTGAAATCCTACCTAAACCCACTTGGCAAGTAAAAAAACCCCCTAAATGGCAATCTCCCACATGTCCTGAATCAAACAGTATGCCATATGGGTGGGTGCAACAGAGACGGGGCCACCAACTAGCTCAAATGGTATCCATGCGCAATTGCAATTACAAGAAAAATAAAAAAAAAGCCACAACCCACTCCCCAACCCTATCCCCACTACCCCTTTAGTGGTATTTTAGTGAAAACCATGGAGAGTCCCACAAGTTTTTGCACTTTTACTGACCCTTAAAATTCAATCCGGTCTTTTTTTGGTACTTCTGCAAAATTTTCTACTAAAATAGGCTTAGTTTCCCTTGAAATCGAACAAAAGTGATCCCCAAATTTTGATCTCTGTAGCTCTGTAGCTAAGTAGCAAAGACTTAGAAAAATCCTATTGTGAATGGAACTTTGAGTTCCTATCACAAAATGTATAGTAAAGCTGTCAAGCATGACAGCTTGTACTATACAGGTACTGCAGCATGATCTATATGGAGATCACCTGCAGTACCTCCACTAGACCACCAGGGGCAGCCTCTTACCTCTCTATGGAGACCCCGTGAAGGAGGAAGCCATGTGACGTCTCCCTCCATGTGACGTCTCCTGTGATTCGGACCGGCTTCCTCCATGCGGACCAACCTAAAGGTAGGGAAATCTCCCGATCCCCCCTCAGATTTGGACGAAACCGAGGGGGATCGAGGGGGCTAGGGGGGCAGTTGAATGCTGCCCCCCGATTGCCCCTAGCGGGGGCCAAAATTTGTCCTGCAGTGGGGAAGTTTTGTCATTCACTGCACAGATCGTGAATATACGATCTGTGGCATGAAAGGTTAATGGTCTCCTGAGAGAATGTCCCCCTCCCATCTGCATGAGGGTGGAAGTACAACTTTATGGCATGTCCCAAACATTTACTTTACACACACTAATATCCCAACAACCCGATATTCTTATTCTACATGATTTATCTAAACAATCAATATCAAACATGACTGACTCCAGACACATATTATTAGAGATAGTAATATCTACTACAGGCCTATCATAGGAATAGCAGTCTGTTATTGTTTGAAGAGCCTCCTCCATAAAAAAACGGAAGGTGGGTACTATACACATCCATAAACGTATTCATGACTATAAGGCGGCTCTATGACCAGAATGCGACTCCCTCCAGAGTCACCCCCTGAGTAACCAGGCCGAGTTCGGTTGGGAAAGGTAATCACCTTTGTCTTAAAATGCTTAGGTCTGTTAGCTTGGCTCCTAAGGTTCTATTTAAGTTCTAGAAGAGTAGACCCTAACTATTTATACCATACAGGACCCCAACTGTTAACTCTTCCCTGCCTCACTATGAGGTTTAAACATATTCTGTCATGACACAGTATATGCTAAAACATTTTTTTTTAATTTACTGTCACGCAGGCTTGTTTATGGGGTCGAATTACAAGCACAAGTTAGCATAACTAACAATACAAGAATAATCAAGATTATTTACAATGGCTATAAACAACACCCTCAGAATAGTTCACTGTTCGGTGCTACTTGTTATATATTTCGAAATAAAAACAATTATACTGATTGATAGCTATTTGGAAAGCCTTTTAGAGAGTGTTTGGTCTTATACTTTTCCACCTTGTCCATTCATTTTACGCTCACAAACCAATTACCAGATATTCTGCCACCAGAAACCACTACATGTGTCAGCCGCTAAATAAATTCTGATAAAATACCAATAAAATGAAAAAGTGTTTAACTTACCATACTGCAAATTTGATTTTAAATGTTAACAATTTAAATATTTCTAAGGAATTTTATCAGTTAATGTGAAATAATAGCCTCCTCTATATTCTGTTGCATGGGAGTGGGGCAATAGTCAAGAAAAGGTTATACTGGGGGACAGTAAGGAGGATTAAAGAGGTGGGACTTACCTGCAGGTGGCAGTGCGATTGGTCCATTCAGAATGAAAATTGTTGGGAAGTCAGGAGACAGTCATGGCCCTGTGTGGAGACGTGCAGTCCAGGTCTGAAGAGCTGTGGGAGAGGTGAACCTACCCACCCTTTTTTTTTTTTTTTACAGGATGGGGAAAGGAGTTTTGGTCCATTGTATATAGCAGCTGATGGTATAATGGATGTTTAAAGAAATTAAAAGGATGTACATTGGTTTTTTCTAAGAAGGATTCTTACAATGAAGTTACTAAAGCTGCGGCTATTCCATCAAACTCTCTATCCGTGTGTTTGTAATTATTGTGTTTGTATTTTTTGTAGTGATAATTCAAATACATATCACACACACTACCTGGATTTGCTGTGGTTTCAACCCCCCACGTGGTAAATAAAAATATTTTACAAACCTATCTGCCTTTCTTTTTAGAAATAAAACACTCTTGGTCTTCAGTACTACAGAGACTAGACTGTATCAACTTAAATTGAATATCTCACAGTAGTTGTTATGGCTTCTCAGAAAAAGTAATTATTAAGAATATACCTGCAGTATTGGATCGTGTGAAGTATATTTTAGTGTGGACTGAGGTCAATATTTTTTAATTCTCTCCTGCTTTACAAATAAATGCAAGTAAAACGTAACGATATTTGAAACCCCAAAGGAATTATATCAAGCGCTGATTGAATTTAGACATGCATTGCTTAAAGTAGACATTACATCTGCTCGTTTGGGCATAATCTGTCACATGAACAGCCCTTTCATGGTAATGAGTTTTCTTTTAAACACCTAGATATATCAAAACAAGTCTTGGTTTTATTACTGCTAGATGAATACACAGCCAGCTACCAGAAAAAAGTCAAAATCTATTTGAGTGTCTAAAGAAATGTCTCATCAGCACACACAGGTTCTCATCAGGAATGGCAGTTTCCTAAAACATCTTTTAGCATTTTGAAAAAACACAGAAGAATGTGAGAATGTACATAAAAAGTTATCTATTGTCTTAATCACAATTCATGGACTATTAATGCACATGGGGAAAAAATCATTTTAGAATAAACTTTTTATGTACTATAAATCATATAGCTGAAGGGGAACCTCTCTATCAATCTATAACAACTTCAGCATTAAAAGGATGCCTCTGGCTGAACATGCCCACTTGTAACATACTCTGAACAAGAGCATCATCAGCTGCATCATAAGCCCCAACCCCAAACTTTTTTTATAATTTAAAAAGCTAGCCACAAAACTGGAAATAAAAAATTCCCCTCCCTTAAGGTTCCAGGCAGAGAAAAGATTAGCTATTGATTGCCATCCTGTAACTAGCTTCAGAAATATTGGTGTATGGGATGGGGCTTAAGACACAGTTAATAACAACATTTGGATTGATGACCAGAGACATCTTTCTAGGCTTGTTTGAGGCTCTTTTCACCACTTAAGAACGGCTTTTTGGATAATGTCATAAAGCACCTATAGGATAACCTACCACCCATACCCCCCCTAAAGCCTTCCCACCCCTCATCGCCTTCCACGAAGCCAGAACAATTTTATGATTTTGCATTAATATGGTTTAGTAAAGTGTTGGAATCAAAACTTGCAAAAAGCAGGGGAAATTATATCTCTTTTTTGAACACAAATGTACTTTAACAGATTTTTGCAACATTTCTGGAGATTTGACTACATTTTAGCCAAAAAATGTTGAAACAACTGTAAAATTTATAAAGCGATTGGAAAAAATAAAACTAGGAAGCATATTTATAAAGGTGCGTGAAAATGTTGCCATCATTATCACCAAAATCAGTATTTATTAGCACTGCCCTTACACTTAATTGTATTTATAAAGCTGCGATAAAGGTGTTGTTGCTCTAAGTTGGCTGTTTGAAATCAGCAAGTCTGAGGGGGTGAAAACCCCACCATATAGAATGCTACGTATGTGGTGGTGCGAGATGCTGCTGTGAAGGGGTCATGTCCCTATTTATTGATTTCCGAAATGTCCAAATCAAGTGGTATCTATATGCATAAGAGCACACTGAGACATGGCCACCAACTAGTCCTGAAAGGAACCAATGCATAAGAGTAATAACATCAACACCAAAATGTTAAAAAAAAACACAATTCAAGATTGAAAATCTTACCCAACCCCGATGACAAGTAAAAAAAACACGCTATCAATCTCCTAAATCAAATAGTATGTGCAATGCATGGTTGTTCACTTGGCCAGGAAACTTGGCCAAGGAAATTCCCTGAAAGAACTAAATGCATAACTGTTGGGCTTGGCTGAAAGGGACGTATGCATTTTTTTCAGGCTAAACACCCATTTCCTTGGAAATACTAAACAAACAGTATATTTTTTGAACCACCCACATTACCTAAATGGTGGTGCAATTCTTTCATACATACACAGAATTCTGCATTTAGTTCTTTATATATAGTTACACTTTTTGCAGATTTGCAAAAAAAAAAAACTTTAAAAAAGTTTGAAACTTTCAAATCTGTGTAGAAATAAAAAAAGCCCACTAAATATTGATTTCCCACAAGGTCTAAATCAAACGGTATGGCACATTTGTGGGTCTACACTGAGATATGACTACCAAATATCCCCAAACGGAACTATCAATAAGGGCAATTACACTAAATTGAGCCTTTCAGGAATTCAAACTAAACACCATAATCTCAAAAATTGAACTATGAACTATACATTTTATAATTGTAATGGAAATTTTTCAACATGTACATAACAAATGATTGCTGAAGGGAACTTAAATGATGTTAAGGGTTAAGCAATACTGTATTAATAAAGTTTTGAGATAACAATATGTACTAATGGCAGTTAGGTTGCAAGGAGGTACATCTGCCTATTATAAGTTGCGACCGGTGCTTCTTGTACTTGGCAGAAGAGAACCAGATTATGTCCTAGGTAGAAGGACAATATGTCAACTTAATGAGCAAATGGTGTACTGGAATCGGAATAACCATTTTTGGGAAACCTAAGGGACTAATCATGCCATGATTTTATACTTATGTATTAGCAAATGTATTCTTATTCACTCTTTCACTTGATATAATGTAATATATTGCTTCATTATGAGTGACATGTTGGCACCAAAGGCCTATAAAAGGCCTCATGGTCTTTACTCTCTCTCTCTCTCTCTAATAGTGACAACTGTTCTGTTGTCAGAGGGAGCTGCTTGTATGCGCAATAATTCTTTCTTTCATCAGATTGTTTTCTTCCAAGTCTTATTCTGATAATACATTTGGAGGTTCCACCGAGATTTGACATTTGTCACTGTGGAAGACTCTTCAGGGCATCGCTCAAATCTGCTACTAGGCAACCTGCTGAAAGTAACCTGCTGAATTAGAGAACCCTGGAAAAACTTAACATAAGGTGATTATTGACCTGGGCAACTAGACTGAGATCAAAGTCCCACCCGGGAAGGTACCTGCTAGGCATTGGGTGATGACCCACTAGGGCAGGTCGGTAACTGACTGAAAGGGGACCCTATCTGACAGTTAGGGCTGATGACGCTAGAAATAGTAAATAAGACTGTGTTAGGCAGCCACTAAATAGATCACACTAGGGGTCAGAGAAGGGTCAGAGATCTCGAGAGCAAGCTAGCTAATAGCAGACAGAGGAGCTGCTGGAATAATAGCTGACAGAGGACTGCTGGATAAGAGCAGACAGAGGAGCTGCTGGAAGTACATGCAGAGTGACATACAGGGACAATAATTTAATAATTTAGAGGTAATAACAGAAAAGATCTTAAAAGTAGAAAAGAATAAAAATAATAAGCCTGCAGAATGGATGTCCAGGCGCCTGATGTACAGACGCCTGCTGTCCAAATATCTTATATCCAGGAGCCCGAGAACCCTGATCTTCCTCCTACGCCCAGTACATGTTAACCGATTATGGTCCAAAATCAGTAGCAACTTTTCATTAATGAATAAAGAGTTTGGGTTTCCTGAAAAGGGCAGTTTTAGTATGTCACAATTGTCAGAAATACGGGATACAATTAACATATATACTGAATTGGATAGCAATGTAGTTGAATGGGAGATTGGGAAGCAAATAGCATGTGGATGGAAGAAGCGTATTTGAGGAAGGGACAAGGGGTGAAGTAGGAGGGATACCACTTACACTGTTTGTCTCCAAGATATCTGCTTCAGGCTTCTCTCCTAAAGGATCCCAGGCTCATGAGATCCCTCCTTGATACATGCCAGCTGAACATTCAGTCCCTGCAATAGGAGATATGAATCCATAACACAAGTTCCAGTCCAGCAACACCCAGCACTAAAACAAATCCTCCAGCGTCTCAGCCAACCAAATCCGACCACACAACACAACCCAGGACACCAAGCAGTAAGTACACTACAACCTATGTTGTATCCTTCTATTCTAGTGCACCACCAAGAAGCAGAAGCTCCCACCTCAGGAAGACGCTCTTCATTATCCAGAGCTTGCAGACCTACTCAATGAACCTGGAGGGATTATCAAATTGGCTCGTGCCATGCTGAGCAATGCATTCAACGCCTTGTCACCTCCAGAACCCAATGGGCCAGGTGTATCAAGGTATCAATCAGTCCAACAACACGCGCCCACAGCAAGTCGACTCACCACCCAATGATGACCTGCAGGCACCCAGAGTGGAAGTGGCAGATGGGCGAGGAGGCACACAATGGATACACCGGCCATGGACATCTGCTGAAATTAAACAGGTGGGTGAGCAAATACCTGATATAGAGGAAAGGGAGAGCCAAGTATGGAGAAATGTTATAGAAATTATGCACACGTTGGAGACCATCTACAAAGGAACTGGTCCAGGGTGTAAGGCAAACTCCCCGTAGAAAACACAGAGTATAACTGGAGCGTAAGGCATGGTGATGTCCCTAGTACCAAATATAGTGACTGAATATGTAGAACGCCTTGCAAACGTTTTCCCCATCCAAAGTGATCTGAAAAAGATTTCTAGCTGTAAACAAAGAAAGGGAGAAACTGTAGCTGACTATGTGGCACAATTAACTGAGGTATATACGCTAACATAGGAATACCCAATTATACCTTATGCACACCACAAACTGCTTCCCCAGGAGTGTCAGAAGAACAGCAACAACTTTTTTTTTTTTGATGAACTACTGGAGCCCATAAAGGAATATGTTAAAAGGCACTGTGTAGAGCTGAGTACAGGAAGTAGAGGCGTATGCCGTGCATGGACAAACTTGGTTGCAGGACAAAAAAGAGAAACGGTGTAAGAACCAGCAAACAGACCGGCTCCAAATGCTCAGCTGTCATCCTATGATAAGAAATGGGGAAAGAGCAGAGTGGGCAGGGGAAAATATACGGAGGGCAACCATCTGGAATAAAAAGATTTTAAATGTTATCATTGTGAAAGCCACGGATCATTTCAGAGGAATTGTCCTGAGTTACAAGGGGAGGAGGGGTAACAGAGTTTGGAGATCCACGCTGATACAGAGAGCCTGGGTGAGTACCTTTTTAACCCTGCACACCTGTATACAAAGCATACATCACCATTAATTATTCAATGTATATTGGTAAAAATATATCTAAGGTTATGCCATCCATGCCATCAGCTACCAAATTATGCTATTCTCTTTATAATTACGAATAGAGAAGGCTGAACTCACTGAAATCCGTTCAACCTACTAAATTTGAAGATTCGCAAGCGATGGGAGTTACAAGGATGAAAATTCCACCTAACATTAGATATAATTGTAATGGTAACTTACTGTAAATGGCTCAGGGACCTGGGAAATGGTCTGGGGAACATTTACCAATGCCCAATAGCTTTAAAAAATACAGTACTGTACTGTAAACTTGTGCTTCCTGTTTTGTCATTCTGCATAGTAGAATGCAGTAGAAAATTTTTAAATTCCTAAAAATGTACAAAAATTTCAAAAATAGTTTTAAAAAAATCCCAAAAAGTCAGAAATCCGCAAGTCAATCCCGCGGATCAGTGAAATCTGCATAAGAACCAGGTTCTGGTTCGATTTACCTAGTCTCTACATTCAAGCAGATTTCCGGAAAAAAATAATCATTCTAAAGCAAATCATACCTAATTCCCATGAAAATTTAAAAAAAACAATTAAATATCAATCTCTCAAATGTCCGAATCAAATGGTATGCTACATGTGTGAGTTTACACTGAGACATAGCCCCAACTAGTCCTGAAGGAACAAATACATAAGGGCAATTACACCATACAAATTCGGTCAGCTTTGTATTTTGAACAGCTTTTGTTTTTTGTTTTACCCCTAAATACCCCGTCAATCTCAAAATGCCCTCTCTAAATATATTTATAATGTACACACCTTCAGCTACCAAATGGTTGCTATTCTTTCAGATATACATTTTCAAAACATGAATGAATGAAAAACATGATTTAAATTTAGAAAATTTTGTCCATAGCCCCATGAGAAAGTAAAAAACACCCAATATCAATTTTCCAAATGTAGTGAATCAAACATAATTACACCAAAACATTTAGTCATCCTTGCATTTCGAATAGCTTTCAGTTTTTAAACTAAATGTTACAGGAATATTGTTTTTGCCATTAGAAATCTTATTATACTGTCAACAATGTATATTTCATTTTTTTAATCTCTGCTTTAGATCTAAACCCCACAACCAACAGAAGAGGGAAAACCAACAAAGACCTTCACTACAAATGAAGGCACAAACTGTATTTATATGCAAGTTATCCATAACGCAAAATTTGTAATCCACATATTGCCTATAATTTTGATCCAACGCGCGTTTCACCCCAAACAATGGACGGGCTTCTTCAGGGATATCAATTACTACCTCATTTCCTACGGATCTCCTTCCTTTTAAATCCATTGTAGCGTTACTTTCATTAACCTTTAATGCTTTTCAGGGTTAATTCTCAGGATACATTTCCAAGTTCAGTACAATATATTTACTCTTGCTTATATATATTTTCCAAATTTTGGAATAGCAAGATTCCTTTTTTGTGGGTAATCAACACCTTTTTTATCCACTTGCGGAACATTTTATTTCCAAAAGAATTGTCTATTTAAACATTTAAATACTCATATTATGTTCGCTAATATTACACATTTAAGTATTCAGTATTATATTCACTGGTATTGGTCTCATTCGTTCACCTTCGAGTCCCTTTACATGTTTGTTGAGCCAGACTTGTAAACCATGTCCATTATTCACAAATAACAATTAACCATTACAAGACGAGTTTCCATTTACAGGTAGCAATAAAGGAGAAGTCTTCATTCAGACCTCTTGGGCTTCTTGTTCCCAAACGTACTATCCAATACATCTCCCTGTTGTAACAGAGTTTTAACCAATCTCCACCTCTCACTCCTAATTTTATTCTTTCTACTCCAAAAAACGCAAGTCACCCTTATTTCCTCCATGTGTTTCCCAGATATTTTTTGCTACATTGTTGCGGAAATCTTTGTTAGCTATCGCTCGAAGGTGTTCTTGAAACCTTATTGCCAACTTTCTTTGTTTGTCCCACATATAATTTCTGACACTTACATCTTATACAGTATACCACCTGACAAGTTTGGCAGTTGATGTGACTTTTTATATATGATCTAACTTTATTTTCTTTTATATTTACTTTTCTTTCTGATTACCTGCACAAACCACATGCTAAACAATGTCCACATTTTTTCATCCCCATTATAGGTTTTTTCCCCAAACACATTTGTGTTTCTTTATTTTGGTGTATAATGGCTTTTAACTAACATATCCTTTAAATTGGTGGCCCTTCTTCCCACCATGCTTACTTTGTCATCTAAGACTTTATCCAAATGGGAACAGGAACCACCATTTATTTAACACTTCTCTCGTTCCCCCCTCCTCTCTTGATTAAACGTTGATATGAACTTTACAACTTCCCGATTTTGATTATTATTTTATTATTCCTGTTAGTATGATAATCTCTTGACGAGGAGTATTTCTAGCTCTTTTCCATGCCTTCTGTATATCTTTTCTGGCATATCCTCTATTTTCTAAACGTATTCCCAGTTCATTTGCTTCTGATAGAAAATCCTCATAATTGGAACAGTTTCTACGCAGCGGCAAAAACTGTCCTGGGGGATTCTCTTCTTTAGGGTTCTGGATGATGGCTATCTGCCTTAATAACGAGTTTACTGCTGTTTTTTCCGGAATGTACAAGTTTGAAGTAGTCCCTGGTTAATAAAAATGGATAGATCTAAAAATTCAACTTTCTGTTTATTATATGCCATGTAAGGTTAATGTTGCGATCATCTTATTGAGATCCCCCAAAAATTGTTTGAGTGTTTTTTCTGAGCCTGACCAAATCATAAACACATCGTCTACATATCTTATCCACATTTGTACTTCTGCATCCTCTAAATTATTAACTGGGATATACTACCCAGTTTATAATGATGTGTAATATAAAAAAAAGTGTGGATTCACAAAGGAACAGTGTTTGTTGAAATAACGCTTACTAACAGTGAATTTATCTCCAAACATCAACCCAGGACAGTGTATGGATCCACCAGCTGGGTAAGAAGGTTAATCTGGGAAACTTTGATACTATTAGCAACACAGAAACTAAACAATTATCCACAATATGTTATTGTATCCATTTATACATGTGCCATTTTTGATTTTCTTTAAATCTGTTACATTAGATGTGAAGTAGATACACAGACAGTATTGTCTGTAGTGGAAGGTTCAGTAGCTTTTTGTCACATATTTATATAAAAAAGGTACAATAAAAAGTACACGTTTGTAAAAAACAATTTACTGTTGATATAATTACTATTTATGTAATAGTGGTATTATATGTGTTTGATTCCACGTGTGCTCTTATAGGACACTGAATTGGTCTTTAACCAATTTTTGCGTTTTTTCCATATATGATTTATGAAAATAACCGTGTGGTACTAGGTTCAGCTTCCTAACTCATCTTATCTGGGAACCCCCAGCTAAGTGTACGCATTACAATTTACAGGAATCTGCAGCCTTACTTCCTGGAAGTTGGCAGCCAATCATGTTACAGATCAAAGTTCATCCCTACCTCTTGACACGAACACAGATTTCAGTGCAGTTTTTGTGTAAACACATTACAAATGCTCCTGTTCCTAACAATGATAAATTCCTTTGCTTTTATACAAAAAAGAAAAATAATCTTGGCAGTTATTTATTTTTTGTTGCTAAAATGGATGTAAGAAACAAATATTACCATTTCAGTAAAAAATAAAATTAAGTATGGGGAATCAAACCTGCAACCTTCTATACTGTACATTGTAAAAAGAAAGCTTTCTACCCTCTATCCCCAAGGGCTACTAGGTGGGATATCAGTACTAGAGATGGCGAAACTGATGAGTTTCGGACCCATAGAAGTCTATGGGAAAAAAAATTCAAAAATTTCTATCAATTTTAAGGATTAAATAGTAATAGTAGGTTAAGTAATAACACAGGGACCTTGGGAATGGTCTGGGGACCCGTAATATAACCAAACTCATTTAAAACTATCTTTCCTCACGATCAGGCTGTTTTCGAGCTTTCACGTTCGATTTTCGAGGTTACCGAAACCGAAAAACACTTTCGAGGGTTATCGATATTACAAATACGAGGTTACCGAAATCGAACTATACCATCGAGGGTTACCGAAATCGATCTATACTTTCAAGGTTACTGAAAGCGATCGTTACTTCGAGGGTTGCGCGTTCTAAATTCAACAGCTGTTAGAATCGATCTTTCCTTACGAGGGTTACCGAAATCGATCTGTACTTCTGAGGGTTACCGAGATCGACCGCTGCTTTCGCGGGTTCACGAAACTGCACTTTCGAAGGTTAACGAAATCTGCTTCTGTTTTCGAGGTTACCAAAACCAGGACCTTCCTCTTTTGGAGATTACCGAAATCGTTTTGTATTTTCGCGGATTACCGAAATCGGCAGTTCTGCTTTTGGAAATTACTTCCGGTTTTCGCAGCACTTGTTCCTGTTTATCCCACATCTAGATTACTGCTTCAAGATGCCCAGCCTGGAGTGGCAGCGCTTCATGGTGGCCTTCCTGGCCAGAAGCAATTATGATGGGATGCCGACTGGCACCCCACATATTAAGCGGTGCAGATTGCGCATTATGACACGTTTGCACGGAAGCTGCAAACGAAGTACGACGTGACCCAAACCATCTTCTAGCTGCAGTGGAGATGGTCTGGCAGAGGGCCAGCTATGTCGCGGCATAGCCAACAAGCGCAAGGCAAGTATCAATGTTTTAGCCATTTATTTCTGCTTTGATTGTTATATAAAAAGTTTATATAAAATATTAGCTCATTTATTTGTACTTTTTTGTAAACCACATAAATAATTGTCAGAGAAGCTTTTGTTTTTTTACAAGTTATATTGTGTGTAAAGCACTTCATATTACCGATAACCACATTTCAAACCGCCGCTAACATTAGAGGGACCTTATTAATGTTGTGTTAGGGCTAGGCCACCTAGTGCGTTTTTCGCACGTTTGCGCACGTTTTTCGCGTTTGCGCCCCGCTAAAATGGAAATCGCTGGGAACGCGATTTGCGATGCACATGCGATTGCACATCTCTCGCGTTTTGGTAATGCGTGCTTCACCATTTTTTGTGCGGTAACGCATGCGTTTCCATAACGCAAAAAGGCTAAAACGTATGCGCAAAACACGTATGCTAACGCTCGCGATTTTGTGGCGCATTCCTGTGCGTTGCAGTGTGGCCTCCACCCTTAGTGTTAGTGAATAAAACTGGTGGGGCGTTAAAAAGCCCAACAAAGCTGTCACTACCGACATATTAATTGATTTTTTTTATATAATCTTACAGAAGAGGAAATACAGGGACAGAGGACTCTGCCCCATCCTCTCCTCATCCTGCTTCTCCTCCTCCTCCTCATCTGGCACCACCACAAGGCAAGTTTCACATTTTAGCCATTTTTTGAGGCCACAATGCATCGCATTGAAGCGTGCATACAATTCCAGTGCATTGTCCGTATTGTTGATGTGATGTTAATAATTTCCATTATGGATGTGCAATCGCAGGAATTTTTGCATTTCCGTAATTTCCACAATATTTAAAATCGCAGGTTAAATGTTAAAACGCGTTTAATGTAGCCTAGCCCCTTTGTTATATAAAATTTTATCACTTTTATTTACATAAATAATTGTCAAAGAAGTTTTTGTTTTATAGTTTAAATTTGTGTAAAGCACTTCTTTATTAACTATTAATGTTAATGTTAGTTAATGTAATTTAGTGGCGTGTTAACAGTGCGGTAAAGCTGTCGCTACCATCATGAATCACCATTAATGTATTTTATTTTTTTATGATCTTACAGAAATGGAAGCTGCCCCCACTGCTCCGCCTCCTATCCCAGCACCACCCACTGTGGACGAGCGGCTGGCCAGGATGGAGAGCCATGACGGAAATGTCCCGCAAAGTTCCCCGGATGGAGAGGGAGATTTATTTCCTTAAAAGGAAAATTTAATTTTTTTTTTTTGTGTTTTGTTTGTAAATAGTTATTTTTATATTTTTATATATATATATATATGATATATATATATATATATATATTTTATATATATACTAAAAAATGTAAACTTTAAAAATGTTGTCTTTTAATTTACTGCACACATACATCACACAGTTTTCATTGTTTAGAGGAAAGTGGGTGATGGGGTACCATTTTTTACAGCACCACAGAGTACAGGAGGAGCCCAGTGTAGTACAGAGCAGCCTAAGTGTAGTACAGGATCAGGCCCAGTGTAGTACAGGTAGCAGGCCAGTGTAGTACAGGATCAGCCCGTGTAGAACAGAGCATGCCCAGTGTAGTACAGGATCAGGCCCAGTGTGTAAGAGGCAGTAGTACAGGATCAGGCCCAGTGTGTACAGAGCAGGCCCAGTGTAGTACAGGAGCAGGCCCAGTGTAGTACAGGAGCAGGCCCAGTGTAGTACAGGACGCCCTGTAGTTTGTTACTATTGTTGCTGAGACAGGCAGGCTTTGCCTTGGTAGAATGACCCAATACCTTAAGTAGCAACTCTCCCTCAGGTATTCATAGTGCTGAAGTGGCTCCCTCCTAGCATGCCTCAGTACATCCTGCAGCCAGGGTACTTCTAAGGAACCCGCTGGACAACCAGGTTAAGAACATGGCCGGCAAGGAATGTGTGTGACTTTGCCGAAGCGAAGGGCAGAGATGAATAGTTGGCATTGTCACACACAACCTTGCCTACTGAGAGGTGGCGGGGGTCAGCCACCTCTCAGCTTGCCCTTGCAGTGCTGCCAGCAACTCTCTGGCCCAGCAACTATGGCTCCTATCACCAAGGCACAGAAGCTGCAAAACTGCATGGCACCTTCTCACCTGGCAGGAAGAATAGGCTCGGGGGGCACAGGGCTGTCCGAGAGGAGGACTCACCAGATGAGGAGATGGTTGGAGACAATACGTGGTGACCCACTGGGCTGTAAAAGACAGATACCGCCCCTGCCATACTTGCTGGACCACAAGTCCATAGTAAGGTGGACACACTTCCCACACTGTGGTCCAGCGAGCAGCTATATTGCCCTGCAGGTGGTCGTGCAGGCGGGTACTGCCTTCTTGGCAAAGTAATTACGGCCAGGGACTGCCACTGTGGTGTGCCAATAGCCACAAACTCTCTGAACGCTACACTGTCTACCAGGCTGAATGGTGCAGCTGCAACCGCAGAAGTTTTGCTAAGCCGGCAGTGAGACGCTGTGCTTGGGAGTGACTGGGGGATAGCTTCTGTCTCCATTCCAATAACTGGGGAAGAGAACCTGCCTTTTAGTGCACGAACCAGCAGCTGTGTCAAGGCGCCTCTTAACGCCCCTCATTGGCCAAAGGCTGTCTCTCCTCCGTAATTCCACTGGTGAAGCATCGGATGGAGATGGAGGGGGAGAAGTGGTGGCTCCTTGGGCATAGGAAGGGATTGTGCAGGTGCCTGTACATTCTTTGTATGTTGCTCCCACCAAGCTCTGTAGTGCAGCACCCATATGCTTCCTCATAGATGTCATGCCCAAGTTAGAGGTGGTCTTCCCACTGCTAACACGTTGCAGGCACAGACTGCACACTGCAACCGTGGCATCACCTGAGCCAAGTGTAAAAATCCCACACTGCTGAGCCACTGGCCCGCCTTGGAGCAGAGGTCACCTGCTGTTGTGGAGCACTGGCACCAGATGCTAATGGTGTCCTGTCTCTACTACGCGCAGTACTAGGTGCGCTGCTGCCTCTACCCCTGACCCCAGTCCTGCCTCTGGGTTCAGGTTCGTGCTCATGCTCTGAGCGCTCTCCTCAGACACACTCTCCTCTCCTCCTCTCCCACTTGTGGCACCAATGAACGTCCGTGACATCATCGTCCATGATCACCTCCTCATCACTGGAGGCTTGTCACTAAAAGAGCAGCTCAGCTGGAACCTCACCCCCTATTTAGTTCCCTGGCTGCTATCTCTGGACTGCTGCATGATAAGCTCAGCCTCCTGTCCCCCTGTGCACTGAACACTTTCTTCCTCTGCCACAGGCGTCAGGAAGGACTGTGTGTCAGTGCAAAGCTCCTCCTCGACCACACTAGCGCCACACATGGTGTGGGAAAACATTTTTCTCTGACTCCTCCTCCGGATCGACAAAGGTTTGGACCATGTGGTCAATAAACTCCGTGATAGACAGGAACAGGGTCCATGCCCACATAGGAGCCACAGGGAGGGAGGGGCAGGCACATTATCAGTGGTGGCAGCTCGTCTGTCCTGTACCTGTGAGGATATGGAAGGGGAAGCTGGGAAGGCTGCCTTCCTTGATCAGGTTTGATAGCCCTAGCCCGGCTACCCCAGAACATATCAGGCAATGTTGCCCTGACCTGTGAAGGGCCAGTGGCTCCTGCCCAGCACAGCAGACTGCATGGGCCCCTCTGCCTCTAACTCACGTGCAGAGACACTTCTTCCTCTTCCTCTGCCGCTGCCTCGTCCCCTCTTGCCCGCCTGGCATTTTGCTCTCCCTATATACTGTATATATATAATACTGTATACTGTATACAATAATACAGACAGAGAGAAATAAAACACACAAAGCCCTCTAAGGACTCACAGAAAAGGTCCAAAGGACTTAAAGGATGGGTTAGTCCTTAAAAGGACATTTGGTTTCACGTAGTCCTTAAAAGGACTTTTGGTTTCACAGTAGTCCTTAAAAGGACTTTTGGTTTTATCAATGTGTAACACAGGGGGGAAACAGCATTGTTACCCACCACACTAAAATCCACACAATCAAAGCTACGTTCATCAAAAAAATGAAAAAATCTCTCCAACTCCAACACTACAGCTCACCGACTAAACTCCAACACACTGACAAAAGGGTGTCTGAAAGGTTGCCTTTATACCCAGGGGGGCAACCTGGTTGGTGAATTTAGGTCATGTGGCGAGTCCATTCCATAAATTCGATGATTATTGCATTTTCGATTTCATTTTCGATAATCATATACTTCGATTTCGATAATCATCTACTTTCGATTTCGATAATCATCTACTTTCGATTTCGATAATTATCGATTTTACGATAAAAATCAAAACTCGGAAAATTCAAGTTTAAAAATCCGGGAGTTCCAAAGTTTTGTCGGGAACTTCGAAAAACCCCGCCCCAGGTTCGAATCGAAACTGGTTCTATAGAACCCAAGTACATCTCAATCAGTACATGTAGAATCTTTATCAACACAACAGTATGTGTAAACATCTGATACTCTATTTCAACAACCTCACAATCAGTATCCCCCATAAAGTGCATAGTATACACATAGTTAAAACCCATCCTCCTTTTAAAAACCACACCTTAATAATATTATACCGTTATTATAAAAGGTAAGGACAACAAGCCCTTCCCTGTTTTTATGATGATATGCAGATAAACATAATCAAAGTATACACATCCATAAAAATTCAAAGTATAATAAACAAACTGACAGACCCTCCTAAGATAGGTCCAGTAATGTATAAGTGTAAGATAGAGGGAGCACATTAAAAGATTGAATGAACGCCAGACGTGTTTTGCCCCAATGGAAGCAGGCAATGATGTCAGCAGTCTGCACCATAGTACATATTTGGCGCCATTCCCGATTATGCGGCTCACATCTACGGGTACGTATGTAACCATCCAGAATTGAGGCATCGGACAAAGTGGTCCAAGGTGTAGGACTCCACAATTGAATGAAAGGCATGTCATGTTTTCAATATAAATTCAAAAACCTTACATATACGGCCATACCCTCTGGTTGCACATTGAATCAAGGGTTCTTCCCAGATATTTCAATCCATCATCATAATCCATCCAAAGTCTATTTAGACATACAAGACATATTAACAGTATATCATAAGGGACACAGGTTATGAAAACATCTGCAAATCATTTCAGCCTGATGGAGACATTAGCAGATAGATCCAGCAGGCTTCTTTTTTCAAAAGTATCTCCCGTGTGGCCTCCCCCCTGCTTTTTGATATTGGATAAATGTGAGGATAGTCGCTTCTTTAGTTTTTGGGTTGTAGAGGGCATGTACGATACAGTATATATATATATAATGGTAGTCAGTCCCCGAGTCAGTCGAATGTGAGGCGTGTAGCCTTTCACCTTGGGGAACCTAGACTGCATTGACTAGCTGCTGGTTTCTGGTGTTCCGTGATCGTTATATTGCATCTTGTATCTCTATACAGGTTTATATTGATCTTTTTTAACTGTAGCTATTTTGTACTTGTGGAGTGTTTTGATGTTTTTACTTGTATCATATGTATTTATCTGTGCTATTCACATACCAATATTGTATCTATACACCTGTGCATGACTGTCTGAGGGGTTGGAACGTGGTAGTAGGGAGGGGAGGGCACGTTTTCTATTTAGGGAATCACAATACTAATGAAGTATCCTGATGACACCGCGTGTTACGGCTGAAACGCGTAGAAGTTTTTACTATGAATAAAATTTATTTAAAAGTCCAGCGAGTGCCTCATACTCTCTATATCCTACATACAACGGAGAGCACCCGGGCAGAGAAGTTTTGAGTATGAGCAGGAGTGCGGACGGACGCTTTTGGTGATGGGAAGACTAATAAACCCTTGGCTAAACATTTTTTGGAACTGGACATAATTGCGCAATAAATATCAAGCTATGATCATGTGCCATACCAAGCATGGAAGGAGACAGATCCATATAATCTATCAAGGTTAAACATTTGGATTAGGACTTTAAATAGAGTCAATCCTATGTGAATAAATATTTCATATAGATTTTTTAGTTAACGATTAATCTGAGCAGTAGGTCCACTTAAGCCATATGGTCCACTATGTTCTGAAAGATGATGAGATAAAAATTTGTTTTAGTAATTTTAATTTAGATACCTTGGAGTACTCTGCAGAGTGAATGATTTATTTATGATATTAACTTTAAATTGTCATTTATCATATTTAGCAACTATAAACTATGGCACTATATATATCTATATAAGCACCAATGAGAATAATGTGGTTATCACGGTTATAGTGGTGATAAAGATGTATTGTCCCTAGTCTGTACCGTATTTGGAATTTAGAGTGGATTATTCTGCTGCTCTGTTTCCCTGCCAATTTCTTACAGTATTTTAACATTCTCCAATCTGAGGATAGTCCCGTTGGGCGGAATCTATGTTAATTGAGTTGTCTGAATATAACCATTTTGCTTGACATACACTGTGAATATCGACAGGAAGTCCCCTTAGCAGGGCTTTGGATAGCTTCTTCAAAATGAATAATGAAATATTCTGAGGTATTATTCCCAGGCTTATCCTATGATGTCTGTTAGTCAAGTTTAGGCATTCGCTTCTTTATATACTGTAGAATCAAATAATGTATTATTTAACATTATATTTTAGTTTAACAATAATGTTTTCATTACATTATTTGTCGTAAAGTTATGTAAATGATACATAGTAAGATATTGAATCAGTTAATTTTAGCCGTGCACACTTGGCTTTGATGGTTTTTTAGCCCTCTATAATTGATCGAATTGTGCCATCCAACAGTGGATTATTGTACCCATCTATTTTTCAGTGAGGTTGCTTGAGTTTTTGGTGTAGAGTTTTCCAAGGAGTAGTCGTTTACAGCCTCAGGGTTTTTTGTATTTTTGTTTGCTGTTAGGTTAGTATGATGCAAATAGATTGTTTACCAGTATTGTTGTGTCTCCGACATGTCCCCACCAAATGTGGTAAAAGGTCCCCTTTGTCCACAGTTCCTTTAAACATATGTCCCCGGATATGTTACATTTTGTGTGATTTTGTCTGGGGTTCTATAAGCTTATATTAGAACTTTTCATTGCAGTTTCTTCTTAATAAAATTTAGATGTTTTTCAATGTAGTTAACACATTGGTTTTCTTTCTTATTTGGGGATGTCCTCTTCCCATTGTTTTATAAATTTGTAATCCGTAGACTCTATTTTGGTGTGGGAGAGTGTTTGGTATATAGTTGAGCATAAATCCATTTTTTTGTTTGATGGCGGCAACCACTGTTCCATTATAGTTTAATGTAGTACAGTTTTTTGTTGGGAATGTGGATATAGCATAGTGGCCAATTTGTTATTATAGATAGTAACATTTGTGTATTGTTTTGTGGCGTAACTTTATATGTAAGAGGTGTTGTTTTCTCCCCTTTTGAGGTAGTGATAGATAAAGTGCCTCTTCAGTATATAATTTGATTAGGCCTTGATCCATGTACACCCTGTGTTGGAATTATGGATTGCTTTCCTATTGGTAGTTTAGCGGTGAAGGTGTGGTTTTTTAGATGATGGATTTTTTCAGTACTCGCTCCATAGTTTTAGGTATGTTTTGGTGTTGAGCTCATTCCTTGGTTTATTTTTTTCTACTGGGTTTGTTTTAGACCAGGTTAAGGTGGTAGTGAGTTGGGTATCCTGAGAGCATTTTCCAATTTGTACCCATTTCGGCACATCTTTGGGTTGTGCATTGGGTATGGCATTTAGATTGTGCTGCTTGGTAGTATAAGTTGGAGATCCGGAACTGCCATTCCACCTCTTGCTTTTGTTTGATGTAAATATAAGCTTGTTTACCCTGTGTTTTATGGGACATATGAATTGTGATATAGTTTTTGCGCAGGGAAGTGAGAGATTGTTTGGATACGTTTAAAATGGTAGTACATCGACATATATAACAATCTTAGGTATACACCATTTCACGCATTTAATCCGGCCCTCCATGAATATTTATATTTAATGCCCCATTTTTTCTAATTGTTTATTAACATTTTATTAGTGGGTGGTAGTTTAGCTATAGATAATTTTTGGCCATTCTGGTGTAATATGCAATTCCTAGTAATGGGTATTTTCTTCTTTCTGTTTTTGTTTAGTTGAAATTGGTTCTATTATTTTTTGCTTTTGATAATCGTCTGTATTTAAATACAGTATTTCTGGGTTTTTGTATTTAGCTTTAATCCGTTTAATGGTGAGGCAGAATTCAATGCTGCAATAGACTATAATGACGATATGGGTGTGATAACATTAGTAGCATATCATCTGCAATAGGCAGACTCTGTATTTGGTGGCCCATTACTCTATTCCCGGTTAGTCCTGTGTGCTCTCGTGACATCTGTGATATTGGTTCTATTATGAGGACAAATCCTGGGGACGGGACACCCCCCCTGTTTTGTTCCCCTTTGGTACTGTTATGGTCTTGGTGATATGTGGGTAATTGAGAAATGCCTGTGGGGATTTATTATTATTTGTAGGATATTTAAAAGGGAGTGGAACTTTATATTTTCTATGGACTGCAAATAAATACTTCCAGCATATGCTATCAAAGCTTTTCGATGTCGAGGGACAGCAGCGCCTTTCATTTGTTCCTTGTCGCGTTGGTCGATGATGTTTACCCTTCTTATATATCATCCACCTGCCGCCCCCCGCAAAGCTGACTTGGTCAGCATTGATCAGTTCTGGAGAATTCCTTTTAATCTGTCTGCCATTATTTTGGCTATATTTTTATATCCTGGGTTTAATAGGATATTGGTCTGTAATTTGAGACCATTAAGTGGGTTTTCCTGGTTTTTCTAAGACTGTTTTTGAGCTTGGAAGATTTCTGTGGCATGTTTTTTTTTTCCATCATGTGATCTGCTAATCGTTTGATATGTGGTATAATATTTCTTGGAATTTTTTTATAATAATGCCTGACAGTCCATCAGGGCCTGGGGCTTTGTGTGCTGGCAGGGTTTTGATAACTCTTTGGATTGCTTCCAGTGAAATAGGCTTGGATGAATCTAGGTCATTTGGGGTTTTAATATGTGTAGGGAAGGGGAATTTAAAAGGTTCTTAATTTTGTTTGCTGAATCGGAAGGTTGGTGTCTGTATATAGATTTGATAGAAAGAGTGAATGATTCATATATTTTAATGAGCGTTGTTTTGTTGTGTCCATTTGGGATTCTTCATTTTTTTCACTGAACCTGGGTTTTCTGTCCTTTGAGAAGTCTTGCCAGAGGTGTTTTCTGTTATTTCGATTTGGAATATATTTGCATTTTTGACCATCTTAATTTTTTTTCTACCTGTGTGGATAGAAAGGGTTTGCATTTGTTGTTTTTTGTTTTTTATTGAATAGGAGATTGGGGTGTTTGTGGCTGATGCTGGTTGGTTAGTGTATGTATCTCTTTTTTTCTTCTGGGTTTAGTTGTTGTAGGTATGCTTTTTTTTTCTTTTTGGTTGCTAGTTTTTGATGATACCCCCTTATATAAGCCTTATGCGCCATCCATTGGCCCGTGTGGGGTTTTGTCTGGGTTGTTGTTTATACCTTTAGATTGTTTGCTATTTCATCTTTATTTGTTTTAATTGATAACAGATATATAAAATATTCCCTGTTATTAAATGCTGTTCTCACCTACATCTGTTACATTTAGATTTAACAGTTTATTTTGCGATTTTTTCGTAAGCTTGATGTTTTTTTTGTGATACCAGACAAGTAGGACCTGTCTCACCTGGGATCTATAGGGACTATATCTTCTACTATAGGGATTAAAATCTCCCTAATAATCCATTTCACCTTGACTGATTTGGTGCAGTTTTTGCCAGATTGTAGTTTGTGAAATTTTGTTTGGTTGTATTGGAGCAGATATAGTTGGTTAGTGTATAGTTTTCTTGTCTATATATTGCATATTATGATTTGGACACTTCCTTCCTGATCTTCCCATATTGATTGTATTTTCTATTGGAGTGAATTGTGGAAGAACGTGATTTTTTTGTTTTTTTTTTTTTTGTGGGGCCTGATGTAGTGTAAAATCTGTGGTATGTGAGTTCAGGTATCTTGGGGTTATGTTTTTTGGAAGTGAGATTCTTGTATAAAAATGATGTCTGGGTGTAGGGTTTTGTATTGTGTAAATGCTTTTGTTTTTTTGTTTGGGAATTGAAGCCTCGTACATTATGGGTGATGTATTTTAGTGTTTGTTCCATTCAGGGACCGTCCATATCATCTGGCATCTGCCATGGTAATACATAGTTTTATATTTCTTGCACATATTATCTACAACATATAGCATTGCATAAGTTCCCTTTGGGTTGGGGTGGATGGATTTTTTGTTTTTTTAGTCACCCGTTCAATCACCACCTCAGAATAGTGGAGCCCTTAAAAACGTATTTATGATAACAGTTAACATGTTTAATTATAAAACATTGGGGATAAAAACTAGAGTTCATAACAGGGTATAACTAGGGTGGCTTATTTTCGATAAACATTATGGGAAAAAGATTTTATTTCCTCCTGGGTAGAGGGTCCGTTTCTCTAACGGGGAGCTCTTTTTTCCCTTCTCGGGGACAGTTTTGGTGTTTATTTATTTCCAAGACGAAATGAGGTGTGGTAAACAGTGAGATTTATGTAGTTACTTTTACGTTTGTAAATTATAAGAAAGATATCAAATGTTTGTTATAATGGAGTTTTTGAGATTATACTTCACCTCCTCCTTCCTCTTGACAAAGGTCCCTGGGTTTTTTTCTGGGTGTGCTTGTTTTCTTTTGGGGAATTATGTGCCTTCTCTCTGGAGTCTTTCCTTGGGGTGCGGGTGTCCGATTGAGGTATGTGACTTCTATCGGGTAGAGATGGTGATTCACAGGATTTGAATTCCTTCTCTGCAAGGAGTTTATGACATCCCTGTGAGTTTTCGTGAGGAATTGGAGCTTAATGGTTTTTATGTTTGCTTGTTAGTGTTTGGATTCAGTGATGGATTTCAAGTTCTCCTTCGGTTCGTTTTGGTTCGAGTTTGTAGTATGCGGGTATCGTTTCCATAGGGTTTTGTGATGATTTCTGGGATTCCCCTGAAACGGGTGTTTTTCCCTGTGGGAGCGGTTTTCCATTGTCTTCCCAAACATTTTGGAGTTTTTTGTTTTGGTGCGTTGGTATGGGATTTCCCTCTGGTTGCCTGTAGCAATCCACATGGTTGTCGCAGGTTTCCCTAGGTCATGTAGGCGGTTTATACGAGTTTCTAATATGTCGGTTTGCTAATGGGCCACTGGCACCACTCACTGCGCCTGTCCGCTCCTGTTCATTATGGACCTGAGGTTTGTGCTATCTGAGGTTTGCCTAGTGCGGCCTTTTTCCGCAAGCACGGGTCCCTTCATTGGTTGCTGCATGGGTCAATCTTTGAAGTTTGGAAATTCTTGGATTTTTGGAAGGTTTGAACCCTTCATCCGAGTTGTCGTGATGTACCCCCCAAAGGTTGCTTTTTTGCGTCTTGGGTGTGTGTCCCCCCTCTTATAAGCTTTAATTTGGATTGTCCTGCGGGAGGTAGAGGAGACTGGAATCATGCATCGCCATGTTCTGCTGCTCGCGAGCACGAGCCATGCATAGAAAGATCCTGTAGGTCTTCCCATAAATCCACCTGCAGGGCTAGTGAGCCTGGCATTACCATTTCAACTTTTTTCCCTCATCCCACCAACCTAAGAACAGTTGCCATACTTGGCCACCCATGGCATCCCCTCACTTGCATGTAGTACTTTACTTTCACGAAACTGTGTAATGGTTTTTAAAAGGGGATGTTTTTTTAAACTATGTTTGTACTATACACTTTATGTGGATATTAACGAATTTGGGGTTTTGGAATAAAGTAGCAATTGTTTACCCATTCTTGTTGTGTTCCCATTTATAATTCCTAGTGGGGGTGCACCACTGTATGCATATTTAAAATTATTTTGAAATCCGCATCTCGTGCCAAACACTCTGGTTTTCCTCAATGTAGAATCTTTATCTTTGCTCCAAATCCAAAAAAAAAAAGTACGCCTGGGAAACCTGTGTCCCAATCTTCTGTTTTGTTTCCCTAACCTTGACACTTTAGCAGTGAGCCAATCAACTGTGATTCCAGGTCATCTTGCATAGAGACATTGAATCCTGTGTCTGGGTTTGGCTCTGGAAGCCTACATGGGTCCCTATGAATTGTATGGCAACATCATGAAGCCTTCTCTGTTAACAGAATTTATTACTTACATGTACTTAATGCAACTTAATAGGGAAGAATCTTTCATGGGTATAGGTGTTCTGGGGAAAAAAGCTTTCAAAATTTAAGATTAAAAAAATAATTTAGTTCTCCCTTAAGTGTTTTAACATTTAATTTGAGACAACCTGAAGCCATAAGTTCCTAATTTTTGGAACTGTGGCTGGCATTTTTTTTGACCTTTGTGCTTAACTTGGATCAACACTATTCTAGACACTAAATTATCATGGCCATACTTTCTACAATATGTATGGGTTTTTCCTCTGTTATAAATCTTTGAATCCTGCTTTTAATCTGTATATAATATTTATGTGGTCTTAAAGGATTGATTACATAATAACAGTGGGATTAATGTGAATTGTTTTTTTAGGTATACTCACATGGGACTTTGTAATCAAAATTCAAGTTTTTTTATATGCAGCAGAGCCCAAGCATATGGTTGTGATCTGTAATTAGATACTAAATAGGAATGCTGTGCTGACTGCTAAAAAATGTGGAACTTTAAGTCTGTGGTCTTCTGGTCTTTGGTCTTATTCATATTTGCCCTAGTTGTATTAATTACCCCTGGTAACTGGCAAGTTTTTTGCTTTTGTTTCACACAAGGAAAATACAACATATATATAGAACACAAGCCCAAATGACTCACCCTTGCATGCCCTGGTGCTGACTACCTCCGTACACAATCCACCATAGAATCCCCATACAAGAAGGCACAAATTGCAGGGACTTCCATAAATAAACACATCCAAATCCAAAGATTTGTTGTGCTCAACGCTTTCGTTCGCCCACAGGGCCATTATCATAAGATGGTTTTGTCCAATACCCTTTATACAACACCCATAACTCCTCCCCACTTGTCCTGAACCAATCCATTCACCTTTACATAGCAAAAATGACATTAATGGGCACAATACAGGAATAAAATGCATATATCCATAAAAACATTACTATAAGGATGCGTAAAAAATAGTGTCACGATACAATAATATATAGACAATATAAAATAATAGGGCTAACGAAGTGATAACAAATTTCCCACCAAAAGAACACACATTCATAAAATTAAGGTATACTTTCATCGCACTATTATACTCATGAGAGTGTAATCCAGCTGACTATATTCAGGATCACCTACGTCCTCCATTCGGCACCCACGAGGATCTGCAATATCTGTTTACAGCACCTATCCTGTGCTTCTATGTCCATCCCCTCTACTCTAAGCCTGGGCAGGTTATCACATCTACTCTATTCAGGCAATTCTTACCGAGGGGTAGTTTCCACGTTATTCCATGACATAGATTCTTTCCTGTCATCTACAGCTGTCAGCCATCCACCTCCACCCACTAAGTACCTCTCCTGGATGCGGCGCCTAAGTCCTATGTTTTCTGTCTTCCTTTTCTTCTGCGCCAGTATAAGCATTTCCCCACTCTCTCATAGGGGTTATGTCTACAATCGGGACTCCTATCTAGTTCTCACCACAGTCACTTTTTCTATTATAAGTAGCTCCCATGCTAATGAAGGAGGATAGAGGCGCTATAGCAGATCTGTTATAACTGTTATCCTATAGGAAAAAAAACTGTCATAACAGAGAAACGGATCCTATTGCCACAACCCAGTATACATAATTAAAAACATATTCTAATCATAAACATATAAATAAAATAAACCCAAAACCGATATTATTTTAGGCCAATAGGGTTATTCATCATTCCCTATATTACTGACACATATAGTTAACCAGAAACCAAAATTAGGTATACTACCTATAAGGATATTATATGGCATCCATCAAAGGTTCCATTATTTCAGGATTATTTCACATCATAATTACAGAAAGCTGACAGGAACATATTCATTAATACCCCTAGGTGCCAGGGTACTCAAGCTTCCTTATCACAACAACCTCCCGTCTAAGTAACATGGTACATGATCCAACCCTGACAAGGGGGAGATGACACTGGCCATCCATAGTGTTTGCATCCTTGTTTGCTCCAATGTTTCTAATGGCGTTCTATGGTTAGCCATCGGCCTTTTCGCGTATAGTGGTACTTGTTTTCCTCACGTAATATAATCTCCCGCATTGGCAGATGATGATTTATATATAATCAAATTTGCTCATAGCAATTTAACTTTGTCTAATATTAAACATTTTAACCAGAATGTGGGGTGTGGGAAGTCGGTTCCTGATATCATTAGAGGTCCAATGTCACAAATCCCTCAGCATTAAAAGCATTATTTTGTCTTGTATTAACCCCTCTCTTTATTGGCAGGAGCTTTTTTCTGCAAATCTGTTTTTACTAATCGATTATTGAGATTCTTCTGTCCTCTTCTATATGAAACGCTGTCTTTTATTGGCAGATACCAATCCGGTTCACTTTGTATCACCTCCCATGGTGTTTTTTACACTATGTTGGTAGTTGGCTAGCTTGAGTATATTATTCCATATTGTGTATTCAACCATCCTCCCAGGAGCCTTTCCTCACCATTTGGGATACCTCCATTCCCGTATTCTTTCGTGCCCTATCCAATTGTTTCATTCCAGCAGCCCGTTTTATATATCCTCTTTCTATAAGCATTGAAACATTTCGATATTGAACCTCAACAAATCCCTCTCTCGAGTTGTTTCTTCTCAGTACAACCGGAGAATTGAGCACATGGTATAGATCTAATTTGGTTGGGGGTGATGTGTCACTGGTGGCATATCGGAGTGTGTTGCGGACAGTAGTTTCCTAATAATGAAGTACCTATCCAATATCTTTAGATCCAGAAACTCAGCCATTTCCATATCTCATGCGTAGCCAGCTTTATTGGTGCATCCCACGGCCATTGAATATGAATCTATAAACGATTCAAGCACTCCGTATGTTCCCTTTCCCAATAATGAATAAGTGAATAAATCTCCATTTTTGTGAAAAGTAATTTGATCCCCCCCAAACCCCGCCTCAATTAAGTTTTTGGCACATTTGGTGAGAAGGGACTTGTCTCTATACATCACTCTAATCTGACAAAGGAGAATATAAACCCATTCAGACATTGAGTAATGATGAGAGTATGTTATTCTCCCGTGGACAAGTGGGGCAATTGTCCTTTGGACAAGAATATTACAGATCTGAACTCTTGTCACAACTTAATGATCATCAGGTATATGAAAAAAAAAAAACAGTTTGGGAGGTGATACAAGTGGAACCTGAAATGGTATCTGCCAATAAAAGACTAGGTTTCCCATATTAAAGAAGAATGTAGTTATCCAAGAAAAATGGATGCTTTAAATGCTGTATGTTTGACATACAACTCTATATCTGCACCGACTTCCCACACCCCATTCGACATAAGTTAAAATTACCACCTGAGAAATTTGTATATATTCATCATCCTGCCCCATGCGGATTATATTACATTTGGGAAAAAGTCCCACTATACGCGAAGATGGCTAACCATAGAATGACCATTAGAACTTGGCAGCAAACACGCAAAGTGGAAAGGGATGCCGAAACTATGGGGAACAATCTGTGGCTAAACCTTTGCCTAATGTGACACGGACTGCCACCCATGCGATGGATGCCCTGATCTATCCCCTCTTTGTTCATGTTATCTTTAGACAGGAGGTTGTGTGATAAGGAACTTGATACTCTGGCCCTCGGGTATTAAATGAAATTATGTTCCCTGTCATATTTTTTCTTTCCTATAATATATTGTGAACCGCCTTAAAATAATGGAATCTTTGATAGCATCCATATAATTTCTTATAGGAATTTATCCTCCTTTTTGGTTAACTATATGTGTCATAAATACAGGATAATGAATAACCCTATATGCTTAAACATAATAATCTGTTTTGGTTTTTTTTATATTTTATTATTAGAATATTTTTTTAATTCTGTGATAACTTGGTTTGTTGGCAATATGATAAACGTTCCCTGTCTATACAGGTTTTTTTCCTATAGGATACAGTATAAACAGTCTGCTATAAGATCGCTTCTCCTATATCGCCCCTTCCTCCTTCATTAGCATGGGAGCTACATTATAATAGATAAAAGTTACTGTGGTGAGCCTAACCGGAGTCTGATCACTAGAAATCAGCCCATACCCCCAGTGAGAGAGTGGGGGAATGCTATAACTGGCGCAGAACATAGGACTCAGCTGCATCCAGGATATGCTTCCTTAGCGAGTGAGGTGATGTCTGACGGTGTCCTGTAGATGACGGATAAGATTCCTATGTCCCTGAATAATCGTGGAAACTACCCTACCCTCCTCGGTAAGAATTGCCTGAAAATAGAGTAGAATGTAACCACGCCCTCCCCTGTATGATGTAGATGGGACGGACATAGAAGCACCGATTTCGGTGTCAACAAGAATATTGGCGATCCTCGGGGTGCCGAATGGAGGACGTATGTGATGTCCTGAATATAGTGAGCTGGATTAACTCATAGAGTATACATATTTGCAACTGCAAGTATACCTTTATTTTATGAATGTGTGTTTTTTTGGTGGGGAATTTGTATCACTATGTTAGCACTATTTATTTTTATATTGTCTATATATTATTGATCATTACACTATTTTACGCATCCTTTGGGAATGTTTTATGATGTCTGCATTTTTTATCCTGTATTTTGCACATTAATGTTCATTTTTGCCTATGTAAGGTGAATGGATTGGTTCAGACCGTGGTAGAGTTATGGATGTTAATAAAAGGGTATTCGGGAATAGTATTTTAGACCTGTGTTTTTAGGAGGTTTTGTGAAAAATAAAATAAGATGATTCAAGGATTGAAATCCTACCTAAACCAACTTGACAAGCAAAAAAACCCACTAAATGTCAATCTCCCACGTATCCTGCATCAAACGGTATGCCATATGTGTGGGTGCACACAGAGACGTGGCCACCAACTAGCTCAAATGGGACGCATGCACAAGTGTAATTACAAGAAAAAAAGGAACCGCCTAAAACCCTTTTTCTAAGGAAACAGTCCCAACATGGAAATCCCCCCACAAACTATATATTTTTAGAATCTACACACCTTCAGCTACATTACGGTGCCATGCTTCATACATACAATGAAGAATTCCAGACCCAGTGATCCAAAGAACTCTGTGCTTTTAGGAGGTTTTGTAAAAATAAAATAAGATGATTCAAGGATTAGAATCCTACCTAAACCAACTGACAAGCAAAAACCCACTAAATGTCAATCTCCCACTATCCGCATCAACGGTATGCCATATGGTGGGTGCACACAGAGACGTGGCCACCAACTAGCTCAAATGGGACGCATGCACAAGTGTATTTACAAGAAAAAAAATCAAAGTTCAAACTGCCCCAAAACTTAGAATGTCCCCCACAAATAACCCCCACTAAATATCACTCTCCCACATGTTCTGAATCAACACGTATGCCATATGCGTTGATGTACACAGAGACGTGGCCACCAACTACTCAAATTGGACGCATGCACAAGTGTAATTAACAAGAATAAATCAAAGTGCTCTGTAATCAAACAGCCCCAAAACTGGAATGCCCCCCACAAATAAACCCCCCCACTAAATATCAATCTCCCACATGTTCTATCAAACGTTATGCCATATGCGTGGATGCACACAGAGACATGGCCACCAACTAGCTCAAATGGGACGCATGCACAAATGCAATTACAAGAAAATCAAAGTGCCTGTAATTTGAACCAGCCCACCCTTTTTCTAAGGAAACAGTCCCGAAACATGGAAATTCCCCCCACAAACTATATATTTTTAGATCTACACACCTTCAGCTACATTACGGTGCCATGCTTTCATACATACATGAAGAATTCCAGACCCAGTGATCCAAAGAACTCTGTGCTTTTAGGAGGTTTTGTGAAAAATAAAATAAGATGATTCAAGGATTGAAATCCTACCTAAACCAACTTGACAAGCAAAAAAACCCACTAAATGTCAATCTCCCACGTATCCTGCATCAAACGGTATGCCATATGTGTGGGTGCACACAGAGACGTGGCCACCAACTAGCTCAAATGGGACGCATGCACAAGTGTAATTACAAGAAAAAAAATCAAAGTTCAAACTGCCCCAAAACTTGGAAATGTCCCCCACAAATAACCCCCCCACTAAATATCACTCTCCCACATGTTCTGAATCAAACGGTATGCCATATGCGTTGATGTACACAGAGACGTGGCCACCAACTAGCTCAAATTGGACGCATGCACAAGTGTAATTACAAGAATAAAATCAAAGTGCTCTGTAATTTCAAACAGCCCCAAAACTTGGAAATGCCCCCCACAAATAAACCCCCCCACTAAATATCAATCTCCCACATGTTCTGAATCAAACGTTATGCCATATGCGTGGATGCACACAGAGACATGGCCACCAACTAGCTCAAATGGGACGCATGCACAAATGCAATTACAAGAAAAAATCAAAGTGCTCTGTAATTTGAACAGCCCACACTTTTTCTAAGGAAACAGTCCCGAAACATGGAAATTCCCCCCCACAAACTATATATTTTTGGAATCTACACACCTTCAGCTACGTTATGTACGGTGCCATGCTTTCATGCATACATGAAGAATTCCAGACCCAGTGATCCAAAGAACTCTGTGTTTTTAGGAGGTTTTGTGAAAAATAAAATAAGATGATTCAAGGGTTGAAATCCTACCTAAACCCTTTTGACAAGCAAAAAAACCCACTAAATGTCAATCTCCCACATATCCTGCATCAAACGGTATGCCATATGTGTGGGTGCACACAGAGACGTGGCCACCAACTAGCTCAAATGGGACACATGCACAAGTCCAATTACAAGAAAAAAATCAAAGTGTTCTGTAATTTGAACAGCCTAATCAACTTGGAAATACCCCCCACAAACTATATATTTTTTGGAAGCTACACACCTTCAGCTACCTGATGGTATCATGCTTTCGTATATATGTGAAGAATTCCAGACGCTGTTATTCATAGAACTCCGTGCTTTTAGGAGATTTTGTGAAAAAATAAAATAAGAGGACTCAATGGTTGAAATCCTACCTAAACCCACTTGGCAAGTAAAAAAACCCACTAAATGGCAATCTCCCACATGTCCTGAATCAAACAGTATGCCATATGGGTGGGTGCAAACAGAGACGGGGCCACCAACTAGCTCAAATGGTATCCATGCGCAATTGCAATTACAAGAAAAAATAAAAAAAGCCACAACCCACTCCCCAACCCTATCCCCACTACCCCTTTTAGTGGTATTTTAGTGAAAACCATGGAGAGTCCCACAAGTTTTTGCACATTTTACTGACCCTTAAAATTCAATCCGGTCTTTTTTTGGTACTTCTGCAAAATTTTCTACTAAAATAGGCTTAGTTTCCCTTGAAATCGAACAAAAGTGATCCCCAAATTTTGATCTCTGTAGCTCTGTAGCTAAGTAGCAAAGACTTAGAAAAAATCCTATTTGTGAATGGAACTTTGAGTTCCATTCACAAAATGTATAGTAAAGCTGTCAAGCATGACAGCTTGTACTATACAGGTACTGCAGCATGATCTATATGGAGATCACACTGCAGTACCTCCACTAGACCACCAGGGGCAGCCTCTTACCTCTCTATGGGAAGACCCCGGTGAAGGAGGAAGCCATGTGACGTCTCCCTCCATGTGACGTCTCCTGTGATTCGGACCGGCTTCCTCCATGCGGACCAACCTAAAGGTAGGGAAATCTCCCGATCCCCCCTCAGATTTGGACGAAACCGAGGGGGGATCGAGGGGGCTAGGGGGGCAGTTGAATGCTGCCCCCCGATTGCCCCTAGCGGGGGCCAAAATTTGTCCTGCAGTGGGGAAGTTTGGTCATTCACTGCACAGATCGTGAATATACGATCTGTGGCAGTGAAAGGGTTAATGGTCTCCTGAGAGAATGTCCCCCCTCCCATCTGCATGAGGGTGGAAGTACAACTTTATGGCATGTCCCAAACATTTACTTTACACACACTTTAATATCCCAACAACCCGATATTCTTATTCTACATGATTTATCTAAACAATCAATATCAAACATGACTGACTCCAGACACATATTATTAGAGATAGTAATATCTACTACAGGCCTATCATAGGAATAGCATGTCTGTTATTGGTTTGAAGAGCCTCTCCTTCCATTTATAAATACGGTAATGGTGTATCTATATCACATTTCCATAAACTTGTATTCTTATGACTAATATAATGCTGGTCTATCTATGACCTTTATGGAATGCTGACTTCCCTCCAGAGTCCACCTTCCCTGATGTTTACCAGGCCTAGGTTCTGGTTTGGGAAAGGTAATCACCTTTGTCTTAAAATGGCTTAGGTCTGTTAGCTTGGCTCCTAAGGTTCTATTTTAAGTTCTAGAAGAGTAGACCCTAACTATTTATAACCATACAGGACCCCAACTGTTAACTCTTCCCTGCCTCACTATGAGGTTTAAACATTATTCTGTCATGACACAGTATATGCTTAAAACATTTTTTTTTAATTTACTGTCACGGGCAGGCTTGGTTTATGGGGTCGAATTACAAGCACAAGTTAGCATAACTAACAATACAAGAATAATCAAGATTATTTACAATGGCTATAAACAACACCCTCAGAATAGTTCAACTGTTCGGTGCTACTGGTTATATATATTTCGAAATAAAAACAATTATACTGATTGATAGCTATTTGGAAAGCCTTTTAGAGAGTGTTTGGTCTTATGACTTTTCCACCTTGTCCATTCATTTTACGCTCACAAACCAATTACCAGATATTCTGCCACCAGGAAACCACTACATGTGTCAGCCGCTAAATAAATTCTGATAAAATACCAATAAAATGAAAAAAGTGTTAACTTATCCATACTGCAAATTTCTGATGTTAAATGTTAACAATTTAAATATTTCTAAGGAATTTTATCAGTTAATGTGAAATAATAGCCTCCTCTATATTCTGTTGCATGGGAGTGGGGCAATAGTCAAGAAAAGGTTAATACTGGGGGACAGTAAGGAGGATTAAAAAGAGGTGGGACTTACCTGCAGGTGCAGTGCGATTGGTCCATTCAGAATGAAAAAATTGTTGGGAAGTCAGGAGACAGTCATGGCCCTGTGTGGAGACGTGCAGTCCAGGTCTGAAGAGCTGTGGGAGAGGTGAACCTACCCACCCTTTTTTTTTTTTTTACAGGATGGGGGAAAGGAGTTTTGGTCCATTGTATATGCAGCTGATGGTATAATGGATGTTTAAAGAAATTAAAAGGTATTGTAACATTGGTTTTCTAAGAAGGATTATCTTACCAATGAAGTTACGTAAAGCTGCGGCTATTCCATCAAACTCTTATCCTGTGTGTTTGTAATTATTGTGTGTTGTATTTTTTGTAGTAGTGATAAGTTCAAATACATATCACACACACTACCTGGATTTGCTGTGGTTTCAAACCCCCCACAGTGGTAAATAAAAATATTTTACAAACCTATTCTGCCTTTCTTTTTAGAAATAAACACTCTTGGTCTTCAGTACTACAGAGACTAAGACTGTATCAACTTAAATTGAATATCTCACAGTAGTTGTTATGGCTTCTCAGAAAAAGTAATATATTAAGAATATACCTGCAGTATTGGATCGTGTGAAGTATATTTTAGTGTGGACTGAGGTCAATATTTTTTTAATTCTCTCCTGCTTTACAAATAAATGCAAGTAAAACGTAACTGATATTTGAAACCCCAAAGGAATATATATCAAGCGCTGATTGAATTTAGACATGCATTGCTTAAAGTAGACATTACATCTGCTCGTTTGGGCAATAATCTGTCACAATGAACAGCCCTTTTCATGGTAATGAGTTTCTTTTAAACACCTAGGATATATCAAAACAAGTCTTGGTTTTATTACATGCTAGATGAATACACAGCCAGCTACACAGAAAAAAGTCAAAATCTATTTGAGTGTCTAAAGAAATGTCTCATCAGCACACACAGGTTCTCATCAGGAATGGCAGTTTCCTAAAACATCTTTTAGCATTTTGAAAAAACACAAGAGAGAATGTGAGAATGTACATAAAAAGTTATCTATTGTCTTAATCAGCAATTCATGGACTATTAATGCACATGGGGAAAAAATCATTTTAGAATAAACTTATTTATGTACTATAAATCATATAGCTGAAGGGGAACACTTCTATCAATCTATACAAACTTACAGCATTAAAAGGATGCCTCTGGCTTGAACATGCCCACTTGTAACATACTGCTGGAACAGAGCATCATCAGCTGCATCATAAGCCCCAACCCCAAACTTTTTTTTTATAATTTAAAAAGCTAGCCACAAAACTGGAAATAAAAAATTTCCTCCCTTAAGGTTCCAGGCAGAGAAAAGATTAGCTATTGATTGCCATCCTGTAACTAGCTTCAGAAATATTGGTGTATGGGATTGGGGCTTAAGACACAGTTAATAACACATTTGGATTGATGACCAGAGACATCTTTCTAGGCTTGTTTGAGTGCTCTTTTCACCACTTGAATAACGGCTTTTTGGATAATGTCATAAAGCACCTATAAGGATAACCTACCACCCATACCCCCCCTAAAGCCTTCCCACCCCTCATCGCCTTCCACGAAGCCAGAACAATTTTTATGATTTTGCATTAATATGGTTTAGTAAAGTGTTGCGGAATCAAAACTTGCAAAAAGCAGGGGAAATTATATATCCTTTTTTTGACACAAAATGTACTTTAACAGATTTTTGCAACATTTCTGGAGATTTGACTACATTTTTAGCCAAAAAATGTTGAAACAACTGTAAAATTTATAAAGCGATTGGAAAAATAAAAACTAGGAAGCATATTTATAAAGGTGCGTGAAAATGTTGCCATCATTATCACCAAAATCAGTATTTATTAAGCACTGCCCTTACCACTTAATTGTATTTATAAAGCTGCGATAAAGGTGTTGTTGCTCTAAGTTTGGCTGTTTGAAATCAGCAAGTCTGAGGGGGTGAAAACCCCACCATATAGAATGCTACGTATGGTGGTGTGCGAGATGCTGCTGTGAAGGGGTCATGTCCCTATTTATTGATTTCCGAAATGTCCTAAATCAAGTGGTATGCTATATGCATAAGAGCACACTGAGACATGGCCACCAACTAGTCCTGAAAGGAACCAATGCATAAGAGTAATAACATCAAACACCAAAATGTTAACAAAAAACACAATTCAAGATTGAAAATCTTACCCAAACCCCGATGACAAGTAAAAAAAACACGCTATCAATCTCCTAAATCAAATAGTATGTGCAATGCATGGTTGTTCACTTGGCCAGGAAACTTGGCCAAGGAAAATTCCCTGAAAGAACTAAATGCATAACTGTTGGGCTTTGCTGAAAGGGCAAGTATGCATTTTTTTCAGGCTAAACACCCATTTTCCTTGGAAATAACTAAACAAACAGTATATTTTTTGAACCCACACACATTGACCTAAATGGTGGTGCAATTCTTTCATACATACAAGCAGAATTCTGCATTTAGTTCTTTATATAATGTTACACTTTTTGCAGATTTGCAAAAAAAAAAAACTTTAAAAAAGTTTGAAACTTTCAAACTCTGGTAGAAATAAAAAAAGCCCACTAAATATTGATTTCCCACAAGGTCTAAATCAAACGGTATGGCACATTTGTGGGTCTACACTGAGATATGACTACCAAATATCCCCAAACGGAACTAATCAATAAGGGCAATTACACTAAATTGAGCAGCTTTCAGGAATTCAAACTAAACAACCATTAATCTCAAAAATTGAACTATGAACTATACATTTTTATAATTGTAATGGAAATTTTTCAACATGTACATAACAAATGATTGCTGAAGGGAACTTAAATGATGTTAAGGGTTAAGCATAACTGTATTAATAAAGTTTTGAGATAACAATATGTACTAATGAGCAGGTGTTAGGTTCAAGGAGGTACATCTGCCATATTATAAGTTGCGACCGGTGCTTCTTGTACTTGGCAGAAGAGGAACCAAGATTATGTCCTAGGTAGAAGGACAATATGTCAACTTAATGAGCAAATGGTGGTACTGGAATCGGAATAACCATTTTTGGGTAAACCTAAGGGACTAATCATGTCCATGATTTTATACTTATGTATTAGCAAATGTATTCTTATTCACTCTTTCACTTGATATAATGTAATATATTGCTTCATTATGAGTGACATGTTGGCACCTAAGGCCTATAAAAGGCCTCATGGTCTCTTACTCTCTCTCTCTCTCTCTAATAGTGACAACTGTTACTGTTGGTCAGAGGGAGCTGCTTGTATGCGCAATAATTCTTTCTTTCATCAGATTGTTTTCTTCCAAGTCTTATTCTGATAATACATTTGGAGGTTCCACCGAGATTTGACATTTGTCACTGTGGAAGACTCTTCAGGGCATCGCTCAAATCTGCTACTAGGCAACCTGCTGAAAGTAACCTGCTGAATTAGAGAACCCTGGAAAAGACTTAACATAAGGTGATTATTGACCTGGGGGCAACTAGACTGAGATCAAAGTCCCACCCGGGAAGGTACCATGCTAGGCATTGGGTGATGACCCACTAGGGCAGGTCGGGTAACTGACTGAAAGGGGACCCTATCTGACAGTTAGGGCTGATGACGCTAGAATAAGGTAAATAAGACTGTGTTAGGCAAGCCACTAAATAGATCACACTAGGGGTCAGAGAAGGGTCAGAGATCTCTAGGAAGCAAGCTAGCTAATAGCAGACAGAGGAGCTGCTGGAATAATAGCTGACAGAGGAGCTGCTGGAATAAGAGCAGACAGAGGAGCTGCTGGAAGTACATGCAGAGTGACATACAGGGACAATAATTTAATAATTTAGAGGTAATAACAGAAAAGATCTTAAAAGTAGAAATGGGAAATAAAAATAATAAGCCTGCAGAACTGGATGTCCAGGCGCCTGATGTACAGACGCCTGCTGTCCAAATATCTTATATCCAGGAGCCCGAGAACCCTGATCTTCCTCCTAACGCCCAGTACATGTTAACCGATTATGGTCCAAAATCAGTAGCAACTTTTCATTAATGGATAAAGAAGTTTGGGTTTCCTGAAAAGGGCAGTTTTAGTATGTCACAATTGTCAGAAATACGGGATACAATTAACATATATACTGAATTGGATAGCAATGTAGTTGAGATGGGAGATTGGGAAGCAAATAGCATGTGGATGGAAGAAGCGTATTTGAGGAAGGGACAAGGGGTGAAGTAGGAGGGATACCACTTACACTGTTTGTCTCCAAGATATCTGTCTTCAGGCTTCTCTCCTAAAGGATCCCAGGCTCTATGAGATCCCTCCTTGATACATGCCAGCTGAACATTCAGTCCCTGCAATAGGAGATATGAATCCATAACAGCAAGTTCCAGTCCAGCAACACCCAGCAGCTAAAACAAATCCTCCAGCTGTCTCAGCACACCAAAATCCGACCACACAACACAACCCAGGACACCAAGCAGTAAGTACACTACAACCTATGTTGTATCCTTCTATTTCTAGTGCACCACCAGAAGCAGAAGCTCCCCACCTCAGGAAGACGCTCTTCATTATCCAGAGCTTGCAGACCTACTCAATGAACCTGGAGGGATTATCAAATTGGCTCGTGCCATGCTGAGCAATGCATTCAACGCCTTGTCACCCTCCAGAACCCAAGTGGGCCAGGTGTATCAAGGTATCAATCAGTCCAACAACACGCGCCCACAGCAAGTCGACTCACCACCCAATGATGACCTGCAGGCACCCAGAGTGGAAGTGGCAGATGGGCGAGGAGGCACACAATGGATACACCGGCCATGGACATCTGCTGAAATTAAACAGGTGGGTGAGCAAATACCTGATATAGAGGAAGAGGGGAGAGCCAAGTATGGAGAAATGTTATTAGAAATTATGCACACGTTGGAGACCATCTACAAAGGAACTGGTCCAGGGTGTAAGGCAAACTCCCCGTAGAAAACACAGAGTATAACTGGAGCGTAAGGCATGGTGATGTCCCTAAGTACCAAATAATAGTGACTGAATATGTAGAACGCCTTGCAAACGTTTTCCCCATCCAAAGTGATCTGAAAAAGATTTCTAGCTGTAAACAAAGAAAGGGAGAAACTGTAGCTGACTATGTGGCACAATTAACTGAGGTATATACAGCTAACATAGGAATACCCAAATTATACCTTAATGCACCACAAACTGCTTCCCCAGGAGTGTCAGAAGAACAGCACAAACTTTTTTTTTGTTGATGAACTACTGGAGCCCATAAAGGAATATGTTAAAAGGCACTGTGTAGAGCTGAGTACAGGAAGTAGAGGCGTATGCCGTGCATGGACAAACTTGGTTGCAGGACAAAAAGAGAAACGGTGTAAGAACCAGCAAACAGACCGGCTCCAAATGGCTCAGCTGTCATCCTATGATAAGAAATGGGGAAAGAGCAGAAGTGGGCAGGGGGAAAATATACGGAGGGCAACCATCTGGAAATAAAAAGAATTTTAAATGTTATCATTGTGAAAGCCACGGATCATTTCAGAAGGAATTGTCCTGAGTTACAAGGGGAGGAGGGGTAACAGAGTTTGGAGATCCACGCTGATACAGAGAGCCTGGGTGAGTACCTTTTTAACCCTGCACACCTGTATACAAGCATACATGCACAACACATTAATTATTCAATGTATATTGGTAAAAATATATCTAAGGTTATGCCATCCATGCCATCAGCTACCAAATTATGCTATTCTCTTTATAATTACGAATAGAGAAGGCTGAACTCACTGAAATCCGTTCAACCTACATAAATTTGAAGATTCGCAAGCGATGGGAGTTACAAAGGATGAAAATTCCACCTAACATTTAGATATAAATTGTAATGGTAACTTACTGTAAATGGCTCAGGGACCTGGGAAATGGTCTGGGGAACATTTACCAATGCCCAATAGCTTTAAAAAATACAGTACTGTACTGTAAACTTGTGCTTCCTGTTTTGTCATTCTGCATAGTAGAATGCAGTAGAAAATTTTTGAAATTCCTAAAAATGTACAAAAATTTCAAAAATAGTTTTAAAAAAATCCCAAAAAGTCAGAAATCCGCAAAGTCCGAATCCCGGCGGATCAGTGAAATCTGCATAAGAACCAGGTTCTGGTTCGGATTTACCTACGTCTCTACATTCAAGCAGATTTTCCGGAAAAAAATAATCATTCTAAAGCAAATCATACCTAAATTCCCATGAAAATTTAAAAAAAACAATTAAATATCAATCTCTCAAATGTCCTGAATCAAATGGTATGCTACATGTGTGAGTTTACACTGAGACATAGCCACCAACTAGTCCTGAAGGAACAAATACATAAGGGCAATTACACCATACAAATTCGGTCAGCTTTGTATTTTGAACAGCTTTTGTTTTTGTTTTACCCCTAAATACCCCGTCAATCTCAAAAATGCCCTCTCTAAATATATTTATAATGTACACACCTTCAGCTACCAAATGGTGCTATTCTTTCAGATATACATTTTCTAAAACAATGAATGAATGAAAAACATGATTTAAATTTAGAAAATTTTGTCCATAGCCCCATGAGAAGTAAAAAAACACCAAATATCAATTTTCCAAATGTAGTGAATCAAACAATAATTACACCAAAACATTTAGTCATCCTTGCATTTCGAATAGCTTTCAGTTTTTTAAACTAAATGTTACAGGAATATTGTTTTTGCCATTAGAAATCTTATTATACTGTCAACAATGTAATATTCATTTTTTTAATCTCTGCTTTAGATCTAAACCCCACAACCAACAGAAGAGGGAAAACCAACAAAGACCTTCACTACAAATGAAGGCACAAACTGTATTTATATGCAAGTTTATCCATAACGCAAAATTTGTAATCCACATATTGCCTATAATTTTGATCCAACGCGCGTTTCACCCCAAACAATGTAGACGGGGCTTCTTCAGGGATATCAAATTACCTCATTTCCTACGGATCTCCTTCCTTTTAAATCCATTGTAGCGTTACTTTCATTAACCCTTTAATGCTTTTCAGGGTTAATTCTCAGGATACATTTCCAAGTTCAGTACAATATATTTACTCTTGCTTATATATATTTGTCCAAATTTTGGGAATAGCAAGAATTCCTTTTTTGTGGGTAATCAACACCTTTTTTATCCACTTGCGGAACATTTTATTTCCAAAAGAATTGTCTATTTAAACATTTAAATACTCAGTATTATGTTCGCTAATATTTACACATTTAAGTATTCAGTATTATATTCACTGGTATTGGTCTCATTCGTTCACCTTCGAGTCCCTTTACATGTTTGTTGAGCCAGACTTGTAAACCATGTCCATTATTCACAAATAACAATTAACCATTACAAGACGAGTTTCCATTTACAGGTAGCAATTAAAGGAGAAGTCTTCATTCAGACCTCTTGGGCTTCTTGTTCCCAAACGTACTATCCAATACATCTCCCGTTGTAACAGAGTTTTAACCAGATCTCCACCTCTCACTCCTAATTTTATTCTTTCTACTCCAAAGAAACGCAAGTCACCCTTATTTCCTCCATGTGTTTCCCAGATATTTTTTGCTACATTGTTGCGGAAATCTTTGTTAGCTATCGCTCGAAGGTGTTCTTGAAACCTTATTGCCAACTTTCTTTAGTTTGTCCCACATATAATTTCTGACACTTACATCTTATACAGTATACCACCTGACAAGTTTGGCAGTTGATGTGACTTTTTATATATGATCTAACTTTATTTTCTTTTATATTTACTTTTCTTTCTGATTACCTGCACAAACCTACATGCTAAACAATGTCCACATTTTTTCATCCCCATTATAGGTTTTTTCCCCAAACACATTTGTGTTTCTTTATTTTGTGGTGTATAATGGCTTTTAACTAACATATCCTTTAAATTGGTGGCCCTTCTTCCCACCATGCTTACTTTGTCATCTAAGACTTTATCCAAAATGGGAACAGGAACCACCATTTATTTAACACTTCTCTCGTTCCCTCCCATTCTTGATTAAACGTTGATATGAACTTTACAACTTCCCGATTTTGATTATTATTTTTATTATTCCTGTTAGTATGTATAATCTCTTGACGAGGAGTATTTCTAGCTCTTTTCCATGCCTTCTGTATATCTTTTCTGGCATATCCTCTATTTCTAAAACGTATTCCCAGTTCATTTGCTTCTGATAGAAAATCCTCATAATTGGAACAGTTTCTACGCAGGCGCAGAAACTGTCCTGTGGGGATTCTCTTCTTTAGGGGTTCTGGATGATGGCTATCTGCCTTTAATAACGAGTTTACTGCTGTTTTTTTCCGGAATGTACAAGTTTGAAGTAGTCCCTGGTTAATAAAAATGGATAGATCTAAAAATTCAACTTTCTGTTTATTATAATGCCATGTAAGGTTAATGTTGCGATCATTCTTATTGAGATCCCCCAAAAATTGTTTGAGTGTTTTTTCTGAGCCTGACCAAATCATAAACACATCGTCTACATATCTTATCCACATTTGTACTTCTGCATCCTCTAAATTATTTATACTGGGATATACTACCCAGTATATATGATGTGTATATATAAAAAAAAGTGTGGATTCACAAAAGGAACAGTGTTTGTTGAAATAACGCTTACTAACAGTGAATTTATCTCCAAAACATCAACCCAGGACAGTGTATGGATCCACCAGCTGGGTTAAGAAGGTTAATCTGGGAAACTTTGATACTATTAGCAACACAGAAACTAAACAATTATCCACAATATGTTATTGTATCCATTTATACATGTGCCATTTTTGATTTTCTTTTAAATCTGTTACATTAGATGTGAAGTAGATACACAGACAGTATTGTCTGTAGGTGGAAGGTTCAGTAGCTTTTTAGTCACATATTTATATATAAAAAAGGTACAATAAAAGATACACGTTTTGTAAAAAGACAATTTACTGTTGATATAATTACTATTTATGTAATAGTGGTATTATATGTGTTTGATTCCACGTGTGCTCTTATAGGACACTGAATTGGTCTTTAACCAATTTTTGCGTTTTTCCTATATATGATTTATGAAAATAACCTGTGGGTACTAGGGTTCAGCTTCCATAACTCATCTTATCTGGGAACCCCCAGCTAAGTGTACGCATTACAATTTACAGGAATCTGCAGCCTTACTTCCTGGAAGTTGGCAGCCAATCATGTTACAGATCAAAGTTCATCCCTACCTCTGACACAGAACACAGATTTCAGTGCAGTTTTTGTGTAAACACATTACAAATGCTCCTGTTCCTAACAATGATAAATTCCTTTGCTTTTTATACAAAAAAGAAAAATAATCTTTGCAGTTTATTTATTTTTGTTTTTGCTAAAATGGATGTAAGAAACAAAATATTACCATTTCAGTAAAAAATAAAATTAAGTATGGGGAATCAAACCTGCAACCTTCTATACTGTAACATTGTAAAAAGAAAGCTTTCTACCTCTATCCCACAAGGGCTACTAGGTGGGATATCAGTACTAGAGATGGCCGAAACTGATGAGTTTCGGACCCATAGAAGTCTATGGGGAAAAAAAATTCAAAAATTTCTATCAATTTTAAGGATTAAATAGTAATAGTAGGTTAAGTAAATAACACAGGGACCTTGGGAATGGTCTGGGGAACCCGTAAATATAACCAAAACTCATTTAAAACTATCTTTCCTCACGATCAGGCTGTTTTCGAGCTTTCACGTTCGATTTTCGAGGGTTACCGAAACCGAAAAACACTTTCGAGGGTTATCGATATTACAAATACGAGGGTTACCGAAATCGAACTATACCATCGAGGGTTACCGAAATCGATCTATACTTTCAAGGGTTACTGAAAGCGATCGTTACGTTCGAGGGTTAGCGACGTTCTAAATTCAACAGCTGTTAGAATCGATCTTTCCTTACGAGGGTTACCGAAATCGATCTGTACTTCTGAGGGTTACCGAGATCGACCGCTGCTTTCGCGGGTTCACGAAACTGCACTTTCGAAGGTTAACGAAATCTGCTTCTGTTTTCGAGGGTTACCAAAACCAGGACCTTCCTCTTTTGGAGATTACCGAAATCGTTTTGTATTTTCGCGGATTACCGAAATCGGCAGTTCTGCTTTTGGAAATTACTTCCGGTTTTCGCCAGCTTGTTCCTGTTTATCCCACATCTAGATTACTGCTTCAAGATGCCCAGCCTGGAGTGGCAGCGCTTCATGGTGGCCTTCCTGGCCAGAAGCAATTATGATGGGATGCCGACTGGCACCCCACATATTAAGCGGTGCAGATTGCGCATTATGACACGTTTGCAGCGGAAGCTGCAAACGAAGTACGACGTGACCCAAACCATCTTCTAGCTGCAGTGGAGATGGTCTGGCAGAGGGCCAGCTATGTCGCGGACATAGCCAACAGAGCGCAAGGCAAGTATCAATGTTTTAGCCATTTATTTCTGCTTTGATTGTTATATAAAAAGTTTATATAAAATATTAGCTCATTTATTTGTACTTTTTTGTAAACCACATAAATAATTGTCAGAGAAGCTTTTGTTTTTTTACAAGTTTATATTTGTGTAAAGCACTTCATATTACCGATAACCACATTTCAAACCGCCGCTAACATTAGAGGGACCTTATTAATGTTAGTTAGGGCTAGGCCACACTAGTGCGTTTTTCGCACGTTTGCGCACGTGTTTCGCGTTTGCGCCCGCGCTAAAATGGAAATCGCGGGAACGCGATTTGCGATGCACATGCGATTGCACATCCATTCGCGTTTTGGTAATGCGTGCGTTCACCATTTTTGGTGCGGTAACGCATGCGTTTCCATAACGCAAAAAGGCTAAAACGTATGCGCAAAACACGTATGCGATAACGCTCGCGATTTTGTGCGCGATTCCTGTGCGTTGCAGTGTGGCCTCACCCTTAGTGTTAGTGAATAAACTGGTGGGGCGTTAAAAAGCCCAACAAAGCTGTCACTACCGACATATTAATTGATTTTTTTTATATAATCTTACAGAAGAGGAAGATACAGGGACAGAGGACTCTGCCCCATCCTCTCCTCATCCTGCTTCTCCTCCTCCTCCTCATCTGGCACCACCACAAGGCAAGTTTCACAGTTTTAGCCATTTTTTGAGGCCACAATGCATCGCATTGAAGCGTGCATACAATTCCAGTGCATTGTCTCGTATTGTTGATGTGATGTTGATAATTTCCATTATGGATGTGCAATCGCAGGAATTTTTGCATTTCCGTAATTTCCACAATATTTAAAATCGCAGGTGTAAATGTTAAAAAACGCGTTAATGTAGCCTAGCCCCGTTTGTTATATAAAATTTTATCACTTTTATTTACATAAATAATTGTCAAAGAAAGTTTTTGTTTTATAGTTTAAATTTGTGTAAAGCACTTCTTATTAACTATTAATGTTAATATGTTAGTTAATGTAATTTAGTGGCGTGTTAACAAGTGCGGTAAAGCTGTCGCTACCATCATGAATCACCATTAATGTATTTTATTTTTTATATGATCTTACAGAAATGGAAGCTGCCCCCACTGCTCCGCCTCCTATCCCAGCACCACCCACTGTGGACGAGCGGCTGGCCAGGATGGAGAGGGCCATGACGGAAATGTCCCGCAAAGTTCCCCGGATGGAGAGGGAGATTTATTTCCTTAAAAGGAAAATTTAATTTTTTTTTTTGTTGTTTGTTTGTAAATAGTTATTTTTATATTTTTATATATATATATATATATATATATATATATATATATATTTTATATATATACTAAAAAAATGTAAACTTTAAAAATGTTGTCTTTATAATTTACTGCACACATACATCACACAGTTTTCATTGTTTAGAGGAAAGTGGGTGATGGGGTACCATTTTTTACAGCACCACAGAGTACAGGAGGAGGCCCAGTGTAGTACAGGAGCAGGCTAAGTGTAGTACAGGATCAGGCCCAGTGTAGTACAGGAGCAGGCCCAGTGTAGTACAGGATCAGGCCCAGTGTAGAACAGGAGCATGCCCAGTGTAGTACAGGATCAGGCCCAGTGTAGTACAGGAGCAGGCCCAGTGTAGTACAGGAGCAGGCCCAGTGTAGTACAGGAGCAGGCCCAGTGTAGTAACAGGAGCAGGCCCAGTGTAGTACAGGAGCAGGCCCAGTGTAGTACAGGAGCAGGCCCACTGTAGTTTGTTACTATTGTTGCTGAGACAGGCAGGCTTTGCCTTGGTAGAATGACCCAATACCTTAAGTAGCAACTCTCCCTCAGGGTATTCATAGTGCTGAAGTGGCTCCCTCCTAGCATGCCTCAGTACATCCTGCAGGCCAGGGTACTTGCTAAGGAACCGCTGGACAACCAGGTTAAGAACATGGGCCAGGCAAGGAATGTGTGTGACTTTGCCGAAGCGAAGGGCAGAGATGATATTAGTGGCATTGTCACACACAACCTTGCCTACTGAGAGGTGGCGGGGGGTCAGCCACCTCTCAGCTTGCCCTTGCAGTGCTGCCAGCAACTCTGGCCCAGCAACTATGGCTCCTATCACCAAGGCACAGAAGCTGCAAAACTGCATGGCACCTTCTCACCTGGCAGGAAGAATAGGCTCTAGGGGGGCACAGGGCTGTCCGAGAGGAGGACTCACCAGATGAGGAGGAGGTGGTGGAGACAATACGTGGTGACCCACTGGGCTGTAAAAGACAGATACCGCCCCTGGCCATACTTGCTGGACCACAAGTCCATAGTAAGGTGGACACACTTGCCCACACTGTGGTCCAGCGAAGCAGCTATATTGCCCTGCAGGTGGTCGTGCAGGGCTGGTACTGCCTTCTTGGCAAAGTAATTACGGCCAGGGACTTGCCACTGTGGTGTGCCAATAGCCACAAACTCTCTGAACGCTACACTGTCTACCAGGCTGAATGGTAGCAGCTGCACCGCCAGAAGTTTTGCTAAGCCGGCAGTGAGACGCTGTGCTTGGGAGTGACTGGGGGATAGCTTCTGTCTCCATTCCAATAACTGGGGAAGAGAGACCTGCCTTTTAGTGCACGAACCAGCAGCTGTGTCAAGGCGCCTCTTAACGCCGCCTCATTGGGCCAAAGGCTGTCTCTCCTCCGTAACTTCCACTGGTGAAGCATCTGATGGAGATGGAGGGGGAGAAGTGGTGGCTCCTTGGGCATGAGGAAGGGATTGTGCAGGTGCCTGTACATTCTTTGTATGTTGCTCCCACCAAGCTCTGTAGTGCAGCACCATATGCTTCCTCATAGATGTCATGCCCAAGTTAGAGGTGGTCTTCCCACTGCTAACACGTTGCAGGCACAGACTGCACACTGCAACCGTGGCATCACCTGGAGCCAAGGTGAAAAATTCCCACACTGCTGAGCCACTGGCCCGCCTTGGAGCAGAGGTCACCTGCTGTTGTGGAGCACTGGCACCAGATGCTAATGGTGTCCTGTCTCTACGCGCAGTACTAGGTGCGCTGCTGCCTCTACCCCTGACCCCAGTCCTGCCTCTGGGTTCAGGTTCGTGCTCATGCTCTGAGCGCTCTCCCTCAGACACACTCTCCTGCTCCTCCTCTCCCACTTGTGGCACCAATGAACGGTCCGTGACATCATCGTCCATGATCACCTCCTCATCACTGGAGGCTGTGTCACTAAAATGAGCAGCTTCAGCTGGAACCTCACCCCCTATATTAGTTCCCTGGCTGCTATCTCTGGACTGCTGCATGATAAGCTCAGCCTCCTGTCCCCCTGTGCACTGAACACTTTCTTCCTCTGCCACAGGCGTCAGGAAGGACTGTGTGTCAGTGCAAAGCTCCTCCTCGACCACACTAGCGCCACACATGGTGTGGGAAAACATTTTTCTCTGACTCCTCCTCCGGATCGACAAAGGTTTGGACCATGTGGTCAATAAACTCCTGATAGACAGGAACAGGGTCCATGCCCACAGTAGGAGCCACAGGGGAGGGAGGGGCAGGCACATTATCAGTGGTGGCAGCTCGGCTGTCCTGTACCTGTGAGGATATGGAAGGGGAAGGCTGGGGAAGGCTGCCTTCCTTGATCAGGTTTGATAGCCCTAGCCCGGCTACCCCAGAACATATCAGGCAATGTTGCCCTGACCTGTGAAGGGCCAGGTGGCTCCTGCCCAGCAGCAGCAGACTGCATGGGCCCACCTCTGCCTCTAACATCACGTGCAGAGACACTTCTTCCTCTTCCTCTGCCGCTGCCTCGTCCTCTTGCCCTGCCTGGCATTTTGCTCTCCCTATATATCTGTATATATATATACTGTATACTGTATACAATAATACAGACAGAGAGAAATAAAACACACAAAGCCCTCTAAAAGGACTCACAGAAAATTGTCCAAAGGACTTAAAAGGATGGGTTAGTCCTTAAAAGGACATTTGGTTTCACAGTAGTCCTTAAAAGGACTTTTGGTTTCACAGTAGTCCTTAAAAGGACTTTTGGTTTTATCAATGTGTGAACACAGGGGGGGATAACAGCAAGTGTTAACCCACCACACTAAAATCCACACAATCAAAGCTCAAGTTCGATCAAAAAATGAAAAAATCTCTCCAAACTCCAACACTATCAGCTCACCGACTAAACTCTCCAACACACTGACAAAATGGTGTCTGAAAGGTTGCCTTTTATACCCAGGGGGGCAACCTGGTTGGTGAATTTAGGTCATGTGGCAGAGTCATTTCCATAAATTCGATGATTATTGCATTTTCGATTTCATTTTCGATAATCATATACTTTCGATTTCGATAATCATCTACTTTCGATTTCGATAATCATCTACTTTCGATTTCGATAATTATCGATTTTACGATAAAAATCAAAAACTCGGAAAATTCAAGTTTAGAAAAATCCGGGAGTTCCGAAAGTTTCGTCGGGACTTCGAAACCGCCAGGTTCGAATCGAAACTGGGTTCTATTAGAACCCAAAGTACATCTCTAATCAGTACATGTAGAATCTTTATCAACACAACAAGTATGTGTAAACAATCTGATACTCTATTTCAACAACCTCACAATCAGTATATCCCACATAAAGTGCATAGTATAAACATAGTTAAAAACCCATCCTCCTTTTAAAAACCATTACACCTTAATAATATATATACCGGTATATATAAAAGGTAAGGGACAACAAGCCCTTCCCTGTTTTTATATGATATGCAGATAAACATAATCAAATAAGTATACACATCCATAAAAATTCAAAGTATAATAAACAAACTGACAGACCACTCCTAAGATAGGTCAGTAATGTATAAGTGTAAGATAGAGGGAGCACATTAAAAGATTGAATGAACGCCAGACGTGTTTTGGCCCAATGGAAGCATGGCAATGATGTCAGCAGTCTGCACCATAGTACATATTTGGCGCCATTCCCGATTATGCGGCTCACATCTACGGGTACGTATGTAACCATACAGAATTGAGGCATCGGATCAAAGTGGTCCAAGGTGGTAGGACTCCACAATTGAATGAAAGGCATGTCATGTTTTCAATATAAATTCAAAAACCTTACATATACGGCCATACCCTCTGTTGCACATTGAATCAAGGGTTCATTCCCAGATATGTCAATCCATCATCATAATCCATCCAAAGTCTATTTAGACATACAAGACATATTAACAGTATATCATAAGGGACACAGGTTATGAAAACATCTGCAAATCTATTTTCAAGCCTGATGGAGACATTAGCAGATAGATCCAGCAGGCTTCTTTTTTCAAAAGTATCTCCCGTATGTTGCCTCCCCCCTGCCTTTTTGATATTGGATAAATGTGAGGATAGTCGCTTCTTTAGTTTTTGGGTTGTAGAGGGCATGTACTAGACAGTATATATATATATATATGGTAGTCAGTCGCCCGAGTCAGTCTGAATGTGAGGCGTGTAGCCTTTCACCTTGGGGAACCTAGACTGCATTGAGCTAGCTGCTGGTTTCTTGGTGTTCCGTGATCGTTATATTGCATCTTTGTATCTCTATACAGGTTTATATTGATCTTTTGTTAACTGTAGCTATTTTGTACTTGTGGAGTGTGATTTGATGTTTTTACTTGTATCAATATGTATTTATCTGTGCTATTCACATACCAATATTGTATCTATACACCTGTGCATGACGTCTGAGGGGTTGGAACGTGGTAGGGTTAGGGAGGGGGAGGGCACTTGTCTATTTAGGGAATCACAATACTAAGATGAAGTATCCTGATGACAGCCGCGTGTTACGGCTGAAACGCGTAGAAGTTTTACTATGAATAAAAGTTTATTTTAAAAGTCCAGCGGAGTGCCTCATACATCTCTATATCCTACATACAACGGAGAGCACCCGGGCAGAGAAGTTTTGAGTATGAGCAGGAGTGCGGACGGACGCTTTTGGTGATGGGAAGACTAATAAACCCTTGGCTAAACATTTTTTGGAACTTGGACATAACTTGGGGCCGCTTCTATTTAATCTATTTATTAATGATTTGGAAGTGGGTATTGTCAGCAAGGTTTCTGTGTTTGCTGACGACACAAAACTTTGTCGACCATTAAAAACTTCAGAGGATGTGCAATCGTTGCAAGGGGATCTAGATAGATTATCACATTGGGCTGCTAAGTGGCAGATGAAATTCAATGTTGATAAATGTAAGGTGATGCATTTTGGACTTAAAAATACTTGTGCTACTTATACAATAAATGGCTCTGTGTTAAGTGAATCCGTGTTGGAAAGGGATCTTGGAGTTTTGGTGGATAACAAACTTAAAGGTAGCAAGCAGTGCCAGGCGGCAACAGCCAGAGCCAGCATGGTATTGTCTTGTATAAAGCGAGGTATGGATTCAAGGGAGGAAAATGTAATTCTCCCTCTTTACAAAGCATTGGTAAGGCCTCATTTGGAATATGCAGTGCAATTTTGGAATCCTGTGTACAAAAAGGACATCTTTGAAATGGAAAGGGTTCAGAGAAGGGCAACTAAATTAATAAGGGGATTGGGGGAGCTTGAATATGAAGAGAGACTGGAAAAGTTACAATTATGTACGCTGGAGAAAAGGCGCTTGCGTGGGGATATGATTACTGTGTATAAATATATTAACGGGCCATACAATAAACTATCTGGGGCATTGTTCACCAAGAGAACATGTCAAAGGACACGAGGACATCCCTTAAGACTTGAAGAAAAAAGGTTTAGGCTTCAAGCTCGGAAAGGGTTTTTCACTGTGAGAACGGTAAGGCTGTGGAACTGTCTTCCAGTGGACGTTGTAATGGCAGGTTCATTGGTCAGTTTCAAAAAAAAGCTGGATGAGTTTCTGCAAACAAGGAATGTTGCAAGTTACTGGTATTGATACATAAAGTAGAGTTGATCCAGGGAAATTTCCGATTGCCACTTGGAGTCAGGAAGGAATTTTTTCCCCCTTCATAAATTTGGTGGGGGTTTTTTGCCTTCCTCTGGATCAACAGTTAGGCAGGAAATGAGGATATTGCTAGATGGGTTGGACTGGATGGACGTATGTCTTTATTCAACCTCAAATACTATACTATACTATACTAACATCTTTGAAATGGAAAGGGTTCAGAGAAGGGCAACTAAATTAATAAGGGGATTGGGGGAGCTTGAATATGAAGAGAGACTGGAAAAGTTACAATTATGTACGCTGGAGAAAAGGCGCTTGCGTGGGGATATGATTACTGTGTATAAATACATTAACGGGCCATACAATAAACTATCTGGGGCATTGTTCACCAATAGAACATGTCAAAGGACACGAGGACATCCCTTAAGACTTGAAGAAAAAAGGTTTAGGCTTCAAGCTCGGAAAGGGTTTTTCACTGTGAGAACGGTAAAGCTATGGAACTGTCTTCCAGTGGACGTTGTAATGGCAGGTTCATTGGTCAGTTTCAAAAAAAAGCTGGATGAGTTTCTGCAAACAAGGAATGTTGCAAGTTACTGGTATTGATACATAAAGTAGAGTTGATCCAGGGAAATTTCCGATTGCCACTTGGAGTCAGGAAGGAATTTTTTCCCCCTTCATAAATTTGGTGGGGGTTTTTTGCCTTCCTCTGGATCAACAGTTAGGCAGGAAATGAGGATATTGCTAGATGGGTTGGACTGGATGGACGTATGTCTTTATTCAACCTCCAATACTATACTATAACATTGCTACATTTAAATATCAAGCTATTGATCATGTGCCAATACCACGACATGGAGGAGACAGATCCAAAATCTTACTCCAACGGGAAACATTTTGGATTAGGACTTTAAATACAGTCAATCCATATGGACTGAATGAAAATATTTCATATAGATGTTTTTTAAGTGAACGTTAATTCTGAGCATAGGTCACTTATAGCCATTATGGTCCACTATGTTCTGAGATGATTGAGATAATAATTTGTTTTAGTAATTTTAATATTAGATACATTGGAGTACTCAGCACATAGTGTAATTTATTTATTTATATATTTAATCTTTACATTGTTCATTTTATCATATTTAGCACTTTATAACTATGTGCACTATATATATATATATATAAGCACTCATATGAGATATATGTGGTTAGTCCACTGGTTATTATATGTGGTGATGAAATGTATGTGATTGTCCCTAGGTCTATCCTATTTTTTAAAAAGATTATTCTGCTGTTGTGCACCTGCATATTTCTTACAGCTTTTTAACAGTCTCTGCGGATAGTCCCTTTGGGCGAATCTATGTTCCAAATTTTAGTTGCTGAATTATAACCATTGTTGCTTGTACAATACCTGTGAATTCGCAGGAATTGTCCCTTAGCAGGGCCTTTAGGATGAGCCTTCTCAAAATGGAATAATGTATTTGAGGATCTCGGCTTCCTATATGCTTTGTCATTAGGCATCCTGCCTTCTTTATAACTGTCAAATCCAAAAATGTATATTCCTTTTTAAGTGTTCAATAATTTTTCATTATTTTTCGTAAAAGTTGTGGTATGAATAATATTACAGATATGAACAGTTAACTTTTAGACTCCACTGTGATGGGTTTGCCCCTATATGGATCTTGGCCACCAACATTAAGTATTGTACCCATCTATTTTCGTGGGTGCTTAGTTTTGGTGTAGAGTTTCCAAGGAGAGCAGCCTCCAGGGTTTTTGGTATTTTGGTTGCTGTTAGGTTAGATATGATTGCAAATAGATTGTTCCAGTATTGTTGTGTCTCCGGACATGTCCACCAAATGTGGTAAAAGGTTCCCTTTTGTCCACAGTTCCTGAAACATATGTCCCGGATATGTGGGTACATTTTGTGGATTTTGTCTGGGGTTCTATATGCTCTATATAGAACTTTCATTGCAGTTTCTCTTAATAAAATGTTAAGATGTTTTTCAAATGTAGTTAACCATTGGTTTTCTGTTCTTATATTGGGGAGGTCCTGTTCCCATTGTTTTATAAATTTGTAATCCGTAGGCTCTATTTGTGGTGGGAGATGTTTGTATATAGTTGAGATAAATCCTTTTTTAGATGGGTGATGGAGGCACCACTGTTCCATTATAGTTAATGTAGGTACAGTTTTTGTTGGGAATATGGATATAGCATAGTGGCCAATTTGTTTATATATAGATAGTAACATTTGTGTGATTGTTTGTTGGCGTAAAATTTATTGTAGAGGTGTTGTTTCTCCCCTTTTGAGGTAGTGATAGATAAAAGTGCCTCTTCAGTAGAATAATTTGATTAGCCTTGATCCATGTAAACCTGGTTGGAATGATGGATTGCTTTCTATTGGGAGTAGCGGTGAAGGTTGGTTTTTTAGATGAGGGGATTTTTTCAGTACATCGCTCCATAGTTTTAGGGTATGTTTGGTAGTTGAGCTCATTCCTTGGTTTATTTTTTTCTCTGGGTTGTTTGACCAGGTTAAGGCTGGTAGTGAGGTTGGGTAGCTGAGAGCATTTTCCAATTGTACCCATTTCGGCACATCTGTGGGGTTGTGCCAAGTGGGTATGGCATTTAGTTGTGCTGCTTGGTAGTATAGGTGGAGGTCCGGAACTGCCATTCCACCTCTTGCTTTTGTTTGATGTAAATATAGCTTGTTTACCCTGGGTGTTTTATAGGACCATATGAATTGTGATATAGTTTTTTGCAGGGGAAGTAGAGATTGTTTGGATACAGTTAATGGTAGACATCTGAACATATATAAAATCTTAGGTAATACAACCATTTTCACAGCATTTATCCGGCCCATCCATGATATTTATAATTTATGCCAGTTTTCTAATTTGTTTATTAACATTTTTATTAGTGGGTGGTAGTTAGCTATAGATAAGTTTTGCCATTCTGGTGTAATATGAATTCCTAGGTATGGTAGTTTCTTTCTGTTTTTGTTTAGTTGGAAATTGGTTTCTATTATTTGCTTTTGATAATCGTCTGTATTTAAATACAGTATTTCTGGGTTTTTTGTATTTAGCTTTAATCCTGTTAATGGTGAGGCAGAATTCAATGCTGCAAATAGACTGGATAATGACGATACTGGGTGTGATAACATTAGTAGCATATCATCTGCAAATAGGCAGACTCTGTATTTGGTGCCCATGACTCGTATTCCGGTTAGTCCTGTGTGCTCTCGTAACATCTGTGATATTGGTTCTATTATGAGGACAAATCCTGGGGACGGGACACCCCTGTTTTGTTCCCCTTTGTACTGTTATGGGTCTTGGTGAGTATGTGGGTAATTTGAGAAATGCCTGTGGGGAGTTATAGTATATTTGTAGGATATTTAAAAATGGGAGTGGAAATTTATATTTTTCTAGGACTGCAAATAAATACTTCCAGCAGATGCTATCAAATGCTTTTTCGATGTCGAGGGACAGCAGGCAGCCTTTCAGTTTGTTCCTTGTCGCTTGGTCGATGATGTTACCCTTCTTATATTATCATCCACCTGCCGCCCCCCGACAAAGCTGACTTGGTCAGCATTGATCAGTTCTGGGAGAATTCCTTTTAATCTGTCTGCCATTATTTTGGCTATTATTTTTATATCCTGGTTTAATAAGGATATTGGTCTGTAATTTGAGACCATTAGTGGGTTTTTGCCTGGTTTTTCTAAGACTGTTATTGAGGCTTGGAAGATTTCTGTGGCATGTTTTTTTTTTCCATCATGTGATCTGCTAATCGTTTGATATGTGGTATAAATATTTCTTGGAATTTTTTATAATAGATGCCTGACAGTCCATCAGGGCCTGGGGCTTTGTGTGCTGGCAGGGTTTTGATAACTCTTTGGATTTCTTCCAGTGAAATAGGCTTGGATAGAATCTAGGTCATTTGGGGTGTTAATATGTGTAGGGAAAGGGAATTTAAAAGGTTCTTAATTTTGTTTGCTGAATCAGGAAGGTTGGTGTCTGTATATAGATTTGTATAGAAAGAGTGGAATGATTCATATATTTTAGATTGATCGGTTGTTGTTGTGCCATTTGGGATTCTTCATTTTTTCACTGAACCTGGGGTTTTCTGGCCTTTGAGAAGTCTTGCCAGAGGTGTTTCTGGTTTATTCCATTTGGAATATATTTGCATTTTTGACCATCTTAATTTTTTTTCTACCTGTGTGGATAGAAAGGGTTGCATTTGTTGTTTTTTGTTTTTTAATTGGAATAGGATGATTGGGGTGTTTGTGGCTGAGTGCTGGTTGGTTAGTGTATGTATCTCTTTTTTCATTTGGTTGAGTTGTTGTAGGTATGCTTTTTTTTCTTTGGTTGCTAGTTTTATGATGATACCCCTTATATAAGCCTTATGCGCCATCCATTGCCCTTGTGGGGTTTTGTCTGGGTTGTTGTTTATTCCTTTAGATTGTTTGCTATTTCATCTTTAATTTGTTTTATTGATAACAGAGATATATAAATATATTCCCTGTTATTTAAATGCTGTTCTCACCTTACATCTGTTACATTTAGATTTAACAGTTTATTTGCGATTTTTTCGTAAGCTTGATGTTTGTTTGTGATACCAGACAAGTAGGACCTGTCTCACCTGGGATCTATAGGGACTATATCTATCTATCTATAGGGATTAAAATCTCCCGTAATAATCAATTCACCTTGACTGATTTGGTGCAGTTTTTGCCAGATTGTAGTTGTGAAATTTTGTTTGGTTTGTATTGGGAGCATATATGTTGGTTAGTGTATAGTTTCTTGTCTATATTGCATATTATGATTTGGACACTTCCTTCCTGATCTTCCCATATTGATTGTATTTCTATTTGGAGTGAATTGTGGAAGAACGTGATTTTTTGTTTTTTTTTTTGTGGGGCCTGATGTAGTGTAAAATCTGTGGTAGTGTGAGTTCAGGTATCTTGGGGTTGATGTTTTTGGGAAGTGAGATTCTTGTATAAAAATGATGTCTGGGTGTAGGGTTTTGTATTGTGTAAATGCTTTTGTTTTTTTGTTTGGGGAATTGAAGCCTCGTACATTATGGGTGATGTATTTTAGTGTTGTTCCATTCAGGGACCGTCCATATCATCTGGCATCTGCCATGGTATACATAGTTTTATATTCTTGCACATATTATCTACAACATATAGCATATGCATAAGTTCCCTTTGGGTTGGGGTGGATGGATTTTTTGTTTTTTTAGTCACCCGTTCAATCCACCACCTCAGAATAGTGGAGCCTTTAAAAACGTATTTATGATAACAGTTAACATGTTTAATTATTAAAACATTGGGGATAAAAAATAGGTTCATAAAAGGGTAATAATAGAGGTGGTTATTTTCGATAAACATTATGGGAAGGATTATTTCCTCCTGGGTATGAGGGTCCTTTCTAACGGGGAGCTCTTTTTCCCTTCTCGGGGACAGTTTTGGGTTTATTTATTTCCAAGACGGAAATGAGGTGGGGTAAACAGTGAGATTTTATGTAGTTAGCTTTTACGTTTGTAAATTATAAGAAAGATATAATGTTTGTATATAGTTTGTAGATTATACTTCACCCTTCCTCCTCGAAAAGGTCCCTGGGTTTTCTGGGTGTGCGTTTTTCTTTTGGGGAAATTATGGTCCATTCTCTCTGGAGTCTTTTCCTTGGGGTGCGGGTGTCCGATTGAGGTATTGTGACTTCTATCGGTAGAGATGGTGATTCCAGGATTTGAATTCCTTCTGCAAGGGAGTTTATGACATGCTGTGAGTTTCGGTGAGTGAATTGGAGCTTAAAGGGGTTTTTATGTTTGCTTTTGTTAGTGTTGAAGTGATGGATTTCAAGTTTCTCCTTCGGTTCGTTTTGGTTCGAGTTGTAGTATGGCGGGTATCGTTTCCATAGGGTTTGTGTATGATTCTGGGATTCCCCTGAAACGGGTGTTTTCCCTGTGGGAGCGGTTTTCCATGTCTTCCAAAGCATTTTGGAGTTTTTGTGTTTGGGCGTTGAGGTATGGGATTTCCTCTTGGTTTGCCTGTATGGCATCCACATGGTTGTCGCAGCGTTTCTCTAGGTCATGTAGGCGGTTTACGATTTCTAATATGTCGGTTCTTAATGGGCCCACTGCGCCTGTCAGCTCCTGTTTCATTATGGACCTGAGGTTGTGCTATCTGAAGGTTTGGGCCTAGCGGCCTTTTCCGCAAGCACGGGTCCCTTCATTGGTTGCTGCATGGTCAATCTTTGAAAGATTTGGAAATTCTTGGATTTGTGGAAGTTTTGACCCTTCATCCGAGTTGTCGGTGATGTATGCAAGGTTGCTTTTTTGCGTCTTGGGTGTGTGTCTTATAAGCTTTAAATTTGGATTGTCTGCGGGAGGGTAGAGGAGACTAGAATCATGCATCCGCCATGTTCTGCTGCTCGCGAGCACGAGCCATGCCATAGAAAGAATACACTGTATCTTACCCAGAAATCCACCTGCAGGGCTAGGGGAGCCATGGCATTACCAAGTGCAACTTCCCTCTCCCACCAACCTAAGAACAGGTGCATACTTGGCACCCATGGCAGTCCCCTTCACTTGCAGGTAGTACTTACGTTCAAGAAACTGTGTAATGGTTTTTAAAAGGGGGATGTGTTTTTAACTATGTTTGTACTATACACTTTATGTGGGATATTACGATTATGGGGTTTTGGAATAAAGTATCAGATTGTTTACACATTCTTGTTGTGTTGCCCATTTATATTCCTAGTGGGGGTGCACCACGTGTATGCATATTTAAAATATTTTGGACAATCTAGCATCTCGTGCCAAACACAGTCTGGTTTTTCTCATGTAGAATCTTTATCTTTTGCTCAAATCCAAAAAAAAAAAGTAAGCCTGGGAAACCTGTGTCCCAATCTTCTGTTTGTTTCCTAACCTTGCACTTTAGCAGTGAGCCAATCAACTGTGATTACAGGTCATCTGTGCATAGAGACAGTGAATCCTGTGGTCGGGGGGTGTGGCTCTTGGAAGCCTACATGGGCTATGAATTGTACTGGCAACATCATGGAAGCCTTCTCTGTTACAGAATTTATTACTTACATGTACTTAATGCAACGTAATAGGGAAGAATCTTTCAATGTATAGGTGTTCTGGGGAAAAAAGCTTTCAAATTAAGATTAAAAAAATAAGTTTAGTTCTCCCTTAAGTGTTTTAACATTTAATTGAGGACAACAATGAAGCCATAAGTTCCTAATTTTGGAACTGTGCTGAGCATTGACTTTGCTTAACTTGGATCAACACTATTATAGACACTAAATTATACATGGCCATACTTTCTACAATATGTATAGGGTGTTCCATCTGTTATAAATCTTTGAATCATGCTTTTAATCTGTATATATATTTATGTGGGTCTTAAAGGGAATGATTAAATAATAACAGTGGGGAGTATGTGAATTGTTTTTTTAGGTATACTCACATGGGACTGTGTATCACAATTAAAGTTTTTTTATATGCAGCAGAGCCCAATGCATATGGTGTGATCTGTAAATTAGATACTAAATAAGGAATGCTGTGCTGAAGTGCTAAAAAATGGGGAACTTTTTAAGGTCTGTCTTCTGTCTTTGGGCTTATACAATAAGTTGCTAGTTGTATTATTACCCCTGGTAACTGGCACAGTTTTTTGCTTTTGTTCACACAAGCAAAATACAAAATATATATAGAACAAAAGTCACAAATGACTCACCACCTTGCAATGCCCTGGTGCTACTCCGTACACATCCACCATAGAATCCAATAAAGAGCACTCAAAGGGACTTCCATAAATAAACAAATCCAAATCCAAAGTTTGTTGTGCCTCAACGCGTTTTCGCCCACGGGCCATTATCAGAGGTTTTCCAATACCTTTTATACAACACCCATAACTCCTCCCCCACGTGTCTGAACCAATCCATTCACCTTACATAGCAAAAATGACATTAATGTGCAAAATACAGGAATAAAATGCATATATCCATAAAAACATTACTATAAGGATGCTTAAAATAGTGTCACGATACAATAATATATAGACAATATAAAATAAATAGTGCTAACATAGTGATACAAATTTCCCACCAAAAAAACACACATTCATAAAATAAGGTATACTTGCAGTCGCAACTATGTATACTCTATGAGTTAATCCAGCTGACTATATTCAGGATCACCTACGTCCTCCATTCGGCACCACGAGGATCTGCAATATCTGTTTACACCGATCCGGTGCTTCTATGTCCATCCCCTCTACGTCATACCGGGGGCATGGTTATCATCTACTCTATTCAGGCAATTCTTACCGAGGAGGTAGTTTACCACGATTATTCAGGGACATAGAATTCTTATCCTGTCATCTACAGCTGTCAGCCATCCACCTCACCCACTAAGGAGCATATCCTGGATGCCGCCTAAGTCCTATGTTTCTGCGCCAGTATAGCATTTCCCCCACTCTCTCACTAGGGGGTATGGCTACAGATCGGGACTCCTATCTAGGCTCACCACAGTAACTTTTATCTATTATAATGTAGCTCCCATGCTAATGAAGGAGGATAGAGGGCGATATAGCAGACTGTTATACTGTTATCCTATAGGAAAAAAAACTGTCATAGACAGAGAACGTATCCTTATTGCAACAACCAAGTATCACATAATTAAAAACATATTCTAATCATAAACATATAAATAAAAATAACCAAAACAGATATTATGTTTAAGCCATATAGGGTTATTCATCATTCCTATATTACTGACACATATAGTTAACCAAAAATAGGATAAATACTATAAGATATTATATGGATCCTATCAAGGTTCCATTATTTTACAGGATGTTTCACAATATATTACAGAAAGCATGACAGGGAACATATTTCATTAATACCCCTAGGTGCCAGGGTATCAAGTTTCCTTATCCACACAACCTCCCGTCTAAGTAACATGGTATCATGATCCAACCCTGAACAAGGGGGGATATGATCAATGGCCATCCATAGTGTTTGGCATCCTTGTTTGCTCCAATGTTTCTAATGGTCGTTCTATGGTTAGCCATCCTTTCGCGTATAGTGGTACTTGTTTTCCCAACGTAATATAATCCGCATGGGCAGATGATGATTTATATATATCAAATTTGCTCAGGCAATTTAACTTATGTCTAATATTAAACATTTTACCAGAATGTGGGTGTGGGAAGTCGGTGCCTGATATCATAGAGTCTCATGTCACAAATCCCAGGCATTAAAAGCATTCATTTTTCTTGGATAACCACATCTCTTTATTGGCAGGAGATTTTTTCTGCAAATCTGTTTTTACTAATAGATTATGGAGATTCTGTCCTCTTCTATATATGAAACCTAGTCTTTATTGGCGATAACCAATCCAGGTTCACTTTGTATACCTCCCAATGTGTTTTTACACTATGTTGGATTATTTTGCTAGCTGGAGTATATTCCATATTGTGTATTACACCATCCTCCCAGGGAGCCTTTTCCCTCACCATTTGGGATACCTCCATGTCCCGTATCTTTCGTGCCCTATCCAATTGTTCATCCAGCAGCCGTTTTATATATCCTCTTTCTATAAAGCATTGAAACATTTCAGATAGTTGGACCTCAACTAAATCCCTCTCCGAGTTGTTTCTCAGTACACGGAGGAATTGAGCACATGGTATAGATCTAATTTGGTTGGGTGGATGTGCACTGGTGGCATATAGGAGTGTGTTGCGGACAGTAGGTTTCCTAAATAAGGAAGTACCTAATCCATATCTTTAGATCCAGAAACTCAGCCATTTCCAATCTGCATGCGTAGCCAGCTATTGGTGCATCCAGGCCATTGATATGATCTATAAACGATTCAGCACTCGTATGTTCCTTTCCATATAATGAATAAGTGATAAAATCTCCATTTTTTGTGAAAAGTAAATTTGATCCCCCCAATACCCCAGCCTCAATTAAAGTTTTTGGCAATTTGGTGAGAAGGGACATTGTCTCTATACATCACTCTAATCTGACAAAGGAGGAATATAAAGCCATTCAGACATTGAGTAATGATGATAGTATTGTATTCGCCCGGTGGACAAGGGTGGGGCAATTGTCCTTTTGGACAAGGAATTTACAGATCTGAACTCTTGTCACAACTTAATGATCATCAGGTATATGAAGTTTGGGAGGTGATACAAAGTGAACCTGAAATGGTATCTGCCAATAAAAGACTAGGTTTCACATATAGAAGAGGACAGAATGTAGTTATCCAAGAAAAATGGATGCTTTAAATGCCTGGGATGTTTGACATACAACTCTATATCAGGCACCGACTTCCCACACCCACATTCGACATAAGTTAAATTACCTGAGAAAATTTGATATATATATCATCATCTGCCCATGCGGATTATATTACATTGGGGAAAAAAGTACCACTATACGCGAAAGGATGGCTAACCATAGAATGACCATTAGAAACATTGGAGCAAACAGCAAAGTGGAAAGGGATGCCGAAAACTATGGGGAACAATCTGTGGCTAAACACTTTGCCCTAATGGGACACGGACTGGCCACCATGCGATGGATGGCCATTGATCATATCCCCTCTTGTTCATGTTACTTAGACAGGAGGTTGTGTGGATAAGGAAACTTGATACTCTGGCACCAGGGTATTAATGAAATATGTTCCCTGTCATATTTTCTATAATATATTGTGAAACAGCCTGTAAAATAATGGAACCTTTGATAGGATGCCATATAATTTCTTATAGGTATTTATCCTAATTTTTGGTTAACTATATGTGCCAGTAATACAGGAATGATGAATAACCCTATATGGCTTAAACATAATATCTGTTTTGGTTATTTTTATTTATATGTTTATGATTAGAATATGTTTTTAATTATGTGATACTTGGTTGTTGCAATATGGATACGTTCTCTGTCTATGACAGGTTTTTTTCCTATAGGATAACAGTATAACAGTCTGCTATATCGCCCCCTATCCTCCTTCATTAGCATGGGAGCTACATTATAATAGATAAAAGTTACTGTGGTGAGCCTAGACAGGAGTCCTGATCTGTAGCCATACCCCCCAGTGAGAGAGTGGGGGAAATGCTATACTGGCGCAGAAACATAGGACTCAGGCTGCATCCAGGATATGCTCCTTAGCGAGTGAGGTGGATGGCTGACAGGTGTCCTGTAGATGACGGGATAAGAATTCTATGTCCCTGAATAATCGTGGTAAACTACCTCCTCGGTAAGAATTGCCTGAATAGAGTAGATGATAACCACGCCCCCGGTATGATGTAGAGGGGATGGACATAGAAGCACCGGATCGGTGTAAACAGATATTGCAGATCCTCGTGGTGCCGAATGGAGGACGTAGGTGATCCTGAATATAGTGAGCTGGATTAACTCATAGAGTATACATAGTTGCAACTGCAAGTATACCTTATTTTATGAATGTGTGTTTTTTTGGTGGGGAATTTGTATCACTATGTTAGCACTATTTATTTTATATTGTCTATATATTATTGTATCATGACACTATTTTAAGCATCCTTATGGGAATGTTTTTATGGATGTATGCATTTTATTCCTGTATTTTGCACATTAATGTCATTTTTGCTATGTAAGGTGAATGGATTGGTTCAGACACGGGGGGGAGGAGTTATGGATGTTATATAAAAGGGTATTGGGAATAGTAGTTTTAGACCTTCTGATGATGGCCCTGTGGGCGGAAACGCGTTGAGGCACAATAAACTTTGGATTTGGATTTGTTTACTTATGGAAGTCCCTTTGAGTGCTCTTTATTGGTTCTATGTTATATATATATATATATATATATATATATATATATATATATATATATATATATATATATATTCTTTGTGGTTATACAGCACACCACTGCTTAAATCTCTTGTTGCTGGTGCTGGTTACTCACGGGGATTGCTCTCCACCCCAAAATGTACATGCAAAGGAAATAGTACCGCACACAGTTTCAATTTTGCTTCAATTTATTGTCCACATATATAATGCGACGTTTCGAGGATATACAACATACGCCTTGGTGTATATCCTCGAAACGTCGCATTATATATGTGGACAATAAATTGAAGCAAAATTGAAACTGTGTGCGGTACTATTTCCTTTGCATATATATATATATATATATGCTAAGATGCAGTCAAAGGCACTCACTTTAAGCCTGTATGGGTGTGTGTATGTTTTGTTATGTGTGGATATAGTGGATATAAAATATTTACACGGGTATATTTTAAACTGTTACTCAGACAGGATAAAAGCAAAGGATAAGCCTTCAAGTCTGAGAGTAGACCCTGGCAATCCTGGTATAGACCCAGGCAATCCTGGTTCAAACTAACTTAGTTTGGTTCAAACTAAACATGCTATGTTCATACTAATTAGTATTCACCACGGCAAGTGCCACATTTATAGCTGCTAATGTTATGACTTGGGAGCACAGTTTACTGATTAGCATTATAGAATACGGTGGGGTTAAAGGTACTAAATGCTCCCCGGAGTATAAAATGAAATAGAGCCTTCTTATAACAAAAGGTAGCACATCACCTAAGTTATAATATCATTGCCCTAATAATCAACATAATAAACATATAAACCCATTGACTTTTTTTTGCAAATTTTTGAATTTTCAAATTTTTTCAAAAAAGTATTGGCATTAACACTTTCAGGGCCAGCAGAGTACTACCTTTAACCCTTTCAGCATTGACATTATATACACAATGTACCTGATTTCCATGTCTCCTCCATTGAATTGTCCACTCCTCACACACTCTAGGTTCTAATTGGAGAGTTGGATGGAAGCAAGAAAGAGGCAGGGATAGGGATCTCATGGCTTCTAGTCACAGGGGCCACTGTTGTAAAGTCTGCAGCAGCTTTTACCTGGTATTTTAAAATTGTTCTCTGTACTATTAGCTGAGCTCATCCTCCCCCCTCCTTCCTTCACCTTCAGTTCATTTGCAACATTGTTTCCAAGTAGAGGGAGCTGAGTTCAGGCTCTCTACTCACTACAATGTTACAAATTACAGAAGAACAAGGAGAACAGTTCTCAAAGTAAAAGCTGACAGGGAGATTCTAGGGAGAACACTGTTTTAAGATAGACGCCCTAGCACTTTGCCCAGGTGGCCTATGCCTAAAAACGTCCGTGTGTATATAAGGACATTGTTAATATTGCTAATAAACCACCTCTTTTTTATATACAAGTATTTCACAGTCACTAAATTTTGTAAAGCTGTGTCCCACCCTCTACCCTCCCCTCCTCCATCTTCTAATGTGATGCGGGACACTGTGTGTGCTTTTACCCATTTACAAATATGTTTGCAGTGTATATGTTTTCAAGGACTGCGGCACCATGGTGAAAGTCCACTGGTGTGGAGCTCTGCTAATGGAGGTAGTAGGTGAACAGGTTATGGAGCACTAAAGTCAAAGAACATCGATTCGAACTTTCCATAATAATCAAAAAATCAATAATTATTAAAAGTTCGGAAGTTCAAATCTGGAATAGTTTGGGTCGGTTCGAACTGTTAAAGCTCATGTTCCAGTTCAAGGGTCTAGTCCATCTCATGAACTTCCTACTGTGCTTGTTTAGAAATTTCCCCCCTTAAAAATCCTGCTCTTGCCTTTTGTCTAATTTTGGCACCAATGTGAACCAAGACTGATGGGTCACTCCGAACCCTAACAACAGGTACGCAACACACTGCATGTAGGGTCTTGGCAGCAAATAACCCAATCCTGCTTTCTAATAATAGAGTCCCCTACAACTACAACCTGCCTAGCCTTCCTAGCCCTTGATTCCCCCCCCCCCCCACACACACACACACACACCTCCCTTGTATTAAAGATGCTGGTTCTCTGGGTGCTTAAGGGATGGCCTGCTCCATACATGCTACCTCTGAGCTGACCTCCTCTATTTCCTCACCCAAGATGGCAAATCTGTTGTGATGACTAGCACAGAGCTCCACACCGTCCCATTTTCCGCTGGATAGTCAAATTTTTCAGGTCTTTTCCCGCTATCCCGGCACCCCCTCTGTATTCCCCCGATGTCCCAGTGTCTGGTAATTGTGAAGACACCACTTCCACGGGTGATCTTACTTCCCCACCCTATCTGCTCCATTTCCACCCTCTAGTTTACTGGCCCTTGCCAGTACTTGCACTCCCAGGTTTGCCAAGTCCTGCAATGCTGTCAGTTTCCCCTTTAGATTCTGCACCTCAAATTCCAAATGGCCAACCCTCTAACATCTGACACAACTGCTGCTCCAAGATGTCATACATGTGCCAGGATGCACATTGTGTGACCCCAACAAAACTGTCCATTCTAGACAGTAATGCACAACAGATAAACAGCAATCTTCTTTTAAACCAGTCTTTATTCTAAACACTTCTCAATGCTCCAATGTCCCCCTTAAAAACAGACTATCTCTTTAAAACAGATAACACTTGCACAAGCTCTCACACTCTCTCTGTAAGCAGGTGTCAAATTCCAAGGGTGGTGCATTAGCCCGGAAACGCTGATTTGGGTAACAGGCATCCCAGGAGTGCCAATAAAGATGGTAAACGGCACCAAGCACGCAAGGTTACTGGGTAGCGGAAGGGAGTATACTGCAATGTTAGACAAGGGTCATTTGCAGAGTGTATAGTAGGTCATGCTGCAATAGGAGACCAGGAGCAGCAGGAAGGATATGGAAGGTAGCACTGCAACAGAAGACCGGAAGCAGCAGGAAGGATATGGAAGGTAGCACTGCAGCATGAGACTGGGAGCAGCTTAAAGGTTGTGGAAGGTAGATATAAAGATGGGATAGTATACATCCACACATTATAGAGTGCAACTAGTGACCAATAAATATAATGTACATAAAAAATAGAAGCCTAGTGCACATCCAATTCAAATTGCTTACATGCTTATTTCCTTCATGATTTTGCTTTTAAAAGCCTGCTATTCTATCTGGATAAATAAAAGCTCAATAACTTGGCCTTGGATATGGAAGGTAGTACTGCAGCAGGAGACCAGTTACAGCTGGAATGATATGGAAGTTATCACTGGATGAACAAAGAAAGGTAGACGGCAACAGGGACTCAAAACAGGCACAGCTAACACACAGGATACTGGCACAATGGCAGGATAACTGAGAAAGTTGAATAGAGTTAAACAACAACCAGCACTCACCTGGAGGAGCACTGTTTTGACACCTTACCCTGGGCGTTCCTATAACACCTCTTAGCCCCTATGCAATCACGCCCTTGGCTGTGATATGCTAAATGGGATTTTCCAGGGTACATAATTGCCACAGATTCTTGTACAAGTCATTCTGAATTGAGAAAGCCAGTCGGATGACTAGCGAAACTTCTTCAAGAACTAAACTTCAAGTCAAGTTGATCTAATTGAATACAACAGATATACCATGACCTGGATGAATGAGAACCTTCACAAGTGTAAGGTAAGCATATTTTAATACTACATAGTGGGGCGAGTAGTGTATTAAATTTTAGTTTTGGGGGTGGACATGCCCCCTTTTTTTAAGAAATCCCCACCAGAAAGTTTAGAATGGACAGCAGTTTTGTTTTTACCCAGCCTTCTGCAATCCACACTTTGATTGGACTGGCTGTCTAGTAAAGTGACCAGAGTCAAATTGAGAACCTTCACAAGCATTACCAGAGTCAAATTGGCAAAAGTGGGATTTTGTGTGAGGGCTTTAAAAGTGAAAAAAAGGGATGCTGGATTACTGACTTATCTTCAATTAAAGCTAAATTTATAGAATCTATGATCCTATAGTCCGATTTATAATCTGGGAAAATGTAAAAGCAATTTACCATGTTGTGCTGTGTAACTTACAGCCCTAAAAAAATCAAACCACAATAAATTCTCAAGGAGCAATTATAATATTATTCCAATGATTTTTGGAATCATTTAAACAGCTTTTCTATATAAATGATTTAGTGAAATTCAGCTGCCAAACAAGGGTTACAGTCAATGATCTATGTTTTACTATTCTCACAAAATTTCTATTTGTTGATACTGTATTGATGAAACAGGTGGCCAAACAGCAGGAGAGGAGGATCGGTAGCAACCCAGGGCAATGCAGTGGCCATAAGTGTAGCATCTCATGTACTGTATGACTCATCATGTAACAGATTAGAATGAGCTTCTAGGACACAGATATGATTTTTCAAAACTAGACCTGGTCAAACGTTTGTCACCTTCATGTTAATGACCAACCTGCCTATAAAAGCAATGAAGCACCTCTTACAGCTGCAAACAAATTAAGACTCCATTAGCTTAATGAGGGGTTAAAGTAATTTTTTAAACTAAAATTACAAATGCCAGCAACACACTTAGAAGATAAAAGTCACAGAGATTATAAACAGTTTAAGAACAGAGCTAAGCCCCATTGGATGCATAGTGTATGTAATATACCCATATATCGATCCATCCATTACTAATCATTTCACTTCAAACCACTTTTAGTAAGAACTTTCCAATGGAAGTGTAAACCGCACTTACCTGACTGGGATCCCACAATGCAGTAAGTCTTGCAAAGGGATTTACAGCATCACAGTCAGGTAATATGCGCCGGCTGTGTTACTACATCGCCCAGAAAAAACATGGTTTAATTGCTTGCCTTTTATCAATATTAAAGGGCATGTCCACCCCATTTTTTATATTTTTCTTTAGTGTAGGGCTCCCTCCCCCAGCCCCAACCGCTATAGTTATTTGTGCAGAAACTCCCCCAATCATTACTTACATTGGCTCTTTCACGCGGTGATCTGTCACGGCCCTCTGCTTGCATGAAATTGCAAGCAGGGGGCCGGACCGTCAGCCACGTCCATGATTGGCTGAGAGGCAGTCAATCATGGACGTGGCTTCCGGCTATCCAGAATGCCGGGGGAAACAGGTAATGTAAGTACAGTTCGGGGGAGTTTGTGCATAAATAACTATAGCGGTTGGGGGAGGGAGCCCTACACTACAGAAAATGGGATTGGAGCTAGGGGGATGGAGAGAGAAAGGAGGGGGAGGGGGAGAGGGCTGCAGTGCACATGGCAAAATTCTCCCGGAGGAGAGACAGAAGGCAGAGACAGAATGGGATTATAGTTTTTAGGGGTGGACATGTCCTTTTACTGTGTGCAAATTGCACAGGGACATGGTAAATGGCCTAGAAAAATGTTGAAGTTCTGCAACAATTTGCAATGTCTCTGTCATTTGTATCGAATATATGAAGATATCAACTTCGAACCATGGACTATAGACTTTTGATTATACACCACATTCAAGGTCTTAATACACAGCCAGAAGGTAATACCGCTCATTCTTCTAGGATGCCTTAAATAGGGTGGCAGCGCTGCCTTGTTGAGTACTTCTGGAGGGGGAAATATGACCAGGTGGGCATGGGGAAGTTGCACAACAGAATGTGCAAGAAGTGCATTATGTGCCAGTTAAGAAGGCACTTCTTTGGCAGGTTTTACCTGGACCTCTCACTGAAGCAGCTCCAGAGGAAATGGTCTGACCTGAAGAAACAGTGGCCAAGATAGATTCAGGCCATTCGTAAGAGCCTGGAAGACAGGTTTCTGGTCTTTACTTGATTACACATTACAAGTAGAAAAAAATGAACACAGTCAGTCACTGTATTGTTTGGTATATACTTTTGTGTTGTGCTGTTAATGTTTTATTGTATTCATTGATTTTTTTAACATACAATCTTAGTACAGCAATTGCCAGAAAACCAGTTGTGTGTGCATAGTATTAATATTGTCAGTGGCATAACTAGGAATCACTGGGGCCCCCAGTAAAACTATGATAGGGCCCCTCTCCGTGCTTCATCCACAGTGGTTTTCTGGGAGACTATATCTGTCATCGGAAAAATAAAATGGGACCCCCTTGGCTCTCCGGCCCCCTTTGTGGTTGCTCCCCCTGCGTCCCTGGTAGTTACGCCCCTGAATATTGTCTGATGAAGGAGACGTCACGTATGGGCGCAGATATGTGCTAATAAAACACTTTGGGCAGTATCGTTTTTTTATTGCTAATTTCCGATCGATTTAGCTGTAAATTACTGATACCGTAAATCTATGATAACTTGAGCATGGTATATTGAGCTATGAACGAACATTTATTAATTAACAAACATTTGGCATAAATGTACGACTACGGCCGTACATTATCGATAACGTGTGGTATTTCTAAATTGTGGTACCACGCGTTTAAAAATAGGGCCCTTTTATTCAAGACTGGTGTGCGCTGATATGTTTCTATTTTGACTTTGTGATATACACCTCAGGCCATCAGCAGGACCCAGCAAGTGAGTGGCATTTACATCAAGTAAAATAGGAGTGCAGGAAACCTGTGTTTTTTTGCATAGTACTAGCATGTATTAACAAATCGTATTAAATGTGTTGGAATATATCACAACTCAATATCGTATACATTTAAATTATACATAATTTTTTTTTTATAAAATTGCAGATGAGGTTTCTTTGATAGCTATGGATGCCACTCCATCACCACCTAATGCTCACCTCTTCAACCTCCACTGCCTCTTCCACTGGCATCACCTGCTCCATCACCACCTTAACCCGAATCTCCACCAGCAAACTCCTCTGTGGCTCTGCCTCATCCACACCAATGATAATTGCAGAGGTTATTTGCCCAGATAAACAGGAAACTCTGTGGCATTACTTGCAGAAAAAGATTTGGGAGCTTCATCTTTTTAAAAGGATTTTCTAAATCTTGTTTATTTTCCTTTCTTTTTTTTTAAAAAAAACATTAATATTATTGTTGTTGTTATTATTATTTATCCTAGACATATGGGTTTATTTTATTTTTATTAAGTAAAAAAAATATACATAACATTTTTTGTCTTCATTATTCACTGCACACATAATTTAATAAGCATACCAATTTCCCATTCACATTGCATTAGCTACTCTTCCTCAGAGTATACTTTGTGCAAGGGAAAGTAGCTGCTGGGGTACCATTTCTTTACAATAGCACACAGTAGTAGGCCCACTGCAGTCTGCAACTAAAACCTCTCAAAATGGACACCAACACACACCAGACAAAGTCATACAGAGCATGCCATACTAATGGTTAACAAATTTATTTCTCACAAACCATGAACATATTTGGGGTCCTATGACTAAGAGTTGGTAGCTTGAAAAGCATCAGGGAGATGTTCACGGTCTGTGAAAAATAAATTGTTCAACTTTTTCTAAAACTTTTAGGGAGATTTTCCCAGAGATGCTATCGCTCTGGGTAAAACTCCATTCTGGGGTTCAATTTGTGGTTTGTGTGTGGGGGTAAATCCTGGAAGGTGTTAAACAGTCTTGCACAAACTAGCACAAACCGCATATTGAATAGGTTGCGCTGGCTGCTTGGGTGTATTCTTCGATGCCCGAGCAGCTGGCGCAATGAAGGAGTTAAACTTGTACTAACTGGCTTTTAGTAAAAAATCGGATCGATGGGTCTGGGGAGGCTGAACCTGGACTTTTTGTTTATAATGCAGCCACCTACTTTAATGTGCTATGTATACATTAAAGGATATGTCCACCAGTAATAAAAAAATGTATGTTATTCAGGACCACTCAAAACCTCAGTTATTACTTAACAATTGTATTATACTTACAACTCCACGATCCACCACAACTTGCTCCCTCTCCACAGCTGCTGCTACATGCCCTTTCCATTCACAAGCAGCAGCCAGGGGCGTAACTACAGGGAGAGCAACTGCAGGGGGACCGGGAGCCAAGGGATCCCATCTTCTATTTTTTTCTATGACAGATATAGCCTCCTCCCAGAAAACCACTGTGGATGAAGCACGGGTAAGGGCCCCATCATAATTTTACAGAGGGTCCAGTGATTCCTAGTAACGCCACTGGCAGCAGCAGTGGTGGATCCTCCAGTAATGGCCATTGGCCGTGATGTCACTGTCACAGCCATGACTGACAGCCTTACCAGGAAGTTTCAGGGAGCCATGGGAATCGATTGTGGAGGTTGTATGTATAATTTCTCACTCTGGCAGCATTATTAAAACTTTTAAGTAAAATAGAAAAGGGATTTTTGGGGGGTCCTGAATAACAAAAAAAATTATTAGGGGTGGACATACCCTTTAATATATTAATCCACTGCTAGGTCCTTTTTTTACTATATGTTGAGGGTCGGAGGGACTAGCAGAAGGTGGCGGACTGGCAGCTGCAAATGTGATATGTGAGACTCAGCCAATCACTGATGCAGATGCCAGTCAGCAGAAGAAAGGTAAGTACATTTAGAGGCTGATTTAGATGATTTAAACATAGCATTTAAGGTTGGGGGTTTGCCTTAACTTATATGAAGTTTTATTTTCTTATAGCCTCCAAGGGATCCAGTGGGAGGTGGGGAGGAAGGGGGGAGAGCTTTACTTGCGCATGCCAGAGTCCTCTCAGAGGAGCAGGAAATGGCAGGTATGGATTACACACAGACAGGCTCCTACTTTTCATTTTGAATGTGTATTGCCTCTGCTTGGTTAAAGTACTATAATTAGGCTAGAAAATATATACAGTGTACAGTGATGGGAAAGGTAATACTGAGTCAGCTCCTAAAACCTGAGAGGTAGAATTGAATAGAAGAATAGAAATGTATTGGAACCAATAATAAAAGGTGTTTTTAAAAAGAAAAAAGGTAAACATAGTGTAATAAATGGCCGGACGGCCGGGTACTCACAGTACGCTTTTAGGAGGAGGCTGACAGTTCGGAAGGTGCAGGATACAGAGGCTGCTGGGAAATGTAGGCAGGATACTGGAACAAGGTTCGGCTGGGTACTGTAGGCTGTTACTGGAACAATGGTGCTGTTGGGAACTGTAGGCTGACTGCTGGAACAATGGTGCTGGTGGGTACTGTAGGCTGGACCAAAGGTGCTGCTGGGAACTGTAGGCTGGACCCAAGGTGCTGCTGCGAACTGAAGGTTGTATGCTGGAACAATGGTGCTGTTGGGAACTGTAGGCTGATCCAAAGGTGCTGCTGGGAACTGTAGGCTGAATGCTGGCTAGGTAAGTAACTGGATGCAGGCAAGGTGAGACACTGAAACAGGTAAGATAGGTACTGGATACAGGCAAGGTAAGTATTGGATGCAGGCAAGGTAAGTATAAGGAGCAGGATCCAAGGCAGGTAAGTACAGGAGCCAGGGAGGTAGCAGGATGCTACAATCGGGCACTGGGTCCAGGAGGACACCGGCTTTTAAACTTTCGCGCCGCCCGGCGTGTCGGCGGCGTGACGTCATGACGTCGACGCCGCCCACCCGGAAGTGCAGTGCGGCGCGGGACCGGAGCGGCAGGTAAGTTCGTGACACATAGCTAATATTTATACAAGCATCTAATTTAACCATTAGGGTTAGGTCACACTATCACGCTTATTTTGCGTTTGCGCATGCATTTTTTGGGGGGGGTTCCGATCATTGAAACCGCTGAACATTTTTGGGTGTGATGTGATTGCTCATGCGAATGTGATTTCGGTTCCGCATTTTTTAGCGCAATTCCATGCGTTTTTCTATATCTAATGGAAAAAACGCACGCGCAAACGCAACAAAATTGCAAATGAAATCGCATATGATTCTGTGTGCAATTGCATTTGCAGTGCAGTGTGGCCATGCCCTTATTCACAAATATTATAACCAATGTCTATTTTCTAGAAGGAGAAATCAAGGTGTAGCTAAAATGGCCTTTTTGGAATCAATAAGCTTGCAAATACAAAACCTGGAAACCTCAAACGTATGATATAATGTGCATTGTTGACACTGTGAAGCCAATTTGCTCATCTGTTTCCAGACTAAGACAAATGTTCCTTTCCAGCTTTATATAAAGTATACAATTAAAGGAGAACTAAAGTCCCAAGAAAACATTGTCCCAATAGAGAGAGCACATTCACAAACGAACAACAAGCTGTGTCTCATGTCTCCCTTTGCTGTGGATGCTGGGTGATTTATGAAAATAACCTGTGTGTACTAAGGGTCAGCTACCATAATTCACCTTATCTGGGAACACCCAGCTAAGTGTCCACCAGACACATCACAGGAAACTGCATTCTGGGTTCCTGGAAGCTGACAGCCAATCATGTTACATCTCAGAGATCCCTCCCTCTGACACAGAACACAGATATCAGTGCAGTTTTTGTGTAAACACATTAAAAATGCTCCTGTCCCTAACAATGATAAATTCCTATGCTTTACATACAAAAAAGAAAAGTAATCTTTGCAGTGTATGTCTTTGCTAGCACGGATGAAAGAAACAGAACATTTAACATTTCAGCATTCAGTATGGGGAATCGAACCAGCAACCTTCTATACTGTGTCTTTCTAAAAAGAAAGCTTTCTACCACTAGGCCACAAGGGATGATAAATAATGAAGACTCTTTATCTTTTGCTAGACACATAATAGAAACAAAAAAAGGGAACATGGGGTATCAAACCTGTGTCCCAATAGTCTGATTTTTTTTCCTAACCCAGCACTTTAACAGAACACACCACAGGTGAACTCTCAATTGATAGAAGTAAATGCAAGTAAAATCAGTACACCATTTTGTATTGCTACTGGAAGACTGTCAGCAATTCATGTTGGTTGGTAAATAAATAACAGAGCTGCTATATATAAAGTTTGTACATATGTAGAAACTTCATATTTTTCTAGAAACATGGAAACAAACAAACAGAAAAAGCACTAAACTCAGGGAGTAGACCATGTTATATTGTTTCATAAGTAAACTAGGGTATTTGAACTTGTGACTTCTTGGTCTGTTTGTTCCTAAACACACAGCATTTACATGGTGCGCCACCAGCAACTCTGCACATATATAGTGAATCCTGGGGTCAGGGGGCGTGGCTCTTTGAAGCCAACATGGGCTATGAGTTGTACTGGCAACAAGATGGAAGCCTCCTTTGTTACAGAATCTATTACTTATATCTACTAAATACAAATAACTAGAGAAAAATCTTTCAACGTATAGGTGTACTGGGGAGAAAAACTTTCACATTAGGATCTGAAAAACTGAAGTTTAGTTCTCCTTTAAACCTCATTCTGTTTCAGAGATATCCAATGGCCCGTAGTGGCATTATGTGTACAAAAGCATGCTTGATGCTTCTTTTATAAGTCATCTCCTACAATGAGCTTTGGAAGAAAAGCTTATTAACCATTTGTCCACAAGATGTATATTCACATTACAGCAGGGTTCCTTTTATGCTTCTAGTGAATCACTGTGGGCCATTTTATACAATAAACAACAAGCCATCTCTTAAACTTTTAAGTTTTATAAAAATGATAAAAGAAGCAACAAGATGTAACAACAGGGTCACCTTCATCAGAAGCCACTTGTTCGGTCTTCCCTTGTTGTGTTTCTTTGCCTCACACTGAGAACCACAGGGATCTAATAAAAAAAATTTATTTGCTTCTTCCAATTTGTAAGTCATATAACAACACCCGAGAATTATACATGAGAAACACTGAATAATGTATGAGGCCAAGCAAACAAATATATGGGGTTTGTTTCAATGGATTTTTGACTCCTTCTGTCTCAAGATTGTGTTTATTCAACTCCTTCCATTCTTTTTTGTTATTTTATGTTCTACACGGGATGTTTTTGCATTTTCATGTAATATTTTACTTTCTGTCAGAAGTGTAAAAAGAAATCAATTACAAAGACCAAACCAGCTGTAGGCTTTTCTTCTTCTTTGATGGCATCCTTGTTTTCTGCTGAGGCTGGAGACAAAAGACAAGTCAGACACCTGCACTGAAAACCAGACTCTAGAATTTAGCTTCTAACTGGATTGTTCAGACCAACATAAAATAAATATCAACATATAGTCCAAAATCAAGAAAATGAGAATAGAAACAATGTTTTTTTTTATTTCATATGTTATCCAATAACCTAAATAAATCAATTATTTTGACTTTAGAAACATTTCCTTTGTGACAATGGTAACTGTGTTATTCAAGTCCCTGGGGGGATTTGGCAACAATAACAAGGCTTTTGAATAATGATATATCATGAGGCTAGCTACTGACTTTTTTTGGACTCCAGGCACATATGGAAACTTTTCCATATCCAGTATAGTTTAGGATCAGTTGAAAAGTAACTGTGTTCTCTATACAAGCAAGCTCCATTTAATAGACCTTATCAGTACCTTTCAAACAAACCCGGGATCATGTCTTTAGCAGCAGCCCAGAGTTGTGGCCATGAAGAAGATAGCACTTCTTTCTTGCACTCTCTTCTCCTTGTCCATTATTGGAAACAATTTATTTGATCTATCCAATCTGAAGCATCTTATATTTCAGCTGTCATTTATGTGAGTTATTATGATAAAGTGCCTAATATAAGAACATTTTCATCAAAGAATATTATATTAATTTATCAATTATGACAAATGTTATACTTCATACACCAAAGAGAAAAAAAAACACACTCAGCATACCCTTATCACCTGCATACTCAGGCCAACTCAGCTATGTACGGTTCTTAGGTCCATAGAGAGAGGAGGTCTTAGAGTTTGGGAACACCTGTTACACCTATCCCGGTTGTACAGCTGAAAGCTTCGCTACTTAACTCTATTTGGGTCCATGTATCCATCTATCTCTTCTAACTGTGCCTTTGTTGGACGTGATAAAAGCTTCAATGTGTAGAAATACTAATCACTTAATACATATATGTTTTTACCATTATACAATGGATACTTGCTACTGACAACAAACTGTTTTTTTAAGCAAGACTGTTGATACAAAAACAGAATAAAAGGGTTTCTGATAAGATTAAAAACTTTTCGGGACAGAATATAACTTTTTATGAACTAAACAAATTTTATTTTTAACAATTATTGGAGTCTATGTAGTATTGCCTAAACTTATATTATTGATTAAGAAAGGGGAGACATAGTGTGTAGTTAGTGTAGCCTCGGACCCAGGTGCATTTTATACAGAAAGCTACAGCTGGGATTTGATTTGATCACATAACCCTGAAACTTTGGAATGTTTATGTTTGAGGAGTGAACCCATTATAGTCAATGAGAAATTTTTTTTCAAGAAATCGCAGTTAATGTGGTAATGATACATTAGCTAGGTAATAGCACAATTCTCCTGTGTCCCATATGTTTGTACCAAAGTTCATGTCTCTAGCTTGAAAACAGTAGGAGAAGAACATAGAAAGAACAGGAATTTGGCTGTATCAAGCTAAATTATTAAACCCCCAGTTGATGTTTAAATGGATTTTTAATAAAACTTTTGTTTAAAATTAGCCTCCATATTATTCCCCTGCACATCAGTTGTAAGACTCTGCTGGAATACAAAAATAGAAAACACTGTAAAATGTATCAAACAATATCAACATTAAATGGTTCCTAACAGAATGATCCAAGCTGTGCTCTTTTTTATATGTAAGATAATTTGTGATATTGATGAAAGTTCAAAGGACATGTTAGAGTAGCAGTAAACAATAGTACACCTGCAATAAACAATTTTTCTATAAATGACTAGACACAAAGAAGGGGGTCCCAAAACAACCACCCAGCTTGGGGGACATAGTTGGTTTTCTCTTTCCCCATTTTCCCTATAAATTTGTTTTGTGTAGGACCTATAGCAAACTCTTTAAGCAGCTGTAGCTACATTACTAGGTTTTATACAACTGAGGACAATAGCATTTAATTATTTCTCAAACTGAATGCATTTAATGTCAGGTTCCAAAGGGAAATCATATACTGTAACTATGCAGAAATGGTTACAGAGGCATATTACTAGGTTCGTTGCTATACTTATGTAGGAGTGGCAGACATCTGACAGCTTCTTTGTGTTCCACTTCAATGAAGTTAGAAAAGAAATACATATAGAAATGCTAAACCCCTTTTAATATCAATAATTTTTGGGAAGAATTGGTGTAGCCTGGGTAATAAGTGCAATGTGTCTGATATTTGTGTTCACAACTGTGAGTGTGAACAAATGGAGCACAGTCTAAAAAATGTATTTTATGTGTGGAATTGGTTTTCACTTGAAGATATGACCACTCAAAGCTGCAAAAAAACAGGTGATTAAGCAATACAGGTAACACTATTACCCAAGAGACGTGTTTTGTTGCAGTGAAATTAATGAAACGTATGAGAATCTGTAACTATACAACTAACCCAGTGGAACCAAGCCTGCTGGCATTAACTGTCTGTTCATAAAAAAAAAATGATACCAGCCAAGAAGCCAGTAAGAATACTGGTTACCCTGGTTAAGGACTCAAAAGGCACTCAGCTGCCATAGAACCAATACAATCGACTGTGTGGTTGGCCAAAATGCCTAATAAAAAACACACAACACAAGGGTGCATATAAGGTGCATATATCCCTCATACTGTATATCTCCATAGGAGATTGCATTGACTTTTCAGGAGCTACCAATGAGGTGGGGGGTATATGATATTACATATAGGAAAGGTTTATGTGTGTACTATCTCACTATTACAATTTAAATGACCATCAGTAAATGTATATAAAGTATAGCACTGACTTATATTAGGTACAACACAAAATATACAAAATACATAAACTTTCTTACAGAGCTGAGATCTAAACCACATCCCTGGGTCTGCTCCATGTGAAAGGAAGTGTAATGCAGAAAAAGTTTCTGTCTGCTACACAGGATGTGATGTGTATTGTAATGGAAATATACACCAAGGCTCCTTATATACCACCTCCTCCAACCTGTGGTTTCAGTGAGTAATAAAAGACAAGACATTCCTGCTCTTTGTGGCTAGGAGGAGTAAAAGCAGAGTGAAAGATTGCGGTGTGTGCTTTGGAAAGATATTGACTGCAACACAAGATCCTGTTTATAAGATCCTGTTAACACCTGTTGGGAGGACAGATTATTGGACAGATAATTTACCTTATTGGATACAAATTCTGAGATAACAGATAAGTGTACACCAACTTACAAGGACACACAATATACAGGCCTGGTCAATATTCAAAGTGGTGCATCATAGGCAGGGACACCCCTGATTACTGCACATGTTATGTGGGGAACCTGTTAATGTACACTGTCTTCTTTGTGCCAGACCACCAGAGTAAACCACTGTATGCCATGCTACCCATAATCCTTTCATAAAGCAGTGATCTGGTACAAATTGGTGGAAGTGGTGCTGATAATACCATTTATTCTCTCGTTTTTTATTGTATATTTTTTCTCTGTATTAAGCTATAGAGGCTGCTACAGATAGTATTGATTTAAATCTTCCTGTCCTGGTACCTGCAGATGAAATTCCCCAATTAAACTCCGTAGCTCTAGCAGGCCCAATTGCCAAACCTATTTATAAACCTGATCCATTTGATGGGGTAACTAGAGAGTGGACTGATTGGCTAGAACAATTTGAATTGGCAGACACTATTAATGGTTGGGATGAAGGTGCTCGCTTGCAAGTCCTTAGCCTTTTGCTTAGTGGTAAAGCTAGGCAGGTATACTAAGGATTGACTGTCATACTGGGGGGAAAATCAGTTATTAGTTATTAAAAATTGCTCTGAAGCAATTTTTGTCAATTAGATCTATATAAAAGAGTATATAAAGGATAAATAGCAATGCTATTACAATAACATGATGCTGTGAGGTACCTTCTGTTATAATATATGAGGTACCATCACCACTTGCCATGGTGAATACTAATAAGTATTAACCTAGCATGTTTAGTTTCAACCACACAGTGTAGCAGGATTGCCTGTGTCTACTCTCAGACCTGCAGGATTACCCTATTTGGTTTCTCTGGAAGCTGGTGACTGAGTAACAGATTAAAATATACCTGTGTTAAGATTCCATCCATATCCACTATATCCACACATAGCAAAACATGTACACACATAATTTCCATTGTGCAACAGGCACACTTTTGCTAGTATATATATATATATATATATATATATATAAAATACAAGAATACAAGAATTGTGGAAGCACTCCAATTAGGCTAATTTACAACTATATTTAGTGGAAGTGCTACTGATCTGGTCAAACATTTATACAAACATAGAAAAGATAATCAATGCACATTCCTAGGCCCCATACAATATCATATTATCTGCACACTGGCATACTTTATAAACAAAGGGGTTTTAGTATACATTACTATGATCACATGAATGAATAGCCTTCCTTGACGTGGGGTTACCTTGACGTGGTTGGAAGGCTTTTCATTCATGTGATCACAGTAATGTATACTAAAACCCCTTTGTTTATAAAGTATGCCAGTGAGCAGATAATATGATATTGTATGGGGCCTAGGAATGTGCATTGATTATCTTTTCTATGTTTGTATATATATATATATATATATATATATATATATATATCTATATAATTTCAATATACTGTACAACATGTATACCAGAGTCAGTGCAATCATAAAATTTACAGTACATTTTAAAAATTTAAACCAAATGATTAGGACTGAAGGACTGAGGTGGTGGCTCCCCCAGAACCAATCAGTACTGAAGTACTTTTCAAACCCGCCCAGAAACCAGTAAGAAAAATGTATCAGTCCTGGTAAAAGTCCCATGAACAGTTCATATGCACTGCAGTAGAGCCTAAAAACACAAATTAATAGATCTTACCCCCTAATTGTCTCCAAATAGAGGACAGGCAAGTTCCGCACTTGATTCACTTCCACACAAGTCTATAGAAAGGAATCCTTTAAAACTAAAAGAAAGCTGAATGCACCCAATGGGGAGAAAAGTAAAGCAATTCCAGTATTTTCCTTTTTTCCCTTTTTTTCCACTATTCACTTCTCAGGAACCAACTGGTGACATTTTTTGGACTGTACTATTTGGGGAAAATAATTCCTCATTGTTTTGTAAAACATGAACAATTAAGTTGAAAATAAACCTGATACTGTATAATACCTTTATGGGAAATCATCTTCATATTAATTAGAGACATAACCATTTGGGGTATTATACTACAATCAGAATTGGATTCACTAAAAAAACTCGCTATTAAAGGAGAACAAACTTAAAAGAAGGTAGAATGCAATAAATGGGCGCCAGTGGTTCTTGAACTTAAACAGTATCTTATTTATTAACAGAACAATATTAATAAAGCATTGCAAGTAGCACAATAGAGGTGACATAGCATGGCGCAGATATCATATAAATGATAAATGCAGGAGTTATAAATAAGTTATGCAGGAGACATGTAGCTTTAATTACCGTTACAGCATGCTCCGGCTTCATCTGGATTGCACCGCAAAGAATTCGCCACTTATTGGCCAGAATTCCAAAGGTGCATTCCACCACTCTCCTAGCCCTGCTTAAACGGTAATTAAAGATCCTCTTAACATGAGACAGCACCTCTGTGAGAACGGTCTCATGACATGTTCAGATAAGGCAAATGCCTCATCGCCAACAAACATGTAAGGATATGAAGACCCTTCTGGCCCTGGCCGAGGGGGGGGGGTAGGTCAAGCTTGCCAATGCTCAGTTGCTGACCAAAGCGGCTCCTGCTGAAGAGTAGCACTCCAGAGGATGAGACATTAATACACTACGCTGTAGCCTTGCACCTTTAATTCAAAGAGTCCCAGAGGAAAAACCCATAAGCTTACATGTTGCCCTTTTGAACACTATACAGTCATTTCTACCCTCATCAGGCACACAAACAACACACACTCAACAACATACTCCACAATATTCCCCACAACACACTCCACAACAACTACCAATTGACAACCAATCCAGAAATCCACAATATTACATGTACCATACACCATCTGGGCCTTATCCCCCTTATGCCCCATACTCAATCCATACTCCCTGTCAGGCAATATTCTTCATATCGTCAAAATTCTCCAGTACCATACATAGAACCCAACTATGCTACACTTAACCCACCATCACGCCCAACCAGTCAAATAAGCTCAGACAGTCAGAGTTCCATACGTTCAACAACACCAACCATGACAGACTGTTTGCAGATGACATGTAAAAGTCTGATTATGATCATCATCATCCCTTGTTCAGTCTGTTTTTTTGTGTATCTGTTTGTATATAACGTTTATATTTTAAATTTTACTTACCGCAATGTGGTAAGAAGACGTTCAGCTGGTGGTACACTCTTTCTGAGTTTAATATTGGTGAGGAGGGAATTTTTGTTGTTGTTTTAATAATGTACTAGCACTTTATATATACTTGTGGAAACAAGTGTTTTATAAACTGTATGATTATGCGGTTTGCAATGGTATGATGTTAAATACCTATTTGCTGTATCTTTGTACATTGCAGAGATGTATGCACTTTTATTTTTTTTAAAGCACTTTGAGATATGTGGTAATATATCTGTGTTTGCACAGCTCTACCCAGTTTTTCCTAATAATAGGTTTTATTTGGTAATATGGTGTATTTATTCTGAAGGACATGTTGCTATAGAACATTAATCAATTACCACTGGACAGGGCTCTCCAACCTGTGTCCTTCTCTATGTATGAAAATAACAACTGGCAGCATCTTGTTGCTTGCTTTCTGCTTTTGCAGTGAGTTGTTGTAGTTTCCAAACATGTGGAGGGACACCATTTAAACTCTGAAAGCAGCACCAATACAGTACAGTGTGTACATAACACATACAGGAAACATGTAAACTAGTTTTATCTTTCAATAGACATCTGGGTGTAGTTAAAGAACTTCTCTGGATGGTGCCTAAGATCCTCATACAGCAATGAAAACTGCCCTTTCTCCAGGCGGTCCTCCAGCAGGGGATGCACCCAGTACCTCCAGTTGTTTCGCCGGTGGTGCATCATCGCTGCTATCAGTATTAGTGCAAGGCAACACTCTGCATACATTGCTGAAAGAATAGCCACAAAATCAGCAGCAAAATGCAAGATCTCTCTCTATAACACTATCTGCTACCTCTCTCTCCAAAAGCGCCTGAAATTCCCACACTCCCAGGAAGTGACATCATGATTTTGTGTTCTTAGTCCTGCCCCCTTCAAAATTCGAAAAATGCAGGCAAAAACATGTAAACGCAACGGACACAAATGGACACAAACAGATAATAACTCACATGCAAATGGACAGCAAAAACTTTTGAAACGTCACTTAACGCAATGCGTTTTTAAGTTACGTTTTTTAAGCAAGACAGCAGCTTCCTGTATACACTTAGCTGGGTTTTTCCAGATAAGGTGAATTATAGGGGCTGACCCCTAGTACCCACAGGTTGTTTTCATAAATCCTCCAGCATCTACAGCAAAGAGAGAGTTGAGGCACAGCATGTTGTAGGGTTGTGAATGTGCTCTGTCTATTGGGACAATGTTGACTGGGTACTTTACACCTCCTTTAAGGAAAACCCCAGCTACAACTTGTAAGAATTAAAATTTGATTAAATGTTGCTAAGAAGTAGAGGACTCCTATCTTTGCTTCCATCAAAGAGCAAGTCCACCCCTCAAATGAAAATCCTATAGTGGTACATCTGTTGTATTCAATTAGATCAACTGGACTTGAAATGTAGTTCTTGAAGACGTTTCGCTAGTCATTCGACTGGCTTTCTCAATTCAGAATGACTTGTACAAGAATCTGTGGCAATTATGTACCCTGGAAAATCCCAATTAGCATATCACAGCCAGGTGTTAAGGGTGTGATTAGATAGTGGCTAAGAGGTGTTATAGGAACGCCCAGAGTAAGGTGTTAAAACAGCATTGTACATGGCAGACAGTTGGTGTCGAACCCCCCCACCTCTATTTAGGCTTGGTTTCTTTATTTTCACATAAATGGCCTCCTTAACACCTCTCTTGAACCAGTCACGTTCCTTCGCCAGTATGTTAACATTACAATCTTCAAAGGTATGTCCTTTATCCTTAAGATGCAGGTACACGGCTGAGTCCTGACCTGAGGAATTGGCTCTTCTGTGCTGGGCCATATGTTGATGCAGTTGCTGTTTGGTCTCCCCCACATACAAATCAGAGCATTCTTCACTGCACTGCACTGTGTATATGATGTCGCTTTTCTTGTGTTTCGTTATTGGATCTTTCGGATGTCCCAATTGTTGCCTCAGTGTGTTGTTCGGTTTTAAGCAGACAGGGATACTGTGTTTTTTGAAAATTCTTCTTAATTTCTTGGAGACCCCTGCTACATATGGAATGACCATGTTCTTTCTCCTGTCTTGCTTTTCTCCTTCACAGTTGTTATTCGTTTTAAGGGCTCCTCTGAGATGTTTCATTTCTTTGCCCATAGTGTTTGTTTTTGCACTACCATCCAATGCGAAACAATGCCTTTAATTTGCTGGTGTAAGGGCAGAGCAGGAACCTTACTTTACAATAAATCATTTAAAGTGATTATTGTATCACGGGGACCCAGAAGGTAAGCTGCGGGCTGAAAAGTCACATAAAGCTGGTCTTGGATCGTTTGTTGCACCTGCATGGCTGAGTCGCAATGTCTCGCTGATACCGTTGACAGTGCAGCCCCTTCTGCCTGCTGTTGTGCAAACAAAAGGCATGGAGCAGCAGAAGACAGCCGAGGTAACGAGTGCTGGTAAGTATATTTAGGAGCCTAATACACACTTTTTCACCTATCAACCTAGCAAGGCCTGGGTTTTGGAGAGTAAATAGGTTAGTTAGATTTAAATTTTAGTTTGTGGGGTGGATCTAATTGAATACAACAGATATACCATGACCTGGATGAATGAGAACCTTCACAAGCCTATAGTGGTACATATAAGATGCCCAAATTCCCAGCTTACACAGATTGGTACATATAAGATTTCCTCAAGCCCAGCTTACACAGATAGGTACATATGAGATGCACTCAAGCCCAGCTCGCACAAACTGCTACATACCCTCATGCCCAGCTCCCACAGATAGGTACATATAAGATACCCTCATGCCCAGCTCACAAAGATTGGTACATATAAGATGCCCTGTTGTGTTGCTATATCATGGCTGTGTATTGGTAATACACATTTTATTTGTTTTCTCTATTATACATTTCTATATGGATTTACATATTGTTTTAGTTCTGCACCACGTATAAGTCTGTAAATTGGATATATTAACTATTTATGTAACATTTTATTACTTTAAAACTATTTTTACTTTATAAACTGCTTGCATTTATCCACTTATTTATTGTATTGTATAATTGTATTTATTTAGCACCACTTGGGTTTGCAGTGCTTTAAATTATAAAATACACAGTATACAAACAGGGGATAAGTACAAGCCATTATACAGATAAATTAAATTTATATAAGGTTAAGTATATATATATATATATATATATATATATATATATATATATATATATACTCTTTTATGCAAATCTAATTGACAAAAATTGCTTCAGAGAAATTTTTAATAACTGCTTTTTTCCCCCCAGTATTACATTAAATCCTTAGTATACCTGCCTAGCTTTATCACTAAGCAAAAGGCTAAGGACTTGCAAGCGAGCACCTTCATCCCAACCATTAATAGTGGCTGCCAATTCAAATTGTTCTAGTCAATCAGTCCACTCCCTAGTTACCCCATCAAATGGATCAGGTTTAGAAAATAGGTTTGGAGTGTAATTGGGGAATTTCATCTGCAGGTACCAGGACAGGAAGATTTAAATCAATACTATCAGTAGCAGCCTCCAGAGTCCATAGCTTAATACAGAGAACAAATATACAAAGAAAACAGGGAGAATAAAGGGTATTACCAGCACCACTGCCACCAATTTGTACCAGATCACTGCTTTATGGAAGGATTATGGGTAGTATGGCACACAGTGGGTTACTCTGGTGGTCTGGCACAAAGCAGACAATGCACATAAACAGGTTCCCACATAACATATGCAGTAATCAGGGGTGTCCCTGTCTATGGTGCACCACTTTGAATATTGTCCAGGCCTGTATATTGTGTGTCCTTGTAAGTTGGTGTACACTTATCTGTTGCCTCAGAGTAAGGTAAATTGTCTGTCCAATAATCTGTCCTCTCAACAAGTGGTCACAGGGTCTTATACACAGGATCTTATGTTGCAGTCAATATCTCTCCATAGCACACACCACAATCCACTTTCACTTTCTCTCCTCCTACCTTAAAGAGCAGGGATGTCTTGTCTTTTATTACTCACTGACACCACCTGTAGGCTGGAGGTAGTATATAAGGAGCCTTGGTGTATATGTCCATTACAATACACATCATATCCTGTGTAGCAGACAGAAACTTTTTTGGGATTATACTTCCTTTCATATGGAGCAGACACAGGGGTGTGGTTTAAGCTGCCATTTGACCATTCCATTTTAAAATAGGGATCTCAGCTCTGTAAGTATATGTATTTTGTATATTTTGTGTATATTTTTATGCTTGTGAAGGTTCTCATTCATCCAGGTCATGGTATATCTGTTATATTCAATTAGATCAACTGGACTTGAAGTTTAGTTCTTAAAGATGTTTCGCTAGTCATCCGACTGGCTTTCTCAATTCAGAATGACTTGTACAAGAATCTGTGGCAATTATATACCCTGGAAAATCCCAATTAGCATATCACAGCCAGGTGTTAAGGGCGTGATTGCATAGTTGCTAAGAGGTGTTATAGGAACACCCATGGTAAGGTGTCAAAACTGCATTGTACATGGCAGATAGTTGGTGTCGAACCACCCCACCTCTGTTTAGGCTTGGTTTCTTTATTTTCACATAAATAAAGAAACCATAAAGTAACCCTGAGGACGGCCCGATGCACATGGGCTGAAACGCGTAGGTTCGTCTACCTACCTATTGTATGGAATAAAGTTGTTTGGAAGACCCAGGAGTGCCCCGCTTCTTCAAACCTATATTCTAAATTATTTTCAGGTGCAGCGCAAAGGAGCCCTGTAAGCTCCCATGATTCCCTGGAATAGGTCATACTAAATAAAGAGAGAAGCAGGTATGATCTTGTTCCCCCAAGGATTGTTCTTTACTCATTAGGTTAGGACTGATGCTGGGATACTGCCTTGAAGTGGCGCATCAGCTGGCGCAAGTTTATTATTGTTTATTATATCTAATTAATTTATGCTTATATGTGTTGTTGAGTGCTGGAGTCTTTTGTGTAATGTATAAATTGCCGGTCCTCCTTTGCACTGCACCTGAAAGTAATTTAGAGTAAAGGTTTGGGCTGCATATCCTTGTATTTGTATATAATAAAGGCTAAGCTCTATTGTATGCTTTGCTCCCTGAGTAAATTTATTCCCCGCCCTTTTAAGGCAGTCCCGATAAAAAAAAGAAGGTTTAGAAGCTCTGTAAGCTCCCATGATCCTAGAATAGGTCATACTAAAAAAAGAGAGAATCAGGTATGGTCTTGTTCCCCCAGGGAACAAGATGATATATGGATCCAGTGCACAACTATAAGAAATGCAAATGTTTGCTAATGGTAATCGAAGTAAAAAAGGTTAGAAGTTAGGACCTTCCAGACTGGGGTTACCTTGACGTGGTTGGAAGGCTTTTCATTCATGTGATCACAGTAATGTATACTAAAACCTCTTTATTTATAATGTTATAATGTATGCCAGTGTGCAGATAATATGGTATTGTATGGGGCTTAGGAATGAGCATTGTTTATCTTTTCTATTTATATATATATACATATATCTAAAAGATCAGGTCTAGATGGGAATTATTAAAAAATTATTAAAAAAGGGCTTACCTTTTGAGGAATCTACCCCGATGTTTGCTTATAAACATGGCAGGAATTTACGTAGCCTATTGGTGCGAACAGACCTTAGAAATAACACCAATGCTACCCCCAACATGTGGTTATCCACAAATAAAAAAGTTTTTTTCAAATGTTCTGGATGCCTGGCGTGTAGGAGTGCCCTGACTGGCCCTGATTTTCCCCATCCATTAAATGGAAAACGCATTAAAATACAGCATAAACTTAATTGCCTTAGCCAGTATACTATATATTTCATAGTATGCCCGTGTGGAAAATACTATATTGGTAAGACCACCACTTTGTTACGTGAGCGACTTGCCAATCACAGAGCAGCCATTAGAAACATCATGGTTGCCTAAACCGGACGGCTCTACTGAGAGGTTTGGTGAACAATCGGTAGGTAAGCACTTTAAAACGATGGCACACTCACCAGCTATGCTCAAATGGATGGCCATAGACTTTGAACCCCCTAGGGAGGGAGTGGACAGAAAAAGGGCCCTGTTACAACAAGAGGTCCGTTGGATTAAAAGATTGGACACTATGTCCCCTACGGGCTTAAACGAATAATTAGCCATGTCATGCTTTTTAAGCCCCTGCTTCAGGATTAATCATACCATTGCATAGTACAGCGGTGCCCTTATTGAGTACTATGGACTAAATTATCCCTTGTCGGTATTATACACTTGAATGCCTAGTCCGGATTGACATTACTTATCCTATTTTCATATGGGCTCCTTATTATATGGGCCCTTATCCTTTCTATAGATTTGCAGCCTGGGATCTATAATGTACATGTTGTATCCTATATTTTATTATTATGTATATGCTTATATATGAGATTTTTATGTGTTTTAGTGATACGGTATGCACTTTTTTATTACTTATAGCACTTTATTCGACATCTATATTCACCTTTGGGTGTTGTGATTAGTGACACTTACGATCTAAATCGTAAAACTTTTATTGTTTTAGTATGTCGTATTAAGGTATGGATTTTTGATGTTAGCATGGTTGAGGTTTTTAGGATTGGTGGCGGTACTAGCTATCCTAGCGTTCCCTGTCTTTTTTATTAGTTTCAGAGTTATCCTTGCTGGGAGACCCTGGACTTAGTAGCGCACGGGTTATACTCACCTCTCTTTGATTCTTATCCTACGTCAGGGTGTAGCACTTACTTTGGTCACATGAGAGGGGGGCGTGGGAGGGAGGGGGGAGGGAACGTAGTGTTTTACTATTTATTGCACTGATATGAGTTGACCTGTAACCTGAGGACGGCCCGATGCAAGGGCTGAAACGCGTAGGTCGTCTACCTACACACTGTATGGAATAAATTTGTTTGGAAGACCAAGGAGTGCCCCGCTTTTTCCCTTTATATATATATATATATATATATATATATATATATATATATATATATTCCACACAGTAAGGCACACACCTGTAGTAACACCAATGCTACCCCCAACATGTGGTTATCCACAAATAAAAAAGTTTTTTTCAAATGTTCTGGATGCCTGGCGTGTAGGAGTGCCCTGACTGGCCCTGATTTTCCCCATCCATTAAATGGAAAACGCATTAAAATACAGCATAAACTTAATTGCCTTAGCCAGTATACTATATATTTCATAGTATGCCCGTGTGGAAAATACTATATTGGTAAGACCACCACTTTGTTACGTGAGCGACTTGCCAATCACAGAGCAGCCATTAGAAACATCATGGTGCCTAAACCGGACGGCTCTACTGAGAGGTTTGGTGAACAATCGGTAGGTAAGCACTTTAAACAGATGGCACACTCACCAGCTATGCTCAAATGGATGGCCATAGACTTTGAACCCCCTAGGGAGGGAGTGGACAGAAAAAGGGCCCTGTTACAACAAGAGGTCCGTTGGATTAAAAGATTGGACACTATGTCCCCTACGGGCTTAAACGAATAATTAGCCATGTCATGCTTTTTATAGCCCCTGCTTCAGGATTAATACATACCTTATTGCATAGTACAGCGGTGCCCTTATTGAGTACTATGGACTAAATTTTATCCCTTGTCGGTATTATACACTTGAATGCCTAGTCCGGATTGACATTACTTATCCTATTTATCATATGGGCTCCTTATTATATGGGCCCTTATCCTTTCTATAGATTTGCAGCCTGGGATCTTATAATGTACATGTTGTATCCTATATTTTATTATTATGTATATGTCTTATATATGAGATTTTTATGTGTTTTAGTGATACGGTATGCACTTTTTTATTACTTATAGCACTTTATTCGACATCTATATATCACCCTTTGGGTGTTGTGATTAGTGACACTTACGATCTAAATCGTAAACGATTTTATTGTTTTAGTATGTCGTATTTTAAGGTATGGATTTTTGATGTTAGCATGGTTGAGGTTTTTAGGATTGGTGGCGGTACTAGCTATCCTAGCGTTTCCCTGTCTATTTCTATTAGTTTCAGAGTATATCCTTGCTGGGAGACCCTGGCACTTAGTAGCGCACGGGTTAATACTCACCTCTCTTTGATTCTTATCCTACGTCAGTTGGGTAGCACTTACTTTGGTCACATGAGAGGGGGGCGTGGGAGGGAGGGGGGAGGGAACGTAGTGTTTTACTATTTATTGCACTGATATGAGTTGACCTGTAACCCTGAGGACGGCCCGATGCACAAGGGCTGAAACGCGTAGGTTCGTCTACCTACACACTGTATGGAATAAATTTGTTTGGAAGACCAAGGAGTGCCCCGCTTTTTCCCTTTATATATATATATATATATATATATATATATATATATATATATATATATTCCACACAAGTATAGGCACACACCTGTAGCTGATTTCACTGCCCGGGTGCAAACAATCTGGACTCAATATAGAAAGGAACAAATGATCCTGATGCACTCCTGGGTCTTCTGCAAATTCAGTGTAACTTTATTTTAACAAATGACGATAAAGTGCAAGGCAACGTTTTGGTCCGAGTTCTAGGACCTTTCTCAAGCCAAACTCTGTGAATACTGCTCCATCCAAATTTAAAACCATTAGGTTCCTCCCACACCAATCATGTGACCAATAAAATTAACTCTCAATCTGCCATTAGACTAGTAATAAAAAGTGTGGTGTGCCATGACATATTAGGAAAGAGATCCCTGCCCCAAAGAACTTACAATCTAAGTTACAGTATTTGTATATTCTGTATTTTAGTTATGTACATTGCTGTGTACCATTTATAAAAACATGTACATACATACATTATATACATTGAATTGTATAAATATAAGTTATGAAGTAGATAAACAAAATTAGAACTGGTATTAGTTGTTCTCTTCACTCAGTGCTTAGCAGGGATGTAGTGGCCTTTCGAACTATCTGCATTGTATTACTGCATCCTATTCCAGGAACTTCCACTTAGCTGAATACTGAACTAGAACATCTAATTTAACTTCTGACATACACATACACACACACACACACACACACCCTGCCTGATGAGGTGCCCCAGGTAACAAACTAAATGTCAGACAATAATAGGAAATTCACAGAACTGAGATTTAAACCTAAACCATCCAAAGCAATCTAATGGCCATTATGTGATAATCTTGACAGGAGCTGCTAGGAGTACAATAGGTATTGATGGAAAACAAATTTTCCCTCTCCACAATAACAATCTAAACATTTTAGGAATAATGGCTTAAAAGGCAGTAATAATCCATACATACATACATGTGAAATAACCTCAGTAAGAAGTGGCATTTAATACATTTTCTGGTGGTATTAGTATATTGCAATTAGTAACTTATTATGCTACTTATTAATGATGCTTATCATGACTTGTTAATTAAATTTATAGTATTAATAAAATACAAGCTAAAACATTCATGGAGCACAAAACGTGGTGTAATTAGTCATATGATATCCCCTTTAACTTTACTGGTACAGCAGTATTAATTTTAGTGACAGTGAGGAGTTTAAATGTTAAAGGTTGTTATGATAGAGCAGAATGGAGCGTGCTATTCTCACTCTGACTGTCAGACAGGCATCACCCTGCAAAATCTAATTACTGGTGGGGTAGCTAGTGAGAGAGGGATCATAACACTGAGAGATCAGGAAGAAGCCTCATAAAGTGCTGCCAGGACAGAGGGATCAGACAGAGATATTAATAAAATGCTAAGCAAAGATACCAGGTTTAATGCAGATAAAAAAGACAACAGGGACCTGACGTGACTACTTAAAGCTGAAGTTCTCCAGAGCAAGATTTTGTAGCATAGGCAGCACTATGAATGTGTTGAAAGCGCTATGACATTAGGGTAATGTTAGGAACAATGAATATATAGTTACAGCACAACAACCGGGGTTGTATAACTGCTGCTGAGCTTATACAATATCAAGCACATGGTACAACAAGGTCAAAGTTTAGAGTGGAAAATAGAAGGAAACAGGAAATAAAAGGGACACTAAATTTACCAAAACAGTGGTTGATTGGCGCCTTTCATAATTTTTTTTTATAATAATCCTATTTTCATATTTGTTTTCATCATTAAGAAGTATGATTGTCTCTGTCTAGAATCTAGATACATCATGCCCCATGAGGTAGACAGTGCCTAAAAACACACAGAAATACTAGGTATGCCCAGGATATATATTACTGCCCACTATGTTTCCATCTTTTGCAGGGCTGTCTCTAGACTTTTTGGCACCTGACACAAAATTCCAAATGCTGCCCCCCTCGCCACCAGAAAGGGTGTGGTTTTATAATTGAAAGTTGGTGGTGCTTTGTCTGGAAGTGGGGTGTGGCTTATCCAGAAGTGGGAGGGGCTTTATACACATTGATAAAACTAGTGTCTTTATTGTTTTATGCAAAGTAAAAAGTTCAGAGTGCACACCAGTCTTAAACAAAATGCTGTGTTTATTAAAAGACACCTTCCTCAGACATACAACTTGTGTGCACTCTGAACTTTCTACATTGAATGCATCATAACCATTGGCTATGGTATCTGAGTAGCACCCAGCGAATTTGTAACCTATGTAGGGGTGCGAGGAAACCAACTTTTTGACTACGTTTATCACTGTATGTACATATCAAGCCTCCATTTATTTACAAAACATTAAAGGACCCACCCTCTAGAATAGTATCCCCACCCCAGACCCACCATACTTCTTGTGGAATAAAAGGTTTAGGCCAAAAGCTTTGTAAGCCTGTCACCACGTCAAAGTAGACACTCTCAGACAGCAGGGCCCTAACTAATCTAACCTAGCTTAACCTAACAAACTCTATCTACTGGTAGCTGAGAATTTCAATACCTAGCGGTAGCCATGGGAATTTCATTACATACTGGTAGCCATAGGAATTTCATTACATACTGGTAGTGGTAGCCATGGGATTTTCATTACATTCTGGCAGCAAACTGGCAATTACATCATATACTGGTAGCCATGGGAATTTCGTCACATACTGGTAGCCATGGGAATTTCATCACATACTGGTAGCCATTTCATTACATATTGGTAGCCATTTCATTTCATACTGGTAGCCATGGCAATTTCATCACATTCTGGTAGCCATGGGAATTTAATCACATACTGATTACTATTACATACTAGTCATGGGCATTTCAGCACATAATGGCAGCAAACTGCCAATTTCATCATATCACACCTACCCCTGTGCAGTGCAGAGTCATTGCAAGAGGCAGCGCATGGGTGGTAGTTCCCAGTAGTACTGACTCCGTGATGACATAATTGAGCCAGGGTTCACAGTGACGTCATTGTGCAGCCGCAGAGTACTACTGGGAAAAGAAGATTCGGGGCACGTCTTCCAGGTAAGCTGGGTTAAAACTACCTCCTCCCTACAGGGTGCCATTCTGTAATGTGCTGTACCCTGCATCAGGCAACCCTGATCTTTTGCTCTCTTAATTCACTACCTGGTTGTGATTTCGTGTCACTGCTTTTAATAGGAGAACGCAAGGTTCAACACAAGTTAAGCTAAATGTGCAGATCGCGTTTACAATATTCTTTGATCATTTATCCTGTCGTGTTTTAGTGATATTTGCACTTTTATGTGCTTCCTACCACTGGAACGGTTTGCAATATACTTTGATCAATTTCCTGTAGTGTTTTAGTGATATTTCCACTTTTATGTGCTTCCTGCCACTGGAATGGAGGCAACTAAAGAGTTAAAGGGTATGTCCACCCAAAAAATAAACTTTTTATATGTTCTTTATATAATAGCACCAACCTCAAACGCCATGTTCATTTTTCTCAAAATCATTTGCTTTGCCTGATATTTAATGAGATATATATCAGGCTGCACTTCCTCTCCACTTCCACTTTAGATGACCCCGAGCTGCAGCTTAGAAAAAAAAAAAAAATCTTGCCTGTGTTTGTGTGTGTCTCTCTCTCTCTCTCTCTCTCTGGGCTGGCTGGCTGCAGCTGTTGATCCTGGATTTCTTCAGTACACATAACTTTACAGCTGTGATTGGTTGAGAGGGAAAAGAGGGCAGGATCCAGGGGTCAGACCATTACTGATGCAACTTCCTCTGTTCTCACTGCTGGATGTTAACAGACATGCTCAAGAACATGAAAAGAACAGAGGCAAGGTAATGTAACCTCTCTCTGTTCATCGCTGTATTGGTCCATGCTGCAGGATTAAGCCAGCTACAAAGGTCTGTAACTTTTAAACCACTGGACCGATTTACATGCTGTAAAGTTTGTTTTGGAGCACTTATTTGGGCCAAATAAATATAAAAAGTTAGTTTTGGGGGTGGACTTGCCCTTTAAAGGGTATCTCCACTGAAAAAAGAGTTTTGCCATTTAAATTTATTGAAGAATGGGCGGGAAGCTATCTTCTATGCACATGCGCATCGCACATGCACATAGAAGACAGAGTCCGTCGAGATCTGTCAGACTACATGGCAGAGAAGCGAGCAATCGGGCAAGTAGCTTACCTTCTCTCCTGGCTTCTGATTGTTTTATTGAAGTCACGGTAAGAGGTAAGACACAGCTCCTTTACCTCCCATTCTTCAATAAAACTAAATGGCAAAACTTTATTTTTTCAGTGGAGATACCCTTTAATATGACATGAAAAAGGATTCACCAATCTCCATTCACTTTCTGTATCAAGAGCCAAATCAAGAGGCAAGATCGTACTGTCACGCTCCCTGGATGGGCGCTTCTGCAAAGCAGCTGAGAAACAGAGACCGAAGTGCAGCAGAGGTCTAAATCAAGCAGTTTATTGAACACCCAACATACAGTGCAAAAAATACAAGAATACTATAATGAAAAGACTAGAATGACCATGACAATATCAAAAGACCAATAACAGGTAAAGGGAAACTAGACCGGGAAATCAGAATCCAAGACAGGGCATGGCAAGAACAGGAATACACTGGATACAGGAGTCAGCAACAAGGAGAGAAATGAGAAGCATAACATATGACAACCATAGTTGACGATCTGGCAGGGAACTGAAGTGGGTGAAGTCCTTAAGTAGCAGAAGACTAACATCAGGTGAATGTGATTAGATAATAGTCCATAAAGTGAACTGTCTGCTGCAGGTGGGAAGTGGAAGAAACAGCGACACCATGTGGTAACACCCGGAACAGCAGGAACACAGTACAGTGACATCTAGAGGACAAGTAGGAAAGACAGGAACAGCGACATCCAGGGGTTACATACGGCACAGCAGGAGATCTTACAGAAGGCCAGTGGGGGATGACATTAAAACTACAGGTGGGGGAAAGAAGGAGGCCAGCAACTCACCGACCCGAGGTGTATGGGAGTGGCAGAGACCCCCTGTAGTAACAGAGGTCTCAACAACAGAGTCGTGTTGGGAGAGCCAGGTTCAGTAAGGGCAAGAAGGGGAAAATTCTTAGAACAGAAAAGGTTGTGAATAATATTTGTTAGAAAGGGACTGAACATTAAGCAAGGCATTGGAGAAGGGCAGATATGAAGAGGGTATTAAGGGAATGGATAAAAGGTTAGAGGGTGTAGATCCACAAAAATGGAGGAGTAAAGGGAGAGTAGGGCAAGGATAATAGGAAACCGAGATTTTACAGGAGCCAGGATTAGGAGATATATCCCCAGCAACAAGAAGTAGCAGAACAAATAGAAACCGGATATATGAGATGGATTTAAGGTGGTGTCGTTTATTTGTGTCAGACTGACAGTGGAGTGTGGTGTTGGTAAAGAGCTGGTATAGTGATGTTCCAAACTGATTCAGCTGATGGTAGTTGTTCTGGAATTGCAGAGTCCTATGGTGTTGCACTCCTTGTTGAACTCCACTTTTCACTCTGCACACCCAGCAATGCTCTCCCCCTTAAGCTGGGTACACACAGTACAGATTTGGTCTGTTTTTCGGACAGATAGGATCGTTTGCAGCCATTTTCTTCAATCCGATCATTTATCAATCACGTACACACTTCATAGACCAAAACGTTTCCGACACAATCGGTAATGTTGTGTGCGCTGTTTAAAGGCGTGTCAAGCAATATTTTTTCTTGTATAAACAAACACAAAGTTTTGTTGAAAAAAATGTGAAAATTTTCTACGTCGATTTTCGCATGCATTTGATGCATGTCGGAACGATATTGTATACACAATAACGATACACTCGGGGAAACACCAAGGCCGACAGAAATTTTCGGTTTCACCCGGACGATCTCCTTCCCTACTCCAGAAGGACGATCTTTAAAGATAAGATTGTTTTCTCGCAACACACACAAACGATATTGGACAATATTAGTTGGATCAATAAAAATAAAAATTCGTACCTAGCTTTACAAAGATATAAATTTAAAGCAAAAGGTTCAGACACAGGACTGGGGAATTATCTAATTAGCCAATCAACATGCTGATAAATAACGGTCTGTGTCTGGGGGGGAGGAGACCAGTACAAAGTGAAAAGAACAAAAGTTAAATTACATATATTGCTACACTTTTACACTAAGAGCAAATGGCACACAATATAATATAATACATAGATGAAGGTTGGTATAAATTGAAAAATAGTATAGAACCCATACCAGATATATGATTAATGCTGGTTCCAGGAGAGAATATTGCGGGGAAGGTTGGTATAAATTGAAAAATAATATAGAACCCGTACCAGATATATGATTAATGCACATGTTGAATACAGCAAAGGCTTAGAGCGTGTTGTACCATTGTTTAATATTATGTGGGTATGTGTACAGTCTTTACAAATATTATTACTGGAGATTATTATTTGGGGTTGTATTTGTATTACTGAATTGGACTGAGAATTTTATTACAGGTACACAACATCAAGGGCCTCTATTACCTAGAGCTGCAATCAATCTGAGCAAATGTTTACTCTAGTATTTAGTACCAGAAATCCCAGTGCAACTTTAACACCAGCTATTGGCGCAAATGCCGTTACTGAATAATAATCATCTTTTATGATACCCTCGCAGCTGGCGGTTAAACTTACTGTTCCCTATTTAATATCAATTAAAGCAACTTTAAAGGGGAACTGTGGTCTCCAAACAAGTTAAGTTTAAATGAAAGGCCACTTTCCTACCTTTAAAACGAGCCATCAACCACCTCTCTACGTGCTCCACAGCCCAAGATACACAGAAATGACTGACCAGAAAGTTAATGGGTGGGAGGCTGACATGTGACATTCCTGAGGCTTCTCCTTCACGGTGCCGCTGGCGAGGACAGCCTCAGACTCACTCAGTGTGTGAGGGAGACAGGAAGTTCCTCCTCCTCTCTGCTGTGTGAAAGACCTGCAGCTGCAGAGAAGGTAAGGTACAGCCCTTCTCTCTGACAGAGTTCTCACTCTGTTCTCACTCTGCCTGAAAAGGCTGATTCCACAGAGTTTTCGGTGAAGGGGGGGGTTGTGTTGTGTAAGTTTGAGTTGTGTTGTGTAAGGGGGTAGTTTGGGGGGGTTGTGTAGGGGGGGTTGTCAGAGTGGCCTATAGCACCTGTGATGGTGGCCCTTAGGCACCAGCGAGTGGGCGGGGCCACATGGGGGGGTTGTGTTGTGTAAGGGGGGAGTTGGGGGAGGGTGTTGTGTAGGGGGGGTGTCAGAGTGGCCCACAGCACCTGTGAGGGGGGCCCTTAGGCACCCACGAGTGAGTGGGGCCACATTGGGGGGAGTTGTGTTGTGTAAGGGGGGAGTTTGGGGGGGTGTTGTGTAGGGGGGTGTCAGAGTGGGCCACAGCATCTGTGAGGGGGGCCTTTTAGGCACCCGTGAGTGGGAGGGGCCACTTGGGGCCCTAAGGGAATGGGCCATGGGGGGCCTGCAACTGGGGGGTGTCAGAGTGGCCCACAGCACCTGTGAGGGGGGGGGGGGGGGCACCGACGGGGGGGGGGGGGGGGGTGGGGGGGGGGGGGGGTCAGAGTGGCCCACAGCACCTGTGAGGGGGGCCCTTAGACACCCGTGAGTGGGTGGGGCCACAGAACCTGCGAGTGGGCGGGGCCATGGCACCCGCGAGTTGGCGGTGCCACATGGGACTCTAAGGGAATGGGCCATGGAGGGCCTGCAACTGGGGGGGTGTCAGAGTGGCCCACAGCACCTGTGAGGGGGGGCACGGCACCCACAAGTGGGGGGGGGGGGAGGGTTGGGTAGGGGGGGGGGGGGGGGGGGGGTTGGGTAGGGGGGTGTCAGAGTGGCCCACAGCACCTGTGAGGGGGGCCCTTAGACACCCATGAGTGGGTGGGGCCATGGCTCCCACGAGTGGGCGGGGTCACGTGGGGCTCTAAGGGAATGGGCCATGGGGGGCCTGCAACTGGAGGGACCATGGGGTCCATGAGTGGGAGGGACCAGGTGGGCTGCAAAGGGGAGGAGACACAGGGCAGATTGACTGACAGGTTTCAGAGCAGGAAGCAGGAAGTGCAGGGGATTTGGTGATGCTGCTGCCATATCACACACAAAAATGTAAATATCTTCAAAACCAAAAAAAATAAATTGAAATAAATTTCAAAAACTCTCAGGAGAGCAATTCCTATCAATTTACCCAAAGTCATTTTTGGACCACAGTTCCTCTTTAACCCCTTATTTGAAAACAAATGTTTATATTCTATATATAAGTAGTGAATATTTAAGTAGGGGCGGGGGGAGAAGGGGTATGTGGACAGTGTTATATCTGCACAACACTAAACATTATTATTGAACTTGGGCACCCTCTGTACCATTACTACATTAGCAGACACTGTTAGGTCAGCCCTACAGTTCACCAGAAGTTGTTATGTAAACTGAAGGGCTGACATAACAGTTTCTGGTGAACTGTAGGGCTGACCTAACTGTTATGTCAGCCCTCCAGTTTACCAGCCACTGTTAAGTCAGACAGAGACCTGAAAGTTTTATTGACGAACGGGAGGTAAGACATAGCTCCTTTTTTAAATAAACGCAACAGCACAAAGTGGTTTTAACCACTGGAGATACCCTTTAAAAGGGACACTATAGTGAAAAAATAATTTTTTCTCATCTTAATCTATAAATTAATACATGTAAATAGCACATACTCTGAGGTTTGTGTGTCGCTGCATTCCTTAGGTACAGTAATTGATTTGCTCAGGCTCAGTATCTCTCCTCCCAATCTTAACTGATACCTCCTTCTGGACCTCCGGGCTGTCTATAAGGGCAAGCATGCTCAGTAATCACTAGTAGGCAGCATTGGAAGAGGTAATTTCCCATCATGCAATTTACATGATTTGCATGAACACTGTCTCCATTCCAGTTATAGCAAAACTGCACCTAGCAGAAGATAGTTCAGATTGGATATCTTAAGATAACTATTGTTTCAGTATAGATGTCCTTTTACACCTGTTACCTTAAAGGTAATGTACAGAAAGTGCTTGCAATAAACTTTGATTTTTGTTGCTGCATTTGAAAGGTCTTGCGTCCTGCCACGGGAATGGCAGCAACGAAAGAGTTATTATGTTACATAACATAACATACATAACTCTTTCGTTGCCGCCATTCCTGTGGATTATCCGATCATTCACTTTCTGTATTATGAGGTATCCAAGTTCGTTTTTCCTGGCTATGCAAAGCTCTGGGTCTGGGATTTCCAAACTGCAGCCCTCCAGATTTTTGAAAACTACAACGCCCAGCATTCCTCCATTGCAGAAGAAACCAAGGAATACTGGGCGTTGTAGTTTTCCAACATCAGGAGGGCCACAGGTTGGACATCCCTTCTCTGGGCAATAGAGCAATAAATTGTTAGTGGATATATATTTAGTGATCAGATCATCTCATAATTGGGGGACATTTATAATTAATGTAAGTAACAGGGCTGCGTTAATTACAACCTGATTGTATTTATACTGCAGTGCTTCTGACAGACTTGATGCATGATTTCAATGTACAACCCCTAACTGCCCTCTGCTGTTTGATAGTGCTTGTCAGGGAACAGTGGAACTAGTAGTGCAACTACATATTTATTAGGTTTGCTCACAATTTTGCAGACTATTTGACTAAAGTAAAGCAAACTCAGGTTCTGTAAACAAAAATCTATTAATATCATTTACATCAACATGTATGTGCTGTTTATGGAATGCTACACCATGACACCATAGACAAGAATCCTAGGAGCTAAAGATTATTCATTGCTGCAGTCCAACTAAATAACCAGCCTCTTACTTGCAAATCTCTAACCTAATTACAAAGGCAAGACCTGCTAGTTTGACTGCTGATTACAAACTTAGCTTCTCTGAGGATTTCATTAAGTTTTATAGTGTCTCATAAATACACCCTGATTGATTGGTCCAGAACAAATCTTAAATCTGCTCTTGTATTATTGACCAATCATATGTTGGGGTGTGCCAAGGAGACAGTATAAAATAGCCAGAGGCCTTCAGTAAGTCCTAGTTCTGTTTTAGTAGAGCTGCTAGTTTGTTCTGCAAGCATAGCAACTATCAGATGTTTGGTGCCTAACTGAGCTTTCTAAATGCATTTGTTTTGGTGCCTGGTAGTTGCAGTGTGGCTGCTCTCTGTTTTGCTACACCTCATAAATCATTGTTTGGTGCTTAGCGTATAAAAAAAAGTTTTCATATAGTTATCTCAGAATTTAGTTGCCACGCCTGATCAAATTCACTGGCTTTGAACAAAGTTATTGTTGCAGTTAAATTACATCTATCACCATTTACCCTAAAGACACTCTCAAATAGCAGAGGGCAGTCAGGGAATGGAGTTGGAGTTGTATTTTGAAAACATATACAGTGTAGTTAGAATGATCACAGTATAAAATTAATTTACAATAATGCAGCCCTGCTACTTACATGAATCTGTCTGCCAGGCTCTGTATAATACAAAGTTTGTTACCATATAACTTTCATTTATGGCTTTTAAATGTGTGTGGGGAGAGATGGGATAAAAAGTTTTTTCTTTGATTACCGAGTTTCTGAGAGTTTCACCCAGTATTTATTGAAGATTAATTGACTTTATTAATAATTATAATGGGGCATATTTATAAAGGTTCGTTAACTTTTCGCGGCCATTTTCGGACATTAACGCATAAATCGCGTTTAACACGAATTATAAAAGTCCGAAAACGGCCGCTAAAAGTTAACGAAGCGTTAACCCTTTGCGGCGATACTTACCTGTTACCGCCGCTTCTATTTATAAAGCGGCGGTACTGGTTTCGCTCGGCTAGTATCGGCTGTTTAGTCAGCCGATACTAACCTCCTGCGGCGGGGATGGGCAGGCAACCCGCGGCGGGTGGTCACACCCGCCCCGGGAGACACGCCCACCCCGCCCACACACCCCGCGGCGGCGGCGACCACCCGCCGCCGCTTCCCAGCAGCCCCTCCCAACCCGTTCCCCGCTCGCGGCAATCTCGGAACGGGAGGCTAGGGGGGGCTGCCGGGAAGGGGCCGCAGCAGGTGATCGCGACCACCCGCCGCTCCCGGGGGGGGGAGGGAGGGAGCCGCTGGGAGGGGTGGAGGCTCCCTCCAGCGGGGCCCTGAGAAGGGCCTTTTGGGGCTTAGGGGGTCCCGCAGCTCGAACCGGGACCCCCCCTCCCCGCCCTTGTAAGGCCTTGGCGGCACTTACAAGTGCCCTTGTGGCCTCTGTGACAAGAGCCTTTTGGGGCTTAAGGGGTCCCACAGCTCGAACCGGGACCCCCCTCCCCGGCCCTATCAGGGCCTTTGCGGCACTTACAAGTGCCCTTGTGGCTCTAACAAGAGCCCTTTGGGGCTTAGGGGTCCCGCAGCTCGAACCGGGACCCCCTCCCCAGCCCTTGTAGGGGCCCTTGCGGCACTGACAAGTGCCTTTGGCGGGGGTCCCGCAGCTCGAACCGGGACCCCCAGTGTGCGGCTCTTAAAAGAGCCCTTGGGCGGCGTCTTCGGGCTGGCGACACCAACCCCACTCAGGTCGCCGATGCCAGGCAGACTCACTGCGGCCGCCAGTGAGCCCGCGCACGCCGGCCTCAGCGGAGCCGATGTTGCCAGCCGCTTCTTTCTTCTTTCTTCAGCCATCTACTGCGATGGCATCTGAGTTCCGCGGCGGAAAGCTCCTCTTTATATAGGTTTGCAGAAATCCATAATCCGTTTCTGATTGGTCAATTTTTAATACTTGCTTTACATTAACCAATCAGATTTCAGAACTTTTTGCTGGGAAGCGGCGGCGGGTGGTCGCCGCCGCTGTGGGGTGTGTGGGCGGGGTGGGCGTATGCCCCGCCCCCTTAGGAGAGGCGTCGGGAAGGGATTTTAAGTCCGCAGCACATCGCGGCCGCGATACATGTATCGCGGGAATAGCGCTCGCCGTTATAAATACGGCGATAGCGCTATTTTCGCGGCCGCGACGTGCGGCGGTAATTTTTTGGCGCTATTATCGTTGCTTTATAAATATGCCCCAATGTGTTACTGGTAGAGACTAGTGATGGCCCTGTTCGCGGACCCGGATCCGCGGCAGATTTACCTCGTTCGTGAACGGCGGATATCGCAGATTTTTCCGCCTTCCGAACTTTTCCGAACCGAAAATACGAGGGTTCTGCGAAAATACGAAATCTGCGATTTCTCGTATTTTCGAAAATACCGCTTTTCGAATATTTTCAAAATTACGGGGATTTCTCGTATTTTTGAAAATACGAGAAATCGCAGATTTCGTATTTTCGCAGAATCCTCGTATTTTCGAAGAATCCTCGTATTTTTGAAAAATCCTCGTATTTTTGAAGAATCCTCGTATTTTCGAATTTTAATGGGTCCGCTCACGGATTTTCAAATTTTCGAATTTTTTCTAAAATTCGCGGATCCTCGAGCGGACCAGATTTTGCGAAGTTCGGACATCTCTAATAGAGACGACTTCGACCTTTCTCCTTGATTTGCCAGTACACGTGTATCCTGCTTACTATACACACATGTGATAGCGGTTCGGCGATAATAGTGCAGTGAATGGGCACTTAATTGGGCAAAACGGCCTCTCGTTCGGAGATCCGCCTGGCCGGTTGGGCAATGATCCCCGACCGAAGAGCCATTTCAAGCGATAAATCGTGCCTTGTATGGGCACTTTATCGCCCGAAACGCCCGTTCAAACACATTGTGCGTCACAGGTCGGCACCCGCAATCGCATGTGTGTACTAATCTTTACACATAGTGGCGGCATCTGTACTGTTTATAGTTAGAGGGATATGGTAATTTACTTCATAGGGAGGACAGTGGATATGGTAACTCACAGCAGTAGGAGGGCGTGACTATACATGCCATTCACTTTGATTGACAGTTCCTCCCTCTAAATCTTTAAAGCTTATAAGTCTAATATCTACAAAAATGGTGGACGGATTGGAAAGAGAAACGAGAAACACACATTGGGGGATGGGATGAAGTATAGTTTAATAGTATGAGGTTTTTAAAAGTTTGAATTTGGACACTATAGTTGCCCTTTAAGTCAGGCAGAGACGTGATTTTCCTCCAGGCTACACACACACTGGCCCTGCCCCCACCAGAAAGTCTTCCTTTTGCCTATGGAGAGGGTAGGGGGGAGCCAGTCCAGCTACTGTTTCTAAAGCATACAGACTTGCCTGAAATTGCACTTTTTTATGATGAAAAACAGTACATAATTGGATGTAATATTGATACTTAACAGACATGAATGTTTCTTTATGTTTTAGGGCTAAGCAATACTGCCTCTTTTTAAAAAAAACTGCATACAGCGGCACTCAAGGGGCTTCTCAATCAAGTATGTGAACTTTGATCTACATGTTTGAGCCACTTGTATGGCTGTCCTATATATATCCCTTTATATATATTTAGATAGTTATCAGATCGTGATTGAAAGAGGCTCAATCTTACATTACTAATTAATGCAAGTAGTAGGGCTGCATTGATTACAAACTAATTGAATTTACGCTGCATTGTTTCTGATAGCCTTGCTGCATGTTTTCAATCCATTAATTAATGGGGATAAGTTAGTTACGGAGGATGGCGATAAAGCAAATGTCTTAAATTTTTCCCCCCTTTGTATACACTATAGAAGATCCAAGTACAGATATCATAGAGCAGTGTTTCTCAACCTTTTTACCTGTGGGGACCCCTTTAAAATTTTTCGGGTCTCGAGGAACCCCTACATAAAATTAAGATTATTTCTTTTTCTTAATATCATCAAAATACATAATTTATACAAATATAAAAGATAGATCTATAAATATAACTCTTATTTACCTCTCAGACATCAATACACCAAACACATAATTGATACAGATACAGAACATTGATAAATATATATAGAAAAATATATCTTTTCATCACAATAATGTTAAAAAAAATGTTATTCTCCCTCTTTACAAAGCATTGGTAAGGCCTCATTTGGAATATACATAAAAAAATAGAATTCTAGTGCACAAACCATTCTAATTGCATATTGGCTACCTCTATAAGGTTGCTGCTACAAACAGCCTGCTAAACCCTGGATAAAAAAAGCAATTAGTTCAGTAAGTTGGCCACATTATTTTAAGCCCAGTCACCACGTCAGGGTTGCTTAATTTAACTAGGTCCTAACCTACTGGTACTTGCCTTTTTGGCTACATGAGCTGACAGCTTCTCCTGTGTGGCCTGGATGCTTGAAGCTGACTCTCTATTTTAAAGTACTTTGCTCAAACGAGCACATGACCTAACTCTGGGTGGAGTACAATTACCCAGAAGGTTTGGTCAAACCTTCAATGTAACACACAATATATAGAAAATTGGGCTGTTGTACATCCTTATTAAAGTGCAACTAGAGACCAATAATATAATATATCCAAAAAATAGAATTCTAGTGTACAAACAATTCTAATTGCATATTGGCTACCTCCATAAGGTTGCTACTACAAACAGCCTGCTAAACCCTGGATAAATAAAAGCAATTAGTTCAATAAATTGGCCACATTATTTTAAGCCCAGTCACCATGTCAAGGTTGCTTAATTTAACTAGGTCCTAACCTACTGGTACTTGCCTTTTTGGCTTTAAGTCTCTTCCTACTCGGTTAATGTAATACTAAAAACACTAAATCCCAGTATCTATATACACAAAGGTAAGAGAGGTTTCACAGTAAGTACAAACAGGTAAATATATACATATTATGGCACATCAGAGGCTCTTATTTCAAAGTAAAGCCCGAATGACATCATCGGGAATATACACTGCTCAATCCTAAGAGTTTTGAATAATAACTCAACACCAAAAGTTAGGTATATTATGGTCGAGAGGTAAGTATCAAATACATAATAAAATTATAACCCAGAAGACGAGGTCAAAAATCATATACCGTAGCAGATATGAGTTTTTTTAACTCAGCCACTAGTGAGATGTCGAATATGTCTGAGAAATCACAAAAGTCCTTTCAAAATATGAGTATAAATTGAATATGATACTCTAACATGAGTTCTGCAGATTGTTCTATCTAGTCCAAATCGCTAAAAATGTCATCTCTTGACCCATATAGAAGTCCAGATTCTCTTGTCCCATTGTCATTAAATCCTAAAAATTAGATAGCACGGGTCCCATAGAGAGTTATCCAGTAAATATCACAGAGTCTCAGGAAAATCCCATGTACCAATCCATCAGTATGCGTGAAGCAGAGGAATGAAAGTCTCAATTCCTTATCAAAGCAACCAAGACATTCTGTACTTTCTTACTTAGATTTCCAAAGAGAATCCCAATCTTATTTGGCCATCAGTTTGGGGGAGCAGTAAACCTTTTAAGAAAACAAAAAAGTCAGACATCATATAAACACTGTGAAGTCTAAGGGGCATATTTATAAAGGTTTGCCAGTTTCGCCAAAATTACGTTTTCCGCAATTTATGAATGGCCGGAACCCGGCCGCGAAAAGTTAACGAAGCGTTAACTTTCCCCGACTATGATAACAGTTAACTGTTCCACATGGCTAATCTCGGGCGTTTTACTTCGCCACCTTAAAGGTGGCGAAAACGGCCGAGATCCCCCTGGATTGCGGTGGAGGTGTGCAGCAAACCCACGGCAGGTGGTCGAACCCGCCCCGGGAGGCACGCCCACATTCGCCCACCCCGCCCTCACCGCCGCCCCTTCCCAACAGCCCCTCCCAACCCCTACATCGCTCGCGACCAACATATGGAAGGGAGGCTGGGAGGGGCTGCTGGGAAGAAGCCGCAGCAGGTGGCCATGACCACCCGCCGCGCACCCCCTCCCCAGCAGCCCTCTCAAGCCCCCTGCCCTGTCGCTGGCAGGGAGGGGAAGGGATGGGCCCGCTGGGAGGGGTGGAGGCACCCTCCAGTGGGGGCCCTGAGAAGGGCCTTTTCGGGCTTAAGGGGTCCCGCAGCTCCAACCGGGACCCCCATCCCTGGCCCTATCAGGGCCTTTGCGGCACTTATAAGTGCCCTTGCGGCTCTGACGAGCCCTTTGCGGCTTAGGGGTCGCGCAGCTCGAGCCGGGACCCCCCTTCCCGGCCCTTGTAAGAGCCCTTGCAGCACTGACAAGTGCCTTTGGCGGGGGTCCCGCAGCTTGAACCGGGATCCCCAGTGAGCGGCTCTCAAAAGAGCCCTTGGGCGGTGTCTTCTTTCTTCCAGTCCCGGCGACACCAGCTCCGCTGAGGCCACCGCCCCCCGAGAGACACCCCTGTGGCCACCAGGGGTACCCCCAGCGGGCGCTGGCGACCTCAACGAGGCTAATGTTGCCGGCTTCTTGATCGGTCACGATGTCTTCAAGCTGGCGACACCAACCCCACTGAGGTAAAAATACGATTGGTTAATGTAAAGCATGCGGGACCCCTTAAGCCCCAAAAGGCCTTTCTCAGGGCCCCTGCTGGAGGGTGCCTCCACCCCTCCCAGCGGGCCCTTCCCCTCCCCACCAGCGGCGGGGCAGGGGGTTTGGAGGGGTTGCTGGGGAGGGGGTGCGCAGTGGGTGGACGCGACCACCTGCTGCGGCCCCTTCCCAGCAGCCCCTCCCAGCCTCCCGTTCCATATGTTGGCCGCGAGCGGGGATGGGGTTGGAAGAGGCTGCTGGGAAGGGGCGGCGGCGGGTGGTCGTTGCAGCCACGGGGGTTGAAGGTGGGCGTACGCCCCGCCCTTGTAGTGGAGGCGCTCGAAAGGGATTTAAGTCCCTTCGCGGTGATATTGTACTTAGCGCATCGCGCTAAGTGCAGTATTGCTGCGAAAGGACTTAAAATTACCACCGGACATCGCAGTCGCCGGACATCACGGCGGCGATGACACTTGCCATTATAAATACGGCAATAGCGATATTTTCGGGGCCGTGATGTGCGGCGGTAATTTTTGGGCGCTATTTTCGCCCCTTTATAAATATGCTCCTAAGTCTTCATTTAGACCGCTAGTTGTATCTAAATTAAAGATGCACCTAGCCTCACTTTGCAAAAGTTTCTGTGTAGTATCACCTCCTCTTGCATTATATCTGATATGCTCCAAACTGAACACTTAAGACCATCAGTATTGCCATTGTGTATCTGCAGGAAGTGAATAGCTACACTCGAAAGTGTTTTTCCTCTTTCTTGGCCCTTTTTGCATTTCTGATATTCAACAAGTGGCTAGACAATCTACATTTAAATTTTTGGGTTGTCATACCCACATATAGCATCTCACAGGGACATCTGATGGCATAGATTAGTTTGATCATATTGCAGTTAAAATAACTATTATAGATATTATATCTAGTTATCTTATGCATATCCCATACCTCTGTTTGCTTAGACATATATTTACATAAACAGCATCTTTACATGATAAAGTGCCTGTTACTCATGGATGTTCTGCATTTTTTTAACAAGTCAATTGTGGACTTTCACCTAGAAACCCAGAAAAGATTCTGTTGTTAGTACCGTATATACTTGAGTATAAGCCGAGGTTTTTAGGTTTAAAAATTAACCTAAAAACCTTGACTCGGCTTATACTCGAGTCAGTAGCAACTTACCTTCAATCCAGAGGCAGCCGCGAGTCCGGCCGGCAGTTCCCAGTAGTTCTTCGCGGTTGCGCGATGACGTCATCACGCACGCTGGCGGGATGAAGTCATCGCGCAGCCGCGAAGCAGTAATGGGAACTGCCGGCCGACTCGCGGCTGCTTCGGGATTGCAGAGAGGAGAAGACTGAAGACCGGTACGGGTAAGTGAGGCTGGGGGGGGACTGGGGGGAGGGCTGGGGTACTGGGGGGAGGCTGGGGGACAGTATGCCATGCAGACACCCACATTTTCATTTTACTATAGGTGGTTGGAAACTACAACTCCCGCAACCAAGCATGCTGGGAGTTTGTAGTTCCAAACATCTACAGTGGAAAGGTATTGGGTGGGGACAGTATGCCATACAGTAACCCCCAATACCTTTTTGCTATAGGTGGTTGGAAACTACAACTCCCAGCAACCAAGCATGCTGGGAGTTGTAGTTTCCAAACATCTACAGTGGAAGTATTAGGGTTACTGTAGGTGCATACTGTCCCCCACCCTAATACCTTTCCACTGTAGAGTTTGGAAACTACACTCCCAGCATGCTTGGATGCTGGGAGTTGTAGTTTCCAACCACCTATAGTAAAAAGTAATGTGGGTGTCTGCATGCATACTGTCCCCCCAGCCCTCGGCTTATACTCGGGTCAATCATCTATTCTAATTTTTGAGGCAAAAATGGGTGCCTCGGCTTATACTCGAGTCGGCTTATACTCGAGTATATACGATAAGTATGTGCCAGTTCTTTTTCAAAACATCTGTCAGGAAAGTGTGTAGTGACTTAGCAAGAATGGGTTAACTATTGGTCTTAGTTCTTGCAAAGGACCAATAAAAATGCCATTCCACCCTGGAAACAGTCCTTATTGTTTATATTAGGATTAGTGAAGCATGGAACCAGATCTTCTTTTCCAGACAATGTGGGGCAGCTAGAGGTCTGTTGGATATATTGAGGTCACTTTAAGGGCAACCATATGTATAAAATAAATATATTTGTGTATGGGAATATGTGATATGAGAATCAATATTATATTTGTGAATGGCCCATTAAAATGATACCCACCATGGAGACCTTATTCCCTTGCCAAGGCAAGTTATTAATATCTTGGGAAATATATATTACACACAGGTCATGTTTGGTATTGTAGGAATTGATAATTAATGCAGAAGAGGAATATGTGGTCTATATCCCAGTACAATGTACATATCTACATTTATATGGAGTCTGCCTAACTGAGGGGGAATGAATGCTTTTGGCTAGTCGTAAATCTGGACATTCCTAGACACTCCCACCTCATGCATAGCCCACAGGAGGGGTGGTTCATCAAGGGGTTTAAAAATCCTTGTAGCCCCTATAACTGTGTTCATACTGAGGGGACATGCTAAAACTGTGTGTGTGGACCCGATGTTTCTTCCTGCCCCGGGATACAAGACCTCTTCTAGTGAGTAGGGTCTGTGAATATTTTTATCCTTTTAATCTTATATAACTGTTGTACCTATTGTATGTCGTTTTATTGTAACATCATTTTCTTTTATTTTTGTTTTATATGCACTGTCCACCTTTTGGAATATTAAATCTAAAATTTAATAAGTTTTGTTTTTGATGCTCTAAAAGAACTCAGTAAAGGTGGCCATACACTATTACTGTTACGGAATCTTCAGGAAAAGACCCCTGTGAGACCCCCTCTGGACGCGGGATCTAAGTACCAGCCGGTTTTCACCAGAGCCTCTAATGGTGAGGATGTTTTGCGGCTGACAGATACCAGGTCGCGGCTCCAGAGAAGAGAACCACAAAGGCCAATCCCCCAATGGGGAGAGGCAGCAAAGACAGATATAGGCGTACAGGAAGTAGAACCTGGGGTTGATATGCGACCGGAAGTAGGAGCTGTTGGGCGTATATCAAACCGGAGATAACTGGAGGTAGGAGCTGTGGTAGATATTCGGACCGGAGGTAGGAGCTGTGAGGATATGCAGACTGGAGATAACTGGAGGTAGGAGCTGTGGTAGATATTCGGACCGGAGGTAGAGCTGTGGAGGATTGCAACCGGAGGTAACTGGAGGTAGAGCTGTGTAGATATTCGACCGGAGGTAGGAGCTGTGGAGGATATGCAGACCGAGATAACTGGAGTAGGAGCTGTGGTAAATATTGGACCGGAGGTAGGAGTTGTGGAGGATATGCAGACCGGAGATAACTGGAGGTAGGAGCTGTGGTAGATATTCGGACCGGAGGTAGGAGCTGTGGAGGATATGCAGACCGGAGATAACTGGAGGTAGGAGCTGTGGTAGATATTCGGACCGGAGGTAGGAGTTGTGGAGGATATTCAGACCGGAGATAACTGGAGGTAGGAGCTGTGGTAGATATTCAGACCGGAGGTAGGAGCTGTGGAGGATATGCAGACCGGAGATAACTGGAGGTAGGAGCTGTGGTAGATATTCGGATAAACTGGAAGCAGGAGTCAGGACCAACAGGAAACACACGCTAGAGGACACAGGGAGCTAGGAGTCCAGAGCAAACAACTCTGAACTGGCAGCAAGAGGCCAGCTGCCAGGAGGAGCCTAAATAGGCCCCTGTGAGCTCCTCCCTGCTGGCCATGCCCCGGAAGGGAACGGCTGCAGGCAGGGTAAAAGCCTGCCCCGCCCACGTCCTCGCGTCACTGAGGACGCGCGGGCATGCGAGCGAGCGTGCGAGCGGGCGGAGCACGTCATCGGCGCGCTCCTGCTCGCGACCGCCGGAGGAGGACCCCGGCCCCGAGGCAAGGTAAGTACCTGACATTGCCCCCCCCCCCCCCACGGGCAACCTCCGGGTGCCCTTGGGTTTAGGTTTGTCAGGGTGTTTGGAATGAAAATTCTTGACCAAACGAGGAGCGTGAATCTGTTCTGCCGGTTCCCAAGAATTTTCTTCGGGACCAAATCCCTTCCATTTAATAAGATATCTTAACTTCCCAGCAGAAATCTTGGCATCTAAAATGTTTTCTACCTCGTATTCGTCAGTCCCATCAATCAAAACAGGCAGCGGAGGAGGCTCCAGCGCAGAGTCGGAAACATATCTTTTGAAACAGGATACATGAAAGACTGGATGTATCTTTAATGAATTGGGGAGCTCCAGTTCAAAGGCGACCGTGTTGATAGCTTTCCTAATACGAAATGGCCCGATGAACCGGGGACCCAACTTAGCAGAAGGAATCCTCAATTTCAAATTACAAGTTGACAACCAGACCAAGTCTCCAACCTTAAATACCGAAGAATCTTTTCTTAAAAGATTAGCTGACTTACGGGCTTGTTCTTGAGCTTCAGCGATGAAGCTCTACAGTCTTCTCCTTCATACGATGTATTCTGGTGATAAGGTCAGGAATAGTGATCTTGGAAGGAATACCGGTAAGGAAAGTTGGATTAAATCCATAGTTAGCATAAAAGGGGGAACACTTGATGGAGGAATGGACAGCGTTGTTATAAGCAAACTCCGCAAGCGGTAACAGAGAAGACCAATCTTCTTGTGATGCGGAGGAGTAACACCGGAGATATTGTTCAAGTGTTTGGTTTGTTCTTTCTGTTTGTCCATTAGATTGTGGATGGTATCCGGAGGAAAAAGAATTGTGGATATGCAAACACTTGCACAACTCCTTCCAAAATTTTGAAGTGAATTGTACCCCTCTATCTGATACGATATCATCGGGAACCCCGTGAAGACGCACAATCTCTCTAATGAACACATCTGCAGAAATGGAGGCTGAGGGAATTCCTTTTAACGGAATAAAATGAGCCATCTTTGTTAACCGATCAACAACCACAAAGATTGTGTTGAAACCCTTGGAGCGAGGTAACTCAACAATGAAGTCCATGGTAATCATGCCCCAAGGGCGGTCAGGAACCGGCAGAGGAGACAGTAACCCGTATGGTCTCTGTCTGGTAGTCTTGAATCTAGCACAAGTAAGACAAGAAGCCACAAACTGTTTACAATCTTTAGACATACTTGGCCAAAAAAAATTTCTGTTAACCAAATCCAATGTCTTGTGAACACCAAAATGACCAGCCAAAGCATGAGAATGACAATACTGAAGTCTGCACCTGGCCCGGTCTGGAACAAATATTTTGTTATTTTGGTATATAAACCCATCTTGGGAACGAGAGGTAGACTGGAGAGATGCTTCTTTGATGGTTTTGACTATATTAGTATGCAACAGCAGAAAATTTGATTTGGAAAGAACCATATTAGGTTTGTCAGACTTATTGACCTCACAAAATTGTCTAGAAAGGACGTCGGCCTTGCCGTTCTTTGAACCTGGACGAAAGGTTTTATGGAAGTTAAATCGTGTAAAGAAAAGAGCCCATCTAGCTTGACGGGGTTTTAATCTTTTGGCAGTTTGCAAATATTCCAGGTTCTTATGATCAGTGAAGATGGTAATAGGATGATTGGCGCCCTCAAGTAAATATCGCCACTCTTCCAGGGCCGATTTTATGGCCAACAACTCACGGTCTCCTACATCATAATTCTTCTCAGAGTCAGAAAGTTTTCTTGAAAAAAAAGCAACTGGATGTAGTAAAGCCTTAGGTCCGTTACGTTGCGAGAGTATAGCTCCTAGAGCAACTTCGGAAGCATCCACCTCTAATGTAAAAGGAACAGTTGGATCTGGATGGATAAGGATGGGAGCTGAAGTAAAAGCAGATTTCAGACGCTCAAAAGCTGTTTGAGCGGGCTTCGTCCAACAGAATGGGACATGGGTTCTGGTCAGAGCGGTCAGCGGCAGTATGATAGTAGAAAAATTCTTAATGAATCTACGGTAGAAGTTAGCAAAACCAATGAATTTTTGAACTTGCTTTCGGGTAGTTGGAGTAGGCCAATCCTGAATAGCGGAAACCTTTTGAGGATCCATAATTAACCCTTGGGATGAGATGATGAACCCCAAGAACGGTATTGAAGGTTTCTCGAACTCACATTTCCCCAGTTTGGCGTATAACCCATGAATTCTAAGACGAGAAAGAACTTTCTTAACCTGGGTACGATGATCCTCTAGGTTAGAAGAAAAAATCAATATATCATCTAGATAAACGGCCAAGAAGTCATCAACAAAGTCACGGAAAATGTCATTGACAAAATGTTGGAATGTGGCAGGTGCATTGCACAGACCAAAAGGCATGACCAAATATTCAAAGTGACCATATCTGGAGCGGAACGCCGTTTTCCATTCGTCTCCTTCCTTTATTCGTATTAAGTTATAGGCTCCCTGAAGATCCAACAAGGTAAAAATTTTGGCGGTCCTCAACCGTTGAAATAATTCAGGGAATAATGGAAGAGGGTATCTATTCTTAATTGTGACATTATTGAGAGCTCGGTAGTCAATACAGGGTCTAAGCGAACCGTCTTTTTTCTCAACGAAAAATATACCAGCCCCTGCTGGAGACGTGGAATGGCGAATGAAGCCCTTCTGAAGATTCTCTTCTATATATTCCTTAAGAACCCTTTGCTCAGGTTCTGACAACGGATATACCCGCCCAAAAGGAATCTCCGCACCAGGTAACAGTTCAACTGGGCAATCGTAAATGCGGTGTGGTGGAAGATTGTTAGCAGCCTTCTTATCAAAAACATCTGCGAAGTTCTGATAGACACTGGGTAACAAAGTTTCAGAATGGACTTGATTAATACTTAACAATGAAGAGGAAATACATGACAGCCGACAATGCGATGAGGGAAAACAAACCTCTCCAGAGATCCAATTTATTGAAGGGTTGTGTGTTTTCAACCATGGCATACCTAGAATAAGGGGAAAAAGAGAAAAAGGCAGTACATCAAAACATATAACTTCTGAATGCTGATTGATGTTGATCAATACTGGGAAAGTCTCTCGTAGTACAGGACCAGATGAAATTTTAGACCCATCTGCCAGATGAATAAAAAGAGGAGAAGATTTGGGACGAGTGGGAATCTTCCATTCCTGGGTTAGGGATTCCAAAATAAAACAGCTACAGGCCCCGGAATCAATAACGGCTTGGACGGTGAACCTCGGACCGGTTCACTGTAATGAGACATCAACAGATAGGTGCTGAAGCCGGAAGAGACGGGCTAGAATGCATAGTAGGAACCTTACTAGTGGGTCGGATTGGGCATCCCTGAAGCAAATGACCAGACTCTCCGCAGTAGAGACACAGGTTTAAGCGGCGTCTTCGGATCCTTTCCTCAGGAGAGAGAGAAGGACGAGTTAACCCTAATTGCATAGGGACGGGTTCCAAAAATCCTGAAGAAGGTGCAGCAGTAAAGGTATCACAGGACAGACGGGAAGCACCCAACCTTTCTAATCTCCTTTCTCTTAGTCGGCGATCAATTTGGACCGCTAGATCAATAAGATCTTTCAGCTTCCCGGGGACTCCAGTGCGTGCTAACTCATCTTTAAGAGTTTCTGACAATCCGATTCGAAACTGATGTATAAGAGCCGCTTCGTTCCATTGAGTCTCAACACTGATTCTGCGGAAATCGGCCACATAATCTTCCACCTGTCTTTTCCCTTGAGACAGGTTACGAAGGGCCGCCTCAGCTGAGACAGCTCTACTAGGATCATCGTAAATTTCTCCTAGGGCAGAGAAAAAGGTACCTACAGAGGCTACTGTAGGACTGTTCTGATCCAACAAACGAAGGGCCCAAGCTTGGGGCTCATCCTGAAGCAATGAAATAATGAACCCGACTTTTACCCTTTCTTCAGTGAAACTTTTCGGGCGAAGGGAAAAGTACAAATTGCAGGAGCTTTTGAATTGGCCAAATTTGGAACGATCACCGGAAAACCGGTCAGGGAGCGGGATCTTAGGCTCCGCAATAGCTGGATTATGAGGAGTGCCAGGGGACATGGCATTCAGTTTAGCGTCTAGTTGACAGAATCCCTGCCTAGCTTCTTGCAAGGCTCCACGAAGTTCAGCGACTTGACGGTACAGGTCTTCTGCTGGGCTGACATCTCCAGTGGGATTCATCTGGCTGCCAGTTACTGTTACGGAATCTTCAGGAAAAGACCCCTGTGAGACCCCCTCTGGACGCGGAATCTAAGTACCAGCCGGTTTTCACCAGAGCCTCTAATGGTGAGGATGTTTTGCGGTGGACAGATACCAGGTCGCGGCTCCAGAGAAGAGAACCACAAAGGCCAATCCCACAATGTGGAGAGGCAGCAGAACAGATATAGGCGTAACAGGAAGTAGAACCTGGGGTTGATATTCGGACCGGAAGTAGGAGCTGTGGGAGATATGCAAACCGGAGATAACTGGAGGTAGGAGCTGTGGTAGATATTCGGACCGGAGGTAGGAGCTGTGGAGGATATGCAGACCGGAGATAACTGGAGGTAGGAGCTGTGGTAAATATTCGGACCGGAGGTAGGAGTTGTGGAGGATATTCAGACCGGAGATAACTGGAGGTAGGAGCTGTGGTAGATATTCGGACCGGAGGTAGGAGCTGTGGAGGATATGCAGACCGGAGATAACTGGAGGTAGGAGCTGTGGTAGATATTCGGACCGGAGGTAGGAGTTGTGGAGGATATTCAGACCGGAGATAACTGGAGGTAGGAGCTGTGGTAGATATTCGGACCGGAGGTAGGAGCTGTGGAGGATATGCAGACCGGAGATAACTGGAGGTAGGAGCTGTGGTAGATATTCGTACGCGGAGGTGAGTTGTGGAGGATATTCAGACCGGAGATAACTGGAGGTAGGAGCTGTGGTAGATATTCGGACCGGAGGTAGGAGCTGTGGAGGATATGCAGACCGGAGATAACTGGAGGTAGGAGCTGTGGTAGATATTCGGATAAACTGGAAGCAGAAGCGGTGTGCATAGTCAGTGTTTTTGGTGTGTCTTTAGGGCCATAACTTAATGTGATGGCAGCTTGTACCGATTAATTGGTCAGATCACGTGCTTGGCGTTCGTGACAAATTGGCTGGCATGCTCTAATAAAATTATTTTTATTAGAGCATTAATGCTTGGGTTAAGTTATTTAACCCTTGTACTAAAGAACTATATCCTTGTGAGGGTATCAGTCTTCAAAGACTCAAATTTTTTTATTTTTAAAAGACATACATACAAACATTTGTTCCCCCCCTTCTCTGTTTTTCTTTTCTATCTTTTATTTGGCAGGGTTAGCTTAGAATGGCAACCTTTTATAAGAAACAAACCAAGGAGGTCCTGATCAACCTCTGTGAGAGAAAAGAGGTATTGATGTCCTGGACAAGTCCAAGGAGCTGCTGATAAGGGCATTGTTGGAGAGTGACCAGGAGCAGCAGAACTACACAACTGAGTTGGGAAGCGCTGTGGATTTAGCTATCCCAGAGAGGACTGTTAACCTTGGATCTTCTCAGCATGAGAAGACCGTACTTCTTCCCTGCAAAAGGATTTACAATTGTTGGGTTCGGATGACCCACAGCTACGTCATTTTCAATACTGGCTAACGTTCTGGGTGAATGCTACCCGGAGTCATGTTCCAGTCTATTTTGCTACCAAGACAGCATCAGCGAGGTATTTAGGGTTTATGGGGGCACGGCATGGCTGCCCTACGACGGGCAGTTTTGCCAGCACATAGCAGTTCGTTGCTCACTGCTATGGGATCACAGGGACATAGGGCTCTGGATGAAACCCATGACAGCTTCCAGGAGCATGGGTTCTGTTGGGCAGCCCTTGGTTAAAATGGGAATATGCTGGGTGATCAACGAGAGTCAGTGTCGTTTCAGTCATAAGTGTTCAGAGTGTGGGAGTAGGAATCATACAGCATTCTGATGCTTCAGACGGAAAAAAGGGGGGAACAATCCATACTAAATACATACTAAAAGGGAAGAGCCCGGTGAGCCTCGCCGAGATGCTCCCTTGGCTAAATAAGTATCCTGACAAGCAGACAGCTGTTTTACTAGATTCAAGGAAGGTTTTAAAATACTGGGTGAGCAGAGGGTAGGTGGTTTAAGATGCAACAACTTGAAATCAGCCAGGAAAAAGGTGGAAATGGTTATAACAAAATTGGAAAAGGAGGTAGCTTAATGGAGAATGGTCATACCATTTTGTCACCCTCCCTTGGAGAACCTGCGCATCTCCCCCTTGGGTTTGGTCCCCAACAGTGGGTTGGGCAAATACAAACTCATTCATCATTTGTTGTACCCGGAGGGGTCTTCAGTAAATGATGAAACAGATGAAGCACTTACTAAGGTGTTGTATGGCTCTTTTTACCAGGCCATTCAATTAGTTAGGCATCAAGGAAGGGGGGCTCTCATGGTGAAAGGCAGATATTGAATCAGCTTTCTGCTTGTTATCGGTTCATCCTGAGAGTATACATTTGATGGGAGTTGCAGTGGATGGAGACTTTTACATAGATATATGCCTTCCCATGGGCTGCTCCCTTTCCTGCACCTACTTTGAGACATTCGCCACATTCTTGGAGTGGGTGGTGCGGGAGGAACTGACTCAAAACAGTCATCCACTGTTTGAATTACTTTTTCTGGGTAGGGCCAGCAGGGTCTCCCAAATGTTGGGGGATGAAGGAGACTTTACAGCAGGTTTTTCGGTGTTTTGGGGTACCTTTATCAACAAGTCAAAGGGTGCAACAGAAATAATTTGTTTTCTGGGTATCGAAATTGATTCCCAGGAAATGGTCTGCAGGCAGCCCATGGATAAGGTGACAGACTTGTTGAGTCAAGTGGGAAAGGCTTGTGCAGCAAAGATGACATTGCAATAGGTTCAATCGCTGTTTGGCAAATTGAATTTTGCCTGTCGCATTATCCCTATGGGCAGAGTATTTTGCACGAGGCTGACTTTATTGTTGTCAGGGGCTGTTAGGCCACATCATTTTATCTGTATCACCAGGCAGTCCAAAGCGGGTTTACAAATTTGGGAATCTTCTTGTCGGATTTTAATGGAAAGTTGGTGTGGCTATCTGAGGTGAGGTCTAATGGCAAATTAGATCTTTTCACAGATGTGGCTGGTGCAGTGAGGTTTGGATATTTTCAGGGTCAGTGGAGTGTAGGGAAGTGGCCCGCTGAGTGGTTTCAAATAGGACAAAAAATATTGCTTTGTTGGAATTGTTTCCAGTGGTTTTGGGGGTTCTCAACTGGCCAATAAGCGGTTTACTTCCATTCTGATAATGCTGCTGTGGTTTATGCCATTAATGGCTGTTCAGCATCTTCCCTGCCAGTTATTGCGCTATTAAGATACCTGTTTTTTAGCTGTTTGAGTAACAATGGGTAAGGGCGGTACACGTAGCTGGGGTTTCCAATGTTATAGTGGACTCCCTTTCTCGTTAACAGTTGGACCGTTTTTGAGAGATGGCACCAGAGGCAGAGAGAGACCCTTACCCATGCCCAGAGCATCTGTGGAGAATATGTTTGGAAGGGTAGCGGGATGGGTGTAGGCAGTGGCGTAACTAGGAATCACTGGGCCTCCAGCAAAACTATTATAGGACCCCTATCCCTGCCTCATCCACAGTGGTTTTCTAGGAGGAGGCTATATCTGTCATAGAAACAATAGGAAGATGGAGCCCCCTTGGCTCCTGGGCCCCCCTGTGGTTGCTTTCCCTGCTCCCCTGTAGTTACGCCCCTGGGTGCAGGGCTCACTTGCCAAGTCCACGTGGGAAGCCTATCGTCGTTTAAGGGGTCAGTGGGAGGAAATGCAGGCAATCATGGGTCGGCTTAAGATGGTGAGGCAAGAGAATCGCTAGTCCTGTTCTTTCTAGCTTCTATGGTGGAAAAGGGTTTATCTGGTTCTGCACTCAGGGAAAACCCTGGCGGGTTTGTCCTTTTTACACAGGTTACAACGTGTTTCAGATGCAACCAAGATGTTTATAGTAAGGCAAGTCTATAAGGGCATGAAAGGGTGAGAGTAACTGGGGATACACATAGGCCTGTAACTTTTTAGGTGCTACATGGGATTTTTGAGATGTTAAAAAAGGTGGGACACTCCAATTTCAAAATCCTATTATTTCAGCTAGCTTTTTCTCTAGCATTCTATGCTGCACTTAGAGTGGGGGAGTTAGTGAGTAGGTCTGGGAAGGTACAAGGTGGTTTACAACAAAAATGGCTTATGGAGGGTTCTCTATCCGTATTCATCTTTAATTCCAAGAAGGATAGGAACAATAAGGGATTCCACATCTTTCTGCAGGGTGTCCTGCAGTCACCTGCCCATTATGGGGTGCCGTTTGTTCCCAGATCATTTAGTCAACAAAAAACAATACTTTGGTGACAAAACTATATTTAGTCGACCAAAAGAAATTCTGTGGGAACCATGCATACATTTAGTCAACAACAAATACACTTTTGGTGACAAAACTATATTCAGTCGACCAAAATGAATTCAGTGGTAGGAAATCATACATTTAGTCAACATAACAAAAACTTTGGTGACAAAACTATATTTAGTCAAACAAAATAAATTCTGTGGCAACAAAACATATTAAGTCATCAAATAAAGCAATGTTTTAGTGTAAAAACATATTTAGTTATCAAAAAACTATGTTTTGGTGATAAAACTATATTTAGTCGATCAAAATATACATTAAGACAACAAAAAACAACTGTAACACCAAAGTATATATTTCAATGACCAAAATCTATTTTGGTGAACAAAATGAACCGTGGGTTAAAACAGAATATTTTTTGTAAACAAAAAGTGATAAAGAGTAACATTGTGTTGGCACAAACTAAATTTGGTAGACCAAATAAATCTTGTGGTGCTAAGTGCATGTTTTTAGTAAACAAGCATACTTTTTGTCTTAAAATGCAATTTTGTGCACCAAGAATTATGTTTGGTAATGGTAAATGGCAAGTTTTCCCTTTAATTTTTGTTTAAAAAATATAAACTGGTAAATTGTTTGCTTCCCTTTAATCCCTTCAGAAATATGTGTACACTTAAAGGACAATTATACTCACCTTTTCCCCGATCCACTGCAGCATAGTACCCAGGGTGAGGACCTAAAATCGCTAAGTCCTGGGTTCTTTCTCTAACTCCTGCACTACTTACCGCAAATCTGCTTCGGCGATCCAGACTGTTCCACCTCTCTCCTACTGTCAGTGACAGTCGCGAGGCAGCCAATTGGAAGACACGCCTCCTTGCAGAGCGTATCTTCCTATTGGCTGCCTCGCGATCTGTCATTGAAGCAGGAAGAGCGGAGGAACGAAGCGATCGGCGAAGCAGATTTGGGGTAAGTAGTGCAGGAGTTAGAGAAAGAACCCAGGGTGAGGACTTAGCGATTTTAGGTCCTCACCCTGGGTACTATGCAGCTATGGAGGAAGAGGAGCGAGGGTGAGGTGAGTATACTTGTCCTTTAATGACTCTCTTGCCCTTAATATATTTCCCTTTATACTCTGGTATACGATCCCCTTTAAAAATGGTAATTGTCATACATTACCTAAATAAATACTGGTAAATGGAAAATCTTTCCTTTAATCTCTGCTGTAAGAAAATACTACTAAATGGCACAGTCCTTATTTTCTTTTTATGGGCAAGGCCCCTCTAGGCAGCAAGCAAGAATCACACAATGCATCAAAATCACATCGCAAGATTCATGTGCGCTGTGCGTGCGCTACGATTACTTTGATGTTACCCTATCGCAGCGCATGCGATGCACACCAAATATGGTGATGGCATGCGAAAAGGGTTGGCAGCACAGGGTAGCGGAGATAGTAGGGCCATCCCCACCCTCTTCTACTTTACAGACATCTCACCCTGCCAAATGTAGCTTCCCGGCAGGGTGGGGAGTGGTATGGTGTAGATGGGAAGGGAACATGGCATAGGACGTTATCTGAGGGTGGAGCGGAGCCGGAGTAAGAGCATGGAGATGAAGCATTCAAATTCTTGAAAATAAGGCAGCACAGCCTATGTAAAATAGGCAACGTTGAGTTTTGTGCTACCTTGTAGCACAGAACTTAACGCCTTTAAGGCAGAGGCACTGAGCGGTGTTTCTTGCATGGCCGGGATCCCACAATTCAGTAAATTTCGCAAAGGGATTTACAACATTGGGGGATCTGGCAAAGGTAAGCAATGCTGCTTCTGGTTCTGCATCGGCCCCTATGTTTATAAAACACAATAATCATATAATGTTCACCAAATAATTTCTGTAGAACAAGTCTGTCAATTCTGTTCACCAAATAATTACTGTAAAACAAATTTGTTCACCAAATAATTTCTGTAAAAGAAGTCTATCAATTCTGTTCACCAAATAATTTCTGTGGAACAATCTTGTCCACCAAATGATTTCCGTGGAACAAGTCTGTCTTTTCTGTTCACCAAATAATTTATTTAAAACAAATTTGTTTCCCCAATAATTTTTGTACAACAATTCTATCAATTCAGTTTACCAAATAATTTCTGTACAGCAATAATGTTCACCAAATTATTTCTGTGGACCAAATTTGTAAATTTTGTGTGTTTTATACATTTGGTCCATTTTTTACATTTGGTCAAAAGTTCAGTGAATTAGTGAAATGATACATTTATTAGTAACCTTCAAATGCCACATTACACCTACCTGGTTAAAAAAAGTAAAAGGACAAACAGAAGGGAAAAAAGATAAATATCAGGCAGGTGGGGAAACTAATTTGCAAATCTAAAGGTTCATTTGAATGTTACTAATAAATGCATCAGTTCACTAATTCACTGAACTTTTGACCAAATGTAAAAGATGGACCAAATGTATAAAATGCACAAAATTTACAAATTTGGTCCACAGAAATAATTTGGTGAACATAATTGCTCTACAGAAATTATTTGGCGAGCTGCATTGATAGACTAGTTTCACAAACATAATTGGGTGAATAGTTTGTTTTACATAAATTATTTATTATTATATTATTATTATTATTTGGTGAACAGAAAAGACAGGCTTATTCCACGGAAATTATTTGGTGGACAAAATTCTTCCACAGAAATTGGTTGCTGAATCAGAATTGATAGACTTGTTTTACAGAAATTATTTGGTGAACAAATTTGTTTTACAGAAATTATTTGGTGAACAGAAATGACAGACTTGTTCTACATAAATTATTTGGTGAACATTATAAGATTATGGGGGGCTATGTATCAATGGGTGCAATGTAATAAAAGTTGCTTAAAGTAGCGGTTAATCTTTTGTGTGAATGTATGAAGCAATTGCGTGGCTTTTAGTCCGAAATAGCGTTAGATGCGTTTCGTAACAATTTAAGACTTGTTTTCATTGTGCAAGGAATGTAGTATAGTTTTGCGCATTATTAGCGCCATTTTTAAGACGAAAGTGTACGCCAAGGAAATGGTGGTCATAATTCGGTGCAATTGGAGTGGGAAAGGGAGACTTGTATGGCAATCAGAGATGGCATCAGATTTTTTGTTATAATAATGGAACAAATCATAGCGTCTCTATGTTCCTTTGTAGTAGTGCATGTAAATGTAGATATTAATGTAAAATCTTGTTGGAATGGCAATTTATACGTATATCTGGCATACAATCATATACCGATGTTCTTGTCTGCAGAAGATGACATCACAGGGATCCGTAATTAAGCGTTATGTGCCGTCGTCCAATCGGACTCGCTAATTGCGTCAGCCACATTGACATGTATGCTGTATTGATCTGTACATGTTCTGATATGTAGTCAGTTTACTTGTAATCTTTCATTTTGTTTTCGACATGATTAAAACTAGTTAAATGTACCTTACATATAGTTTGACATGCAGCCATTATTTATGTTACTAATTAGTATATGGTAATGTTGGCATGTGGACGACATCAAAGTGACCCCAGTATGAGATGTAGGGCGATGTGGTGTCAGTAGCCCTTGTGCAGGTGTTGGCCAAGAATGGCACTGTAAATGAAAACATGCATGAGTTGGCACTATTGTTGGCCCTACATGAATAATGTTGAACTGTGACAATACTAGGATATAAACTGTAAGCCTTTGTCGCATGTTGATTGGCACACAATGTACGTAAATATGTAATGAAGTTATTAGCACTGGTCCGTGACTGTGCCTTTGTATTTTTGTCTGATGAAGCTGCCATCGTTCACTGTCAACTTGGAACGGCAGCATTTTGTTACCTTACATCTGCTGGCTTGTTGTGCCACCCTATATATGTTGGAGGTAACTGTGCTGTTCGACCTTAACATGTTTAGGTGACACTTTAGGCTGGCGGCTGTTTCCTAGTTATGTAGCGGGTGGGTCCCCTTTCCATTGAATGACTGGCTGATGGTTTGTTAGCTTGGCAATATGATGAAAGTCACACAGTCATTTTATGTAACAAGTGTCCTTGTATAGATCATGCTGTGTTGACACACCCCAATTGTTGTAGTTTGGATATAGTGAACAATTGTCTTAATGCAACTTGCCATCCTCATTATGAGCTACAGGTGACTGGGCATGGAATGCTTGAAATAATACGTGGCCACACATCTTCTGAGCTAATGTTATCCATGAACATCCAGACACATGCATGTATTCGCTACTCGCAAACAATATATCCAGTACACACATACATAATCATGCATCATGCATACAATAACTTACCTGATTTTTCTACTGATGCAAGAACTGGGTGCTGCCTATATACTGGCTGTAGTTAATGTAGTATATATAGCTGTGTGGCAGGTGACATTGGCTGTGACAACTTTTTGTGTCCCAAATATCTCCTGACATACTTCGGAATATATTATTTGACAAGTATTGTGCAATGTTAATGCAATTACCAATAATGTAAAATGCGCATGAATTAGCAATACAAAAAAATATATAACTTTATTAACATGGTGTTTTTTTCTACATTGTAGCCAGAATATGCTTATTTAGCTTGACTGTAAACAATAAGACAGTAAATAATTGCACATAATATTGCCTATTGTCTGTAGGTCATGTTGACCATGGCATGTTAAGCTTCTCCTGTTGTCTCATTTTGTATAGCTTATGTGAGACCTTGTTTTGTTTGCCAAGGTAACCCAGGGTAATAGAATTTTTTTACACTAAATTTACAGGAAATACATGTTAGTGCTATACATATGGATATTTGTTTTTCAAAGGTGATGTTTTGCACAGTGCAATGGTCTTGTTTTGTTATGTCAAACATTACATCCTGGGGTAAGCATGCTTTACATATAACATGAGAGTTCTGAATTAAAAATAGTGTGGAGGCATACTATGCTGCAGACATTAATGTGGCCAGCTAAAAGATGTTTTTTCACAAAACACAAATATTTAAAACATTAATTAGTAAACATATTTTTCTCAAACATAAACATGTCATACATTTCTGCATACATTGGTCACTTATGTGTTCCTGTCAATAATGTATTGTTAATGTTGCTATGTGCATTCTTCCGGTGTAGCCTATGTTTTTGGAGTTGGGTCCAAATTCAACCAATTTCTATAGTGTCATGTTAACTATATGCAGTTTGTTAAAATAATGTAGCAAGAAAACTTGGAGGTAACACATGTCAAATTGTAAAAAGCCCTATACACATTGCTAACTATATTCATCTCTCAGTAATGAAGAAGCAGAGTGTGATGTTTGAATAAATACAGTTAAGGGCATCTCTTGGATGAATGGGCCAGCAATATTGTTGTAGCTGTGAGCATACATGTGAAAAAACAGTTGAATAGGGATGTCATAACCATTTCAGTCTCTTCATTATAGAGAGATGCCTATAGACTTGTATTATGTGTCCGTGTTGGTTTAGTTGTATGTGTGTAGGACTTACATAAAGACTACATTTATGATTGAGTAAGATGTTGCTGTAAAAGCAGCACATTGTACCTACACTACAAATATGTGAAGCTAAAACCGTACCAGTGTGAATGGAAAAGCTAGGGACAGACGGGATAGGATTACATGTTTTTTTGTACACATAAATGTACATATAGGTGATCAACACAATATCTAGAGGACATACTTCTAGGTAACATTTGCTTTAAGCCTCATAATTTGGGTGAGGTCACTTACATTCCTTCAACATAATTGTCCAGGGTAACATCTGATGGGATATGGAAGTTGATGTGTGTAAATTGCAGTGGCTGATTAAAAGGTTGATTGTTGGGATCATGCAATGCATCATCCTATCCCATCATGTTGTTTGGAATTCCGGCATGTTAATAGTCATGTAATTTTTCCGAAGCTACTGGACATGTAACATGGGCAAGGCTTATTTGGAGTGTGAGTATGTGGTTACATGACTGATGCATGTGATGCAATTTGTGTTTGAGATATGACAAAGCATGTGGCAAAGTCACATGATAGATATTGAACATGAACACAATAGATATGGGCCTCCATGACTGTATTGCAGTAACTTATTTAGCCTTTGTTAAAACTTGGTAATTTAGACATAATTGTCAAACATTTTTGCATAATTATAACCAACAGTTGTAAAACGTGTTTGCTTAGCAAACAATCTACAGTATAATAGTACAATAGAATATGCACAATTGTTATTAAGCACATACAAACATTGTAAAACCAAACAGCAGCCTTGAATTTATCCATAGTGCTGGTGGACTAATTTCATCAATTGATGAAATTTTTTACTAAACTTCACAAAATCTTGTGACACCACATTGATCATGTTTTTGAGATAATATTGGTTTCTCCAGTTATCCAATGGATGTTTTCTTCTACGAAAAGCCACCCTTTTAGTGACAGGAGCTGATGATGGTGTGTGAGCCGAATGTTCCTTATTGACTTTGCTGGTTGCCTTACACGGTATATCTGACACGTGACTAAAGACAATATTAGATTCACATACTTAAAGATTTGTCCACATTATTTGTATTGTAAATACATGTAAAAATGTTGCTTGATGTAATCAACAACCATAAAGCCTGATAGTGGTCATTACACTGTCCATGTTTTGACATGGTGTAAAAATGTAACTTAACATGTCAAATATATTGAATCAATGTGTGGACTCCTGCAGACTTTTACAGGTGTGTATTTGTTGGCCAAATGTGTCAAAACATGTTAAAGGTTGGTGTAAAATCAATTATTTAATTTGTAAACATCATATGCAAAGCATGACACCTCAGAAGCATACAATGTACATACATGATTTTTGACATGGCCAATATTATGAGTACAACAAATTCATAGTAGGGAGAAGCATGTACCTTGGTTGTTGTCTGGTGGTGATTTGTGCTCAATAAGGAAAACATTTGGCTCCTCGTGATCACTTTCTGTGACAAGGGCTGTAAATAATGTGATAAAAGAGAAAATGTAAGTAGCATAGTGTGTCTTAAAGAATCATATGATTTCAAACTCTACTTTCATTGACATACACACAAATAGCCTCATACAACAAAGACTAGCATCAAATTTATTTAAATGATATCATTATGTTGCAAATAGTAGCAGACACCTACAATGGGGATAGAAAATGGTACACATCTGATTATGCCACACATGGATGCAGCGTAAGTGTAATGCAATATTGGCTTGTTTGGAGTTGTGTTCCCTCCATTTTTTGTACATACAAGATAGTCAAATGCATGATAGTCAATGACATGACCAACACATCTTGTTGGGCAGCTTTACATGCAATGTCAATTGTGTATGAAATTGACACATGTATCTCAATAAGCAGTTGATGATGTCTACAGCATAATGACACCAAAGATGTATTTTTGTCAGCGTTCTTCTCAGCAAATACTCAGAGGCTTATTGCAAGCATATGTATTGCATCTAAGGATGTTGTGAATTAAGAGGGAAAATTTTGCAATTCCCCTTTCATTCGAGAACATTTGTTGCATGCTTGGGATCTAAATGATCACAATTTGGAGGAGCTAAATTTCCAATATAAATATCCATGTCAGTGGGTTGTTCTTCATGTATTTGTGAAAGTAGTATAAAGTAAGAATCATATATAGCAGTAATGTATTGCATGCAAATTACTAAGAATGTCTGACATGATAAGTAAGTGAGGGTGTCAATCAAAGAGGCCAGCATATACATATTGGCCAGCGGTTCAACCCTATTGATTGGAAACACTTTAATAAAATTCAGGTATGCATAGGCTGCTGGGGCCTTTTAATGTTGAAGCGACATATGTATTAACTTTACATGTGAACTACGTGTTTCACTGTGTATGATTGGAATCATTCAGGCAGCTGGCATCTTGTGATAGGTTTGAAGATTTTTGGTTGCAGTTATGGTTAATATGCATTGTTATCCATGTATTTTACAGTACAGAAGCATTTCTTTTTGCAAGATGTATATGCTGTAAGATTGATGCAAGACACTCATAGCATAAGCTTTAGGAATGATGGACATACAGCAGCCTATGTTCCCCATACATACAGCATGTACATGAATTTGTGGTACAGATAGAATACAAAGTACCAGTGTTATTCAATCCAAGTTCTTCTTGGTAAAGGACACATCACACAACATATCACATGTTACCTTCCTAATGTTAGATAGCAGGTGATTTCTGGATGAAAATACCGCCAGATTGCACACGTGTAGAACTGTGATTGAATGTACCTGAAAGTGTTGTTGCTTAAATGTTATGGTTTACAATGGTGTTAATGTTAGGGCAACCAATCATATGTTATGGGAAATGCTACTGATTTCATTTGATTGCTGGGGTAACATTGTGCACCATTGCAACTAATAAGAGATTTCTGTGACAGTCACACAAACGATTGATTGCGGTTATGTAAAGGAGGATTGGGAATAAGTGTAGTTGAGACTATAGTGGGATGAATTGGACAATTCACATGAAAGACATATGGCATTCACATAGGACAGAGTATTATTGTGTCAAACACATGCAGATCATGTGGTTGACATGTGCTTAACTGCAGCTGATTACATGTTGCCATACAAAGTCAATAGCCAGCACTGAATTGTTCGTTAATGTAAGTCCAAACGCACAAAAGCCGAGCACACAATTCGTCAGACAGCATGAAATATATGTTGTTACTGTATGCGTCTAAGACTCATGTATTTCCTGAGCCTCATAAGCAGCAATGTAGTTATGTGTTACTTCATGTAAGTTTAATATAGTAATGTGTAACGAAGTTCACTTGATGTCCATAATATGAAAGTGTCCTTTATTACTACAGCTAAGTCTATAGTCACATTTTGCATGGGAGTACATTGCCACTTTGGTTGATGTTAAAACTTACCAGTATTACCATTTGCTCTTCCTGGATGCCATGTTGGGTCAGGGTTTTTGCCATATTTGGCCTTGGATCTGCATCTATGATCTGCATGACAAATTGGAATATGTTGTTTAAATGTGACGCATCAATAATGTTGAGACATTGATAAACCACATCCAAGACATGAAAAAATATTGCCACAAATTCTTATTAACAATGACACATAAGCCACAAAACCACTTTAACACTCATGCATTCCTACAGCTAGGTAAAGGTAAGAGTATACTTCTAACCTATTAAAGGATAAGTGCACTGTAAAATCAAGTTATGTTAATTTGTAAGCTGCACCTTGAAAAATACCGTTTCCATAATTGTTTTACCCTATGCCCCTCCAGAGCGTTTCTTTCAGCCTTGGGAGTTGCTGACATCTTGTTAGTGGTTTGCTGAATGTTAAGCTCCGCCCCTCTAAGATTTTATCTGCTTTCTCCTGCTTGAGCCTCAAACAGTAATGCTTGTGAATTCCGTGCACTCTCCTGCTTGAGCCTCAAACAGTAATGCTTTTGAGTTCCGTGCACTCTCCTGCTTGAGCCTCAAACACTAATGCTTGTGGATTCTGTGCACTCTCCTGCTTGAGCCACAAACAGTAATGCTTGCGAGTTCCGTGCACAAGAACTCACAGGCATTACTGTTTGAGGCTCAAGCAGGAGTGTGCACGGAACTCACAGGCATTACTGTTTGAGGCTCAAGCAGGAGAGTGCACGGAACTCAAAAGCATTACTGTTTGAGGCTCAAGCAGGAGAAAGCAGAGGAATTATCAGAGGTGCATAGTTGCCAACATTCTCCAAAATCCAGGGACCATTTCAGAAGCGAATGTGCCGCCACAAATTCTAGCCACGCCCACTTTCATAAAGGCAACACCAACTTTACTGTCACTGATTTAAAAAAAAACATATTTATTTTGTTGCTAAACAGATAGAAAGACAGATAGATAGATACAGAGTGATAGATATAGATAGATAGATAGATGATAGATAGATAGAAGTTAGATAGATAGAAAGAGATAGATAGAGATAAATAGAGATAGATAAAGATAGAGATACATAGAGATAGAAGTGATAGATAGATAGATAGTAATAGATAGTTATATAGTGTAGATAGATATGATAGTAGATCGATAGATAGATAGATAGATAGTAGGGATAGAATAGATAGATAGAGATACATAGAGATAGAGATATATAGAGATAGATAGTGATAGATAGAGATAGGAACATAGAGATAGATAGAGATGGATAGTGATAGATAGATTGTGATAGATAGAGATACATAGAGATAGGTAGTGATAGGATAGAGATACATAGTGATAGATAGTGATAGATAGAGAGCTAGAATATAGTGATAGGTAGGATAGAGATACATAGAGATAGAGTGATAGATAGAGATAGTGATAGATAGAATGTATGTGATAGATAGATAGTGATAGATAGATAGTGATAGATAGAGAAATAGAGATAGTAGTGTAGAGATAGAGTACATAGTGATGAAATGTGATAGATAGAGATAGTGATAGATAGAGATGGATAGTGATAGATAGATAGTGATAGATAGATAGTGATAGATAGAGATAATAGAGATAGATGGAGAGATACATAGTGATAGATAGATGTGATAGTAGATAGTGATAGATAGATAGTGAAAAAAAGTAGATAGACCTATAAAAAACTGTGCTCAACTAACCATACTAACAGTGACAGTCTGCTTGGACTCTGGCTCTCTGCCTCTCTCCTTCACTTCAGCACCGACAGGAGACTCAGCAATTTGCGCAGGCGCTGACACAGGCACCTCAGGAGTCCTTCTGTGTTCTCCCCCCCATCGTGCAAGAGACGTGATGCCACAACATAGAGGGCAGCAGAGCAGGAAGTAAGTGCCGACACTGACTTAAGACTGCAACTTTCCACTGTGTTACGATCGGATCGAGCGATCCAGACAAGATTTCAGTCAGGCAATGTTCTCGTATTCCTAGATCTCGGGACTTTTCCCGGGACATTAGGATAGCGGGACTGCTACCTAAAATCCGGGACTGTCCCGGTAAATCCGGGACTATTGGAACTATGGAGGTGCGGAGCTTAACATTCAGCAAACCAGTAACAAGATGTCATCAAATTTCAAACCACATAACTAGGCTCTGGAAGGACCAGGTAAGCAATAAATGAATGCACAGTATGTTTAAAGCTGCAACTTCAAAATGAACATAACTTTATTTGACAGTGCAATTATCCTTTAATATCACAATGAAGACATTGGCTTACCTTGTCCATGGTGATATGAGAAGACTGTGTTCTACTCCTGCTATGCATTTCGTCATCAAAATTCAAGGCATGGTCTACATCTGTAACAAACAACAATGTGAGTGTTTTCAACTTAGGTAAAGTTTTTTCCATAAATGTGGATCACATTAGCCTTAAACCTATGGCATCTGTCTGAAAACCTATGTGTGCTGTAAGGGTAGCTGTTGGACACGTCTGTGTAAATTAAGAAATAGTCCTTTCACTACTGTCTGAATGTTACAGATTCTGTGTGAAGTGTACTATGTTATTATGAAGGCTAATTTAAAGTGGGTTAGGTACAGATTACTTTCAGTTTTGAAAACCATGATATGCCTTGGTACATTGTAGTTATGCGTGCGTACAAAATGTGTCAAGTTCACATAAAGAAAAGGTCAAAAAGCGGTGACTTACCTCTATGACCCTGCTCTCGGTCACTGGCTGCAAGTTGGCGCCTTTTGTAATCACTGTAGCGTCGCTGTAATTGCATCAACTGTTCTCCACAGCCAAACTTGGTTCCAGCTTGTAAGCCAAAGTTTGCATTATTTGTAATTTATGATAGGTTTGATAACTGCCCGGTTGGTTACTATTATAATCATGCTTCTGCAGGTATTTTTCCATGTAATCCAGCTCATCTGGTCTGAAATTGCGGTTTCTTTTGCAACCTTTGCGACTAGTAGAAGCTCCTGATCCAGCCCTCCGACGGCTGCCCCATTAGATTGTTGTGGTGTCTGTGGTGGATTTTCATCCTCATTGCTACCAGTATTGCAGCTAACATTGACATTGTCCCGCAATGTCATGTCGTGCATCTTTCCTTCCTTGTGTTGACCTACCGATTTGTTACCTTCGGTGCTTTGGTTTGGCGTTTTGCTACGTCACTAGTCACCGTGTTTTGTGCACCCAACTGTGGATTGGGAGTGGTGAAAATGTTTCTGGAAACAGTGGTCTGTGTTCTCCATGTACTTTGTGTGTCCTTGGTACGGTGTACAACCACTAAGGCCTTCTTGTTAAGTACCTGCAGAGAGTTGGTTATTTGGTCGGAAAGGAGGTTCCATGTAGCCAGCTGTCCTCGGATGCAGACCAAGTGCTCGTCATGACAGATGAGGATCTTGCAGGCCCCTCCATTAAGCACCTTGAAGTGCTTGGAACAGTATCGCCTTTATGGGAGTTGCACTTGTTTTCAGCAGTGCGTGCACAGTTCCGCTGCTGTTCGTCGCCATATGCAAATGTGTTTTCGCTTTCTGCCGGAAATGACGTTTATGAGGAAGTGGAAAGGTCAGGCATAGAACACAGTCATTTGTATCTTCTGTTAATGATTGAATGATGTACAAACGCACGGTGACATTCCAGATGGCCTTAACTTAAACATATGCATGGCCTGGCCATTGGTGGCAACTTGATTCATATTTGTATGTATTGTATTTGCATTCCAAAGCGAAGGAGTATGTTAGCTACATGTGTTTCTATTGTTGAATGTTCATGCACAGATACGTATAGGTAGAAGTTGTTGTGTTTGTTTACATTTGTGGATCCCTAATCTTGGATGAGCTTGGTTTCTGATTTCATTCACAGTACAGGAAGGTTCGCTTACATCAAGACCTTCATCATCACACCAAAGAGTTAGCCACATGAATCGTACAGTTGGATACACAGTAGGACACCTCCAGGTCCATGTGAACTGACCTTTACATCAGACTACTCGATGTGATGAAAAATTTCGGCCCCAAATACATCGGTTAATTGTTGAGACACATTTCACGTAATTCCCAGACCTCCTCATAACCTTCAGAAATCAGCAAAGCAAATGTTACCATCAACTGTGTGTGTCATAAAGGCTACCCCTACTCTGACCAATATGTTGCATTACTTTTATGGGTTTTGTGTATTACACATACTATGCACCATGTTGTGTGTGAAATCAAAACTATTATCTAACACTTGATTTATTTATGTTTTTTTTCATACACACTTACACGATTTCATTATAGGCACCCATTTCTAGGGTCTCATGCTGTAATATGGCTATATGATGTACAAGGACTATTGCACGACCCAATAAAATAAATTTACTTACACTGATACTGTGCATAACATTTTATTGGCGAACATGACATGAGGTGCAATAGAGAAAAAAAATCACCAATCTAGTCATGTGCGACTTTGTCCTTTCATTACAGAAACCCACAATACAATGGCATCTTTCAATATTTCACAGATGACACTACTTTCCTACCATGGAATGTATAGGAATGCTTGTTGCTACACGGCAGGTGATGATACTCACAATCACATGGTGTTAGGAAATACTCATGGTCATCACATGTCACTTGGCTGGCATGTGCAATGTGTCATTTGTAGATGAAACATCCAAAATAGTATAACTGTGTTCATACATGTAATATGCCTTACAATTGCAATATATTATAGGAGGAAAGTGACATGAAAGTATGTCTAAAATAATGTAGCAAATGTTAAGGATCAACTAAATTTAAATGAGTATATTAGGACAAGTAATATATCTCACATGATGTCATCTCTGTGTGCTTTGCTTCCAGCACTAAAAGATTAAAGCAAAAAAATTTGATTACTGCCACCAGGTTTTACTACAATTTTCACGGAAAGATACATTTCGACATACCACTTGGCATAGAGTATGGTCTACTTACAGAGCTGCTAGGAGCAGCTGCCACTATCTGTGAAGGCACTGTTTGTGGTGATGGCATCTTTTGGGGATGCACTGGCCTTAGTATGTAGCTGCTTCACGGTTGTAATCATTCTTGCATATCATGACCAAGTTGACTGGTCAACACATCGAAACTAGTGCATGCATTTTGATTGAAACTTTGCAGCTCGTTAATATGGCATCTGTTATAGCTTTAAATGCGTTCAAATATTGTTCTGAAAATTGCAGTAAGACTGCATCAACTGATGGTGTGTTATCGTTGCCGCAAGCTGTGTCACCAGCCACTATTGGACTGTCTGGAAGAAGCAATGGTGAATTGCTACCTTCTACTTCATGGATTTCATCTTGTGTTTCATTTACACACACATTATGTGCATCTTGCATAGATGTGTCTAAAAGGATAAAAATAATTCTTACTAAAATCATAATACACATTTTATTCAGCACCCAACACAAACTTTCTTATTGCAGCGGCCATATTTGTCATTTATGTCAACAACAGATAGTGGTAGTGAAGGTTTGGATGTGACTTGACCATTTTATTCTGTCTATGTTAATAGAATTTTTGTATGTGCAGACAACCTAGAGTTGTTCATAAGCATCTCAGCATCAATGTAAGTTGATTACAAGATGTTGGTTCCACCACAGCTCCATGAGCTGTTCTTATTTATGTGTCAGTAAGTGTACTTTGTAGGCACTACATACACAAGTACACCAAGTATTATATACATTGTCAATTACATACTTTATGACTACGATACAATTTACATGTTTTATGAACTTGACACCAATATTAGGCATGGTGTCAAGCACACCTGAATGCATTGGATTATTGCGATACGCTGACTATGTGGGAAACATTGACTTACGTTGTAGTGTGTGCTGTATCTATTTGTGAGACGCCTGTGATCTGTGTCATATTGAATGTCTGTAACAAGTTTTCTTCTTCAGGTTGAAACGTCTCCTCCTGTGGTGGATCTCCTCCTGTTCTTTTTGCCTCCTTAAAATTATGAGTCAGTTTTTCTTTTGTCCGTCTTCTTATATCGTGCCACCTCTTCTTCAATTCGTCAATGATACGGTGGCACACCCCTACAGCGTTTATTTTTTGCTGGATTTCTTTCCACATTCTCGTTTTAATTTGGATGCTTGTTTTGGATGACAAGTCACCATATAGGTGTTTGTAATTTTTACGCACCTACAATAAAGCACAACAAGGTTCAAGGAATACTATCCAACAGGAAAAAACTATAACCACATAGTTAACTTAACGTACATTATCCTAAAATCCACAGAAACATGTGTGATAAGCTCCGGTCCGGGTTAGGGAGCGGGGCGCCTGACCTGGAGGGGGAGGATGTCATCTGGGGATGCTGGGAGCTGTAGTCAGCCGGCAAGCCCCTCCCGCGGGTCCCGGCGCGCGGCACTGCGTGCCTTCCGATTGGCCGCGGGTCTCGCGAGGCCCAGGAACGTGACGTCACGACTGACATCACGCGAGGGTATAAAAAGGGGGCGGCCACGAGGTCTAGGCGCCATTTTGGATTGCATTGCCAGGGAATCACTTCTCTCAGGGCAATAAAATCGTCAGGCAATTTTTTGGAGACAGCCAGGATGGATCAGTCAGACAATCAGGCGATGCTGAATAGGATTAGGAAGAGGATCAGCACAGAGGGGGCAGGATGGCTGCAGGAGATTCTCAGTGCAGACTCCCCGATAACCGAAATATGGTACTGGGTTGAGGCCCACTACCAGGTCTGCTAGCCGGCTGGCTGGCAGGCCTATACGCCCTCCTTTGCCCCTCTCGTCTGAGTCCCAGTCCCCCACGAGCCAACAGGGGACGCCGGGGTTCACATGTCAGGCAGTCAGGCACGGCAAGGGGCCGGGCGGTGACTGAGGGCCTGCTCAGGTCCTTTAACACTGTACACCCATCCAGCTAGTTCGGGTGGAGGTCCACCGCCCTCAGGTAGAGGCTTTGGAGGTAGGGCCTGTGGTACCGGCACCCCACTTCAGCATCAAGGAGAGGAAGAACCAGGGGCAGAGGTGGCTTTGCCCCTTGGTTGCCGCAGTCCGCCCCGCCCAGCTGTAGCAGCAGCATCGGCAGGGGACATAGCTAGAGACCCGTTACCAGCACCACAGGTCAGTGATGGATGAGGGAGAGCAGGAGTTTGTGGATGCCAGGTCCACCATCAGGGGCATTACCCCCGCGCCCCACTATGCTTAGGGAGCTGGAAGAAAGGAGGTCACCCAGGGAGAGGAGTCAGCCTAGGAGGGCCAGGAGCAGCCGCAGGCATGGCAGGAGGCAGAATAGGTACTCCTCCTCCGACGATAGTAGTGACGACTCCCACGGCCATAGGCACAGGGGCCGCCCATGGGGGGGACCGCCATAGGCGCCGCTCCCATTCTAGAAGCCACAGCGGGCGCCGACACTCACGCCCCAGGTCAGGAGATCAAGGTCTTCCCGATCCCCCACGTCTGACAGGAGCAGGGTGTCATCGGTCCCAACCTCAGGAAGGGAACGCACCAGGGAGAAGAGCACTCCCCAAGAAAGCCAGCAGCTGCAGCAGGTACCAGCGGAAACACCGGGCCCCGCAGAAGTCATCGCAATACCAGGTCCATCGAGCGGTGAGTACACATGTGCTGGGGCATGGGGGGCGGCTAGTGGGGGAGATGGTGGTGAACTGGTTCAGGTGTTGCGGGCATTGATGGGAAAATTGGACAACAATGCCTTCTGGCTCATCAGTGAGCTCAGTCCCAGGGGGAGTAACAGCGCTCCCGGCCCCCGAAATTACATCTGTGGAAGCTCTAAAAGAGTCCTATTTTTGTGGGGTGAGCCCACTGGGAGTACACCTGTCCGGGAGGGTGAAGGACAAAATCTGGAAAAAAATGTCGAATCTGGTCCCTGATTTCCACCAACATGGTCACGGTGGAAAAGGAAATAGTTAAATCGGACAAAGGGGAAGAAGCCAAGGGTGGCCAAAACATTTGGGAATTGGCTTAAGCCTTCTGTGTATTAGCGGGGGTATAGGGAAAAAGCCCCTCAGAAATGCTCAGAGCTTTTTGTCTATCTAGACATGATCTTTGGAGCATACAAGACACACGGAGGGTCCGCCTGGCGTCAGTATGACGAGGAATTCATGTGACGCCTGGCGGTTAGGCCTGAGATGGGGGGAATATCAAGACCCCTGATTCTTGGCTAAGAATCATGTTGTCCCAAAGGTCACCTATGGGTTTTGCCTCAGCCTCAATAGCCAGCACTAGTGCATTTCAGGCCCCCGGGTTTAGAAAGTCGGGCCCTGCTGGTTATTCAATGAAGGGAACTGCAAGTTCGGAGCAGCTTGCAGGTTTAAAACATGAAGTATCTTTTGCGGAGGAGGGGGACACTCTGCCGCCAAATGTTTTCGGAAGTCCCGCCCATCCGGTAAACGAGGTAGTGGAGGTAGACCGGCGGACGCCGGTGAACCTGGGGGCAAGGAGCCCTGGCTCGAGGTTTACCTGGAGAGGGCGGCAGCAGGCCTCATCAGGAGGGGTTTAAATACGGGTTTAGAATTCCGTTTCAGTTTTCACAGTCTCCCAAGTTCGCTCCGAATCTGAAATCGATTAAGGAAGCACCTCAAGTGGCCAGGAAAAGGTCTTAGCGGAGGTTAAGCTAGGTCAGGTCCGTTTTCCGAACTTCCTTTTACCAACCTGAGAGTTTTCCCCATTGGGGCTAGTCCCCAAAAAAAGTGGGAAATTTCGCCTGATTCATCATCTATCTTACCCGAAGGGAGCTCGGTAAATTATGGTATCAGTAAGGAAGAGGCCTTCGACAGGGCTATTCATCTGGTAAGGAGGGCCGGGGTGGGGGCCTTGCTAGCAAAATCAGACATCGAGTCTGCATTTCGTCTATTGCCAATTCACCCAGAATGTTTCCATCTGCTGGGCTGTCATTGGACGGAATGTACTATTACGATAAGTGCTTACCCATGGGTTGTGCCATCTCTTGCTCCCTGTTCGAAATATTCAGCTCATTCTTAGAATGGGCATTAGCATATGAAACCAATTCCAGGAACATCATTATTAGTAGATATTTCTTGTTTATTGGCCCGGGAGACTCGTTAAGTGTGAATTTTTACTTCGTTCTTTCAGTTTCTTAATGAAAAATGTGGGGTTCCCCTATCAATGAAAAAGATCGTAGGCCCTACACTGATATGTTATCCTTCCTGGGAATAGAGATTGATACAATTAGGATGGAGTGCAGGTTACCTACTGGGAGGTGAAAGATATGTTAGATGCAATCTCGGTTTTCCTTCAAGTTAAGAAAGTAAGTTGAGGCAGTTACAATCCCTACTGGGTTCACTGAACTTTGCGTGCAGAATAATGCCGATGGGGAGAGTTTTTTCCAGGAGGTTGTCGTTGGCTTCTCGCGGCGTTCAGTCCCCTCACCACCACATTCGACTCACTAGGGTGTTGCGAGACAATCTGAAGGTATGGCATTCCTTCTTGATTAACTATAATGGCAGGTCTTGCTTTCAGGATGAGGAGCTGTCTAGTCAGGAATTGCTGCTCTACACGGCCGCGGCTGGGTCCGTGGGGTTTGGCGCTATTCTGGAAAAGGACTGGTGTGCGACCCCTTGGCCTGCATCTTGGAAGGAAGGCAATTACTGTAAGAACCTCACAATGCTGGAGCTTTTTCCCATAGTAGTGGCGGTAGAATTATGGGGTCCAAAAATACAGAACAAAAGAATTCGTTTTTGGACAGACAACGAGAGCGTGGTCTATGCCATCAATAATCTCACCAGCTCCTCTTCCCCAGTGTTGGCATTACTCAGAGACCTGGTACTCAGGTGTCTGGAGTTTAACATATCTTTCAGGGCGAGGCATGTTCCGGGTGTTCTTAACTGTATGGCGGATGCTTTGTCTCGTTTTCAGTGGCAGGATTTTCGTTGGCTCAAGCCGGAGGCTCACATTAGGTTGGAAACTCTCCTGGACTATTTAGAACATCTAAAGTCAACAGGATCGTCGGGCTAGTAGCCCAACGTAGGTTAGCGGGTTTATCTTTCTTTTTCAGGCTATTAGGGAAAGACGTGACCAAGGAGTTTGTAGTAAGGGCCATTCTAAAAGGTTGGAGAAAAGAGCATGTGGCTGTCCAGCCCAGGCGTCCCATTACCTTAAATTACTGGTTAGGCTAATAGAAGTGCTGCCTTGTATTTGTGATTCTCCCCATGAGACCAGTTATTTGAGGCTAGTTTCGCGCTTGCTTTCTTCGGGGCCATGAGAGTGGGGGAGCTAGTTTCAGCCAGTTCAAGAAAACCCGGGGGTCCTATTGATAGAAGACCTATTTATCTCAAATCGGTGAGGTGATTAGTAACCATAAAGACAGACTTATCTGGGGAAGGAAATGGTTTTCAATCTTCCCCATTTCATCTTCCTGGTGCCCAGTCAAGCAATCTATAAATTTGCTTCTATTAGACCGCCCGCTCCCTCCTTCTTAGCACATCAGAATGGTTCCCCATTAACTAGATTTCAATTCGAAGCGGTGTTGAAAAAATCCCTGGTGTATTGGGTCTATCCCCTAAGGATTTGGGACCCATTCATTTCGAATTGGAGCTGCAACAGAGGCGTATTCATAGGTTTTTCGGAAGAAAGAGTTCGCAGGTTGGGGCGCCGGCGGTCTAGTTGTGTAGCGCGTTATATTGCCCTGATTTGGTCATTAACTGAATTTTCTATTCTAGGTGCACAGCAGCCTTCGGTATGGCTTGGGGGCATTCATACCTGTACTGAGCTGCAAAGAGAGCAGAAGTTCGTCCGGGAGGCCGCAACCTCGGATTCCAATCGGCGTCGTTGTATTGGAAAGGGATAAGGGGACTAGCTTGGTGGCAAGTAATACTCGAGGTAGTTCTGATAAGCAGAGCCGATCCGGGGCCCACGGTCCTGGTCATTCATGCATCCGGGAACGACCTCTGCCGGAATCGTCTTTCGGATCTGTTATTTTTTAATGAAAACGGATCTGATGAGGTTCCGATCTTTATTCCGTGAGATGATTATAGTCTGGTCGGAGGTCGTCCCTAGGGTTCAATGGCAAGGTGCTAGGGATCAGGGGCAGTTGAAAAAGCCAGGAGGGTTCTGAACACGCGAATCTCGAGTTTCATTAGGGGGCATATTTATAAAGGAACGATTAGCGCAAAAAAATTACGCCGCACATCGCGGCCCGCGAAAATAGCGCTATCGCCGTATTTATAACGGCGAGCGCTATTCCCGCGATACCTATCGCGGCTGCGATGTGCTGCGGTAATTTTAAGCCCCTTCGCGCGCTACTATATAGTATCGCCGCGAAGGGACTTAAAATCCCTTCCCGACGCCGCTCCTAAGGGGCGGGGGCATACGCCCACCCCGCCCACACCCCCCGCGGCGGCAGCGGCGACCACCTGCCGCCGCCGCCGCCACTTCCCAGCAGCCCCTCCGACCCGTTCCCCGTTCGCGGCAATCTCGGAAGGGAGGCTAGAAGGGTGCGCGGGAAGGGGCCGCAGCAGGTGGTCACGACCACCCGCCGCGCACCCCCTCCCCGGCAACCCCTCCAAGCCCCCCGCCCCGGCCGCTCCCGGGGAGGGGACGGGAGGGAGCCGCTGGGGGGGTGGAGGCTCCCTCCAGCGGGGCCCTGAGAAGGGCCTTTGGGGCTTAGGGGGTCCCGCAGCCCGAACCGGGACCCCCCTCCCGGCCCTTATAAGGGCCCTTGCGGCACTGACAAGGCCTTTGGCGGGGGTCCCGCAGCTGAACCGGGACCCCCAGTGCGGCTCTTAAAAGAGCCCTTGGGCGACGTCTTTTTCTTCCAGTCCTGGCGACACCAGCTCCGCCGAGGCCGCCGACCCCCGAGAGGTACCCCTGCGGCCGCCAGGGGTACCCCCGGCGGGCGCCGGCGACCTCAACGAGGCCGATGTTGCCGGCGTCTTGATCCGACGCGACGTCTTCGGGCTGGCGACACCAACCCCACTCAGGTCGCCGATGCCAGGCAGACTCACTGCGGCCGCCAGTGAGCCTGCTGGCACCGCCGGCCTCAGCGGAGCCGATGTTGCCAGCCGCTTCTTTCTTTCTTTCTTCAGCCATCTACTGCGATGGCATCTGAGTTCCGCGGCGGAAAGACTCCTCTTTATATAGGTTTGCAGAAATCCATAATCCGTTTCTAATTGGTAATTTTTAATACTTGCTTTACATTAACCAATCAGATTTCTGGAAAGTTCTGAAGTGCCGCAAGGGCCCTTGTAAGGGCCGGGGAGGGGGGTCCCGGTTCGAGCTGCGGGACCCCTAAGCCCCAAAGGGCTCTTATAAGAGCCGCAAGGCACTTGTCAGTGCCGCAAGGGCCCTTATAAGGGCCGGGGAGGGGGGTCCGGTTCGAGCTGCGGGACCCCTTAAGCCCCAAAAGGCTCTTGTCAGAGCCGCAAGGGCACTTGTAAGTGCCGCAAGGGCCCTTATAAGGGCCGGGGAGGGGGGGTCCCGGTTCGAGCTGCGGGACCCCCTAAGCCCCAAAAGGCCCTTCTCAGGGCCCCGCTGGAGGGAGCCTCCACCCCCCCAGCGGCTCCCTCCCGTCCCCTCCCCGGGAGCGGCCGGGGCGGGGGGCTTGGAGGGGTTGCCGGGGGGGGGTGCGCGGGGGTGGTCGCGACCACCTGCTGCGGCCCTTCCCGGCAGCCCTTCTAGCCTCCCGTTCCGAGATTGCCGCGAACGGGGAACGTTGTTGGAGGGGCTGCTGGGAAGTGGCGGCGGCGGGTGGTCGCCGCTGCTGCCGCGGGGGGGTGTGGGCGGGGTTGCCTGCCCATCCCCGCGGGAGGTTAGTATCGGCTGACTTCGCCTCCTTCAAGGTGGCGAAGTAAAACAGCCGATATAGCCGAGCGAAACCAGTACCGCCGCTTTATAAATAGAAGCGGCGGTAACGGGTAAGTATCGGCGCGAAAGGTTAACGCTTCGTTTACTTTTCGCGGCCGTTTTCGGGCCTTTATAAATCGTGGTAAACGCGATTCATGCGTTAATGGCCGCGAAAACGGCCGCGAAAAGTTAACGAACCTTTATAAATATGCCCCTAGGTCTCAAGGTGGGGTAGTTATCAGACATCGCCAGTTGGAGGGTGATAATAGATCGCTTATGAGGCAGGACGGCGCACACCTCAACGAGATAGGGTTAGACATATTCTTATCAGGATTGAAGGACGGATTGAAAAGGCGCTATATATGTTGGGTGGCGGGTCGGAGTTCAGTGTAGGATTACACTGTCTCCTTTGTGGCGGATACATCCTTGCGAATGGTATGGTTCAGAAGCCGTTACATGCCCTCTGGGGATCCAGAGGCCTTGCATTTAGCATTGGCTACGGCTGGGATTCATTGGAGTTAACGCAAGGATGTAAAAAATTAAGAGCTGGCCGATTGTGGTAACACAAGTTGTAATGTGTTAAATAAAGCTGTGGCCGTTTATTTACACCACAACCGTGTCCGCCTGTTTATTTCATTTCTAAGTTAAGATTGTATGTGGGTAAGGTTAAGCAGCCCAGTTTATCCCCATCTAGGCTTTTTAATTTACTTTGAAATATATGTTTAATGCATGTTCATTATTTAATTAGCCATTCAAAGGTAAGTAAACAGTGAAGGGTAAATAATTTTGCACACATAACCTTTCCAACACATATTCTGACATATGGAAACGTCACTTCACTCACTTATGTGGGGTCATGTTACGATATTTGAACGAAAATACATGGCTGCGTAATTTACTTCATTTCAAAGAAGCAGCTTGCATGTGCATAATATGTGCAAATGTATTCGAGTTGACATGTACATGTTGTATATGCTTAGGAGTGTAAATGCATTCAAAATATGCATTCCACAAATATATGTCTCAGTGCCATTAGAATTTCTAAATGTCAAAAAACACCTTATAGATACGTTATGTTACATTGTAGAACAAGTACAGCACACCACAAATACATGTATGAACAAATTAAATTTGGTGAGTAATAACACATACCTCGCGTGCTAATATTTGAAGCTCTTCACTGGAAAAACGCTGCTTCCTCACCCGAGCCTAGTTGGTTGTTTGGGTAATGCGGATGGACTGGTAGTCTGGCTATTGGTAGAAGGTGTGGACGTAACTCAGTATATTCCAACAGCTCCCCACTTCACCTAGGTCATCACGCTGGGTAACATCCGAGCCTGAGGTGCTGTGTTGCGCGTCAAATTGTTTGAAGGCTTCAAACATGGCATCAGAACTCTTACAAAAAAAGTTGTGTGCCATTTACACAAGAATGGGCCATACTAGCGAGAAAGAGTCTTCCAATGCCCATGCACAGGTCAGGCAGTGGCAGGAAATGCTCAATGTTTCCAAATCTCGCGGCAACTAATCTGGATTTGTGTTTCCACCGCGGCCATCAAACGCAGGTAAGTAATTTTAGGCCGTTTATCCAGGATTATGTGATAACTATCGAGGGTTCCATTAAACATGGATGCATTATTAATATTGAGTGTATTTATTCAAGATCATTTATTCCTTTGGTTCGTCCAAAATTGATATCAGAAAACATACACACTTTTAGGTTTAGCTGAACGCCAGTTAACATTACTGCTGTAGACTGGAGAGGCAATCATCAGTATAAGCACATTTGTTTTAACCATATGTAAGGGATATGCGTATTTTCCAACATATATCCGCGACTGCATTTGTAGTGTGTCAGGTGTACCATATTGCTTTTGGCGTGCCTTCATTATCTGTATCTATTTTCCTTACATAACTCCTACCTAGTAAATCATGAACATGTTGTGTATGTGTGGTGACACAAGTGTGTAACGTGACATGTCCATAGTATTGGGTCGTTCAATATTTGTTCCTTTATCATTTACCAATAGACATGGAGTGATTGTACCTTATTTGTTGCTGAGAAGAACTTCTACCCGTCAAAGACAACACATCTCTGAGCAACCGATCCACACAGGTCGCCTGAGGGAAAAAAAAATGTTTGGAGAACGTGTAGATATTTACACATTGACTGATTGTGAGGTTAAATTAAGGTACTATTTGGATAAAGAACAAATCGCTGTGCTGTATAACCAACTGGCGACAATGATTGACCCAATATGCTACCGCAGCAGAGCGTTCCTGGATTAACCAGATTGCTATGTGCCATGCTTTTTTTGGCCTCTGGCAGTTTCCAAACCACAGTATCGATTGTTTACCTGGTGATTGCAGCCGTCACTTAGATTTAATTTTGGAAAGCTTCATCTTAATGCTGGCACCTAAATACATCACATTTCCAATGATGCAATGTCCTTACAAAAGGCAAAGGAGGATTTTTACAATTTGGCTGGTTTTCCCAATGTATTGGTGTGATTGACTGCACACATATTGCTGTGGCCCCTCCTAAAGTAGACGAACAGATTTACAGAAATCGGAAGCACTATCATTCCATCAACGTGCAGGTCGTATGCAATGCAAATCTAAAAATCTTAGATTTGGTGGCTAAATACCCGAAGCACGCATGATGCCTACATATTAAGAATAGTGGCTTGTGGGACCGATTTCAAAGTGGACACTATATGGACAGCTGCATATTAGGTAATATATTTATACCACACTTTAAACCATGGGTATTTTAACGACCAAACACAACACGAGTTGAGTTTACATTAACATTCTATGTACCTAATTACCTAACAATCTATCCCTATCGTACTATGCATCGTGGTTAGCATTATGTTACAGATAATAAATATAAACTCAGAAACTTGTCTATTTACATATCCCATTTCCTTACTTACTAATATGTAACACATATGTCCACAGTTCATATAATGTTTTTGGATGGTTTGGTAACTAAGTTCCACATATAACCAGATAGTGACATATGTTCAAGTAGGCCATCCATTACTTAACTCAATCTGATAAGTAATGGCACATATAGGTGATTTGTATAGAACAACACATATGCATTGATTGAGGATCACATTTAGCAGTAAGAGTGTGTAATTGATAGGCTACATGTCATCTTGTCATCTTTGTTTCTTGTTAGAGGAAGATGTTACATACATTCATATTATACATGAAACATGATAGTGTTCCAAAACAAAAACTGGGCCTATGTATCTACTTCTACATGGTTGATGTTTATTATCTTCTGCACAGGTGACAGTGGATATCCATAATGTCATGGCTAATCACTCCAATGACGTACCACACAAGATGAGCAGAAGAGAAGTTTAATGAGGCACTATGTAGAACCCCAAAATGTTGTGGAAAGGACTTTTGGAGTTCTAAGAGCAATTTTGATGTCTTGACTCTAGCGTGGAGGGAAACATTGTTATATGCCCCAGAAAAAGTTTGTAAAATTTCCTCGCTTGTGCCATTCTCCACAATATTTGTATCGACAAAAACTTTGAATTTACTGAAACATAGCTGACGCTTCCAATTTCAAACCAAAGTTCCAGAATTAAGTGAAATCGAAGAAAATGAAGTCGGATTGTCCAAATAAATATTATAATACATATTTCACTTCTAAATTACTGACTTGTATTGGGAACTGTAATAAATTAACTTTGGAGATGCATCCATGAAGGTTAGGGTTCCCATTATGTACGAGATTATGCAGATTTTGCTTTCTACATTAACAGGTAGGATCATGTTCACACCACTTTCTTATTTGCTGCATCACAATCTATTGTACCTCTCCACCAATATGTTATTTACGAGTACAAATGATTCCTTACATGGCAATCTCAAAACCAATGTGCCGTTACAAACATTGGACAAGGATTCTATCACATGTACAACATCAACATTCCTACAAAATTGTGGACATATATGACAATACTCCCTATTAACTTTTCCTGTATCAGCATATAATAAGCCACGAAGAAACTCATGATTGATGTTTTGTGTTTTTTATGTAATCAGATATGTACATGTAAAAGTTATAGGTTTGAAGTTGACAACAAATATAACTTCATGTGTTTGCCACACATACATATGTAGGAAAGGTTAGACACGATTTTGATATTGATATTTACTCATACTTGCCATTCTTCACTATTAACTAGCTCCTTTGCATGTCAACTACTTTCCACATTTCTTGCATTATATACAAAGACTTTGGACTTTTCTTCAAGCATACACTTAACTGCATTCAACATAGCATCTACATTAACATTTCCCCAGTACCGTCTAGACATCGTAATATGTTGGGTGGTTTGGCACAAGTACACACATTGGACTAATGGATGGCTGTAACAAGTATAGGTTTGTTTCTTGTATGTTAATGAATCGTAATGTAGAAAGATGAACAAAATAGACAAATGTCAATCTTTCGAAGAAGCTTCAACATGGACACAATAACATCCCAAAATCAATGTCACTACTGAGTAATCCACCAAATTAAGCTATTGGCTGCTATATTTTAATATCACACACATTACATGCAAACACACAGATTTAACACTTTCAATACACCTTCCCACACTGATTTTAGATGTTATCAATACTACAACAGTCTGGCCTGTCAAAAAAAGTGTCAACACATTTGAAACAGTAACAGATCTGCACATGTAAGGGCATGACACTGTAACAAGATTATACATACACACAACCATCACAAATAGTATAGTCCATTGAAACACACATGGTAAGTTCATCACAAACAGCTTTCCAACTAAACTGTAGGAAAACAGCATTTATGATGGCGATATACTACATCTTGCACAAAGGAGGCATTTTTGTAGGAAATAAAGCTTGCCACATGTCTTGACACACGTACTTTCATTCATCATATCACATTCAACAATATATACAACAATGCATTCACTATTATTAACGAGGAATAGTACTGAAAATACCAGCAAACATGGCTACATCACATAGGAATGTCTCATCGTTTGTGTACAAGTATAACCCCCTTCCAAAACATGCTACAAGATGTATTTGGTCTACAAAATGTTCTTTTTGCCAGCATGCGCAAATACATCGAAAACGAGCTAGTGGGGCCTAGCCCTTAAGGGGTGGGGCCTTGTATGCAAAATCAGACATCGAGTCTGCTTTCGTCTATGCCAATTCACCAAATGTTTCCATCTGCTGGCTGTCAATTGGACGGAATGTAATTAGATAAGTGCTTACCCATGGTTGTGCAGTTCTTCGTCTCCCTCCGTTCGAGAATACTTCAGCTCATTCCTTAGAATGGGCATTAGTCATATGAAACCAATTCCAGGAACATCATTCTTATTTAGATTTGATTTCTTTTATTGGTCCGGGAGACTCAGTTAAGTGTGGATTTTTACTTACGTTCTTTCAGTTTCTTATGACAAAGTTGGGGGTTCCCCTAAATGAAAAAGTGTAGGCCCGCACTGATATGTTATCCTTCCTGGGAATAGAGATGAACACATTAGGATGGAGTGCAGGTTAACCACTGGACGGTGAAGATAACTGTTCGATGCAATCTCGGTTTTCCTTCAAGTTAGAAATAACGTTGAGGCAGTTACAATCCCTACTGGGTTCTCACGAAAACTTTGACGTGCAGAATAATGCGTGGGCCGATGGGGAGGGTTTTCCAGGAGTTGTCGTTGCTTCGTCGCGGCGTTCGTCCCCTGTCCCCCCACCACTTCGACTCCTAGGGGTGTTCGCTAGACAATCTTGAGGTATGGATTCCTTCTTGATTAACTATGAATGGAAGGGCCTTCTTCAGGATGAGGAGCTGTCTAGTCAGGATGTGCTGCCTCTTCCACGGCGCGGTGGGCCGTGGGGTGTTGGCGCTATTCTGGAACGGACTGGTGCGACCCTTGGTCCTGCATCTTGGAAGGAAGGCAATTACTGTAAGAACTCGTCATCAATGCTGGAGCTTTTTTCCCAATATAGTGGGCTGTAAGAATATGGGGTCCAAAAAATACAGACAAAAGAATTCGTTTTTGGCCCAACCGAGAGCGTGGTCTATGCATCAATAAATTCTCAACACTCCTCTTTCCCCAGTGTTGGCATTACTCAGAGAGCCTGTATCAGGTGTCTGGAGTTACAGATCTTTCAGGGGCGAGGCATGTTGTTCGGGTGTTCTTAACTGTATGGCGCCGGATGCTTTGTCTCTTTTCAGTGGCAGTGCATTTTCGTTGGCTAAGCGGAGGCTCACATTAGGTTGGAAACTCTCCTGACTATTTAGAACATCTAAAGTCAACAGGATCGTCGGGCTTAGTAGCCACAAGTAGGTTAGTCGGGGGTTTTATCTTTCTTTTCAGGCTATTAGGAAGCCGTGACCAAGGATTTTTGTAGTACAGGGCCATTCTAAAAGGTTGGAGAAAAGATCTTGTGGCTGTCCAGCCCAGGCGTCCCTTAACTATTAAATTACTGGTTAGGCTATATAGATGCTGTCCTTGTATTTGTGATATTTCCCCATGAGACCCTTTATGTGAGCTAGTTTCGCCTTGCTTTTCTTCGGGGCCATGAGAGTGGGGGAGCTAGTTTTCAGCCAGTTCAAGAAAACCGGGGGTCCCTATTGATAGAAGACCTTTTATCTCCAAATCGGTGATTATATTAACCATAAAGACAGACTTATCTGGGGAAGAAATGGTTTTCAATCTTCCCCATTTCATCTTCCTGGTGCCCAGTCCCAACAATCTATAAAATTTGCTTCTATTAGACCGCCCCGCTCCCCTCCTTCTTAGCACTCATTCAATGGTTCCCCATTACTAGATTTCAATTCGAAGCGGTGTTGAAAAATCCCTTTGTGTATTGGGTCTATCCCCTAAGGATTTGGGACCCATTCATTTCGAATTGGAGCTGCAACGAGCGTATTCATTAGGTTTTGTTTAGAAGAAGAGGTCGCGGTTGGGGCGCCGGCGTTCTAGTTGTGTACGCGTTATATTGCCCTGATTTGGTCATTAACTGAATTTTCTATTCTAGGTCACAGCAGCCCTTCGTATGGCTTGGGTGGGGCTTCATAACCTGTACTGAGCTGCAAAGAGAGCAGAAGTTCGTCGGGAGGCCGCAACCTCGGATTCCAATCGGCGTCGTTGTATTGGAAAGGGATAAGGGACTAGCTTGTGGTAAGTAGTACTCGAGGTAGTTCTGATAAGCAGAGCCATTCCGGGGCCCACGGTCCTGGTCATTCATGCTCCGGAACGACCTCTGCCGGAATCGTCTTTCGGATCTGTTATTTTTAATGAAAACGGATCTGATGAGGTTCCGATCTTTATTTCCGTGAGATGATTATAGTCTGGTCGGGAGGTCGTCCCTAGGGTTCAATGCAAGGTGCTAGGATCAGGGGCAGTTGAAAAAGCCGAGGGTTCTGAACCGAGAATCTCGAGTTTCATTAGGGGGCATATTTTATAAGAACGTGTAGCTCGCAAAAAATTACCGCCACATCGCGGCGCGCGAAAATAGCGCTATCGCCGTATTTATAACGGCGAGCGCTATTTCCCGCGATACCTATCGCGGCTGCGATGTGCTCGGTAATTTTAAGCCCCTTCGCGGCGTACTATATAGTATCGCCGCGAAGGGACTTAAATCCCTTCCCGAACGCCGCTGCCTAAGGGGCGGGGCATAGCCCACCCCGCCCACACCCCCCGCGGCGGCAAGCGGCGACCACCTGCCGCCGCCGCCCGCCACTTCCCAGCAGGCCCTCCCGAAACCCTTCACCCGTTCGCGGCAATCTCAACTAGTGCTAAAGTGGGCCGGAAGTTGCCGCAGCAGGGTGTCACGACCACGTCCGCTCACCCCCTCCCCGGCAACCCCTCCAAGCCCCCCGCCCCCGCCGCTCCCCGGGGAGGGGACGGAGGGAGCCCAAGCTGGGAGGGGTGGAGGCTCCCTCCAGCGTGGCCCTGAGAAGGGCCTTTTGGGGCTTAGGGGTCCCGCAGCCCGAACCGGGACCCCCCTCCCCGGCCCTTATAAGGCCCTTGCGCACTGAACAAAGTGCCTTTGGCGGGGTCCCGCAGCTGAACCGGGACCCCCAGTGCGGCGCTTAAAGAGCCCTTGGGCGACGTCTTCTTCTTCCAGTCCTGGCGACACCAGCTCCGCCGGGCCGCCGACCCCCGGAGGTACCCCATCTGCGGCCGCCAGGGGTACCCCCGGCGGGCGCCGGCGACCTCAACGAGGCCGATGTTGCCGGCGTCTTGATCCGACGCGAACGTCTCTCGGGCTGGCGACACCAACCCACTCAGGTCGCCGATGCCAGGCAGACTCACTGCGGCCGCCAGTGAGGGCCCTGCTGGCACCGCCGGCCTCAGCGGAGCCGATGTTCCACCGCTCTTCTTTTTTCTTCTCTTCAGCATCTCACTCTAATACTGCGAGGAATCTGAGTCCGTCCGCGCGGAAAGCTCCTCTTTATATAGGTTTGCAGAAATCCATAATCCGTTTCTAATTGGTCAATTTTTAATACTTGCTTTACATTAACCAATCAGATTTCTGGAAAGTTCTGAATGGCCGCAAGGGCCCTTGGTAAGGTGCCGGGAGGGGGGTCCCGGTTCGAGCTTGCGACCCCTAGCGCCAAAGGGCTCTTATAAGAGCCGCAAGGGCACTTGTCATTGCCGCAAGGGCCCTTTATAAGGGCCGGGGAGGGGTCCCGGTTCGAGCTGGCGGGACCTTAAGCCCCCAAAGGCTCTTGTCAGAGCCGCAAGGGCACTTGTAGGTGCCGCAAGGAGCCCTTATAAGGGGGGCCGGGAGGGGGGGTCCCGTTCGAGCTGCGGGACCCCCTACAGCCCCAAAAGGCCCTTCTCAGCCCCGCTGGAGGGAGCCCCACCCCCCCAGCGGCTCCCTCCCCGTCCCCTCCGCGGAGCGGCCGGGGGCGGGCTTGGAGGGGTTGCCGGGAGGGGGTGCGCGGCGGTGTGGTCCGACCACCTGCTGCGGCCCCTTCCCGGCAGCCCTTCTAGCCTCCCCGTTCGCCGAGATTGCCGCGAACGGGAAACGGGTGGGAGGGGCTGCTGGGAGTGGCGGCGGCGGGTGGTCGCCGTGCTGCCGGCGGGGGTGTGGCGGGGTTGCCTGCCCTCCCCGTCCGCGGAGGTTAGTATCGGCTGCCTTCGCCTCCTTCAAGGTGGCGAAGTAAAACAGCCGATACTAGCCGACGAAACCATACCAGCGCTTTATAAAATAGAAGCGGCGGTAACGGTAAGTATCGGCGCGAAAGGTTAACGCTTCGTTTACTTTCTCGGCCGTTTCGGGCCTTATAATCGTGTAACCGATTCATTCGTATGGCCGCGAAAACGGCCGCGAAAAGTTAACGAACCTTTATAAATATGCCCCTAGGTCTCAAGGTGGGGTATTTATGACATCGCCAGTTGAGTGATAATAGATCGCTTATGAGGCAGGACGGCGCACACCTCAAGAGATAGGGTTAGACTATTCTTATCAGATTGAAGGACGGAATTGAACAGGCGCTATATATGTGTGGGTGGCGGTCGGAGTTCAGTGTAGGATTACACTGTCTCCTTTGTGCGGTACATCCTTGCGAATGGTATGTTCAGAAGCCGTTACATGCCCTCTGGGATCCAGAGGCCTTGCATTTAGCATTGGCTACGGCTGGGAATTAATTGGAGTTAACGCAAGGATGTAAAAAATTTAAGAGTCTGGCCGATGTGGTACACAAGTTGTTATGTGTTAATAAAGCTGTGCCCCGTTTATTTACACCCAACCATGGTGTCCGCCTGTTTATTTCATTCTAAGTTAAGATTGTTTTAGTGGGTAGGTTAAGCAGCCCCGTTTATCCCCATCTAGGTCTTTTAATTTACTTTGAAATATATGTTAATCTGCATGTTCATTATTTAATTAGCCATTCAAAGGGTAAGTAAACACGTGAAGGGTAAATAATTTGCCACACATAACCTTCCACACATATTCTGACATATGGAAACGTCACTTCACTCACTTATTGGGGTCATGTTACGATATTTGAACGAAAATACATGGCTGCGTAATTTTACTTCATTCAAAGAAGCACTTGCATGTGCATAAATATGTGCAATGTATTCGAGTTGACATGTACATTTGTATATGCTTAGGATGTGTAAATGCATTCAAAATATGCATTCCACAAATATATGTCTCAGTGCCATTAGAATTTCTAAATGTCAAAAACACCTATAGATACGTTAATTTTACATTGTAGCAAACAGTAAAAGCAGCCCCCAAATACATGTATGAACAAATTAATTTGGTGAGTAATAACACATACCTCGCTTGCTAATATTTGAAGCTCTTCACTGGAAAAAACGCTGCTTCCTCACCCAGAGCCTTAGGTTGTTTGGGTAATGCGATGGACTGGTAGTCTGGCTATTGGTAGAGGTGTGGACTGTAACTCAGTATATTCCAACAGCTCCCCACTTCACCTAGGTCATCACGCTGGGTAACATCCGAGCCTGAGGTGCTGTGTTGCGCGTCAAATTGTTTGAAGGCTTCAACCTGGCATCAGAACTCTTACACAAAAAAGTTGTGTGCCATTTACACAAGATATGGCCCATACTACGCAGAAAGAGTCTTCCAATGCCCATGCACAGTCAGCAGTGGCAGGAAATGCTGCAATGTTTCCAAAGTCGCGGCCAACTAATCTGGATTTGTGTTTCCACACCGGCGCCCATCAACGCAGGTAAGTAATTTTGGCCTTTATCCAGGATTGTGATAATAATCGGAGGGTTCCATGTAAACATGGATGCATTATTAATGGTTGTGTATTTATTCAAGATCATTTATTCCTTTGGTTCGTCCAAAATTGATATCAGAAAACAATACACACTTTTATGGTTATCTGAACGCCAGTTAACATTACTGCTGTGTACGGAGAGGCAATCATCAGTAGTAACGCACATTTGTTTGTAACCCATATGTAAGGGGATATGCGTATTTCCAACATATATCCAGCGACTGCATTTGTATGTGTGTCAGTGGTACCATATTGTCTTTGGCGTGCCTTCATTACTGTATCTTCTTTCCTTACATTACCTCCTACCTAGTTAAATCATGAACATGTTGTGTATGTGTGGGTGACACAATGGTGTAACTGACATTTCCATAGTATGGGTCGTTCAATATTTGTTCCTTTATCATTACCAATAGACATGGAGGTGATTGTACCTTATTTGTTGCTGAAAACTTCTCTCACCCCGTCAAAGACAACCATCTCTGAGCAACCGTCCACACAAGGTCCCTGAGGGAAAAAAAAAATGTTTGGAATATGTAGATATTTACACATTGACTGATTGTGAGGTTAATATAGGTACTATTTGGAATAAAGACAAATCGCTGTTGCTGTATAACCAACTGGCGACAATGATTGACCACCAATATGCTAGCCAGCAGGCGAGCGTTCCTGATTAACCATATTGCTATGTGCCATGCTTTTTTGGCCTCTGGCAGTTTCCAACCACAGTATCGATTGTTTACCTGGTGGACTTGCAGCCCGTCACTTAGATTTAATTTGGGAAAGCTTCATCTTATGCTGGCAACCTAAATACATCACATTTCCCAATGATGCAATGTCCTTACAAAAAGGCAGGAAGGATTTTTACAATTTGGCTGGTTTTCCCAATGTAATTGGTGTGATTGACTGCACACATATTTGCTGTGGCCCCTCCTAAAGTAGACGAAAACAGATTTACAGAAATCGGAAGCACCTATCATTCCATCAACGTGCCAGGTCGTATGCAATGCAAATCTAAAAACTTAGATTTGGTGGCCTAAATACCCAGACAGCAGCAATGATGCCTACATATTAAGAAATAGTTGCTTGTGGGACCGATTTCAAAGTGACACTATTGGACAGCTGCATATTAGGTAATAATATTTATACCCACTTTAAACCATGGGTATTTTAACGACCAAACCCAACACGAGTTGAGTTACATGTAACATTTCTATGTACCTAATTACCTAACAATCTACCCTATCTGACTATGCAGTGGTTAGCATTAGTTACGATATAAATATAAACTCAGAAAACTTGTCTATTTACATATCGCCACATTTCCTTACTTACTAATATGTAACACATATGTCCACATGTTCATATAATGTTTTTGGATGGTTTGGTAACTTAAGTTCACATATAACCAGATAGTACATATGTTACAAGTAGGCTCACTCCATTACTTAACTCAATCTGATAAGTAATGTGCACATATAGGTGATTTTGTAGTACCACATATGCATTGATTGAGGATCACATTTAGCAGTAAGATTGTGTAATTGATAGGCTACATGTCATCTTGTCATCTTGTTTCGTTGTTTCGTAGATGGACAAGTTTACATCATTCATATTATACATGAAACATGATAGTGTTCCAAAACAAAACTGGGGCCTGATGTGATCTACTTCTACATGTTGATGTTTTATTATCTTCTTGCACAGGTGACAGTGGATATCCCATAATGTCATGCTAATCACTCCAATGACGACCACACAAGAGAATGCAGAAGAAAGTTTATGAGGCACTATGTAGAACCCAAATGTTGGGGAAAGGACTTTGGAGTTCTAAAGAGCAGATTTTGATGTCTTGACTCTAGCGGGGGAAATTGTTATATGCCCCAGAAAAAGTTTGTAAAATTTTCCTCCTTGTGCCATTCTCCAATATTGTATCGACAAAAAACTTTGAATTTACTGAAACCATGCTGCTACGCTTCCAATTTCAACCAAAGTTCAGAATTAAGTGAATCGAAGAAAATGAAGGTCGGATTGTCCAATAAATATTATAAATACATATTTCACTTTCTAAATTACTGACTTGTATTGGGAACTGTAATAAATTAACTTTGGAGATGCATCCATGAAGGTTAGGGTTCCCATTATGTACGAGATTATGCAGATTTTGCTTTCTACATTAACAGGTAGGATCATGTTCACCACTTTCTTATTTGCTGCATCACAAATCTATTGTACCTCCACCAATATGTGTGATTTACTATACAAATGACTCCTTACATGGCAATCTTCACAACCAATCGTGCCAGTTACAAACTTTGGACAAGGATTCTATCACATGTAACAACATCAACATTCCTACAAACATGTGGACATATATGACAACTCCCTATTACTTGTTCCTGTATCAGCATATAATAAAGCCACTGAAGAACCTCATGTGTGATGTGTTGTGTTTTTATGTAATCAGATTATGTACATGTAAAAGTATAGGTTTGAAGTCTGACAACAAATATAACTTCAGTGGTTGCCACCATCATATGTAGGAAAGGTTAGACAATATTTTGATATTGATATTTACCTCATACTTCATTCTCACTATTAACATAGCTCCTTTGCATGTCAACTACTTCCCAACATTTCTTGCATATATACAAAGACTTTGGACTTTCTTCAAGCATACACTTAACTGCATTCAACATAGCATCTACATTAACATTTCCCCAGTAGTACATCGTAATATGTTGGGTGTTTGGCACAAGTAACACACTTGGACTAATTGGATGGCTGTACAAGTATAGGTTTGTTTCTTGTATGTTAATGAACGTCTAATGTTAGAAAGATGAACAATAGACAAATGTACAATCTTTCGAAGAAGCTTCAACATGGACACACATAACATCCCAAAATCAATGTCACTACTGAGTAATCCACCAAATTAAGCTTCATTGGCTGCTATATTTATAATATCACACACATTAACATGCAATACACACAATTTAACACTTTCAATACACTTCCCACACTGATTTTTAGATGTTATCAATACTACCAACTTTGGCCTTGTCAAAAAAAGTGTCAACACATTTGAACAGTAAAGATCTGCACATGTAAGGGCCATGACACTGTAACAAGATTATACATACACACAACCATCACACAATATATAGCTCCATTGCAACACACATGGTAAGTTCATCACAAACAGCTTTCCAACTAAACTGTAGGAAAACAGCATTATATGATGGCGATATACTACATCTTGCACAAGAGGGCATTTTTGTAGCGGAAATACATGCTTGCCACATGTCTTGACACCGTACCTTTCATTCATCATATCCATTCAACAATATATACAACAATGCATTCACTATTATGTAACGAGGAATAGTACTGAAATACCAGCAACATGCTACATCACATGGCAATGTCTCATCGTTGCTGTACAAGTATAACCCCTTTCCAAAACAAAATGACAGCTTACAAAACATTCTTGATAGGACACGCAAATAAATTGCTGTGTCTATCACCACGCCCAAGTACCAAGAACCATACTACTCAAATGACCAGTGAGACATACAAACTTACAATATTGGAATATGATTGTGAAAGTTAAACATCATACACAAATATACATTACCATAACACTTGTACTACATACAACCAACCACCGTTACACAAAACACGTCCCATTTCAAGTGGGACAACATTATAAACAAGAACATATGTGCCACACATTAACTTAATGGTCTTACATACTATACTCACCTTTTTACAAACAAATAATTAGTTCTTGCAGTTTATACACATGCCATAATAATGATCATTCTTCAAGCACATTTGATATTGCTCAATGTGCATTTGCAGATTATGTTGACATTTGCACAATAGAGCAGCCATTTCTATCAACACATTGTTATCAACTGAAAGTGGGACAATTCACAAAATGAATATTAACCGTGTGTCACAATGTGCAAACAAATACGCAACGTACAATTGCGCGAAAAACACGCGCAAAAGATATACAGCACACACGCTACTGACATTCATGAATATGGAAATGAAATGCAAATTAACAACATTTTTGCATTAAACCCATTGATACAGCCCCCATTGTGTTTTATAAACTAGGGGCTGATTCAGAACCAAAAGCAGCATTACTTACCTTTGCAGATCCCACAATGTTGAAAATCCCTTTGCGAGATTTACTGAATCACAGGATCCCGGTCAGAAGAAGCACCGCTCTTTGCCTCTGTCTTAGGGCACGGCCACACTGTACCGCAAACCCATCGTGTGCGATTTCGTCGTCGTGTTTTGCGCATGCATTTTTTCATTAGAAATAGAAAAAACGCATGCAATTCAAGCGCAAAAAAAGCATAACGCAAATCGCAATCGCATCGCACCCGAAAACGCACATTTTTGGTGCGTTGCCATGATTGACAATGATCGGAAAAAATGCATCGCAAATACATCGAAAACGAGCTAGTGGGCCTAGCCCTTAAAGCATTAAGTTCTGTGCTACAGGTAGTGCAAAACTCAACGCTGCCTATATTCAACACAAAATTAGTGTAAAACCAATGCAAACTCAATAATACAATGGTATGTGGGTTTTTTTTACGCTAATTTTGGTGCCTGGGCCATGTGTTGGTCGTCACTGCTTTAGATAGATAGATGAGCTGTAGTTGGTTTCTATTTAGCTGTTTCTTTAAGGGAACATTTAACTCAGAACAACTCTAAAGTCAATTATCCACCCTTAGCACACACCAATAGAAGAGGATGGGGATGGCCCCACTATTTCTGCTGCTCCTCCGCCCATCCCAACCCTTTTCGCAGAGCATGCCATCACCATTTTTGGTGTGCATTGCATGTGTTTGCATAGGGTAACATTAAGCAGCGCAGGTAGCGCACTGTGACATTTAGTAGTATTTAAATGTTTTCCATTTACCAAAATGTATTTAGGTAATGCATGACAATTACCATTTTTAAAGGGGAAGTGTATCATATAACAGCTATTTCTTATTAAAGGGTTTAAAGGGAAATATATTAGGCAAGAGAGTCATTAAGTGTACACATTTTTCTGAAGGGATTAAAGGGAAAGCAAACAATTCACCAGTTTATATTTTTTTAACAAAGATTAAAGGAAAAGCTTGCCATTTAGCATTACCAAACATAACTCTTGGTGCACAAACTGCATTTTTAAGACAAAAAGTATGCTTGTTTCATTTTGTTACAAAAACCAGACACTTATGCTACAAGATGTATTTGGTCTACAAAATGTTCTTTGCCAGCATGCGCAATACATCGAAAACGAGCTAGTGGGGCCTAGCCCTTAAAGCATTAAGTTCTGTGCTCAAGTAGTGCAAAACTCAACGCTGCCTATATAGTCAACACAAAATTAGTGTAAACCAATGCAAACTCAATAATCACAATAGGTAGTGTGGGTTTTTTTACGCTAATTTTGGTGCCTGGGCCATGTGTTGGTCGTCACTGCTTTAGATAGATAGATGAGGCTGTAGTTGGTTTCATATTTGCTGGTTTTCTTAAGGGAACATTTAACTCAGAACAACTCTAAAGTCAAGTATCCAACCCTTAGCAACACACCAATAAAGAGGATGGGGATGGCCCCACTATTTCTGCTGCCCTCCGCTGCCAACCCTTTTCGCAGAGCATGCCTCACCATTTTTGGTGTGCATTGCATGTGTTCGATAGGGTAACATTAAGCAAGCGCAGGGTAGCGCACTGTGACATTTATTGTATTTAGAAATGTTTTCCATTTACCAAAATGTATTTAGGTAATGCATGACAATTACCATTTTTAAAGGGGAAGTGTATCATATAACAGCTATTTCTTATTAAAGGGTTAAGGGAAATATTATAGGCAAGAGAGTCATATTGTACACATTTTTCTGAAGGGATTAAAGGGAAAGCAACAATTCACCAGTTTATATTTTTTTTTAACAAAGATTAAAGGAAAAGCTTGCCATTTAGCATTACCAAACATAACTCTTGGTGCACAAAACTGCATTTTTAAGACAAAAAGTATGCTTGTTCATTTTGTGTAACAAAAGGGGGGGGGGGGGGGTGGTACACGCACTTAAGATAGTGATAGATAGAGATACATAGAGATAGATAGTGATAGAGATAGAGATACATAGTGATAGATAGATAGTGATAGATAGATAGTGATCGATCGCTAGCTAGATAGATTCGATAGATAGGGATAGAGATAGATAGATAGAGATACATAGAGATAGAGATATATAGAGATAGATAGTGATAGATAGAGAAGAGATAATAGAGATAGTAGAGATGGATAGTGATAGATATGTTGTGATAGAATACATACTAGAGATGGTCATTGGCTCGCGCTCGCCGCTCCCTCGTTCTCGCTCGTGCTCGCCTCGCGCTCGCTCGCTCGGGCTCTGTCGCGCTCGCGCTCCCTCGCGCTCCAGCTCGTCGCTAGCTCGCGCGCGTGGCTGCTCGCGCTGGCTCGTGCTCCTAGCTCGTGATACGCTCGATCGGATAGAGGTCGATATACCTCGCGATCAGATCGTGATCGAGATCTCGTTCCCTCGTGATCGCTCGCTCGTGCTCGCTCGCGCGTACTGGCCTGTGGTCGCTCGCTCGTGCTCCTTCTCTCGTTGCTCGCTCGCGCTCCCTCGCGCTCGCTCGGCTCGCGCTCCTCGTGCTCGCTCGTCTCGGTCGCTCGCTCTGATAGATAGATAGTGAAAAAAAGATAGATAGACCTATAAAAAAACTGTGCTCAACTCAACCATACTAACAGTGACAGTCTGCTTGGACTCTGGCTCTCTGCCTCTCTCCTTCACTTCAGCACCGACAGGAGACTCAGCAATTTGCGCAGGCGCTGACACAGGCACCTCAGGAGTCCTTCTGTGTTCTCCCCCCCCATCGTGCAGAGACGTGATGCCACACATAGAGGGCAGCAGAGCAGGAAGTAAGTGCCGACACTGACTTAAGACTGCAACTTTCCACTGTGTTACGATCGGATCGGATCGATCCAGACAAGATTTCAGTCAGGCAATGTTCTCGTATTCCTAGATCTCGGGACTTTTCCCGGGACATTAGGATAGCGGGACTGCTACCTAAAATCCGGGACTGTCCCGGTAAATCCGGGACTATTGGCAACTATGGAGGTGCGGAGCTTAACATTCAGCAAACCAGTAACAAGATGTCATCAAATTTCAAACCACATAACTAGGCTCTGGAAGGACACAGGTAAAGCAATAAATGAATGCACAGTATGTTTAAAGCTGCAACTTCAAAATGAACATAACTTTATTTGACAGTGCAATTATCCTTTAATATACACAATGAAAGCATTGGCTTACCTTTGTCCATGGTGATATGAGAAGACTGTGTTCTACTCCTGCTATGCATTTCGTCATCAAAATTCAAGGCATGGTCTACATCTGTAACAAACAACAATGTGAGTGTTTCAACTTAGGTAAAGTTTTTTCCATACATGTGGATCACATTAGCCTTAAACCTATGGCATCTGTCTGAAAACCTATGTGTGCTGTAAGGGTAGCTGTTGGACACGTCTGTGTAAATTAAGAAATAGTCCTTTCACTACTGTCTGAATGTTACAGATTCTGTGTGAAGTGTACTATGTTATTATGAAGGCTAATTTAAAGTGGGTTAGGTACAGATTACTTTCAGTTTTGAAAACCATGATATGCCTTGGTACATTGTAGTTATGCGTGCGTACAAAATGTGTCAAGTTCACATAAAGAAAAGGTCAAAAAGCGGTGACTTACCTCTATGACCCTGCTCTCGGTCACTGGCTGCAAGTTGGCGCCTTTTGTAATCACTGTAGCGTCGCTGTAATTGCATCACTGTTCTTCCACAGCCAAACTTGCGTTCCAGCTTGTAAGCCAAAGTTTGCATTATTTGTAATTTATGATAGGTTTGATAACTGCCCGGTTGGTTACTATTATAATCATGCTTCTGCAGGTATTTTTCCATGTAATCCAGCTCATCTGGTCTGAAATTGCGGTTTCTTTTGCAACCTTTGCGACTAGTAGAAGCTCCTGATCCAGCCCTCCGACGGCTGCCCCCATTAGATTGTTGTGGTGTCTGTGGTGGATTTTCATCCTCATTGCTACCAGTATTGCAGCTAACATTGACATTGTCCCGCAATGTCATGTCGTGCATCTTTCCTTCCTTGTGTTGACCTACCGATTTGTTACCTTCGGTGCTTTGGTTTGGCGTTTTGCTACTGTCACTAGTCACCGTGTTTTGTGCACCCAACTGTGGATTGGGAGTGGTGAAAATGTTTCTGGAAACAGTGGTCTGTGTTCTCCATGTACTTTGTGTGTCCTTGGTACGGTGTACAACCACTAAGGCCTTCTTGTTAAGTACCTGCAGAGAGTTGGTTATTTGGTCGGAAAGGAGGTTCCATGTAGCCAGCTGTTCCTCGGATGCAGACCAAGTGCTCGTCATGACAGATGAGGATCTTGCAGGCCCCTCCATTAAGCACCTTGAAGTGCTTGGAACAGTATCGCCTTTATCGGGAGTTGCACTTGTTTTCAGCAGTGCGTGCACAGTTCCGCTGCTGTTCGTCGCCATATTGCAAATGTGTTTTCGCTTTCTGCCGGAAATGACGTTTATGAGAGGAAGTATGGAAAGGTCAGGCATAGAACACAGTCATTTGTATCTTCTGTTAATGATTGAATGATGTACAAACGCACGGTGACATTCCAGATGGCCTTAACTTAAACATATGCATGGCCTGGCCATTGGTGGCAACTTGATTCATATTTGTATGTATTGTATTTGCATTCCAAAGCGAAGGAGTATGTTAGCTACATGTGTTTCTATTGTTGAATGTTCATGCACAGATACGTATAGGTAGAAGTTGTTGTGTTTGTTTACATTTGTGGATCCCTAATCTTGGATGAGCTTGGTTTCTGATTTCATTCACAGTACAGGAAGGTTCGCTTACATCAAGACCTTCCATCATCACACCAAAGAGTTAGCCACATGAATCGTACAGTTGGATACACAGTAGGACACCTCCAGGTCCATGTGAACTGACCTTTACATCAGACTACTCGATGTGATGAAAAATTTCGGCCCCAAATACATCGGTTAATTGTTGAGACACATTTCACGTAATTCCCAGACCTCCTCATAACCTTCAGAAAATCAGCAAAGCTAAATGTTACCATCAACTGTGTGTGTCATAAAGGCTACCCCTACTCTGACCATATATGTTGCATTACTTTTATGGGTTTATGTGTATTACACATACTATGCACCATGTTTGTGTGTGAAATCAAAAACTATTATCTAACACTTGATTTATTTATGTTTTTTTTCATACACACTTACACGATTTCATTATAGGCACCCATTTCTAGGGTCTCATGCTGTAATATGGCTATATGATGTACAAGGACTATTGCACGACCCCAATAAAATAAATTTACTTACACTGATACTGTGCATAACATTTTATTGGCGAACATGACATGCAGGTGCAATAGAGAAAAAAAATCACCAATCTAGTCATGTGCGACTTTGTCCTTTCATTACAGAAACCCACAATACAATGGCATCTTTCAATATTTCACAGATGACACTACTTTCCTACCATGGAATGTATAGGAATGCTTGTTGCTACACGGCAGGTGATGATACTCACAATCACATGGTGTTAGGAAATACTCATGGTCATCACATGTCACTTGGCTGGCATGTGCAATGTGTCATTTGTAGATGTAAACATCCAAAAATAGTATAACTGTGTTACATACATGTAATATGCCTTACATATTGCAATATCATTATAGGAGGAAAGTGACATGAAAGTATGTCTAAAATAATGTAGCAAATGTTAAGGATCAACTAAATTTAAATGAGTATATAGGACAAGTAATATATCTCACATGATGTCATCTCTGTGTGCTTTGCTTCCAGCACTAAAAGATTAAAGCAAAAAAATTTGATTACTGCCACCAGGTTTCTACTACAATTTTCACGGAAAGATACATTTCGACATACCACTTGGCATAGAGTATGGTCTACTTACAGAGCTGCTAGGAGCAGCTGCCACTATCTGTGAAGGCACTGTTTGTGTGATGGCATCTTTTGGGGATGCACTGGCCTTAGTATGTAGCTGCTTCACGGTTGTAATCAATTCTTGCATATCATGACCAAGTTGACTGGTCAACACATCGAAACTAGTGCATGCATTTTGATTGAAACTTTGCAGCTCGTTACATATGGCATCTGTTATAGCTTTAAATGCGTTCAAATATTGTTCTGAAAATTGCAGTAAGACTGCATCAACTGATGGTGTGTTATCGTTGCCGCAAGCTGTGTCACCAGCCACTATTGGACTGTCTGGAAGAAGCAATGGTGAATTGCTACCTTCTACTTCATGGATTTCATCTTGTGTTTCATTTACACACACATTATGTGCATCTTGCATAGATGTGTCTAAAAGGATAAAAATAATTCTTACTAAAATCATAATACACATTTTATTCAGCACCCAACACAAACTTTCTTATTGCAGCGGCCATATTTGTCATTTATGTCAACAACAGATAGTGGTAGTGAAGGTTTGGATGTGACTTGACCATTTTATTCTGTCATGTTAATAGAATTTTTGTATGTGCAGCAACCTAGAGTTGTTCATAAGCATCTCAGCATCAATGTAAGTTGATTACAAGATGTTGGTTCCACCACAGCTCCATGAGCTGTTCTTATTTATGTGTCAGTAAGTGTACTTTGTAGGCACTACATACACAAGTACCACCAAATGTATTATTACATTGTCAATTACATACTTTATGACTACGATACAATTTACATGTTTTATGAACTTGACACCAATATTAGGCATGGTGTCAAGCCACACCTGTAATGCATTGGATTATTGCGATACGCTGACTATGTGGGAAACATTGACTTACGTTGTAGTTGTGCTGTATCTATTTGTGAGACGCCTGTGATCTGTGTCATATTGAATGTCTGTAACAAGTTTTCTTCTTCAGGTTGAAACGTCTCCTCCTGTGGTGGATCTCCTCCTGTTCTTTTTGCCTCCTTAAAATTATGAGTCAGTTTTTCTTTTGTCCGTCTTCTTATATCGTGCCACCTCTTCTTCAATTCGTCAATGATACGGTGGCACACCCCTACAGCGTTTATTTTTTGCTGGATTTCTTTCCACATTCTCGTTTTAATTTGGATGCTTGTTTTGGATGACAAGTCACCATATAGGTGTTTGTAATTTTTACGCACCTACAATAAATGCACATACAAGGTTCAAGGAATACTATCCAACAGGAAAAAACTATAACCACATAGTTAACTTAACGTACATTATCCTAAAATCCACAGAAACATGTGTGATAGCTCCGGTCCGGGTTAGGGAGCGGGGCGCCTGACCTGGAGGGGGAGGATGTCATCTGGGGATGCTGGGAGCTGTAGTCAGCCGGCAAGCCCCTCCTCGCGGGTCCCGGCCGCGGCACTGCGTGCCTTCCGATTGGCCGGCCGGGTCTCGCGAGGCCCAGGAACGTGACGTCACGACTGACATCACGCGAGGGTATAAAAAGGGGGCGGCCACGAGGTCTAGGCGCCATTTTGGATTGCATTGCCAGGGAATCACTTCTCTCAGGGCAATAAAATCGTCAGGCAATTTTTTGGAGACAGCCAGGATGGATCAGTCAGACAATCAGGCGATGCTGAATAGGATTAGGAAGAGGATCAGCACAGAGGGGGCAGGATGGCTGCAGGAGATTCTCAGTGCAGACTCCCCGATAACCAGAAATATGAGTACTGGGTTGAGGCCCACTACCAGGTCTGCTAGCCGGCTGGCTGGCAGGCCTATACGCCCCTCCTTTGCCCCCTCTCGTCTGAGTCCCAGTCCCCCACGAGCCAACAGGGGACGCCGGGGTTCACATGTCAGGCAGTCAGGCACGGCAAGGGGCCGGGCGGTGACTGAGGGCCTGCTCAGGTCCTTTAACACTGTACACCCATCCCAGCTAGTTCGGGTGGAGGTCCACCGCCCTCAGGTAGAGGCTTTGGAGGTAGGGCCTGTGGTACCCGGCACCCCCACTTCAGCATCAAGGAGAGGAAGAACCAGGGGCAGAGGTGGCTTTGCCCCTTGGTTGCCGCAGTCCGCCCGCCCAGCTGTAGCAGCAGCATCGGCAGGGGACATAGCTAGAGACCCGTTACCAGCACCACAGGTCAGTGATTCGGATGAGGGAGAGCAGGAGTTTGTGGATGCCAGGTCCACCATCAGGGGCATTACCCCCGCGCCCACTATGCTTAGGGAGCTGGAAGAAAGGAGGTCACCCAGGGAGAGGAGTCAGCCTAGGAGGGCCAGGAGCAGCCGCAGGCATGGCAGGAGGCAGAATAGGTACTCCTCCTCCGACGATAGTAGTGACGACTCCCACGGCCATAGGCACAGGGGCCGCCATGGGGGGGACCGCCATAGGCGCCGCTCCCATTCTAGAAGCCACAGCGGGCGCCGACACTCACGCCCCAGGTCAGGAGATCAAGGTCTTCCCGATCCCCCACGTCTGACAGGAGCAGGGTGTCATCGGTCCCAACCTCAGGAAGGGAACGCACCAGGGAGAAGAGCACTCCCCAAGAAAGCCAGCAGCTGCAGCAGGTACCAGCGGAAACACCGGGCCCCGCAGAAGTCATCGCAATACCAGGTCCATCGAGCGGTGAGTACACATGTGCTGGGGCATGGGGGGCGGCTAGTGGGGGAGATGGTGGTGAACTGGTTCAGGTGTTGCGGGCATTGATGGGAAAATTGGACACAATGCCTTCTGGCTCATCAGTGAGCTCAGTCCCAGGGGGAGTAACAGCGCTCCCGCCTGCCCCCGAAATTACATCTGTGGAAGCTCTAAAAGAGTCCTATTTTTGTGGGGTGAGCCCACTGGGAGTACACCTGTCCGGGGAGGTGAAGGACAAAATCTGGAAAAAAATGTCGATATCTGGTCCCTGATTTCCACCAACATGGTCACGGTGGAAAAGGAAATAGTTAAATCGGACAAAGGGGAAAAGAAGCCAAGGGTGGCCAAAACATTTGGGAATTGGCTTCAAGCCTTCTGTGTATTAGCGGGGGTCATAGGGCAAAAAGCCCCTCAGAAATGCTCAGAGCTTTTTGTCTATCTAGACATGATCTTTGGAGGCATACAAGACACACGGAGGGTCCGCCTGGCGTCAGTATGACGAGGAATTCATGTGACGCCTGGCGGTTAGGCCTGAGATGGGGTGGAATATCAAGACCCCTGATTCTTGGCTAAGAATCATGTTGTCCCAAAGGTCACCTATGGGTTTTGCCTCAGCCTCAATAGCCAGCACTAGTGCATTTCAGGCCCCCGGGTTTAGAAAGTCGGGCCCTGCTGGTTATTCAATGAAGGGAACTGCAAGTTCGGAGCAGCTTGCAGGTTTAAACATGAATGTATCTTTTGCGGAGGAGGGGGACACTCTGCCGCCAAATGTTTTCGGAAGTCCCGCCCATCCGGTAAACGAGGTAGTGGAGGTAGACCGGCGGACGCCGGTGAACCTGGGGGCAATGGAGCCCTGGCTCGAGGTTTACCTGGAGAGGGCGGCAGCAGGCCTCATCAGGAGGGGTTTAAATACGGGTTTAGAATTCCGTTTCAGTTTTCACAGTCTCCCAAGTTCGCTCCGAATCTGAAATCGATTAAGGAAGCACCTCAAGTGGCCAGGAAAAGGTCTTAGCGGAGGTTAAGCTAGGTCAGGTCCGTTTTCCGAACTTCCTTTTACCAACCTGAGAGTTTCCCCATTGGGGCTAGTCCCCAAAAAAAGTGGGAAATTTCGCCTGATTCATCATCTATCTTACCCGAAGGGAGCTCGGTAAATTATGGTATCAGTAAGGAAGAGGCCTTCGACAGGGCTATTCATCTGGTAAGGAGGGCCGGGGTGGGGGCCTTGCTAGCAAAATCAGACATCGAGTCTGCATTTCGTCTATTGCCAATTCACCCAGAATGTTTCCATCTGCTGGGCTGTCATTGGACGGAATGTACTATTACGATAAGTGCTTACCCATGGGTTGTGCCATCTCTTGCTCCCTGTTCGAAATATTCAGCTCATTCTTAGAATGGGATTAGCATTGAAACCAATTCCAGGAACATCATTATTTAGAGATATTTCTTGTTTATTGGCCCGGGAGACTCGTTAAGTGTGAATTTTTACTTCGTTCTTTCAGTTTCTTAATGAAAAATGTTGGGGTTCCCCTATCAATGAAAAAGATCGTAGGCCCTACACTGATATGTTATCCTTCCTGGGAATAGAGATTGATACAATTAGGATGGAGTGCAGGTTACCTACTGGGAAGGTGAAAGATATGTTAGATGCAATCTCGGTTTTCCTTCAAGTTAAGAAAGTAAGTTGAGGCAGTTACAATCCCTACTGGGTTCACTGAACTTTGCGTGCAGAATAATGCCGATGGGGAGAGTTTTTTCCAGGAGGTTGTCGTTGGCTTCTCGCGGCGTTCAGTCCCCTCACCACCACATTCGACTCACTAGGGTGTTGCGAGACAATCTGAAGGTATGGCATTCCTTCTTGATTAACTATAATGGCAGGTCTTGCTTTCAGGATGAGGAGCTGTCTAGTCAGGAATTGCTGCTCTACACGGCCGCGGCTGGGTCCGTGGGGTTTGGCGCTATTCTGGAAAAGGACTGGTGTGCGACCCCTTGGCCTGCATCTTGGAAGGAAGGCAATTACTGTAAGAACCTCACAATGCTGGAGCTTTTTCCCATAGTAGTGGCGGTAGAATTATGGGGTCCAAAATACGAACAAAAGAATTCGTTTTTGGACAGACAACGAGAGCGTGGTCTATGCCATCAATAATCTCACCAGCTCCTCTTCCCCAGTGTTGGCATTACTCAGAGACCTGGTACTCAGGTGTCTGGAGTTTAACATATCTTTCAGGGCGAGGCATGTTCCGGGTGTTCTTAACTGTATGGCGGATGCTTTGTCTCGTTTTCAGTGGCAGGATTTTCGTTGGCTCAAGCCGGAGGCTCACATTAGGTTGGAAACTCTCCTGGACTATTTAGAACATCTAAAGTCAACAGGATCGTCGGGCTAGTAGCCCAACGTAGGTTAGCGGGTTTATCTTTCTTTTTCAGGCTATTAGGGAAAGACGTGACCAAGGAGTTTGTAGTAAGGGCCATTCTAAAAGGTTGGAGAAAAGAGCATGTGGCTGTCCAGCCCAGGCGTCCCATTACCTTTAAATTACTGGTTAGGCTAATAGAAGTGCTGCCTTGTATTTGTGATTCTCCCCATGAGACCAGTTTATTTGAGGCTAGTTTCGCGCTTGCTTTCTTCGGGGCCATGAGAGTGGGGGAGCTAGTTTCAGCCAGTTCAAGAAAACCGGGGGTCCTATTGATAGAAGACCTATTTATCTCAAATCGGGGTGATTAGAGTAACCATAAAGACAGACTTATCTGGGGAAGGAAATGGTTTTCAATCTTCCCCATTTCATCTTCCTGGTGCCCAGTCAAGCAATCTATAAATTTGCTTCTATTAGACCGCCCGCTCCCTCCTTCTTAGCACATCAGAATGGTTCCCCATTAACTAGATTTCAATTCGAAGCGGTGTTGAAAAAATCCCTGGTGTATTGGGTCTATCCCCTAAGGATTTGGGACCCATTCATTTCGAATTGGAGCTGCAACAGAGGCGTATTCATTAGGTTTTTCGGAAGAAAGAGTTCGCAGGTTGGGGCGCCGGCGGTCTAGTTGTGTAGCGCGTTATATTGCCCTGATTTGGTCATTAACTGAATTTTCTATTCTAGGTGCACAGCAGCCTTCGGTATGGCTTGGGGGCATTCATACCTGTACTGAGCTGCAAAGAGAGCAGAAGTTCGTCCGGGAGGCCGCAACCTCGGATTCCAATCGGCGTCGTTGTATTGGAAAGGGATAAGGGGACTAGCTTGGTGGCAAGTAATACTCGAGGTAGTTCTGATAAGCAGAGCCGATCCGGGGCCCACGGTCCTGGTCATTCATGCATCCGGGAACGACCTCTGCCGGAATCGTCTTTCGGATCTGTTATTTTTTAATGAAAACGGATCTGATGAGGTTCCGATCTTTATTCCGTGAGATGATTATAGTCTGGTCGGAGGTCGTCCCTAGGGTTCAATGGCAAGGTGCTAGGGATCAGGGGGCAGTTGAAAAAGCCAGGAGGGTTCTGAACACGAGAATCTCGAGTTTCATTAGGGGGCATATTTATAAAGGAACGATGTTAGCGCAAAAAAATTACCGCCGCACATCGCGGCCGCGAAAATAGCGCTATCGCCGTATTTATAACGGCGAGCGCTATTCCCGCGATACCTATCGCGGCTGCGATGTGCTGCGGTAATTTTAAGCCCCTTCGCGGCTACTATATAGTATCGCCGCGAAGGGACTTAAAATCCCTTCCCGACGCCGCTCCTAAGGGGCGGGGGCATACGCCCACCCCGCCCACACCCCCCGCGGCGGCAGCGGCGACCACCTGCCGCCGCCGCCGCCATTCCCAGCAGCCCCTCCCGACCCGTTCCCCGTTCGCGGCAATCTCGGAACGGGAGGCTAGAAGGGTGCGCGGAAGGGGCCGCAGCAGGTGGTCACGACCACCCGCCGCGCACCCCCTCCCCGGCAACCCCTCCAAGCCCCCCGCCCCGGCCGCTCCCGGGGAGGGGACGGGAGGGAGCCGCTGGGGGGGTGGAGGCTCCCTCCAGCGGGGCCCTGAGAAGGGCCTTTGGGGCTTAGGGGGTCCCGCAGCCCGAACCGGGACCCCCCTCCCGGCCCTTATAAGGGCCCTTGCGGCACTGACAAGGCCTTTGGCGGGGGTCCCGCAGCTGAACCGGGACCCCCAGTGCGGCTCTTAAAAGAGCCCTTGGGCGACGTCTTTTTCTTCCAGTCCTGGCGACACCAGCTCCGCCGAGGCCGCCGACCCCCGAGAGGTACCCCTGCGGCCGCCAGGGGTACCCCCGGCGGGCGCCGGCGACCTCAACGAGGCCGATGTTGCCGGCGTCTTGATCCGACGCGACGTCTTCGGGCTGGCGACACCAACCCCACTCAGGTCGCCGATGCCAGGCAGACTCACTGCGGCCGCCAGTGAGCCTGCTGGCACCGCCGGCCTCAGCGGAGCCGATGTTGCCAGCCGCTTCTTTCTTCTTTCTTCAGCCATCTACTGCGATGGCATCTGAGTTCCGCGGCGGAAAGACTCCTCTTTATATAGGTTTGCAGAAATCCATAATCCGTTTCTAATTGGTAATTTTTAATACTTGCTTTACATTAACCAATCAGATTTCTGGAAAGTTCTGAAGTGCCGCAAGGGCCCTTGTAAGGGCCGGGGAGGGGGTCCGGTTCGAGATGCGGGACCCCTAAGCCCAAAGGGCTCTTATAAGAGCCGCAAGGGCACTTGTCAGTGCCGCAAGGGCCCTTATAAGGGCCGGGAGGGGGGTCCGGTTCGAGCTGCGGGACCCCTTAAGCCCCAAAAGGCTCTTGTCAGAGCCGCAGGGCACTTGTAAGTGCCGCAAGGGCCTTATAGGGCCGGGGAGGGGGGGTCCCGGTTCGAGCTGCGGGACCCCCTAAGCCCCAAAAGGCCCTTCTCAGGGCCCCGCTGGAGGGAGCCTCCACCCCCCCAGCGGCTCCCTCCCGTCCCCTCCCCGGGAGCGGCCGGGGCGGGGGGCTTGGAGGGGTGCCGTGGGGGGGTGCGCGGGGGTGGTCGCGACCACCTGCTGCGGCCCCTTCCCGGCAGCCCCTTCTAGCCTCCCGTTCCGAGATTGCCGCGAACGGGGAACGGTTGTTGGAGGGGCTGCTGGGAAGTGGCGGCGGCGGGTGGTCGCCGCTGCTGCCGCGGGGGGTGTGGGCGGGGTTGCCTGCCCACCCCGCGGGAGGTTAGTATCGGCTGACTTCGCCTCCTTCAAGGTGGCGAAGTAAAACAGCCGATACTAGCCGAGCGAAACCAGTACCGCCGCTTTATAAATAGAAGCGGCGGTAACGGGTAAGTATCGGCGCGAAAGGTTAACGCTTCGTTTACTTTTCGCGGCCGTTTTCGGGCCTTTATAAATCGTGGTAAACGCGATTCATGCGTTAATGGCCGCGAAAACGGCCGCGAAAAGTTAACGAACCTTTATAAATATGCCCCTAGGTCTCAAGGTGGGGTAGTTATCAGACATCGCCAGTTGGAGGGTGATAATAGATCGCTTATGAGGCAGGACGGCGCACACCTCAACGAGATAGGGTTAGACATATTCTTATCAGGATTGAAGGCGGATTGAAAAGGCGCTATATATGTTGGGTGGCGGTCGGAGTTCAGTGTAGGATTACACTGTCTCCTTTGTGGCGGATACATCCTTGCGAATGGTATGGTTCAGAAGCCGTTACATGCCCTCTGGGGATCCAGAGGCCTTGCATTTAGCATTGGCTACGGCTGGGATTCATTGGAGTTAACGCAAGGATGTAAAAAATTAAGAGCTGGCCGATGTGGTAACACAAGTTGTAATGTGTTAAATAAAGCTGTGGCCGTTTATTTACACCAACCGTGTCCGCCTGTTTATTTCATTTCTAAGTTAAGATTGTTTATGTGGGTAAGGTTAAGCAGCCCAGTTTATCCCCATCTAGGTCTTTTAATTTACTTTGAAATATATGTTTAATGCATGTTCATTATTTAATTAGCCATTCAAAGGTAAGTAAACAGTGAAGGGTAAATAATTTTGCACACAAACTTTCCAACACAATTCTGACATATGGAAACGTCACTTCACTCACTTATGTGGGGTCATGTACGATATTTGAACGAAAATACATGGCTGCGTAATTTACTTCATTTCAAAGAAGCAGCTTGCATGTGATAATATGTGCAAATGTATTCGAGTTGACATGTACATGTTGTATATGCTTAGGAGTGTAATGCATTCAAAATATGCATTCCACAAATATATGTCTCAGTGCCATTAGAATTTCTAAATGTCAAAAAACACCTTATAGATACGTTAATGTTACATTGTAGCAACAAGTAACAGCACACCACAAATACATGTATGAACAAATTAAATTTGGTGAGTAATAACACATACCTCGCGTGCTAATATTTGAAGCTCTTCACTGGAAAAACGCTGCTTCCTCACCCGAGCCTAGTTGGTTGTTTGGGTAATGCGGATGGACTGGTAGTCTGGCTATTGGTAGAAGGTGTGGACGTAACTCAGTATATTCCAACAGCTCCCCACTTCACCTAGGTCATCACGCTGGGTAACATCCGAGCCTGAGGTGCTGTGTTGCGCGTCAAATTGTTTGAAGGCTTCAAACATGGCATCAGAACTCTTACAAAAAAAGTTGTGTGCCATTTACACAAGATATGGGCCAATACTACGCAGAAAGAGTCTTCCAATGCCCATGCACAGGTCAGGCAGTGGCAGGAAATGCTGCAATGTTTCCAAATCTCGCGGCAACTAATCTGGATTTGTGTTTCCACACGCGGCCATCAAACGCAGGTAAGTAATTTTAGGCCGTTTATCCAGGATTATGTGATAACTATCGGAGGGTTCCATGTAAACATGGATGCATTATTAATATTGAGTGTATTTATTCAAGATCATTTATTCCTTTTGGTTCGTCCAAAATTGATATCAGAAAACATACACACTTTTAGGTTTAGCTGAACGCCAGTTAACATTACTGCTGTAGACTGGAGAGGCAATCATCAGTAGTAAGCACATTTGTTTTAACCATATGTAAGGGATATGCGTATTTTCCAACATATATCCGCGACTGCATTTGTAGTGTGTCAGGTGTACCATATTGCTTTTGGCGTGCCTTCATTATCTGTATCTATTTTCCTTACATAACTCCTACCTAGTAAATCATGAACATGTTGTGTATGTGTGGTGACACAAGTGTGTAACGTGACATGTCCATAGTATTGGGTCGTTCAATATTTGTTCCTTTATCATTTACCAATAGACATGGAGGTGATTGTACCTTATTTGTTGCTGAGAAGAACTTCTACCCGTCAAAGACAACACATCTCTGAGCAACCGATCCACACAGGTCGCTGAGGGAAAAAAAAATGTTTGGAGAAGTGTAGATATTTACACATTGACTGATTGTGAGGTTAAATTAAGGTACTATTTGGATAAGAACAAATCGCTGTGCTGTATAACCAACTGGCGACAATGATTGACCCAATATGCTACCGCAGCAGAGCTGTTCCTGGATTAACCAGATTGCTATGTGCCATGCTTTTTTTGGCCTCTGGCAGTTTCCAAACCACAGTATCGATTGTTTACCTGGTGACTTGCAGCCGTCACTTAGATTTAATTTTGGAAAGCTTCATCTTAATGCTGGCACCTAAATAATCACATTTCCAATGATGCAATGTCCTTACAAAAGGCAAAGGAGGATTTTTACAATTTGGCTGGTTTCCCAATGTAATTGGTGTGATTGACTGCACACATATTGCTGTGGCCCCTCCTAAAGTAGACGAACAGATTTACAGAAATCGGAAGCACTATCATTCCATCAACGTGCAGGTCGTATGCAAGCAAATCTAAAAATCTTAGATTTGGTGGCTAAATACCAGACAGCCACGCATGATGCCTACATATTAAGAAATAGTGGCTTGTGGGACCGATTTCAAAGTGGACACTATATGGACAGCTGCATATTAGGTAATATATTTTATACCACACTTTAAACCATGGGTATTTTAACGACCAAACACAACACGAGTTGAGTTACATGTAACATTCTATGTACCTAATTACCTAACAATCTATCCCTATCGTACTATGCATCGTGGTTAGCATTATGTTACAGATAATAAATATAAACTCAGAAACTTGTCTATTTACATATCCCATTTTCCTTACTTACTAATATGTAACACATATGTCCACATGTTCATATAATGTTTTTGGATGGTTTGGTAACTTAAGTTCCACATATAACCAGATAGGTGACATATGTTACAAGTAGGCCATCCATTACTTAACTCAATCTGATAAGTAATGTGCACATATAGGTGATTTGTAAGAAACACATATGCATTGATTGAGGATCACATTTAGCAGTAAGAGTGTGTAATTGATAGGCTACATGTCATCTTGTCATCTTTGTTTCTTGTTAGAGGACAGATGTTACATCATTCATATTATACATGAAACATGATAGTGTTCCAAAACAAAACTGGGCCTATGTATCTACTTCTACATGTTGATGTTTATTATCTTCTTGCACAGGTGACAGTGGATATCCAAATGTCATGGTAATCACTCAATGACGACCACACAAGATGAGCAGAAGAGAAGTTTAATGAGGCACTATAGAACCCAAAATGTTGTGGAAAGGACTTTTGGAGTTCTAAAGAGCAGATTTTGATGTCTTGACTCTAGCGGGGGAACATTGTTATATGCCCCAGAAAAAGTTTGTAAAATTTCCTCGCTTGTGCCATTCTCCACAATATTTGTATCGAAAAAACTTTGAATTTACTGAAACATAGCTGACGCTTCCAATTTCAACCAAAGTTCAGAATTAAGTGAAATCGAAGAAAATGAAGGTCGGATTGTCCAAATAAATATTATAATACATATTTCACTTCTAAATTACTGACTTGTATTGGGAACTGTAATAAATTAACTTTGGAGATGCATCCATGAAGGTTAGGGTTCCCATTATGTACGAGATTATGCAGATTTTGCTTTCTACATTAACAGGTAGGATATGTTCAACCACTTTCTTATTTGCTGCATCACAATCTATTGTACCTCCACCAATATGTTATTATTTATGAGTACAAATGATTCCTTACATGGCAATCTTCAAACAATGTGCCGTTACAAACATTGGACAAGGATTCTATCACATGTACAACATCAACATTCCTACAAACATTGTGGACATATATGACAATACTCCCTATTAACTTGTTCCTGTATCGCATATAATAAGCCACGAAGAAACTCATGATGATGTTTTGTGTTTTTTATGTAATCAGATATGTACATGTAAAAGTTATAGGTTTGAAGTCTGACAACAAATATAACTCATGTGTTTGCCACACATACATATGTAGGAAAGGTTAGACAATTTTGATATTGATATTTACTCATACTTGCCATTCTTCACTATTAACAGCTCCTTTGCATGTCAACTACTTTCCACATTTCTTGCATTATATACAAAGACTTTGGACTTTTCTTCAGCATACACTTAACTGCATTCAACATAGCATCTACATTAACATTTCCCCAGTAGTGACATCGTAATATGTTGGGTGGTTTGGCACAAGTACACACATTGGACTAATGGATGGCTGTAACAAGTATAGGTTTGTTTCTGTATGTTAATGAATCGTAATGTAGAAAGATGAACAAAATAGACAAATGTCAATCTTTCGAAGAAGCTTCAACATGGACACAATAACATCCCAAAATCAATGTCACTACTGAGTAATCCACCAAATTAAGCTATTGGCTGCTATATTTATAATATCACACACATTACATGCAAATAACACAGATTTAACACTTTCAATACACCTTCCCAACACTGATTTTAGATGTTATCAATACTACAACAGTCTGGCCTGTCAAAAAAAGTGTCAACACATTTGAAAAGTAAAGATCTGCACATGTAAGGGCATGACACTGTAACAAGATTATACATACACACAACCATCACAAATAGTATAGCTCCATTGAACACACATGGTAAGTTCATCACAAACAGCTTTCCAACTAAACTGTAGGAAAACAGCATTTATGATGGCGATATACTACATCTTGCACAAAGGAGGCATTTTTGTAGCGGAAATAACAGCTTGCCACATGTCTTGACACCGTACTTTCATTCATCATATCACATTCAACAATATATACAACAATGCATTCACTATTATGTAACGAGAATAGTACTGAAATACCAGCAAACATGGCTACATCACATAGGAATGTCTCATCGTTGTGGTACAAGTATAACCCCTTTCCAAAACATTCACGGATCTCGCACGGAATTAGCACATAACACTGCAGGAAGTTTATACGTAGAATTTGCATAGTTTGCATGGATCTCGCACGTAAAACTGCAGGGATCTTGCACAGAAAACGGGCAAAACTTTTCATGTGATTTGCACGGATCTCGCGCGGAATTTGCACGGAAACCGGACGAAACTTTGCACAGAATCTGCACATAAACTGCAGAAACTTTGCATGTGGTTTGCACGGACCTGGCACGGAACGTGCACATAAGACTGCAGGAAGTTTACACGTAGAATTTGCACATAATTTGCACGGATCTCGCACGTAAAACTGCAGAAATTTGAATATAATTTGCACGGATCTCGCACGGAATTTGCACAGAAACCGGACGAAACTTTGCACAGAATCTGCACATAAACTGCAGAAACTTTGTGAGTAATTTGCACGGATCTCGCCCGGAATTTGCACGGAAACAGACAAAACTTTGCGGAATTTACACGGATCTCGCACGGAATTTGCACACAAGACTGCAGGAACTTGCAGCCCCTCAGAAATGCTCAGAGCTTTTTGTCTATCTAGACATGATCTTTGGAGCATACAAGACACACGGAGGGTCCGCCTGGCGTCAGTATGACGAGGAATTCATGTGACGCCTGGCGGTTAGGCCTGAGATGGGGTGGAATATCAAGACCCCTGATTCTTGGCTAAGAATCATGTTGTCCCAAAGGTCACCTATGGGTTTTGCCTCAGCCTCAATAGCCAGCACTAGTGCATTTCAGGCCCCCGGGTTTAGAAAGTCGGGCCCCTGCTGGTTATTCAATGAAGGGAACTGCAAGTTCGGAGCAGCTTGCAGGTTTAAACATGAATGTATCTTTTGCGGAGGAGGGGGACACTCTGCCGCCAAATGTTTTCGGAAGTCCCGCCCATCCGGTAAACGAGGTAGTGGAGGTAGACCGGCGGACGCCGGTGAACCTGGGGGCAATGGAGCCGCTCGATGGTTACCTGGAGAGGGCGGCAGCAGGCCTCATCAGGAGGGGTTTAAATACGGGTTTAGAATTCCGTTTCAGTTTTCACAGTCTCCCAAGTTCGCTCCGAATCTGAAATCGATTAAGGAAGCACCTCAAGTGGCCAGGAAAAGGTCTTAGCGGAGGTTAAGCTAGGTCAGGTCCGTTTTCCGAACTTCCTTTTACCAACCTGAGAGTTTCCCCATTGGGGCTAGTCCCCAAAAGAAAGTGGGAAATTTCGCCTGATTCATCATCTATCTTACCCGAAGGGAGCTCGGTAAATTATGGTATCAGTAAGGAAGAGGCCTTCGACAGGGCTATTCATCTGGTAAGGAGGGCCGGGGTGGGGGCCTTGCTAGCAAAATCAGACATCGAGTCTGCATTTCGTCTATTGCCAATTCACCCAGAATGTTTCCATCTGCTGGGCTGTCAATTGGACGGAATGTACTATTACGATAAGTGCTTACCCATGGGTTGTGCCATCTCTTGCTCCCTGTTCGAAATATTCAGCTCATTCTTAGAATGGGCATTAGCATTGAAACCAATTCCAGGAACATTCCATTATTTAGATGATTTCTTGTTTATTGGCCCGGGAGACTCAGTTAAGTGTGAATTTTTACTTCGTTCTTTCAGTTTCTTAATGAAAAATGTTGGGGTTCCCCTATCAATGAAAAAGATCGTAGGCCCTACACTGATATGTTATCCTTCCTGGGAATAGAGATTGATACAATTAGGATGGAGTGCAGGTTACCTACTGGGAAGGTGAAAGATATGTTAGATGCAATCTCGGTTTTCCTTCAAGTTAAGAAAGTAACGTTGAGGCAGTTACAATCCCTACTGGGTTCACTGAACTTTGCGTGCAGAATAATGCCGATGGGGAGAGTTTTTTCCAGGAGGTTGTCGTTGTCTTCTCGCGGCGTTCAGTCCCCTCACCACCACATTCGACTCACTAGGGTGTTGCGAGACGATCTGAAGGTATGGCATTCCTTCTTGATTAACTATAATGGCAGGTCTTGCTTTCAAGATGAGGAGCTGTCTAGTCAGGAATTGCTGCTCTACACGGCCGCGGCTGGGTCCGTGGGGTTTGGCGCTATTCTGGAAAAGGACTGGTGTGCGACCCCTTGGCCTGCATCTTGGAAGGAAGGCAATTACTGTAAGAACCTCACAATGCTGGAGCTTTTTCCCATAGTAGTGGCGGTAGAATTATGGGGTCCAAAAATACAGAACAAAAGAATTCGTTTTTGGACAGACAACGAGAGCGTGGTCTATGCCATCAATAATCTCACCAGCTCCTCTTCCCCAGTGTTGGCATTACTCAGAGACCTGGTACTCAGGTGTCTGGAGTTTAACATATCTTTCAGGGCGAGGCATGTTCCGGGTGTTCTTAACTGTATGGCGGATGCTTTGTCTCGTTTTCAGTGGCAGGATTTTCGTTGGCTCAAGCCGGAGGCTCACATTAGGTTGGAAACTCTCCTGGACTATTTAGAACATCTAAAGTCAACAGGATCGTCGGGCTTAGTAGCCCAACGTAGGTTAGCGGGTTTATCTTTCTTTTTCAGGCTATTAGGGAAAGACGTGACCAAGGAGTTTGTAGTAAGGGCCATTCTAAAAGGTTGGAGAAAAGAGCATGTGGCTGTCCAGCCCAGGCGTCCCATTACCTTTAAATTACTGGTTAGGCTAATAGAAGTGCTGCCTTGTATTTGTGATTCTCCCCATGAGACCAGTTTATTTGAGGCTAGTTTCGCGCTTGCTTTCTTCGGGGCCATGAGAGTGGGGGAGCTAGTTTCAGCCAGTTCAAGAAAACCGGGGGTCCTATTGATAGAAGACCTATTTATCTCCAAATCGGTGATTAGAGTAACCATAAAGACAGACTTATCTGGGGAAGGAAATGGTTTTCAATCTTCCCCATTTCATCTTCCTGGTGCCCAGTCCAAGCAATCTGTAAATTTGCTTCTATTAGACCGCCCGCTCCCTCCTTCTTAGCACATCAGAATGGTTCCCCATTAACTAGATTTCAATTCGAAGCGGTGTTGAAAAAATCCCTTGGTGTATTGGGTCTATCCCCTAAGGAATTTGGGACCCATTCATTTCGAATTGGAGCTGCAACAGAGGCGTATTCATTAGGTTTTTCGGAAGAAAGAGTTCGCAGGTTGGGGCGCCGGCGGTCTAGTTGTGTAGCGCGTTATATTGCCCTGATTTGGTCATTAACTGAATTTTCTATTCTAGGTGCACAGCAGCCTTCGGTATGGCTTGTGGGGCATTCATACCTGTACTGAGCTGCAAAGAGAGCAGAAGTTCGTCCGGGAGGCCGCAACCTCGGATTCCAATCGGCGTCGTTGTATTGGAAAGGGATAAGGGGACTAGCTTGGTGGCAAGTAATACTCGAGGTAGTTCTGATAAGCAGAGCCGATCCGGGGCCCACGGTCCTGGTCATTCATGCATCCGGGAACGACCTCTGCCGGAATCGTCTTTCGGATCTGTTATTTTTAATGAAAACGGATCTGATGAGGTTCCGATCTTTATTCCGTGAGATGATTATAGTCTGGTCGGAGGTCGTCCCTAGGGTTCAATGGCAAGGTGCTAGGGATCAGGGGGCAGTTGAAAAAGCCAGGAGGGTTCTGAACACGAGAATCTCGAGTTTCATTAGGGGGCATATTTATAAAGGAACGATGTTAGCGCAAAAAAATTACCGCCGCACATCGCGGCCGCGAAAATAGCGCTATCGCCGTATTTATAACGGCGAGCGCTATTCCCGCGATACCTATCGCGGCTGCGATGTGCTGCGGTAATTTTAAGCCCCTTCGCGGCGATACTATATAGTATCGCCGCGAAGGGACTTAAAATCCCTTCCCGACGCCGCTCCTAAGGGGGCGGGGCATACGCCCACCCCGCCCACACCCCCCGCGGCGGCAGCGGCGACCACCTGCCGCCGCCGCCGCCACTTCCCAGCAGCCCCTCCCGACCCGTTCCCCGTTCGCGGCAATCTCGGAACGGGAGGCTAGAAGGGGGAAAGCTCCTCTTTATATAGGTTTGCAGAAATCCATAATCCGTTTCTAATTGGTCAATTTTTAATACTTGCTTTACATTAACCAATCAGATTTCTGGAAAGTTCTGAACGGGGAACGGGTTGGGAGGGGCTGCTGGGAAGTGGCGGCGGCGGGTGGTCGCCGCTGCTGCCGCGGGGGGTGTGGGCGGGGTTGCCTGCCCATCCCCGCCGCGGGAGGTTAGTATCGGCTGACTTCGCCTCCTTCAAGGTGGCGAAGTAAAACAGCCGATACTAGCCGAGCGAAACCAGTACCGCCGCTTTATAAATAGAAGCGGCGGTAACGGGTAAGTATCGGCGCGAAAGGTTAACGCTTCGTTTGCTACAAGATGTATTTGGTCTACAAAATGTTCTTTTTGCCAGCATGCGCAAATACATCGAAAACGAGCTAGTGGGGCCTAGCCCTTAACTAACTTTTTTCACCCTGTGGTGTGCACAGCCCCAAGTTATACATTGGCTCCTTTTCAGTTTGTTTTCTGGCAGAGTTTCTGCAGGAAATGTGGAAGATCAATATTTAGAGGGATTTTTAATTTGTACTGGGGGTTTCGTTCAAGATTTCTAAGTTTGACCTTTTTTTTTCAGAAAATCAGCATAAATTTCTAATTTGTAAAAATAAAAAAGCACTGAATGTACAGAATTGCATTGTCACATAGCTGAAGGAATGTAGTTTCTAAAAATGTATTATTTGTTGGGGGATTATGAGTGGAGTACGAGGGATATTTAGTTTGAAAAAACGGAAGCTATTCAAAATACTGAGTTAGTTAATTTTTGTTTTTTGTAATTGCGTTGGTCTATTTGGGCTTAATTTGTAGCTGTGTTTCTGTGCACATCCTCAAATATGGCATACCGTTTGATTCAGGACATGTGGGAGATTGATATTTAGTGGGTGTTTACTTGTCGTGGGTTGGGGGAGATTTCTTACTGTGATTCATCTTTTTTGATGAAAAGCTACAAAGAAATGCATCCGTAATTCTGCACATATGTGTGAAAGATTCCAATAATATATTGTTTTTGGTATTCAGTTTAGACTGAAAAATGCAATTAAAACACAGCCCCAAAGTTATGCATTAGCTCCCTTCGAGGCTATTTGCTGACCATATCTCTGTGTGCACTGATGCAAGTAGGGTAGTGTTTTATTCAGACATGTAGAAGATTAATATTGAGTGGGAAGTTTTATTAATACTGGAGGTTTTAGATGTTCTGAGACTGAGATGTGTTTAGCTTGAGAAAATGCATACTTGTTAGGCTTTGGTACCATTTGGAGCTGATTGCTTGCCATGTCCATGTAAGCACCCATACATGCAGCACACTGTTAGATTCAAAACATGTGGGAGATTGATATTTAGTGGGGGGGTTGAACAAGATTGCTCATGCTGAATCATCTTTTTCCTTAAAATGTTTTAGAAAATCTCCTAAAAGTGTGTCATTCTATGAAGAATTGCGTTTGAAATTTAGAATATATGTATGTATACTGCACCATTACTTAGCTAAAGGTGTGTTGATTCCAAAAATATACCAATAAATAATGCTGAAAATGAGTTAAAGGGTTACTATACTCATTCAAACAATTTTACATTATCTGAAACTAAAATTTGAGAGAAGAAAAATGGTTGTACCCACATATTTATCTGTGCTCGCTTTGTCATTAAATTATTAATGTTTAGTGTGTGGTCCTAATTGTCCCCATCCTCCCTTACTCACTGCCTTCTTGTAGTGTCTGCGACACTTATAAGTTCTGCACAGCCTCACCACTGACTCTGCTCTGTTTACACATCTCCCCCTGCCTTATTTTCTCTGCTGATTCTCTTGATTGTTGGAGCAAGTGTGCTGGGATGCATGTATTCATGTAAGAGGTCAGGGATGGGGAATATATTATAATTTCTGCTTCTGGGGTGACAGGTCTCTCCCGGGAAATGTTGGGATTCAAATGATAATTTCTCAGGATCTACAACTCAGATTTAAAATCTGAAAACAGTTTTGAAGTAGTGTGATCTTGATAAATGTATACTTTTTGAAAGATACATTTTTATTTCGAGTATAGATACACTTTAAATCCACAATTCCCAATGTAATATGGGGTTAGTGTGGGTTTAACGTATACTTTACTGGGCCTGCGCCATTTTGTATTAACGTCACAGAAACCCAATGTAAATCCCCTTTTAAATGCTGGAGCATGGAGGGTAAATATTACATCTCCCTGATTGTTTCTGGGGGTATCTGAGATTTAGGGATGGCGTGTTTTTTTTCCAAAAACTGGAAGAAATTTAATGGGTTTTTTTTAACATTTTTTTGGTCATACATGCAAACCCCCCCCCCCCCCAACCTCACAAGTGTACACACACCTACTGACCTACCCTTCCATTTCCACAGTAGCCATATATAAAGGGTAAATAAACTAAAAAAATAATTTTGATATATACTCAATAAAAGTTAGTTTTATGGTTGTAAACACAAACAAGACATACCCTCTAAACCAGACCCAGTTACACACACCTACTGACCTACTCTTCCATTTCTGTGGCAGTCATACTTAAAGGGTAACACATTTCTGACTAATCATTAAAAAAGTTTTAATGACACAGGTACACACACCTACTGACCTACCCTTCCATTATTGTTGCAGACATACTTAAAGGGGAACTTAAGTAAAAAAAAACTATATCTGTTGTATTCAATTAGATCAACTGGACTTGAAATGTAGTTCTTGAAGACGTTTCGCTAGTCATCCGACTGGCTTTCTCAATTCAGAATGACTTGTACAAGAATCTGTGGCAATTATGTACCCTGGAAAATCCCAATTAGCATATCACAGCCAGGTGTTAAGGGTGTGATTAGATAGTGGCTAAGAGGTGTTATAGGAACGCCCAGAGTAAGGTGTTAAAACAGCATTGTACATGGCAGACAGTTGGTGTCGAACCCCCCCACCTCTATTTAGGCTTGGTTTCTTTATTTTCACATAAATGGCCTCCTTAACACCTCTCTTGAACCAGTCACGTTCCTTCGCCAGTATGTTAACATTACAATCTTCAAAGGTATGTCCTTTATCCTTAAGATGCAGATACACGGCTGAGTCCTGACCCGAGGAATTGGCTCTTCTGTGCTGGGCCATACGTTGATGCAGTTGCTGTTTGGTCTCCCCCACATACAAATCAGAGCATTCTTCACTGCACTGCACTGCATATATGATGTCGCTTTTCTTGTGTTTAGGTATTGGGTCTTTCGGATGTACCAATTGCTGCCTCAGTGTGTTGTTCGGTTTAAAGCAGACAGGGATACGATGTTTTTTGAAAATTCTTCTTAATTTCTCGGAGACCCCTGCTACATATGGGATGACCATGTTCTTCCTCCTGTCTTGCTTTTCCCCTTCACTGTTGGTATTTGTGTTCTTTTCTTTCCTTCTACTTCTTTTGACAAAGGCCCAGTCTGGATATCCACAAGTTTTAAGGGCTCCTCTGAGATGTTTCATTTCTTTAGCCTTCGCCTCTGTGCTAGTGGGGATGTTCTGCATGCGCAAATACATCGAAAACGAGCTAGTGGGGCCTAGCCCTTAAAGGCATTAAGTTCTGTGCTACAAGGTAGTGCAAAACTCAACGCTGCCTATATAGTCAACACAAAATTAGTGTAAAACCAATGCAAACTCAATAATACAATAGGTAGTGTGGGTTTTTTTACGCTAATTTTGGTGCCTGGGCCATGTGTTGGTCGTCACTGCTTTAGATAGATAGATGAGGCTGTAGTTGGTTTCATATTTAGCTGGTTTCTTTAAGGGAACATTTAACTCAGAACAACTCTAAAGTCAAGTATCCAACCCTTAGCACACACCAATAGAAGAGGATGGGGATGGCCCCACTATTTCTGCTGCCCTCCGCTGCCAACCCTTTTCGCAGAGCATGCCATCACCATTTTTGGTGTGCATTGCATGTGTTGCGATAGGGTAACATTAAGCAGCGCAGGGTAGCGCACTGTGACATTTAGTAGTATTTAGAAATGTTTTCCATTTACCAAAATGTATTTAGGTAATGCATGACAATTACCATTTTTAAAGGGGAAGTGTATCATATAACAGCTATTTCTTATTAAAGGGTTTAAAGGGAAATATATTATAGGCAAGAGAGTCATTAAGTGTACACATTTTTCTGAAGGGATTAAAGGGAAAGCAAACAATTCACCAGTTTATATTTTTTTTAACAAAGATTAAAGGAAAAGCTTGCCATTTAGCATTACCAAACATAACTCTTGGTGCACAAAACTGCATTTTTAAGACAAAAAGTATGCTTGTTCATTTTGTGTACAAAAACCAGACACTTATGCTACAAGATGTATTTGGTCTACAAAATGTTCTTTTTGCCAGCATGCGCAAATACATCGAAAACGAGCTAGTGGGGCCTAGCCCTAAAGGCATTAATTCTGTGCTACAAGGTTAGTGCAAAACTCAACGCTGCCTATATAGTCAACACAAAATTAGGTATAAACCAATGCAAACTCAATATACAAAGGTAGTGTGGGTTTTTTTTACGCTAATTTTGGTCCTGGGCCATGTGTTGGTCGTCGTCACTGCTTAGATAGATAGATGGGAGGCTGTAGGTGGTTTCATATTAGCTGGTTTCTTTAAGGGAACATTTAACTCAGAACAACTCTAAAGTCAAGTATCCAACCTTAGCACACACCAATAGAAGAGGATGGGGATGGCCCCACTATTTCTGCTGCCCTCCGCTGCCAACCCTTTCGCAGAGCTGCCATCACCATTTTTGGTGTGCATTGCATGTGTTCGATAGGGAATACATTAAGCAGCGCAGGGTAGCGCACTGTGACATTTAGTAGTATTTAGAAAGTTTTTCCATTTACCAAAATGTATTTAGGTAATGCATGACAATTACCATTTTTAAAGGGGAAGTGTATCATATAACAGCTATTTCTTATAAAGGGTTTAAAGGAAATATTATAGGCAAGAGAGTCATTAAGTGTACACATTTTTCGAAGGGATTAAAGGGAAAGCAAACAATTCACCAGTTTATATTTTTTTTAACAAAGATTAAAGGAAAAGCTTGCCATTTAGCATTACAAACATAACTTGGTGCACAAAAACTGCATTTTTAAGACAAAAAGTATGCTTGTTCATTTTGTGTACAAAACCAGACACTTATGCTACAAGATGGTATTGGTCTACAAAATGTTTCTTTTGCCAGCATGTTTCTTTTCACCACTTTTTGTATACAAAAAAAAATTCTGTTTCAATCCACTGTACATTTTTTTCACAAAAAAGATTTGGGCCGACTAATATAGTTTTCTAAAGAAAACATTGTTTTTTGTTGACTAATATATTTTGTTACCATACCACCGAATTTCTTTGGCCGACTAAATAGTTTTCTAAAGAACCATTGTTTTTTGTTCACTAAATGTATTTTGTTACCACTGATTTCTTTTGGTCACCGAAGTGTGTTTTTGTTACAAAATTATCTAGCTACGGGGAATCATGGCAGTTTAGACCTAAGGGTGGGGGCTCTGTTGGTGCACCAGGACAGGAGTGCCCTGTCTGTCTATCAGTTTATGGCAGTATTCCAGAAATGCTTATCAGGAATGGGACTGGCACTGGCGGACTTTGGTTCGCACTCTTTTAGAGAGGCAGCAAGATGGGGGTCTCTCTGACAGTGCTATAAAATGGCTCTGGGAAGTGATCGGTTTGGGCCACTGGACAGTGAAGTGCGGGTCCAGTGGTTAGGCGAACGGGGAATGCTATGTAGAAGGGTCAGGCCGAGTAGTAGAAAATAGATTGTTTTGGGGAATTGTTGGGGAATACCCTCATATCTTGGTAATCCATGCTGGGGGTAATGATTTGGGAGTTATCCTTATGAGAGATGATTAAAAACATGAAGTGAGACCTGTTGGCCTTATGGTCCATCCTTCCGAAATGGCCTTTGTTTCTGCAGTAGCATTTAGGCCTAAGGAGGTCAGGCCTCATGCTGTGGCGGTCTATGTCAATGCTTAAGGGGCAGTAGCCCTAAGGAGGACTGGAAATTAGGGATACAGTTCCCAAGATGTGTGGGTCTAATAACCTCCCTGGAGTAAAAGGGGCCCAGGGAGAGTGGATGAGAATTATCAAGGTGCCTCCTGGGCCGGAAGGATGGAGTGTGGGAGGTTTGGTTGCTGGTGGAGTTGGGAGCATTGCAGAAAAGTTAATGGTTAAACAATGGTCATGTTTGTGATTGTGTTTTTATTTAATTGGTATTCAATTGTTTAATTGTTATGAATATATTGAAGATTTGTTAAGTTTATGTCACATAAATGTGCTAATCCTTTCCTCTCGGAAATTGGTGTGGTGTCGATTATTTTAAAAGGGAGTAAAGGATGGTGGTAGGTTTAAGGAGATAGGGTAGGGTCTTTAAGGTTCCAGCAAGACTCGGACATATACAGTATCTGTCATGGGTACTGTCATGGATACTGCACCACATGGGTGAAAAATCCTAAACTAACAAAAGGATTACACCAGCACGCCGGGAGGGGGGAAGCGGTGGATTTGCAATTTTTTTTTAAGATCGGTGGTTTGTGAGTAGAGTTCTGCTCACTAAAGCCCCTCTGTTCAGATCTCTGGACACTGTTTAGTACAAAAAGTGCACCAGGACTAAACCATGCAACTATTTTTTCCCACACAATCAGGACAGTTAATTTGGTGCAAAATGAAAATGCTTAGTTCTACCAACAGGTTTGCAAAATCCTGGTAAATTTTGCTTTCAAATTGAATTTTAAAATGAAAAGAGATTGCACTAAACTGGGCACTGCAATCATTAATATAGAAAAAGCTCTGCTTTCATATACTGTACTATAAAGCAACTGGAAAAAATTTGACCCACCAGGGTACTTATTGGGCTCCCTAGTGATTGAATGAAGTAATTCTATTTTTAATAAGTCCACATGGATTACTGCTTAGTGACTACAAAGCAGGTTTCACCTGACACAATACGCACAGATAAATGGGAGCATACAATATAATAGGTTTTCTACAGTATGATTGTGATTAATTATAGCATTGAACACAAAAGTTGGTTCCTTATCAAGGCAAGCATTAGAATTGTACGTCACAAGATTATTTGCTAAAAGGGAATGTTAATTTGACCAGATTTGATGTGCAAATTATATGCATTTACAATCATAATTGTGTGTGGGAGAATCATCCTACCTGTGTTCAGTGACATTGATAAAGTTTGATCATGTATTGTCAGTTTTCACATCAAGCAGGTTTTCAATGTGCATGAACAATTTGCAAATGTGGAAGTAGTAATGTAGTGACAGCAATACTTAACCTGTAAAATAGCACATTTTTTTCAGCTAGTCCAGAACATGCACCTGACAATCTTTTTAAATTATTTGGCTACCTAGCAATGTTCCTGGTCATTAAATTGACACTGATTGGCATGAAAAGATATTTACAATAAGTCTATTTGTGGTTTAGGCTTGCCACATCAATGAAAATGTAATATAACACAAACAACATACATGCAGGCTTATTACATTGTGGGGAATTTGAATGCAATTAATTTATAATAAGTCAAGTCCTGCTTATTACTTTTAAAGTGTATCATCCTGTGAACCAATGATCTATTTATTCAAGTAAGTGTGTGGTGTGGCTTGACCAATGGAAGTTTTGGTGGGTTTCAACCTTCCTCCGCTCCGTACCCAGCGGTCACAAGTCTTTCAACTATAAAAATAGATAAAAGGGAGCACACTGCATAACTATATCTCGCAATATCTTTAATAGCAAACATGTTTCGGACCACACAGGGTCCTTTCTCAAGCAATAATAACAAACAAATGATGTGGCTTAAGTAGGTAATCACCCACACCCCATTTTGAAACCCTAGCCCTCAATCAAAGACGTGTCATTGTATCCATCAAAAAGTCACTAGCAACCAACTCCCTTCTTTCAAGTTCCAGTGATCTTTTGGAAGTCCATATATAGATTCATAAAGTGCAAAGGGTCAATACCTTACATAAATATCAATAAAAATATGTTTATAAATATATCTTAAAGAGTGACAGTGTTCCGAATATCATCCTTATGTTCTTGGATCCTAATTTTTATGGATCTGCTGGTTTGGTCCATGTAAATCATCCCACATGGACATTTTATCATGTATATGACATTTTTCGTATTACAATTACCTATATGTTTTCAATGGGATAGGGTAACCATTCATAGGTGATTGATTTTGTCCCCTTTATTTATCGAGCTGCGACAATTTCAGCTCATACAAGGGAAAGTAACCTTTTCTTTTTTGTGGCTCCTCTGTTTACCTTTAAAGATGTATCTGAAGGACATAACATGTCTCTAAGAGACCTGCCCTTTATAACAAAATCTGCGTGGTTCTTTAAACAAATATCCATACTTTACAATCTTGTTTAAGTATTGGCCAACATTTTAAACACACCCTCTATTTTTGTAATGAATTCATCACGCTTCGTGACAAAATGGGTCTGTGTCACTCGCACAAGGTACCTTATCTTTTAATAGGTTTCTCTCTGGGCATTGAGTCACCACTTTTCTCGCTTTATGAATTTCACTTGGTCTGTACCCTCTTTTCCGCAAACCGCATACATATCTTATCTGCTGCTGCATCATAAAGTTCAGTTTTGGATGCTATGCGCTTAGCCCGCATACACTGTCCTTTAGTTCAGAATCTTTTGCATATCTTTGTTATATTTTTGTCTCTACAGAATACCCCGTACTAATCTATATATAACACTGATACAACTGATAGATAAGTATATTTTGTCGTTAGTATTTTAAAGTGTTTTAAATTTATTGTTACATATTAACTGTGTTATACATGCACTCTTTAGGATATATTTTTAACATACATTTTTATGATATTTATGTAGGTATCGACACTTTGCACTTTATTGATCTATAATATGAGACTTCCAAAAGATCACTGGGACTTGAAAGAAGGAGTTGGTTGACTATGGACCTTTTTGATGGTTACAACACCCATCCATGGGGTGTGGTGATTACCTACTTAAGTCATACACATATTGTTTGTTACAATTGCTGAGAACGTGACCTGTTTGGTCTGAAACATGTTGCTATCAATGATCTAGTTAACCTTGCCTTATATACTAATTTTTTGAATCATGTTTTTGGGGCATATTCCCAAGCCAGGGAATTATGTGAGGTTGTCATACTTTGACTCATCAAACAAATGTTCTTATCCATAAGCTAACAAGAAAAATAAGTTGAAATGTTTCATGTTATGAAAAGTGCCCCTAAACTGGCATTATTCCCCTCCATCAGGCATTTCTCAACCCATCCATCCCAAAGCATTTAAACAACCTAATATTTCAAGTATTTTGTTTTTTAATTTCCCCAATTAATCCTGTAAATGCTAACAATCAATTGATCAGACAACACATGTACATGCAAAAAGACGTAATTTCAGCAATGCTAATAACATTAGAAACTATGTATGCGCCTGACCATCACCACCTAGCAAATGATCTGTTCAACAAAAATCTTATGAAGAAAATCACACCCTCCTAAATCCAACAGCTTTAAATGCTCTGTTTTTCATTGTCAAACTTGCAAATGATTGGGGAAATAATTGTATGGGGAAATAAACGTGATGCATTTTCAAAATAGAAGTCATTACAAATAACGAACACACTTAATAAGCCTTTGGCAACCATGGTGTGTGATTCCCCCCTTGTTTCAATAATCTCCATCCAAACCCAATTTATTTTAGGCTTGGTGCACATGGTAAGATTGCTACAAGATGTATTTGGTCTACAAAATGTTCTTTTTGCCAGCATGTTTCTTTTCACCACTTTTTGTATACAAAAAAAAATTCTGTTTCAATCCACTGTACATTTTTTTCACAAAAAAGATTTTGGCCGACTAAATATAGTTTTCTAAAGAAAACATTGTTTTTTGTTGACTAAATATATTTTGTTACCACCGAATTTCTTTGGCCGACTAAATATAGTTTTCTAAAGAAAACATTGTTTTTTGTTCACTAAATGTATTTTGTTACCACTGAATTTCTTTTGGTCACCGAAGTGTGTTTTTTGTTACAAAATTATCTAGCTACGGGGAATACATGGCAGTTAGACCTAAGGGTGGGGGCTCTCTGTTGGTGCACCAGGACAGGAGTGCCCTGTCTGTCTATCAGTTTATGGCAGTATTCCAGAAATGCTTATCAGGAATGGGACTGGCACTGGCGGACTTTGGTTCGCACTCTTTTAGAGAGGCAGCAAGATGGGGTCTCTCTGACAGTGCTATAAAATGGCTCTGGGAAGTGATCGGTTTGGGCCACTGGACAGTGAAGTGCGGGTCCAGTGGTTAGGCGAACGGGGAATGCTATGTAGAAGGGTCAGGCCAGTAGTAGAAAATAGATTGTTTTGGGGAATTGTTGGGGAATACCCTCATATCTTGGTAATCCATGCTGGGGGTAATGATTTGGGAGTTATCCTTATGAGAGATGATTAAAAACATGAAGTGAGACCTGTTGGCCTTATGGTCCATCCTTCCGAAATGGCCTTTGGTTTCTGCAGTAGCATTTAGGCCTAAGGAGGTCAGGCCTGCATGCTGTGGCGGTCTATGTCAATGCTTAAGGGGCAGTAGCCCTAAAGGAGGACTGGAAATTAGGGATACAGTTCCCAAGATGTGTGGGTCTAATAACCTCCCTGGAGTAAAAAGGGGCCCAGGGGAGAGTGGATGAGAATTTATCAAGGTGCCTCCTGGGCCGGAAAGATGGAGTGGTGGGAGGTTTGGTTGCTGGTGGAGTTGGGAGCATTGCCAGAAAAGTTAATGGTTAAACAATGGTCATGTTTGATTGTGTTTTTATTTAATTGGTATTCAATTGTTATAATTGTTATGATAATAAATTTGAAAGATATTGTTAAGTTTATGTCACAATAAAGTGGCTATTATCCTTTCCTCTCGGAAATTGGTGTGGTGTCGATTATTTTAAAAGGGAGGTAAAGGATGGTGGTCAGGTTTAAGGAGATAGGGTAGGGTCTTTAAGGTTCCAGAGCAAGACTCGGACATATACAGTATCTGTCATGGGTACTGTCATGGATACTGCACCACATGGGTGAAGAAATCCTAATACTAACAAAAGGATTACACCAGCACAGCCGGGAGGGGGGAAGCGGTGGATTTGCAATTTTTTTTTTAAGAATCGGTGGTTTGTGAGTAGAGTTCTGCTCACTAAAGCCCCTCTGTTCAGATCTCTGGACACTGTTTAGTACAAAGTAGCACCAGGACTAACATGCAACTATTTTTCCACACACATCAGGACAGTTAATTTGGATGCAAAAGTAAATGCTTTAGTTCTACCAACAGGTTTGCAAAATCCTGGTAAATTTTGCTTTCAAAATTGAATTTTAAAATGAAAAGAGATTGCACTAAACTGGGCACTGCAATCATTTAAATATAGAAAAAGCTCTGCTTTCATATACTGTACTATAAAGCAACTGGAAAAAATTTGACCCACCAGGGTACTTATTGGGCTCCCTAGTGATTGAATGAAGTAATTCTGATTTTTAATCAGTCACAATGGATGTACTGCTTAGTGACTACAAGCAGGTTTCACCTGACACAATGACGCACAGATAGAATGGAGCATACAATATATAATAGGTTTTCTACAGTTATTGATTGTGAATTAATTATAGCATTGAACACAAAAGGTTGGTTCCTTATCAAGGCAGCATTAGAATTGTCAGTCACAAGATTATTTGCTAAAAGGGAATGTTAATTTGACCAGATTGATGTGCAAATTATATAGCATTTACAATCATAATTGTGTGTGGGAGAATCATCCTGACCTGTGTTCAGTGACATTGATAAAGTTTGATCATGTATTGTCAGTTTTCACATCAAGCACGTTTTCAATGTGCATGAACAATTTGCAAATGTGGAAGTAGTAATGTAGTGACAGCAATACTTAACCTGTAAAATAGCACATTTTTTCAGCTAGTCCAGAACAATGCACCTGACAATCTTTTTAAATTATTTGGCTACCTAGCAATGTTCCTGGTCATTAAATTGACACTGATTGGCATGAAAAGATATTTACAATAAGTCTATTTGTGGGTTTAGGCTTGCCACATCAATGAAAATGTATATAACACAAACAACATACATGCAGGCTGAGTTACATTGTGGGGAATTTGAATGCAATTAATTTATAATAAGTCAAGTCCTGCTTATTACATTTAAAGTGTATCATCCTGTGAACCAATGATCTAGTTATTCAAGTAAGTGTGTGGTGTGGCTTGACCAATGGAGTTTTGGTGTGTTCAACCTTCCTCCGCTCCGTACCCAGCGGTCACAAGTCTTTCAACTATAAAAATAGATAGAAAGGGAGCACACTGCAGTAACTATATCTGCAATATCTTTAATAGCAACATGTTTCGGACCACACAGGGTCCTTTCTCAAGCAATTATAACAAACAAATGATTGTGCTTAAGTAGGTAATCACCCCACCCCCATTTTGAAACCTAGCCCTCAATCAAAGACGTGTCATTGTATCCATCAAAAAGTCACTAGCAACCAACTCCCTTCTTTCAAGTTCCAGTGATCTTTTGGAAGTCCATATTATAGATTCATAAAGTGCAAAGTGTCAATACCTTACATAAATATCAATAAAAATATGTTTATAAATATATCTTAAAAGAGTGACAGTGTTCCGAATATCATCCTTATGTTCTTGGATCCTAATTTTTATGGATCTGCTGGTTTGGTCCATGTAAATCATCCCACATGGACATTTTATCATGTATATGACATTTTTCGTATTACAATTAGCTATATGTTTCAATGGGATAGGGTAACCATTCATAGGGTGATTGATTTTGTCCCCTTTAATTATCGAGCTGCGACAATTTCAGCTCATACAAGGGAAAGTACCTTTTCTTTTTGTGGGCTCTCTGTTTACCTTTAAAGATGTATCTGAAGGACATAACATGTCTCTAAGAGACCTGCCCCTTTTATAACAAAATCTGCGTGGTTCTTTAAACAAATATCCATACTTACAATCTTGTTTAAGTATTGGCCAACAATTTTTAATCACACCCTCTATTTTGTAACTGAATTCATCACGCTTCGTGACAAAAGTGGGTCTGTTGTCACTCGCACAAGGTACCTTATCTTTTAATAGGTTCTCTCTGGGCATTGAGTCAACCACTTTTCTCGCTTTATGAATTTCACTTGGTCTGTACCCTCTTTCCGAAAACCGCATACATATCTTATCTGCTGCTGCATCATAAAGTTCAGTTTTGGATGCTATGCGCTTAGCCCGCATCAACTGTCCTTTAGTTCAGAATCTTTTGCATATCTTTTGTATATTTTTGTCTCTACAGAATACCCCGTTACTAATCTATATATAACACTGATACAACTGATAGATAAGTATATTTTGTCTTAGTATTTTTAAAGTGTTTTAAATTTTATTGTTACATATTAACTGTGTTATACACTGTCACTCTTTTAGGATATATTTTTAAACATATTTTTATGATATTTATGTAAGGTATCGACACTTTGCACTTTATTGATCTATAATATGGACTTCCAAAAGATCACTGGGACTTGAAAGAAGGAGTTGGTGTATATGGACTTTTGATGGATACAACCCATCCATGGGGGGGGTGATTACCTACTTAAGCACAACTCATTAGTTTGTTACAATTGCTTGAGAACGGACCCTGTGTGGTCTGAAACATGTTGCTATCAATGATCTAGTTTAACCTTGCCTTATATACTAATTTTTGAATCATGTTTTTGGGGCATATTCCCAAGCAGGGAATTATGTGAGGTGTCATACTTTGACTCAAACAAATGTTCTATTCCATAAGCTAACAAGAAAAATAAGTTGAAAATGTTCATGTTATGAAAAGTGCCCTAAACTGGCATTATTACCCTCCATCAGGCATTTCTCAACCCATCCATATCCCAAAGCATTTAAAAACCATAATATTTCAGTATTTGTTTTTTAATTTCCCCAATTATATCCTGTAAATGCTAACAAATCAATGATCAGACAACACATGTACATGCAGAAAAGACGTAAATTCAGCAATGCTAATAACATTAGAATAGTGTCACCTGACTCACCCAACCAGCAGATGATCTGTCAACAAAAATCTTATGAAGAAATACACACCTCCTAAATCCAACAAGCTTTAATGCTCTGTTTTTCATTGTCAAACTTGCAAATGATTTGGGGAAAATAATTGTATGGGGAAATAAACGTGATGCAATTTCAAAATAGAAGTCATTACAAATAACAGAACACCACCTTAATAAGCCTTTGTGCAACCATGGTGTGTTCCCCTTTCACCCCAAATTTATTTTTAGGCTGGTGGCACATGGTAAGAATAATTCTTCCTGGCCAACTGTTTGTGGTCAGTTGGCAAATCACTGCCGATCGCGGCAAAAATCTCCTATGGGACCACAGATTGCCTTTGATTTAATGGCATGTCCGACTGCCTGTTCATCCGATTAGGACAAACTTAAAATCACCAGGATGACCGACCAATTGTCACGAACTTACCTGCTGCTCCGGTCCTCCTGGACCCGGTGCCCGATTGTAGCATTTGCTACCTCCCTGGCTCCTGTACTCACCTACCTTGGATCCTGTACCTACCTTTACCGCTCAAGTTACTTACCTTGCCTGCATCCAGTCTCCAGTTACTTAACTAGCCTGCATCCAGCCTACAGTTCCCAGCAGCACCTCATTCCAGCATCCAGCCTACAGATCCCAGCAGCACCTTGTTCCGGCATCCAGCCTACAGTTCCCAGCAGCATCTTGTTCCATTATCCAGCCTACAGATCCCAGCAGCACCTTGTTCCGGCATCCAGCCTACATTACACAGCAGCCTCCATGTCCTGCAATTCACGGACTATACGCCTCCTCCTAAAGCGTACTTGTAAGTACCCGACCTCTCGGCCATTTATTACACCAATACACAGAAATACCAGTCAGTCAGCCATGATAACATTTGCAATGCTCCTTTTTGTGCCACTCTGAAGAAGCATCAAAAATTTTCCTTGTGTGACCAGTGGGCAAAGAGTAATGTTGGACAAAGTCACAACAATCACGGTCACATGATATGGGCATATCCCTGATATATCTAAAGTAGGCTTGAGAAAGGACCTAGACTCCCAAAACATGTTGTGATAGCACAATAAATGCACGTATGTTTTTTGCAATTCTGGAATGTTTGTGGCTCCAACAACTTATAGTCTACTTTATATATCTCTGATATGCCTGGTCATTAAATCGTGTATAAACAATCGGCAGACAAACAAACAATATTTTTTTCTATTGGTCCAGTTGCATTTTTTTTGTTTTCATCACCCAATTCGATCGTATTGCAGCATCTATGGCCACTATTAGAAAAAATGTAAAGTCACAAAAGAATACTTGGTGATCACTTCTCAATCATCTACAGTAAGTTTTGATATTTGCCGTTGGAGTAAAAATCACTTCCTTTTAAAGTATTTCCGTTAAGTGTTTTTTCTGTTCAGATTTAGACTTGGACTTTAAAATGGGCTTTTATTCCTATATTCCAAGTTTGTTATCATTCCCAACTTTTTCACTGAATAGCACTAAAAAAAAGGGTGTTCATTACCAGATTTTACCTGGCAAAAAAAAGTAGAAAAAAATTGGCTCCGGACATTCGAGTAAACAAATACCAAAATATTTAGTGGAGGATTGGGTAGACATATTTACTCAACTTTTCCAAAGAAAGTTTAAACTTAAAGATCTTGAACAAACCTACAGTATAAATAAAACTTCCCATTCAATATTAATCTTCTACATGTCTAAATAAGGCACTACCATTGGGAAGGATGACATATCTACACAATTTTGTTTTTGCTTTGGAGTATTTGCTATCAAAATCTGTATCACGCTCTGATATTACATTACTACTATGGGCTTTAGTAAGCAAAACTAACTTTTTTCACCCTGTGGTGTGCACAGCCCCAAGTTATACATTGGCTCCTTTTCAGTTTGTTTTCTGGCAGAGTTTTCTGCGGAATGTGGAAGATCAATATTTAGAGGGATTTTTAATTTGTACTGGGGGTTTCGTTCAAGATTTTCATTAAGTTTGACCTTTTTTTTTCAGAAATCAGCATAAATTTCAATTTTAAAAAATAAAAAAGCACTGAATGTCGAATTGCATTGTCACATAGCTGAAGGAATGTAGGTTTCTAAAATATATTATTTGTTGGGGGATTATGAGTGGAGTACGAGGGATATTTAGTTTGAAAAAACGGAAGCTATTCAAATACTGAGTTAGTTAATTTTTGTTTTTGTAATTGCGTTGGTCTATTTGGGCTTAATTTGTAGCTGTGTTTTCTGTGCACATCCTCAAATATGGCATACCGTGTTGATTCAGGACATGTGGGAGATTGATATTTAGTGGGTGTTTACTTGTCGTGGGTTGGGGGATATTTCTTACTGTGATTCATCTTTTTTGATGAAAAGCTACAAAGAAATGCATCCGTAATTCTGCACATATGTGTGAAAGATTCCAATAATATTTGTTTTTGGTATTCAGTTTAGACTGAAAAATGCATTAAACAACCGCCCCAAGTTATGCATTAGCTCCCTTCGAGGCTATTGCTGACCTATCTCTTTTGCACTGATGCAGTAGGGTAGTGTTTTATTCAGACATGTAGAGATTATATTTGAGTGGGAAGTTTATTAATACTGGAGGTTTGATGTTCTGAGACTGAGATGTGTTTAGCTTGAGAAAATGCATACTTGTTAGGCTTTGGTACCATTTGGAGCTGATTGCTTGCCATGTCCATGTAAGCACCCATACATGCAGCACATGTTAGATTCAAAACTGTGGGAGATGGATTAGTGGGGGGTGTTGAACAAGATTGCTCATGCTGAATCATCTTTTTCCTAAAATGTTTTAGAAAATCTCCTAAAAGTGTGTCATTCTATGAAGAATTGCGTTTGAATTAAGAATATAGTATGTATATACTGCACCATTACTTAGCTAAAGGTGTGTTGATTCCAAAAATATACCAATAAATAATGCTGAAAATGAGTTAAAGGGTTACTATACTCATTCTAACAATTTTACATTATCTGAAACTAAAATTTGAGAGAGAAAAATGGTTGTACCCACATATTTATCTGTGCTCGTTTGTCATTAATTATTTGTGGTGTGTGGTCCTATTGTCCCCATCCTCCCTACTCACTGCCTCTTGTAGTGTCTGGCACACTTTAAGTTCTGCACAGCCACCACTGAACTGCTCTGTTTCACATCTCCCCCTGCCTTATTTTTCTCTGCTTATTCTCTTGATTGTTGGAGCAATGTGCTGGATGCATTATTCATGTAGAGGTCAGGATGGGGAATATATTAAAATTTCTTCTGCTTCTGGAGTGACAGGTCTTTCCCTGTAAATGCGGTGATTTCAAATGATGATTTCTCAGGATCTACATCTCAGATTTAAAATCCGAAAACATTTTTGAAGTAGTGTATCTTGATAAATGTATACTTTTTGAAAGATACATTTTTATTTCGAGTAGGATACACTTTAAATCCACATTCCCAATGTAATATGGGGTTAGTGTGGGTTAACGTATACTTACTGGGCCTCGCGCCATTTTGTATTAACGTCACAGAAACCCAATGTAAATCCCCTTTTAAATGCTGGAGCATGGAGGGTAAATATTACATCTCCTGATTGTTTCTGGGGGTATCTGAGATTTAGGGATGGCGTGTTTTTTTTTCCAAAAACTGGAAGAAATTTAATGGGTTTTTTTTAACATTTTTTTTGGTCATACATGCAAACCCCCCCCCCCCCCAACCTCACAAGTGTACACACACCTACTGACCTACCCTTCCATTTCCACAGTAGCCATATATAAAGGTAAATAAACTAAAAAAAAATAATTTTGATATATACTCAATAAAGTTAGTTTTATGGTTGTAAACACACAACAAGACATACCCTCTAAACCAGACCCAGTTACACACCACCTACTGACCTACTCTTCCATTTCTGTGGCAGTCATACTAAAGGGTAACACATTTCTGACTAATCATTAAAAAGTTTTAATGACACAGGTACACACACACCTACTGACCTACCCTTCCATTATTGTTGCAGACATACTTAAAGGGGAACTTAAGTAAAAAAAACTATATCTGTTGTATCAATTAGATCAACTGGACTTGAAATGTAGTTCTTGAAGACGTTTCGCTGTCATCCGACTGGCTTTCTCAATTCAGAAGACTTGTACAAGAATCTGTGGCAATTATGTACCCTGGAAAATCCCAATTAGCATATCACAGCCGGTGTTAAGGGTGTGATTAGATAGTGGCTAAGAGGTGTTATAGGAACGCCCAGAGTAAGGTGTTAAAACAGCATTGTACATGGCAGACAGTTGGTGTCGAACCCCCCCACCTCTATTTAGGCTTGGTTTCTTTATTTTCACATAAATGGCCTCCTTAACACCTCTCTTGAACCAGTCACGTTCCTTCGCCAGTATGTTAACATTACAATCTTCAAAGGTATGTCCTTTATCCTTAAGATGCAGATACACGGCTGAGTCCTGACCCGAGAATTGGCTCTTCTGTGCTGGGCCATACGTTGATGCAGTTGCGTTTGGTCTCCCCCACATACAATCAGAGCATTCTTCACTGCACTGCACCGCATATATGATGTCGCTTTTCTTGTGTTTTGGTATTGGGTCTTTTGGATGTACCAATTGCTGCCTCAGTGTGTTGTTCGGTTTACAACAGGGATACGATTTTTTTTTTGAAATTCTTCTTATTTCTCAGAGACCCCTGCTACATATGGGATGACCAGTTTCTTTCCTCCTGTCTTGCTTTTCCCCTTCACTGTTGGTATTCGTGTTCTTTTCTTTCCTTCTACTTCTTTTGACAAAGGCCCAGTCTGGATATCCACAAGTTTTAAGGGCTCCTCTGAGATGTTTCATTTCTTTAGCCTTCGCCTCTGTGCTAGTGGGGATGTTCTCGGCTCTGTGTTGCAGGGTTCTGAGGACACCCAGCTTGTGATCTAAAGGGTGTGGAGTCAAACATCAAATACTGATCTGTTGTGTTGTTGGTTTCGTAAACCTCTACTTCCAGTTTACCATTTTCCTTAACTTCTACCAAGCAGTCCAAGAAAGCCAGTTTTGTGTTTTGTACCTCTTCCCTTGTGAATTTAATGTTTTGGTCCACCGCATTAATGTGTTCTGTGAAAGCTTGTACTTCCTTCTGGTGGATTTTAACCCAGGTGTCATCAACATATCTGAACCAGTGGCTGGGTGCTATGCCCTTAAAGGTATTAAGCGCCTGTGTTTCTACCTCCTCCATGTAAGGTTGGCCACAATAGGTGAAACTGGAGATCCCATAGCACATCCATGTTTTTGCTTATAGAACTTATCCCTGTATTTGAAATGTGGTATTCAGGCACAGTCCAACAAGGAACACACCTGTTCTGGGTTGAGATCAGTTCTGCTGGTAGAGTGCTGTCTTTGCCCAGCCGTTTTCTCATTTATGTGACAATAATGTGAAAATAAAGAAACCAAGCCTAAATAGAGGTGGGGGGGTTCGACACCAACTGTCTGCCATGTACAATGCTGTTTTAACACCTTACTCTGGGCGTTCCTATAACACCTCTTAGCCACTATCTAATCACACCCTTAACACCTGGCTGTGATATGCTTATTGGGATTTTCCAGGGTACATAATTGCCACAGATTCTTGTACAAGTCATTCTGAATTGAGAAAGCCAGTCGGATGACTGGCGAAACGTTTTTTTCAAGAACTACATTTCAAGTCCAGTTGATCTAATTGAATACAACAGATATACCATGACCTGGATGAATGAGAACCTTCACAAGCATAAAAAAAAACTAATTTTGACCAATCATCAAAAAAGGTTGTGTTTTTTTAACCCCCAACCTGACACAGGTACACGCACCTACTGATCTATTTATTCATTTCGGTGGCAGCCATACATAAAGGGTAACTATAGTCAAAAAACTGATATTGATCAATAATTTAAAAAGTTTTCACTTATACCCATACTTAAAGGGTAACAAATTTCTGACTAATCATTAAAAAAGTTGGGTTTTTTAACTCCCAACTGACCCAGGTAGATACAACTACTGCCCTACCCTTCAATTTCTATGGCAGCATACTTAAAGGGTAACTACAGTCAAAATAAATTGACCAATAACCAATTAAGTTTGTTTTTTTAACCCCAAACCTGACACGTGTACACACTCCTACCCCTCCATTACTGTGGCAGCCATACTTCAAGGCAAAAAACCTTTTGTTTTTTAACCCCCAACCTGACACAAGTACACACCAACTGATATACCCATTCATTCCTGTGACAGCTATATTTAAAGGGTAAGTTAAAAAAGCAATGTCTTCATCATTGCCATTACACACACACATTCCCTTCCAAAATGCGACCTTTCAAGCCAAATTTAAAGTTTATACTTAAACTTTCCCTTTCTAGTTGCAATTGGTATTTGTGGAGCACCAGCGCCATGTATGGGACCTTCGCAGGATGATAATAAGAGCATGCGGCGCTAGATCCCACAGGAGGAGACAGACAGAAAGCTCTTTTACAGAGAGAGAGCTATTGAATCTTTGAACTACTGACTGTAAAGGCCTTAATATAAATCTTTCTTTAGCTTGTTTCCTCTAACAACCTAGTGACTATTAAAGGGATGGAATGGAACAATCTCATGTCTGATACTATCTGCTCTAAGATAGCCTTATAAAGTTTTTGATCTTGGATATTTAACAATTTAATCACCATGTTCCTTACAGTATAATATGATGAGACTGTTTTGATACATTGAATATTTTTTGATATATTTGATATTTTGTGAAATGTGGACCTAGCCCATGAATAGGGAGTTGGTCTGTTTGTATATAGGCCAGCCCATGTAGGGGAGTGGCCATGACTCTGAAGGGGGTGGGGCTTTGGTTACAAGAGTGTGTGTATCACTGTGTTTTTTTTGTCTTTGACAAAGGTGCACAAGTTGTACCAAAAAGTTGGAACATAAAGATTAGGAATCTGATTAAGACTGGTATGAGATGGTTACCCAGCATTTGTTTGCAATTGGTGTTCTAAATATTTGTATGAAAAAAGTACACCATTACCAACTAAAGGTGTGTTTATTCATTAAAATTTCTTATCGTTCAAATTTGTGCTAATTTTGCCCCAACCAATCGAATGTTAACTTTCAAATTATAAATAAAATCTGATTGGTTGGGGCAAAATTAGCACCATTTTGAACAATAAGAACTTTTATTGAATCTCCCTGAAAGTTTCTGGGGGGTGTCTCTGAGATTCAGGGGAGTTTAGTTTGAAAAACTGTATTGTTGAAAAATTCTGGAGAGCCCTCTGCAAAATCCTAGGGGTTTCACTTCAATTCTCCTCTGCCTATCATCCCCAATCCAATGGAGCAGTGGAAGACTTAATCAGGCACTTGAACAGTTCCTTCTTTGTCCCGTCTCCCTTTGCCAAGATGACTGGTCAGAACTTTTACCTTGGGCTGAATTCGCCCATAATAATGCCACGCATTCCTCTACTGGTAGATCACCATTTCTGACTGTGTATGGACAACATCCCTTAGCCTTCCCACAAGATTTTCTTCTTACTGATGTCCCAGCCAATGAATTGTCAATGAATGGCCCACATGTCTGCCATCTGGAGTGCTACCAAATCACATTTAGAAAAGACCTCCTTTATACAGAAGACACACGCTAATAAAAAACGTAGGAGATCAAGTTTGGCTCTCCACCAAAAATATTAACCTTAAGATCCCATCTCCCAAATTCGGCCCTAAATTCATTGGTCCTTTTCCCATCATGGAAATAATCAACCCTACTGCCTTCCATTTATCACTGCCTCCTCAGATGAAAATTCCTAATGTATTCCATGTGTCCTTACTTAAGCCTGTGATCTCTAACCACTTTTCTTCTCCTCATTCCTTCCCTATTCCTATTTTGGTTAATCGTCAACAAGAATATGAAGTGGAGAGGATCCTTGATTCCATATTTTCCAGAGGGACCCTACAATATCTTGTCCAATGGAAGGGCTTCGGTCCTAAAGAATGTTCCTGGGTCAAACATCTGGATGTTCATGCTCCTCGTTTACTTCGAAAATTCTACAAGGACTTTCCACGTAAGCCTGGTCACGATGGTCCTGAGGCCCCTTCTGGGAAAGAGGGTTTGCTCGGGTCCTTCCAAGATGGCGGCGCCCAGGCTCATGTCGCGCAGACGTCAGCGCGCCATGCGTGTGACATCGCAATAGTGCGCCGCTGCGCCACGTGGCGCACGTGACGTCACGGAAGTGCGCCTGGTGGCGTGAACATTTAAAAAGGGCCAGAAACAGCAGGCAGATTCCCAAAAATAGCACTGCTTCCCCTACCGAGCTGTGCTGGGTTCTTGCTCCCTGTTCTTCCTCTAGTTCCTGGATTTCTATTGTAGTTCCTCATCCTGCTTCCCTGCTATCCTTGTCTGCAAACTTTGCCTCACTCCATTATTTCAGTATTTGTTCCTGTGGCTCGCTGTTCTGGTGGTTTGTTCCTGACTTCTACATACAGGTAAATCCTTACAAGATGTGATTGTTGTCTCATTATAAACAAAATCTGCAGGCTTTCATTTAACCCTAACTTGTTTGGAGGAGCCATAGTGCCCTTAACCCTTTCCCTGCCACAGATCGTATATTCACGATCTGTGCAGTGAATGCACAAACTGCCACAGATCGTGAAATAACGATCTGGCTTCCCTGCAGCAAAAAAAAATTTGGCCCCCGCTAGGGGCGATCGGGGGGCAGCATTCAACTGCCCCCCTAGCCCCCTCGATCCCCCTCGGTTAGATCCAATCCGAGGGGGGATCGAAGATACACCTACTTTTAGCCGGGTCCCGGATGTGCAGCCGATCCCACGTGGAGTCTGTCTTCAGGAAGCGGAAAGGGAAGCCCCGGTGACGTCACGGGGCTTCCTTCTTCACCGGGGTCTCCCTTGAAGTGGTAGGAGACTGCCCCTGGTGGTCTAGTTGAGGTACTGCAGCTTGATCTCCATAGACATGCTGCAGTACCTAAGTATAGTACAGCTGTCGTGCTTGACAGCTTTACTATACATTTGTGAATGGAACTCAAAGTTCCATTCACAAATAGGATTTTTTTTAAGTCTTTGCTTCTTAGCGAAGACTTAGAAAAAAAATGGGGACAGAGATCAAAATTGGTGATCACTCTGATCACCAAATTATTGATCTTTGCCAATGAATGAAAAATCACTTCCTGGAAAATGATTTCCGGGAAGTGATTTTTCCGATCGGATTTCGAATTGGAAAATGGGCATTTATGCCCGTATTCCAAGTTCGGTATCATTCCTTAAGATGATTTGATGATCATCTTTGGGAATGATCCCCAAAAAAAAGGGGAAAGCCACACAAATAAATCTTAAAGTGATACACACACCTTTTTTTTTTTTACCTAAAACTATAAATTAGCAAAAAAATTGTCTTCTCCAAGCTTCCCAATGTCCCCGGTGATATCGCTAAAGTAAACGCGGATCATTATTTGTTCGATTTCAAGGGAAACAAGCCTATTTTAGTAGGGAATTTTGCAGAGGTACCAAAAAAGACCGGATTGAATTTTAGGATGGGGGGTGGTGTTGTGGCATTTTTTATTTTTTCTTGTAATTGCAATTGCGCATGGATCCCATTTGAGCTAGTTGGTGGCCCGTCTCTGTTTGCACCCAACTTATGGCATACCGTTTGATTCAGGACATGTGGGAGATTGCCCTTATGTGGTTTTTTACTTGCCGAGAGGGTTTGGTAGGATTTCAACCATTGAGTCATTCTTATTTTATTTTTTCACAAAATCTCTTAAAAGCACGGAGTTCTATGGATAACAGCGCCTGGAATTCTTCATGTATATACGAAAGCATGAAACCATCACGTAGCTGAAGTGTGTAGCTTTCAAAAATATATAGTTTTGGGGGGTATTTCCAAGTTGATTAGGCTGTTCAAATTACAGAACACTTTGATTTTTCTTGTAATTGGACTTGTGCATGCGTCCAATTTGAGCTAGTTGGTGGGCCCCGTCTCTGTTTGCACCCACCCTTATGGCATACCGTTTTGATTCAGGACATGTGGGAGATTGCCGTTAGTGGGTTTTTTACTTGCCGAGTGGGTTTAGGTAGGATTTCAACCATTGAGTCCTCTTATTTTATTTTTTCACAAATCTCCTAAAAGCACGGAGTTCTATGGATAACAGCGCCTGGAATTCTTCATGTATATACGAAAGCATGATACCATCACGTAGCTGAAGGTGTGTAGCTTCCAAAAATATATAGTTTGTGGGGGGTATTTCCAAGTTGATTAGGCTGTTCAAATTACAGAACACTTTGATTTTTTTTGAATGGACTTGTGCATGCGTCCAATTAGAGCTAGTTGGTGGCCATGTCTCTGTGTGCACCCACACATATGGCATACCGTTTGATGCAGGATATGTGGGAGATTGACATTTAGTGGGTTTTTTTTGCTTTTCAAAAGGGTTTAGGTAGGATTTCAACCCTTGAATCATCTTATTTATTTTTCACAAACCTCGTAAAAACACGGACTACTTTGGATCAGTGGGTCTGGAATTCTTCATGTATGATGAAAGCATGGCATCGAACGTAGCTGAAGGTGTGTTAGATTCCAAAAATATATAGTTTGTGGGGAGAATTTCCATGTTTGGGACTGTTTCCTTAGAAAAAATGTAGGCTGTTCAAATTAAGAGCACTTTGATTCTTTCTGTTATTGATTTGTGCATGCGCATTTGAGCTAGTTGGTGGCCACGTCTCTGTGTGCATCCACGCATATGCAAACGTGTTGATTCAAACATGTGGGAGATTGATATTTAGTGGGGGTTTTATTTGTGGGGGGCATTTCCAAGTTTGGGGCTGTTTTGAAATTACAGAGACTTTGAGTTTTTTCTTGTAATTACACTTGTGCATGCGTCCGATTTGAGCTAGTTGGTGGCCACGTCTCTGTACATCACACATATGGCATACTGTTTGATTCAGAACATGTGGGAGATGATATTTAGTGGGGGGTTTATTTGTGGGGGGCATTTCCAAGTTTTTGGAGCTGTTTGAAATTACAGAAACTTTGAATTTTTTTTAATTACACTGTGCATGTGTCCATTTGAGCTAGTTGGTGGCCACATCTCTGTGTGCACCCACACATATGGCATACCGTTTGATGTAGGATATGTGGGAGATTGACATTTAGTGGGTTTTTTTGCTTGTCAAAAGGGTTTAGGGGTAGGATTTCAATCCTTGAATCATCTTATTTATTTTTACAAAACCTCCTAAAAACACAAGAGTTCTTTGGATCACTGGGTCTGGAATTTCATGTATGTATGAAAGCATGGCATCGTAACGTAGCTGAAGGTGTATAGATTCCAAAAATATATAGGTGTGTGGGGAATTCCATGTTTCTGGACTGTTTCCTTAGAAAAAGGGTAGGCTGTTCAATTACAGAGCACTTTGATTTTTTCTTGTAATTGCATTTGGCATGCATCCCATTTGAGCTAGTTGGTGGCCACGTCTCTGTGTGCATCCACACATAGGGCATACCGTTTGATTCAGAACATGTGGGAGATTGATATTTAGTGGGGGGTGGGGTTTATTTGTGGGGGGCATTTCCAAGTTTTGGGGCTGTTTGAAATTACAGAGCACTTTGATTTTTTTCTTGTAATTACACTTGTGCATGTGTACATTTGAGCTAGTGGTGGCCATGTCCCTGTGTACATCCACGCATATGGCATACCGTTTGATTCAGGGCATTGGAAGATTGATAATTGATAAGTTTTTTTTTACATGACATGGAAATTGCCATGATTTTTAACTTTGAATTGTATTTTTATAAATTTTCCTGAAAATCTGGTAAAAAAGCGAAATTTTACATGAAACTGCGCTCATACCATTGGTGGTATGCATAAAAGAATCACACCATTGTGTAGCTGAAGGTGTAGATTCCAAAATATATAGTTTGGGGGGGTATTTCTAATATAGAGGGGTGTTTAGTCTGACAAATCTGAAAAGTTGCTGTAATTGGGCCATTGTTCATTGGCTCACTTTGTGGCTGTTGATTCCACGTTTGCGTGTGTAACCATACATAGGGATACGTTTGATTCAGGACATTTGGGAGATTGATATTTGGTAACTTTTTTTACTTACTTGGGATTTTGGCATGATTTCTACCTTTGAGAGTGTTTTTTTCCAAATTTTTTAGAAAATCTGCTAAAACTGTGAACTTCTACGAAGAACTGCGCCCACACCATTGATGGTACGAATGAACAAACTACAGAATTTCGTAGATAAAGGTGTGTGGATTTGAGAAATAATGGTTTGTGGGGGTTGTTTTGTGGGGAAAAATTGCAGACTGTTTCAAATTCAGATTTGGCTGAATATTTTTGCTGTTTCTGAGCCATTGTGCATTGTCTCACTTGTGGCTTTGGTTCCACGTCCACGTGTGTAACCACACATATGGCATACCGTTTGATTCAGACATTTGGGAGATTGATATTAGTAACTTTTTTTTACATTCCATGAGGTTTTGGCATGATTTCTACCTTTTGAAGTTGTTTTTTTGTTCATTTTTTCAGACAAATGCGAACTTCTACGAAGAATTGCGCCACCACCATTGATGGTATGAATGAAAAGCTACTGTGTTACATAGCTGAAGGTGTGTAAATTTCAGGAATTATAGTTTGTGGGGGTTTTATTTCTAAGTACGGGGGTGTTTTTGTGGAAAAAACTGCAGACTGTCCGAATTCGGAGTGTTGGCTAAATATTTTCGCGTTTTCTGAGCCCTCGTGCATTGTCTCACTTTGTGGCTTTTTCGCTTCCACGTCCGCGTGTGTAACCACACATATGGCATACCGTTTGATTCGGACATTTGGGAGATTGATATTTAGTAACTTATTTTTACATTCCATGAGGTTTTGGCATGATTTCTACCTTTTAAGTTGTGTTTTGTTCATTTTTTCAGACAAAATGCGAACTTCTACGAAGAACTGCGCCCACACCATTGATGGTATGAATGAACAAGCTACAGTGTTACATAGCTGAAGGTGTGTAGATTCAGGAATATATAGTTTGTGGGGGTTATTTCTAAGTTACGGGGGTGTTTTGTGGAAAAAACTGCAGACTGTCCGAATTCGGATTGGCTAAATATTTTCGCTGTTTCTGAGCCATCATGCATTGTCTCACTTTGTGGCTTTTCGCTTCCACGTCCGCGTGTGTAACCACACAATGGCATACCGTTGATTCAGGACATTGGGAGAGATGATTTAGTAACTTTTTTTTACATTCCATGAGGTTTTGGCATGATTCTACCTTTTGAATTTGTGTTTTGTTCATTTTTTCAGACAAATGCGAACTTCTACAAGAAGAACTGGCCCACACCATTGATGGTATGAATGAACAAACTACAGTGTTACATAGCTGAAGGTGTAGATTTCAGGAATATATAGTTTGTGGGGTTATTTCTAAGTTACGGGGGTGTTTTGTGGAAAAAACTGCAGACTGTCCAAATTCGGAATTGGCTAAATATTTTCGCTGTTTCTGAGCCAGTCATGCATGTCTCACTTTGTGGCTTTTCGCTTCCCACGTCCGCGTGTGTAACCACACATATGGCATACCGTTTGCTCAGGACATTGGGAGATTGATTTTAGTAACTTTTTTTACATTCCATGAGGTTTTGGCATGTTTTCTACCTTTTGAAGTTGTTTTTTGTTCATTTTTTCAGACAAATGCGAACGTCTACGAAGAACTGTGCCCACACCATTGGGTATTATGAATGAACAAATTACAGTGTTACATAGCTGAAGGTGGTAGATTTAGGAATAATAGTTTTGTGGGGGTTATTTCTAGTTACGGGGGTGTTTGTGGAAAAAACTGCAGACTGTCCAAATTCGGAATTGGCTAAATATTTTCGCTGTTTCTGAGCCCATCATGCATTGTCTCACTTTGTGCTTTTCGCTTCACGTCCGCGTGTGTACAAACATATGGCATACCGTTTGCTTCGGACATTTGGGAGATTGATATTTAGTTAACTTTTTTTTACATTCCATGAGGTTTTGGCATTGATTTCTCACCTTTGAAGTTGTTTTTTGTTCATTTTTTCAGACAAATGCGAACTTCTACGAAGAAACTGCGCCCACACCATTGATGGTTATGAATGAACAAACTACAGTGTTACATAGCTGAAGGTGTGTAGATTTCAGGAATATAGTTGTGGGGGTTATTTCTAAGTAGGCGGGTGTTTTGTGGAAAAAACTGCAGACTGTCCAAATTCGGAATTGGCTAAATATTTTCGCTGTTTCTGAGCCATCATGCATTGTCTCACTTTGTGGCTTTTCGCTTCCACGTCCGCGTGTGTTGAACCACACATATGCATACCGTTTGATCAGGACATTTGGAGATTGATATTTAGTAACTTTTTTTTACATTCCATGAGGTTTTGGCATGATTTCTACCTTTTGAAGTTGTTTTTTGTTCATTTTTTCAGACAATGAGAACTTCTACGATAGAACTGCGCCACACCATTGATGGTTATGAATGAACAAGCTACTGTGTTACATAGCTGAAGGTGTGTAGATTTCAGGAATATTAGTTTGTGGGGTTATTTCTCAAGTTACGGGGGTGTTTTGTGGAAAAACTGCAGACTGTCAAATTCGGAATTGGCTAAATATTTTCGCTGTTTCTGAGCCATCATGCATTGTCTCACTTTGGCTTTTCGCTTCCACGTCCGCGTGTGTAACCACACATATGGCATACCGTTTGCTTCAGGACATTTGGGAGATTGATATTTAGTAACTTTTTTTTACATTCCATGAGGTTTTGGCATGATTCTACCTTTTAAGTTGTTTTTTGTTCATTTTTTCAGACAAATGCGAACGTCTACGAAGAAACTGTGGCCCACACCATTGATGGATGAATGAACAAATTACAGTGTTACAGCTGAAGGTGTGTAGATTTCAGGAATATATAGTTTGTGGGGGTTATTTCTAAGTTACGGGGGTGTTTTGTGGAAAAAAATGCCAGACTGTCCAAATTCGGAATTGGCTAAATATTTCGCTGTTTCTGAGCCATCATGCATTGTCTCACTTTGTGGCTTTTCGCTTCCAGTCCGCGTGTGTAACCAAACATATGGCATACCGTTTGCTTCAGGACATTTGGGAGATTGATTATTAGTAACTTTTTTTTACATTCCAGAGGTTTTGGCATGATTTCTACCTTTTGAAGTGTTTTTGTTCATTTTTTCAGACAAATGCGAACTTCTACGAAGAACTGCGCCCACACATTGATGGATGAATGAACAAACTACAGTGTTACATAGCTGAGGGGAGGTGTTAGATTCAGGAATATATAGTTTGTGGGGGTTATTTTCTAAGTTACGGCGGTGTTTGTGGAAAAAACTGCAGACTGTCCAAATTCGGAATTGGCTAAATATTTTCGCTTGTTTCTGAGCCATCATGATTGTCTCACTTGTGGCTTTTCGCTTCCACGTCCGCGTGTGTAACCACACATATGGCATACCGTTTGATTCAGGACATTTGGGAGATTGATATTAGTAACTTTTTTTACATTCATGAGGTTTGGCATGATTTCTACCTTTTGAAGTTGTTTGTTGTTCATTTTTTCAGACAAATGCGAACTTCTACGAAGAAATTGGCCCACACCATTGATGTAGAATGAACAAGCTACTGTGTTACATAGCTGAAGGTGTGTAAATTTCAGGAATATATAGTTTGTGGGGGTTTATTTCTAAGTTACGAGGGTGTTTTGTGGAAAAAACTGCAGACTGTCCGAATTCGGAGTTGGCTAAATATTTTCGCTGTTTCTGAGCCCTCGTGCATTGTCTCACTTTGTGGCTTTTCGCTTCCACGTCCGCGTGTGTAACCACACATATGGCATACCGTTTGATTCAGGACATTTGGGAGATTGATATTTAGTAACTTATTTATAATTCCATGAGGTGTTTGGCATGATTTCTACCTTTTGAAGTTGTGTTTTGTTCATTTTTTCAGACAAATGCGAACTTCTACGAAGAACTTGCGCCCACCACCATTGATGGTATGAATTAACAAACTACAGTGTTACATACTGAAGGTGTGTAGATTTCAGGAATATATAGTTTGTGGGGGTATTTCTAAGTTACGGGGGTGTTTTGTGGAAAAAACTGCAGACTGTCCGAATTCGAATTGGCTAAATATTTTCGTGTGTTCTGAGCCATCATGCATTGTCTCACTTGTGGCTTTCGCTTCCACGTCCGCGTGTGTTACCACACAATGGCTTACCGTTTGATTCAGGACATTGGGGAGATTGATATTTAGTAACTTTTTTTTTACATTCCATGAGGTTTTGGCATGATTTTCTACCTTTTGAGTTGTTTTTGTTCATTTTTCAGACAAATGCGAACTCTACGAAGAACTGCGCCCACACCATTGATGGTATGAATGAACAAGCTACTGTGGTTACATAGCTGAAGGTGTGTAAATTTCAGGATATATAGTTTGGGGGTTTATTCTAAGTACGAGGGTGTTTTGTGGAAAAAACTGCAGACTGTCCGAATTCGGAGTTGGCTAAATATTTTCGCTGTTTCTGAGCCCTCGTGCTTGTCTCACTTTGTGGCTTTCGCTTCCACGTCCGCGTGTGTTACCACACATTTGGCATACCGTTTGATTCAGGACATTTGGGAGATTGATATTAGTAAAACTTTTTTTTACATTCCATGAGGTTTTGGCATGATTTCTACCTTTTGAAGTTGTTTTTTGTTCATTTTTTCAGACAAATGCGAACTTCTCGTAAGAAAACTGTGCCCACACCATTGATGGTATGAATGAAACAACTACAGTGTTACATAGCTGAGTGTGTAGATTTCAGGAATATATAGTTTGTGGGGGTTTATTTCTAAGTTACGGGGGTGTTTGTGGAAAAAACTGCAGACGTCAAATTCGGAATTGGCTAAATATTTTCGCTGTTTCTGAGCATCATGCATTGTCTCACTTTGTGGCTTTTCGCTTCCACGTCCGCGTGTGTAACCACACATATGGCATACCGTTTGCTTCAGGACATTTGGGAGATTGATAGTTAACTTTTTTTTACATTCATGAGTTTTGGCATGATTTACGTTTTGAAGTTGTGTTTTTGTCATTTTTTCAGACAAATGCGAACTTCTACGAAGAACTGCGCCCACACCATTGATGGTATAAATGAACAAACTACGTGTTACATAGCTGAAGGTGTGTAGATTTCAGGAATAATAGTTTGTGGGGGTTATTTCTAAGTTTTGGGGGTTGTTTGTGAAAAAACTGCAGACTGTCCGAATTCGGAATTGGCTAAATATTTTCGCTGTTTCTGAGCCATCATGCATTGTTCACTTTGTGGCTTTTCGCTTCCACGTCCGCGTGTGTAACCACCATATGGCATACACGTTTGATTCAGGACATTTGGGAGATTGTATTTAGTAACTTTTTTTTACATTCCATGAGGTTTTGGCGTGATTTCTACCCTTTGAGTTGTTTTTTGTCATTTTTTCAGACAAATGCGAACTTCACGAAGAACTGTGCCCACACCATTGATGGTATGAATGAACAATACAGTGTTACATAGCTGAAGGTGTGTAGATTTCAGGAATATATAGTTTGTGGGGGTTATTTCTAGTACGGGGGTGTTTTGTGGAAAAAACTGCAGACTGTCCAAATTCGGAATTGGCTAATATTTTCGCTGTTTCTGAGCCATCATGCATGTCTCACTTTGTGGCTTTTCGCTTCCAGTCCGCGTGTGTAACCACACATATGGCATCCCGTTTGCTTCAGGACATTTGGGAGATTGATATTTAGTAACTTTTTTTTACATTCCATGAGGTTTTGGCATGATTTCTACCTTTGAAGTTGTTTTTTTGTTCATTTTTTCAGACAAATGCGAACGTCTACGAAGAACTGTGCCCACACATTGATGGTATGAATGAACAAATTACAGTGTTACATAGCTGAAGGTGTGTAGATTTCAGGAATATAGTTTGTGGGGGTTTATTTCTAAGTTAGGGGGTGTTTTGTGGAAAAAACTGCAGACTGTCCAAATTCGGAATTGGCTAAATATTTTCGCTGTTTCTGAGCCATCATGCATTGTCTCACTTTGTGGCTTTTCGCTTCCACGTCCGCGTGTGTAAAACAAACATATGGCATACCGTTGCTTCAGGACATTGGAAGATTGATATTTAGTAACTTTTTTTTACATTCCATGAGGTTTGTTGGCATGATTTCTACCTTTGAAGTTGTTTTTTGTTCATTTTTTCAGACAATGCGAACTTCTACGAAGAAACTGCGGCCCACACCATTGATGGTATGAATGAACAAACTACAGGTGTTTACATAGCTGAAGGTGGTAGATTTCAGGAATATATATTTTGTGGGGGTTATTTCTAAGTTACGGCGGTGTTTTGTGGAAAAAACTGCAGACTGTCAAATTCGGAATTGGCTAAATATTTTCGCTGTTTCTGAGCCATCATGCATTGTCTCACTTGTGGCTTTTCGCTTCCACGTCTGCGTGTGTAACCACACAATGGCATACCGTTTGATCAGGACATTTGGGAGATTGATATTAGTAACTTTTTTTACATTCCATGAGTTTTGGCATGATTTCTACTTTTGAAGTTGTTTTTGTTCATTTTTTCAGACAAATGCGAACTTCTACGAAGAATGGCCCACACCATTTTGGTATGAAGAACAGCTACTGGGTTAACATAGACTGAAGGTGTGAAAATTTCAGGAATATATAGTTTGTGGGGTTTATTTCTAAGTTACGAGGGTGTTTTGGAAAAAACTGCAGACTGTCGAATTCGGAGTTGGCAAATATTTTCGCTGTTTCTGAGCCCTCGTGCATTGTCTCACTTTGTGGCTTTTCCGCTTCCACGTCCGCGGTGTGTAACCACACATATGGCATACGTTTGATTCAGGACATTTGGGAGATTGATATTTAGTAACTTATTTTTACATTCCATGAGGTTTTGGCATGATTTCTATCCTTTTGAAGTTGTGTTTTTGTTCATTTTTTCAGACAAATGCGAACTTCTACGAAGAAACTGCGCCCACACCATTGATGGTATGAATGAACAAACTACAGTGTTACATAGCTGAAGGTGTGTAGATTCAGGAATATATAGTTTTGTGGGGGGTTATTTCTAAGTTACGGGGGTGTTTTGTGGAAAAAAACTGCAGACTGTCCGAATTCAGAATTGGCTAAATATTTTCGCTGTTTCTGAGCCATATGCATTGTCTCACTTTGTGGCTTTTCGCTTCCACGTCCGCGTGTGTAACCACCATATGGCATACCGTTTGATTCAGGACATTTGGGAGATTTGATATTGTAACTTTTTTTTACATTCCATGAGGTTTTGGCATGATCTTTCTACCTTTTGAATTGTTTTTGGTTCATTTTTTCAGACAAATGCGAACTTCTACGAAGAACTGCGCCCACACCATTGATGGTATGAAGAACAAACTACAGTGTTACATAGCTGAAGGTGTGTAGATTTCAGGAATATATAGTTTGGGGGGTTATTTTAAGTTCGGGGTGTTTGTTGGAAAAAACTGCAGACTGTCCAAATTCGGAATTGGCTAAATATTTTCGCTGTTTCTGAGCCATCATGCATTGTCTCACTTTGTGGCTTTTCGCTCCACGTCCGCGTGTGTAACCACACATATGGCATACCGTTTGCTTCAGGACATTTGGGAGATGTGATTAGTACTTTTTTTTACATTCCATGATGTTTGGCATGATTTCTACCTTTTGAAGTTGTTTTTTGTTCATTTTTCAGACAAATGCGAACTTCTACGAAGAACTGCGCCCACCCATTGATGGTAGAATGAACACAACTAAGTGTTACTAGCTGAAGGTGTGTGATTTCAGGAATATATAGTTTGTGGGGTTATTTCTAAGTTACGGGGGGTGTTTTGTGGAAAAAAAACTGCAGACGTCCGAATTCGAATTGGCTAATATTTTCGCTGTTTCTGAGCCATCATGCATTGTCCTCACTTTGTGGCTTTCGCTTCCACGTCCGCGGTGTACCACAACAATGGCATACCGTTTGATTCAGGACAGTTGGGAGATTGATATTTAGTAACTTTTTTTACATTCCATGAGGTTTTTGGCATGATTTCTACTACCTTTTGAGTTGTTTTTTGTATATTTTTCAGACAATGCGAACTTCTACGAAGAACTGCGCCCACACCATGATGGTATGAATGAACAAACTACAGTGTTACATAGCTGAAGGGTGTGAGATTTCGGAATATATAGTTTGTGGGGGTTATTATAAGTTACGGGGGTGTTTTGTGGAAAAAACTGCAGACGTCCAAATCGAATTGGCTAAATATTTCGCTGTTTGAGCCATCATGCATTGGTCTCACTTTGTGGCTTTTCGCTTCCACGCGCGTGTGTAACCACACAATGGCATTACCGTTTGCTTCAGGACATTTGGGAGATTGATATTAGTAACTTTTTTTTACATTCCAGAGGTTTTGGCATGATTTTACCTTTGAAGTTGTTTTTTGTTCATTTTTTCAGACAAATGCGAACTTCACGAAGAACTGCGCCCACACCATGATGGTATAAATGAACAAACACAGTGTTACATAGCTGAAGGTGTGTAGATTTCGGAATATATAGTTTGTGGGGGTATTTCTAAGTTGCGGGGGTGGTGTTTTGTGGAAAAAAAATAGCAGACTGTCCGAATCGGAATTGGCTAAATATTTTCGTGTTTCTGACGCATCATGCATTGTCTCACTTTGTGGCTTTTTGTTTCCACGTCCGCTGTGTAAACACAAAATGGCATACCGTTTGATTCAGGACAATTGGGAGATTGATATTTAGTAACTTTTTTTACATTCCATGAGGTTTTGGCATGATTTCTACCTTTTGAAGTTTTTTTTGTTCATTTTTTCAGACAAATGCGAACTTCTACGAAGAACTCGGCCCACACCATTGATGGTATGAATGAACAAACTACGTGTACATAGCTGAAGGTGTGTAGATTTCAGGAATATATAGTTTGGGGGGTTATTTCTAAGTTAAGGGGTGTTTGTGGAAAAAACTGCAGACTGTCAAATTCGGAATGGCTAAATTTTTCGCTGTTTCTGAGCATCATGCATTGTCTCACTTTGTGGCTTTTCGCTTCCACGTCGCGGTGTTGTAACACATATATGGCATACTGTTTGATTCAGGACATTTGGGAGATGATATTTAGTAACTTTTTTTTACATTCCATGAGGTTTTTGGCATGATTTCTTACTATTTGAAGTTGTTTTTGTTCATTTTTTTCAGACAAATGCGAACTTCTACGAAGAACTCGCCCACACACATTGATGGTATGAATGAACAAACTCAGTGTTACATAGTGAAGGGTGTGTAGATTTCAGGAATATATAGTTTGTGTGGGTATTTCTAAGTTTACGGGGTGTTTTGTGGAAAAACTGCAGACTGTCCAAATTCGGAATTGGCTAAATATTTCGCGTGTTTCTGAGCCATCATGCATTGGTCTCACTTTGTGGCTTTTCGCTTCACGTACGCGCGGTGTAACAACACATATGGCATACCGTTTGATTCAGGACATTTGGGAGATTGTTGATATTTTAGTAACTTTTTTTTTACATTCCATGAGGTTTTGGCATGATTTCTACCTTTTGAAGTTGTTTTTTGTTCATTTTTTCAGACAAATGCGAACTTCTACGAAGAACTGCGCCCACACCATTGATGGTATGAATAAACAAACTACAGTGTTACATAGCTGAAGGTGTGTAGATTTCAGGAATATATAGTTTGTGGGGGTTATTTCTAAGTTACAGGGGTGTTTTGTTGAAAAAACTGCAGACTGTCCAAATTCAGAGTTGGCTAAATATTTTTGCCGTTTCTGAGCCATCGTGCATAGTCTCACTTTGTGGCTTTTCGCTTCCACGTCCGCGTGTGTAACCACACATATGGCATACCGTTTGATTCAGGACATTTGGGAGATTGATATTTGGTAACTTTTTTTTACATTCCATGGGGTTTTGGCATGATTTCTACCTTTTTGAATGTTGTTTGATGTTCATTTTTTTTGAATATTTGGTAAAAGTGCAAACTTCTACGAAGAACTGCGCCCACACCATTGATGGTATGAATGAACGAACTACAGCGTTACATAGCTGAAAGTGTGTAGATTTCAGGAATATATAGTTTGTGGGGGGTATTTCTGGGTTTGGGGGGTGTTTTGTGGAAAAACTGCAGACTGTTCAAATACAAAACTGGCTAATTTTTTTTTTTTGCTGCTACTGACATTTAGCACTGGTCACGCTCTGGGTTAGTTGGTAGCCATGTCTCTGGGTACACCCATGAATGTGGCATACCGTTTTATTCGGGAGGGGTTAGGCTTTCATATTTGAGATGCGTTTGAACTTTCCTCCACAGTTTTTAGCTGAAATTCGCATTTGATTTTGTCTCTGATTTTCAGTTGAGGAAAAAAAGGAAAATGTGAGAAAATAACTTACAATTGGACGAAGAGCTGCGCCCGGGTATCTGCATTTTGATCGAAACTAACCTCACTCAAAAAATCCTGCGGGTGTGTAGTTTCTAAAAATATCTCACTTGTGGGGATATTTTAGTTAATTTGGTAGATATTCTATGTTAACTGTCAGTAGTGGTTATACATTTTAATTTGGTGTAATATTCTTGAAGGTGCAGTTTTAGTTTGGGGGGGTCTCCTGTACAGGAAAATTGGGGTACCTACATATATCTGGTATCGTTGTACTCGGGAGTATCTGAGCTTTTAGAAACAGTGAGATTTTTGTGTGTAACCTTAAGATAACTATAAGTAAAAATGGGAAAAATCCATGAAAATTTGCAAATTTTTCATTTTTTTTACATATTTTACCCATAATTCCAGTAAAATTTCCAGAAAAGTTACAAAATTCTGTTACCATGTTAAAGTAGACTTTGTGCTGAAAAAAACAATGTATAATATTCCTAATTTACTGCAAGGTTTCCTACTGTAAAATTAGTCTAAAGCGATTGAGGGCAAAATCCTGAAAATTCTTCTGGCAGTTAACGCAAAAAAAAAAGAAAATCTCCTGGCAGTGAAAGGGTTAAGCAATTTAAATTTTACAATACCACACTAGTGTATATCTGTTACATTTATTTCTAATGTTGTTTCCATATTAACCTACTCTATTAGGTCTAGGGACAGTACGGAGATGAGAGAGGTGATGAATGGAAAATGACTGTCTTCCCCAGGCCCTGTTTTTACTATGACATGAAAAGTGCTAGATTTACATGATGTAGTCACCTTGGGGTCTCTCTACTCTGCAGACAAGCAAGAGGAAATGAGAAGTTTGGCTCTTAAGAGCCAAGAAGAGGGAATGATGGGTTTTATTTTTTTAATTAATTCAGTTTATTTGTAACTATATCTAAATCATAATCGATAGATTAAACTACATTAAAGGAATGTCCACCCCTCTCTACAAAAATCTATATCTTGTACAATACCCCTCAAAACCTGGACATCATTTTATACAAAATCTTTAGTATTCAATGGTTTTTATTATTATTTTCCATATATAAATATTAAGAAAAAATAACATTACATTTCTTTAACATTCGTCTTGTTATTTCTTGATCGTAACATTCATTCAAAGTGATATTTCCTGACGCTATTGACAACTCAAAGGCTACATACAGTAATTGTCCTATATTGTATAATCATTTAGATACATCTTTTTTTATTTTTTATCTAAGTATCTTGCATCCAATCAGGTAAGTGTTTGGTATATTTGCCAGGTTTTTTGGAATGCAGGTATTGTATCATTTAGCACATTAAATATTATTTCATTTATACAGATTTCGTTAAGTCTGTCAATTACTCTGTTGTGTGAGAGTGTTGTGGTTTTCCATTGTGCTCCAATCAAAATTTTTGTGAGCATAACGTATTGTATAAATTTATTGCCATGTTTATTAAAGTTATCTGCTGGTATCCCTTGTAGGGCTATTCTGGGGTTTATAGGTAGGTCCAGCCACATAGTTTCTTCAATCAATTCAAATATTTTCTCCCAATATTTTTGTACTTTGGGACATGTCCACCAGATGTGGTATAAATCCCCTTTTTTCCACATTCTCTGAAGCAGTAGGGACTGACCGTAGGGTAGATTTTGTTCAGTACTGTTTGGACCTTGTATGTGCGATATAGTACCTTGAGGCAGTTTCTCTAAGGGCTATATTAAGGCTACCCTTGTTGAGGTTGGTAAATATTTCTGCCCATTGGGAGTCCTCCATTTGGAGCTCTAAGTCTGTTTCCCATTTTAATTGAAATTTGGATTTATTTGGCATTGGTGTTCATGAGATCCAATTATGGATGTATGATAGGTGTTGTTTCCCTGATGGGTTTTGGTAGCATAGATTTTCAAATTCTGTTAATCCTTTTGGCTGTGTATTGTTGTATTTATGTTTAGATATCTAATGTTGTATTTGTGTAAGTTGGAAGGTTCCTCTTGGTGGGGTTTTGAATTTATTCCTAATCTGTTCTATGGTTGGCATATTGTTAGAGTTGTAGAACTGTACCATTCTATGGTGGTTTACCTTTTTCCACCATTCAAAGCTAATATTTTGGAATCCAGGCTGAAAGTCTGGTGTATGTGTTACTGTTTCTATCAGTGAGGGTGTGTTTATTAGGTGGTGTTGTTTCAGTCTGTCCCATAGTTTAAGTGTTGATAGTGTTAGTGGGCTGGTTGTGCTAGGAAGATGTCTTTTATTTGGGGGTATCCAGGCTATATTGTCTATTTGTTGAGGGGTGACGAGATCTGATTCTATTGTTACCCATCTGGGTGGTAGGTTGTTTACATGCCATAGTGGTATTTGTGGTAGCTGTACTGCTGTATAGTATTTGTAAATACATGGGACTTTCATTCCTCCCTGTTCAATTAGTTTTGTTAGTATTTTTTGGCTTATTCTTGTTTTTTTGGGGACCATATAAATTTGTATATCTGAGTTTGTAGGGGTTCCAGCCATCTTTTAGAGATCCATATTGGGAGGGATCTGAATAGATACAACAGTCTCGGGAGTATGTTCATTTTATAAGTGTGTATTCTTCCCAGCCAGGAGATATTTAGCTTATTCCATTTTTCTAGGTCTCTTTGTATTGTTTTGTAGATAGGTGGGAAGTTTGATTGATAAAGTTGTTCCATAGATGATGTTAGTTTTACACCTAGGTAGCTTAGCCCATTTTCTTGCCATATTAGTTGGAAGTTCAGTGACAGTAGCTTTTTTTGTAAAGGTGTCATGTTGATTGCGAGTAGTTCAGTTTTGTCCTGATTTACTGATAGGCCTGTGATTTGTGCCATTTTTCTCAAGCCATTAAATAGATTTGGGAATGTGGTCATAGGGGATGATATGGTTAGGGCCATGTCATCTGCGAGGAGACATATTTTGTATTGTTCCTTTTTTATTGTTATACCTCTAATATCAGGGTTTTGTCTTATGGCGTTTGCAACTGGTTCCATGGCAAGGATGAACAGTATTGGGGACAGTGGGCATCCCTGTCTGGTTCCCTTTCGTATTGTGATTAGCTCAATTTTGTTTGATTGTAGGCGTAATATTGCTTTCGGGTTGGCGTAGTAAGCTTGTAGGACATTAAGAAATGTATCCGGAAATTAGTATTGTTTTAATGTTGCCATGAGGTATTGCCAGTTTAGGCTGTCAAAGGCCTTTTCAATGTCGAGTCCATGCTGCCTGCTATCCCGTTTTTGTTCATATATGATATAGTGTTACAGATTCTTCTAATATTGTCTCCTGCCTGTTTTCCTGGTACGAAGCCTACTTGGTCCCGATGGATTATTTTAGGTAGGAATGTGTTAATTCTGTTTGCTAATATTTTGGTCAAGAGCTTGAGATCTTGGTTTATCAGGAAGATGGGTCTGTAGTTTTTTGTTTCTCGTGGCCATTTTCCGGGTTTGGATATTAATGTTATGCTTGCTGTGTTCATGTCTTGTGGTATTTTCTCGCCTTGTAGTAGGATCGCACGGAATTTGCACAGATCTTGTACGTAAAACTGCAGAAACATTGCAAGTAATTTGCACGAATAATGCCCGTGAAACTGCAGGAACTTTGCACAGAACTTGCACGTAATTTGCACGGATCTCGCAAGTGAAACTGCAGAAACTTTGCACATAATTTGCACGGACCTCGCATGGAATTTGCACGGAAAATGAACAAAACCTTGCACGCAGTTTGAACAGACCTCGCACGGAATTTGTATGGAAACCGGACGAAACTTTGCACGTAATTTGCACGGATCTCGTACGGAAACAAACTGAACTTTGCAAGTAATTTGCGCGGAAAACGAACGAAGCTATGCACGTAATTTGCACGGATCTCGCACGGAATTAGCACAGATCTCACACGTAAAACTGCAGAAACTTTGCACTTAATTTGCACGGATCTCGCACCTAAAACTGCAGAAACTTTGCACGGAAATTGCACGGAAACTGGACGGAACTTAGCACGGGATTTGCACATATCTTACACGGAAAACGGGCGAAACTTTTCACGTAATTTGCACGGATCTCGCACGTAAAACTGCATAAACTTTGCACGTAAACTGCGTGGAAAAGGGACGAAATTTTGCACGTAATTTGCGCGGGTCTCGCACGGAAACAAACGAAACTTTGCAAGTAATTTGCACGGAAAACGAACAAAACATTGCACGCAGTTTGCACGGACCTAGCACAGAATTTGCACGGAAAACGGACGAAGGGACGAAATTTTGCACGTAATTTGCGCGGGTCTCGCACGGAAACAAACGAAACTTTGCAAGTAATTTGCAAGGAAAACGAACAAAACATTGCACGCAGTTTGCACAGATCTCGCACGGAATTTGCACACAAGACGACAGGAAGTTTGCACGATAATTCACGGATCTTGCACATAAATGCAAAAACTGCACGGAATTGCACGGAAATCGGACAGAAAACTGCGCGCGAGCTTGCACATAATTTGCACGGATCTCGCACGTAAAACTGCAGAAAAACTTTGCACATCGTTTGCACGGATCTCGCACGGAAACGGACTAAACTTTGCCACAGAATTTGCACATAGACTGCAGAAACTTTGCACGTAATTTGCACTGAATCCGCCCGGAATTTGCACCAATAATGCCTTTGAAACCGCAGAAACTTTGCACGTAATTTGCACGAATTTCGCACGTTAAACCGCAGAAACTTTCCACATAATTTGCACGGAAATGGACGGAACTTTGTACGGGATTTGCACGGAAATGGACGGGACTTTGCACGGGATTTGCACGGAATTTGCACATAGAATGCAGAAACTTTGCATGTGGTTTGCACGGACCTGTTGCATGGACCTGGAACGGAACGTGCACATAAGACTGCAGGAAGTTTACACGTAGAATTTGCACATAATTTGCACGGATCTCGCACGTAAAACTGCAGAAACTTTGCACATAATTTGCACGAATCTCGCACGGAATTCGCACGGAAACCGGACGAAACTTTGCACTGAATCTGCACATAAACTGCAGAAACTTTGTGAGTAATTTGCACGGATCTCGCACGAAATGTGCACGGAAATGGACGGAACTTTGCACGGGATTTGCACGGATCTCGCACAAAATTTGCACAGATCTCGCATGTAAAACTGCAGAAACTTTGCACGTACTTTGCACTGATCCGCACTGAATTTGCACGGAACAGACAAAAACTTTGCGAATTTACAATGATCTCACACGGAATTTACACAAAGCTTTGCGAGGAATTTGCACAAACTGCAGAAACCTTGCCGTAATTTTCACGGATCTCGCACTGAATTTGCACATAAGACTGCAGGAGTTACACGTAGAATTTGCATAGTTTGCACGGATCTCGCCACGTAAACTGCAGAACTTTGCACATAATTTGAACGGAAATGGACGGAACTTTGCACGGGATTTGCACGGATCTTGCACAGAAACGGGCAAAACTTTTCATGTGATTTGCACGGATCTCGCGCAGAATTTGCAAGGAAACTGGACAAAACTTTACACGGAATTTGCACATAGAATGCAGAAACTTTGCTGTGGTTTGCACGGACCTGGCCGGAAATGCACATAAGACTGCAGGAAGTTTACACGTAGAATTTGCACATAATTTGCACGGATCTCGCACGTAAAACTGCAGAAACTTTGCAATAATTTGCACGGATCTTGCGTGGAATTGCACGGAAACAGACAAAACTTTGCGGAATTACACGGATCTCGCACGGAATTTGCACACAAGACGCAGGAACTTGCGCGTAATTTGCACGGATTTGCACGAAATTTGCACGGAAATGGACGGAACTTTGCATGGAATTTGCACGGGTCGTCGCACGGAATTGCATGAATATTCCCGTGAAACTGAAGGAACTGCACGGGGTTTGCACTAACTCGCACGTAAAACGCAGAAAACTTTGCACGTACTTTGCACGGATCTCGCACGGAATTTGCGCAGAAGCTTTGCACGAATTTGCACATAAACGCAGAAACCTAGCACGTAATTTTCACGGATCTCGCACGAATTTGCACATAACTGCAGGAAGTTTACACGTAGAATTTGCACATAGTTTGCACGGATCTCGCACGTAAACTGCAGAAAGCCACATAATTTGCACGAACCTCGCACGGAATTTGCACAAACAATGCCCGTGAACCCGCAAAAATTTTGCACGGAATTTGCACTGATCTCGCACGTAAAACTGCGGAAACTTTGACAGGATCTCGCACGGAATCTGCACTTAAGACTGCGAAGTTAACATGTAATTTGCACGGACCTCGCACGGAATTTGCACGGAATTTGCACGGATCTCGCATGTAAAACTGCAGAAACTTTGCACAGAACTTGCACGTAATTTGCACAATCTCGCACGTAGAACTGCAGAAACTTTGACAATAATTTGCAGGGTCTTGCACGGAAAACTGAAGAACTTTGAATGGGATTTGCACTGAATTCACGGAAAATGGACGAAACTTTGCACGGATCTCGCACGGAATTGCACGAAAAATGCCCGTGAAACTGCAGAAACTTTGCGCGCAATTTGCACGGATCTCGCACGAAATTTGAACGTAAATGGATGGGACTTTGAGCGGGGTTGCACTGATCTGCACAGAAAACAGTCAAAACTTTTCACGTAATTGCACGGATCTCTCACGGAATTTGCACGAATAATGCCCGTGAAACTGCGCGGAATTAGCATGATCTTGCACGTAAAACTGCAGAAACTTTGCACGTACTTTGCACTGATCTCGACGGAATGTGCACGGAAACTGGACAACTTTGCACTGAATTTGCCATAGAATGCAGGAAGTTTACACGTAGATTGACATAGTTTTGCACGGATCTCGGCACGTAAAACTGCAGAAATTTGAACAATTTGCACGGGAAATGGATGGACTTTGCACGGGATTTGCACGGAAATGGACGGAACTTTGCAAGGATTTGCACGGATATGTCACAGAACGGGCAAAACTTTTCAGTGATTTGCACGGGTCTCGCGCGGGAATTTGCAAGGAAACTGGACAAACTTGCACGGAATCTGCACATAAACTGCAGAAACCTTGCACGTAATTTTCACGGATCTCGCACGGAATTAGCACATAACACTGCAGGAAGTTTATACGTAGAATTTGCATAGTTTGCAGTGATCTCGCACGTAAACTGCAGAAATTTTGAACATAATTTGCACGGAAATGGACGGACACTTTGCACGGGATTTGCGGAAATGGACGGAACTTTGCGCGGGATTTGCACGGATCTTGACAAAAACGGGCAAAACTTTTCATGTGATTTGCACGGATCTCGCGCGGAATTTGCACGGAAACCGGACGAACTTTGCACGAATCTGACACTAAAACTGCAGAAACTTTGCATGTGGTTTGCACGGACCTGGCACGGAACGTGCACATAAGACTGCAGAAGTTTACACGTAGAATTTGCACATAATTTGCCACGGATCTCGCACGTAAAAAACTGCAGAAATTTGAATATAATTGCACGGATTCGCACGGAATTTGCACAGACAGAAACCGGACGAAACTTTGCACAGAACTCTGCACATAAAACGCAGAAACTTTGTGAGTAATTTGCACGGATCTCGCCCCGGAATTTGCACGGAAACAGACAAAACTTTGCGGAATTACACGGATCTCGCACGGAATTTGCACACAAGATGCAGAACTTGCACGTAATTTGCACGGATCTCGCACGTTAAACTGCAGGACGTTGCACATAATTTGCACGGATCTCGCACGAAATTTGCACGAAATGGACGGAACTTTGCGTGATTTGCACGGATCTCCCACGTAAAACTGCAGAAACTTTGCACGGATCTCCACGGAAATTTGCACACAAGACTGCAGAACTTGCACGTAATTTGCACGGATCTCGCACGTTAAACTGCAGGAACGTTGCACATAATTTGCAACGGATCTCGCACGAATTTGCGCGGAAATGGACGGAACTTTGACGGGATTTGCACGGATCTGCACAAAAACGGGCAAAACTTTTCATGTGATTTGCACGGATCTCGCGCGGATTTGCCACAGAACTGGACAAAACTTTGCACAGAATTTGCACATAGAATGCAGAAACTTTGCATGTGGTTTGCACGGATCTCGCACGTTAAAATGCGAAACTTTGCACATAATTTGCACGGACTCGACGGAATTTGCACAGAAACCAGACGAAACTTTGCACAGAATCTGACATAAACTGCAGAAACTTCGAGAATTTGCACGGATCTCGCATGAAATTTGCACGGAAATGGACGGAACTTTGCACTTGATTTGCACGGATCTTGCACAGAACAACGGCAAAAACTTTTCATGTAATTGCACGGATCTCGCACGGAATTTGCACGGAAACCGGACAAAACTTTGCACAGAATCTGCACATGAACTGCAAAACTTTGTGAGTAATTTGCCACGGATCTCGCACGGAATTTGCACGGAAACAGACAAAACTTGCGGAATTTACACGGATCTCGCAAGGAATTTGCACACAAGACTGCAGGACACTTGCACAATTTGCACGGATCTTGCACGTTAAACTGCAGGAACATTGCACGAAATTTGCACGGAAATGGACGGAACTTTGCACGGGATTTGCACGGAAATGGGCGGAACTTTGGCGGGATTGGCACGATCTTGCACGAAAACGGGCAAAACATTTCAGTGGATTTGCAGGGTCTCGCGGGGAATTGCACAGGAAACTGGCGACAAGCTTGCACGGAATTTGCACTAGATGCAGAAACTTTGCATGTGGTTTGCACGGACCTGGCACGGAACGTGCACATAAGACTGCAGGAAGTTTACACGTAGAATTTGCACATAATTTGCACGGATCTCGCACGTAAAACTGCAGAAACTTTGCACATATTTCACGGATCTCGCACGGAATTTGCACGGAAACGGACGAAAACTTTGCACAGAATCTGCACATAAACTGCAGAAACTTTGTGAGTATTTGCACGGATCTCGCACGGAATTTGCAACGGAAACAGACAAAACTTTGCGGAATTTACACGGATCTCGCACACGAATTTGCACACAAGACTGCAGGAAGTTTTACACGTAGAATTTGCATAGTTTGCACGGATCTCGCACGTAAAACTGCAGAAACTTTGAACATAATTTGTACGGAAATGGACGGAATTTGCACAGGATTGCACGGAATGGACGGAACTTTCATGTGATTTGCATGGATCTCGCACGGAATTGCACATAGAATGGAAGATTACCGTAGAATTTTGCACATAATTGCCGGATCTCGCACGTAAACTGCAAAACTGCAATATTTGCACGGATCTCGCACGGAATTTGCACGGAGGAAACGGATGAAACATTGCACGCAGTTTGCACGGACCTAGCACAGAATTTGCACGAAAACGGACGAAGGGCCGAAATTTTGCACGTAATTTGCACGGGTCTCGCACGGAAACAAAACGAAATTTGCAAGTAATTGCACGGAAAACGAACAAAACTTGCACGCAGTTGCACGGACCTAGCCAGAATTTGCACGGAAACGGACGAAGGGACGAAATTTTGCACGTAATTTGCGCGGGTCTCGCACGGAAACAAACGAAACTTTGCAAGTAATTTGCAAGGAAAACGACAAAACATTGCACGCAGTTTGCACCAGTCTCGCACGGAATTTGCACACAAGACGACAGGAAGTTTGCACGTAATTTGCAGGATCTTGCACATAAAGCAAAACTGCACAATGGAAATTGCACGGAATCGGACAGAAACTGCGCGGAGTTGCACATAATTTGCACGGATCTCGCACGTAAAAACGCAGAAACTTTGCAATCGTTTGCACGATCTCGCACGAAACGGACTTAAACTTTGCACACGAATTGCACATAGACTGCAGAAACTTTGCACTAATTTGCACTGATTCGCCCGGGGAATTTGCACCAATAATGCCTTGAAACCGCAGAAACTTTGCACGTAATTTGCACGAATTTCGCACGTTAAACTGCAGAAACTTTGTGAGTAATTTGCACGGATCTCGCACGAAATGTGCACGGAAATGGGACGGACTTTGCACCGGGATTTGCACGGATCTCGCACAGAATTTGCAACAGATCTCGCATGTAAAACTGCAGAAAACTTTGCACGTACTTTGCCTGATTCGCACTGAATTTTGCACGGAAACAGACAAAACTTTGCGGAATTTACACTGATCTCGCACGGAATTTGCACGAAGTTTGCGGAGGAATTTGCAAACTGCAGAAACCTTGCACGTAATTTTCACGGATCTCGCATGAATTTGCACATAGACTGCAGGAAGTTTACCACGTAGAATTTTGCATAGTTTGCACGGATCTCGCACGTAAAACTGCAGAAACTTTGCACATAATTTGAACGGAAATGGACGGAACTTTGCACGGGATTTGCACGGATCTTGCACAGAAAACGGGCAAAACTTTTCATGTGATTTGCACGGATCTCGCGCAGAATTTGCAAGGAAACTGGACAAAACTTTACACGGAATTTGCACATAGAATGCAGAAACTTTGCATGTGGTTTGCACGGACCTGGCACGGAAAGTGCACATAAGACTGCAGGAAGTTTACACGTAGAATTTGCACATAATTTGCACGGATCTCGCACGTAAAACTGCAGAAACTTTGCACATAATTTGCACGGATCTTGCGTGGAATTTGCACGGAAACAGACAAAACTTTGCGGAATTTACACGGATCTCGCACGGAATTTGCACACAAGACTGCAGGAACTTGCGCGTAATTTGCACGGATCTTGCACGAAATTTGCACGGAAATGGACGGAACTTTGCATGGAATTTGCACGGGTCTCGCACGGAATTTGCATGAATAATTCCCGTGAAACTGAAGGAACTGCACGGGGTTTGCACTAAACTCGCACGTAAAACTGCAGAAACTTTGCACGTACTTTGCACGGATCTCGCACGGAATTTGCGCAGAAGCTTTGCACGGAATTTGCACATAAACTGCAGAAACCTAGCACGTAATTTTCACGGATCTCGCACGGAATTTGCACATAAGACTGCAGGAAGTTTACACTTAGAATTTGCACATAGTTTGCACGGATCTCGCACGTAAAACTGCAGAAACTGCACATAATTTGCACGAACCTCGCACGGAATTTGCACAAACAATGCCCGTGAACCCGCAAAAATTTTGCACGGAATTTGCACTGATCTCGCACGTAAAACTGCGGAAACTTTGCACGGATCTCGCACGGAATCTGCACTTAAGACTGCAGGAAGTTAACATGTAATTTGCACGGACCTCGCACGGAATTTGCACGGAATTTGCACGGATCTCGCATGTAAAACTGCAGAAACTTTGCACAGAACTTGCACGTAATTTGCACAAATCTCGCACGTAGAACTGCAGAAACTTTGCACATAATTTGCACGGGTCTTGCACGGAAAACTGAAGGAACTTTGAATGGGATTTGCACTGAATTTGCACGGAAAATGGACGAAACTTTGCACGGATCTCGCACGGAATTTGCACGAAAAATGCCCGTGAAACTGCAGAAACTTTGCGCGCAATTTGCACGGATCTCGCACGAAATTTGAACGTAAATGGAACACGAAATTTGAACGTAAATGGACGGGAATTTTGACGGGGTTTGCACTGATCTTGCACAGAAAACAAGTCAAAAATTTCACGTAATTTCACGGATCTCTCACGGTTTGCACGAATAATGCCCGTGAAACTGCGCGGAATTAGCACTGATCTTGCACGTAAAACTGCAGAAACTTTGCACGTACTTTGCACTGATCTCGCACAGGAAATTGCACGGAAACTGGACAAAAACTTTGCACTGAATTTGCACATAGAATGCAGGAAGTTTACACGTAGATTGCATAGTTTGCACGGATCTCGCACGTAAAACTGCAGAATATTGAACATAATTGCACGGAAATGGATGGAACTTTGCACGGGATTTGCACGGAATGGACGGAATTGCAGGGATTTGCACGGATCTTGCACAGAAAAACGGGCAAAACTTTTCATGTGATTTGCACGGGTCTCGCGCGGAGATTTGCAAGGAAACTGGACAAAAACTTTGCACGGAATCTGCAAATAAACATGCAGAAACCTTGCACGTTAATTTTCAGGATCTCGCACGGAATAGCACATAAAACTGCAGGAAGTTTACACGTAGAAATTGCATAGTTTGCTGGATCTCGCACGTTAAAACTGCAGAAATTTTGAACATAATTTGCAACGGAAATGGACGGAAATTGCACGGGATTTGCACGGAAATGGACGGAACTTTGGGGATTTGCCACGGATCTTGCACAGAAAACGGCAACACTTTTCATGTGATTTGCACGGATTCGCGCGGAATTTGCAACGGAAAAGGACGAAACTTTGCACAGAATTCGCACATAAACTGCAGAAAACTTGCATGTGGTTGCACGGACCTGGCACGGAACGTGGCACAGAGACTGCAGGAAGTTTACAAGTAGAATTTGCACTAATTTGCACGGATCTCGCACGTAAAACGTAGAAACTTTGCACATAATTTGCACGGATCTCGACGGAATTTGCCACAGAAACCGGACGAAACTTTGCACAGAATCTGCACATAAACTGCAGAAACTTTGTGAGTAATTTGCAAGGATCTCGCCCGGAATTGCACGGAAACAGACAAAACTTTGCGGAATTACACGGATCTCGCACGGAATTTGCCACAAGACTGCAGGAAATTGCATGAATGTGCACGGATCTGCACGTAAACTGCAGAACGTTGAGCATAATTTGCACGGATCTTGCACAAAATTTGCACGGACAATGGACGGAACTTTGCACGGGATGCACGGATTCTTGCAGTTGAAAACGGAATAACTGTTCATGTGATTTGCACGGATCTCGCACGTAAAACTGCAGATACTGAACATAATTTGACGTAAATGGAGGAACTTGGCACGGGATTTACGGAAATGGACGGACTTTGCACGGGATTTGCACGGGATCTTGCCACAGAAAATGGGCAAAACTTTTCATGTAATTTGCACGGATCTCGCACGGGAATTGCACGGAAACCGGACGAAACTTTGCACGGGATTTGCACGGATTCCCACGAAAACTGCAGAAACTTTGCACGGATCTCGCCACGGATTTGCACAAAGACTGCAGGAACTTGCACGTAATTTGCACGGATCTCGCACGTAAACTGCAGGAACTGCACGTACTTTGCACGGATCTGCACGGAAATGGACGGAACTGTGCACGGGATTGCACGGATCTTGCCACAGAAAACGGGCAAAACTTTCTGCAATTTGCACGGATCTCGCACGGATCTCGCACTGAATTTGCACGGAAACGGACGAACTTTGCACAGATCTGCACATAAACTGCAGAAAACTTGGTGAGTAATTTGCACGGATCTCGCACGGAATTTGCACGAAATGGTCGGAAACTTTGCACGGGATTTGCAGATCTACCCACGTTAAAACTGCAGAAACTTTGCACGGATCTCGCACGGAATTTGCACATGAATGCAGAAACTTTGCATGTGGTTTGCACGGACCTGGCACGGAAAACGGACGAAACTTTGCACAGAATCTGCACATAAAATGCAGAAAACTTGTGAGTAGTTTGCACGGATCTCGCACGAAATCGCCGGAAATCGACGGAACTTTGCACGGGATTTGCACGGATCTTGCCACGGAAAACGGGCGAAACTTTTCATGTAATTTGCACGGATCTCGCACGGGAATTTGCACATAAGACGCGGAAGTTAACATGTAATTTGCACGGACCTCGCAAGGGAATTGCATGGAATTTGCATGGATCACGCATGTAAAACTGCAGAAACTTTGCACACAACTTGCACGTAATTTGCACAAATCTCGAATGTAGAACTGCCAGAAACTTTGCACAGAATTTGCATGGAAAATGGACGAAAATTTTGCAAGGAACTTGCACGGGGAAACAAACGAAACTTTGCAAGTAATTGCATGGAATTGCACGGAAAAAGAACAAAACCTTGCGGACCTCGCACGGGAATTTGCACTGAAAAATGTGAAACTTTCAGGTAATTTGCACGGATCTCACAGGAATTTGCACATATAATGCCCGTGGAAACTGCAGAAACTTTGCACGGAATTTGCACGAGTTCGCACGTAAAAATGCAGAACCTTTGCACGTACTTTGCACGGATTTCACACGGAATTTGCACGGAAACAGACAAAACTTTGCATTGTAATTTGCACTGACCTCGCACAGGATTTGCACGTAGTTTGCACGTAATGTTGCCGGATCTCGCACGGAAAATGGTGAAGCTTTGCACGGATCTTGCGCGGAAAACGAACGAAGCCATGCACGTAATTTGCACGGGTCCCACACGGAAAACGGGAAGAAAACTTTGCACGGATCTCGCACGGAAACAAACAAAACTTTGTAAGTAATTGCACGGAAAACGAACAAAACCTTGCACGCAGTTTGCACGAACCTGCGCACATAAGACTGCAGGAAAGTTTGCACGTAATTTCACAGACCATCGCACGTAAAACTGCAAAAACTTTGCACGAAATGCACAGAAAGCTGGACGAAGCTTTGCACATAATTTGCACGGATCTCACACGGAAAACAAACGAACTTGCAAGTAATTGCACGGAAAACAAAAAAAGCTATGACGTAATTTGCACTGATCTCACACGGAAATTTGCACACAGACGCAGGAAGTTTACACGTTAATTTGCACGTACCTGCACGTAATTGCACGTAAATTTGCACGGATCTCACATGTAACAATGCAGGAACTTCGAAACATAATTGCACTGATCTCACACGGAATTGCACGGAAAACCAGACGAAAAACTGCCACGGAATTTGCACATAAAACTGCAGAAAACTTTACACATAAATTGCACGGTTCTCGCACGGGAAAATGAAACAAAAACTTTGCAAGTAATTTGCACGGACCTCGCACGTAATTGCCACATTAAGAAGCAGGAAGTTTGCACGTAATTTGCACAGATCTCGCAAGTAAAACTGCAGAAACTTTGCGCATTAAATTGCATGGAAAATGGACAAAACGTTTCACGGGAATTTGCACATAGTTTGGCACGGACCTTGCACGTAATTTGCACGAGTAATGCCCGTGAAACTGCAGAAAACTTTGCACGGAACTTTTGTAATAATTGACGGATCTAGCATGTAAAACTGCAGAAACTTTGCACATAATTTGCACGGATCTCATACGGAATTTGCACGGAACGGAAGAAACTTTGCATGTAATTTGCACGGACCTCGCACGGAATTTGCACATAAGACTGCAGGAAGTTGCACGTAATTGCCGGATCTCGCACATAGAACTGCAAAAACTTTGCACGGAAATTGCACTGAAAAACGGACGAAAACCTTTGCACGTTAATTGACACGGATCTCGCAGGAAACAAACAAAACTTTGCAAGTAATTGCACGGAATTTGCGCGGAAAACGAACGAAGCTATGCACATAATTGCACTGATTCGCACAGAGATGTGCACAGTTATAATGAATTATAATGGATAAGTATCCCCTGCAAAAAAAATTATATGAATATTAGAAGTCACCTTGGAGTTCCGTGCACTTTTATAAGGTCACAAAACATACACACAGAATTTACAGTAAGGGCTATATCATCCACTATATTACTATATTTAGATAGGATAATATTAACACCTATTAAAGGGCATGTCCATCCTTTTAAAAAAATTTTGATATATTGTATCCTCCCCAGCCCCAACCGCATTATTATTATATTATTATATTATTATATCTCCAGAAACTCCCCCAATCTTACTTACCTTCTATCCTCCGCAGCACAGTCCCGGTCCTTGATTGCATAAAACTGCAAGCAGGGGGCTGGACCGGCAGCTGCGTCTGAGAGGCCGTAATCACGGACACGGCTGCCAGTAGGTCAGAACGGCGGAGGATAGAGGATAGGAAAGATCGGGGGAGTTTCTGGAGATAATAATAATGTGGTTGGGGCTGGGGGAGGAAGACCTACAATATATCCAAAGGGTTTTGTTGCTAGGGCAGGGAGACCAAAACGGGAGGGAGAGGGAAAGGGGGGGATGGCTGCATGTGCAAATTCTCCCGGAGGAGAGATAGGAGGCAGCTATGACTCTGCTAGGCTCCTGGTGGACAGTTTTTTGGACTTTGGGGGAAACATTGCAGGAGAAACCATTTGGAGATGGGAGTAAGGTAAGGATTTTATGCACCAGTAGTGGGTGTGAAATTATAGTTTTGGGGGTTGAAAATGCCCCAAAAGTAGGGGATAAGGATCACTGGATCATGCAGTGCCTAATCAGTGGGATTTGGAGGTGTATGGATAACTCCCAACCGTCTCATTTTAGAGGGACTGTCCTAGTTTTCTGGGTCTTTTTTCCATTGTCCCAGCACCCCCTCTTGTTCCCGCGATGTACAGGGTGGGAAAGGGGGCTGGAAAGGGGGGGGCATCACATGGGGGCGGGGCATGATCTCACCCAGTGGGGTGGTCTAACAAGGACCACCCCAGAATGAGGGAGACTCCAGGACAATACGGGAGAGGTGGGATACCTATGTCTGTAAAATTACTCTTAAAAAGGGTTATTCAATAAAAGTTCTTATCGTTAAAAATGGTGCTAATTTTGCCCCACCAATCAGATGTTACTTCAGAATTTTAGATGATTTCTGGTTGGTTGGGGCAAAATTAGCACCATTTTTAACAGTAAGACCTTTTATTGAATGTCCCGGCGAAAAAATGGAAAACGGAAGTGAGGGTGCAGGCATTTAGGACCCTGCAGTAAGATGTCAGTGGAGACTCAGTTCCTGTTGCTGGGGGCGGGGCTCTTTGTACTGAATGGAGCTGCTGAGGAAATACAACATAGAGAGAAAAGACAGCAAAACAAACACCATGGGTCTAGGTTAGTACAGAGTGTTGGATCTGCATTTTACATAGCAGTCCACTGGGGTCTTGTAACAGGCAACTGTACTAACCCTTCCCTCAATGAAAGTTAATAAGTTGCCTGTTACTGAAAACAAACCCCAGGTGGACTTTGCATTTGTTTAAACGTACTAGTTATGGTCAGGGGGTGCAGTGCCTGTTACCCATAATCATGCACATTGCTGCCCACATACCCATAATGTGCACATTGAATACCCACAATCCCATAATGTGCACATGACTACCCACAATACCATAATGTGCACATTGCTACCCCACAATACCCATATGTGCACATGCTACCCAAAATACCCATAATGTGCAACATTGCTAACACAGTACCCATATGTGCCATTGTACCCAAAATCCATAATGTGCATTGTTACCCACAATACCCATCATGATGCACATTGTACCCACAATACCCATATGTGCACATACCATAGTGACATTGTTACAGGCAATACCCATAATGTGCACATTGTTACCCACAATGTGCACATTGTTATCCACATAACATAATGTGCACATTGTTACCCTGTTACTACAAAACCCATAATTATACAGTGCACATTGTGGTCTACTCTCAGTACCCCCATAATGTGCCACATTGTTACCCACCAATACACCATGATGTGCACATTTGTTACTCACAATACCTGCATTGTTCTTTTGACTGTATTATGGAGCTTGTGGGTAATTGGTGAACCAGGTTACAAGAAAACACAGGAACTGTATTCTGAAGAAACAGCTTTACTGAAGTACTAACTTAGAAATAAAACAGCAAGAGAGCACAATATAAAATGGGAGGTCCAGCACTTACAGCACTAAGCACAACAATGTATCAACACATAACATGTGACTAGAGACTGGTCAGTCTTAAAGTCACAGCACTTATATTACATCCTCCATCTTTATTAGTTTACCCATCATGAGTCGTATTACTTTTTTTGTTCAAACAAATATACTCATATACTTAGTTCAGTATGTAATCAGGTTAACTTTACAGGTACTTTCACAGATCTTCCAAAGCGGGTACAATGCTGGGACTTTTGTTGGTGGGCTGCTTGCAGGACTCATCAACTGAATTGTCTTGAGTACAGCCAATGCTGTGGAAGATTACTCTGGGGGGATTATTTCAGAGGTACTTAGTTGATTTCCTCTGGAGATTAATTTCATCTTCACCAGCGGGAACAGTTGTGTCATATTCAAATGATGTCTATTTCTGGGTAGTTTGCTCCTTTAGCGGTGACTTACTGTATATGACCGTGTTTCAGCACAGGTTTTGAAATAACTGAGGCTGCCATCCTGGGAGGTTTGCATTCTCACTTGTCTCCCTGATGAAAGATAGGCAAGTCTTTGCACCACGATTATAGTACTTTCTTGAGATTTCTGCAGTTTCAACAATTGTTTGTGAGCATTCCATAAATTTTAGGTTGAAGAACCCTAGTTGTTCAGGCAAAGTACTTCCAACACTCTTGCCCATCAGGCAGTTGAGCTGGTTTGGCAATGTGAGTGCCAGAGATGGGTGTATTCCTGAGATGCAAAGGGGCCCCAAATGTGGATCAACACCAGTGCTATAGGAATTCTTGAAGAGAAGTTTCCACGTTTGAATCATCCTCTCCGCTTGACCATTAGATTGTGGATATCCTGGACTAGAATGAACCAGTATAATGCCCATTGGATGCAAATGTATATCTCTGCTGGAAAGGGGCATATTATCAGGAAACCATCTCACGAGGAATGCCGTGTCTCGGCAAACATGCTTAAGTTTGGCAATGACAGTTTGTGATGTTTTATCTGTAAGTCTCAGGATTTCTGGATATTTCGAAAAAATAGGTCCCACAATCAGCAAAAATGCATGGCCTTTAAAATCAAAAATATCTACAGCAAGTTTAAGCCAGGAAGTACTCATGTGACAATAATGTCTCTTTTGGTTGGTGGTAGGTTTCTCTTGGCAAACTGGACAATGTCTTACAATTTGCTCAATGTCTTTGGGAAATGCCAGGCCAGCACATAATCATTCTAGCTTGCTTTGAGCGTTGATATTCTTGGTGAGCAGTATGAGTCTTTTAGCATTCAGACCTCAAACCTGAGGGATAAACAATTCTATCTCACACATAAGGAGGTTCATCAGCTATGGAAGGGAATGGTCGCATGACCAAAATGGATACAATGTAGATGTGATATGTTGTTTCCTATGCTTTGGCACAACCATTCACATGCATATCCTGAACAGCTTTAAGAGTATCATCTTTCTGAGGTTATTCTTTATAGAAGTTGTAGCAGGTCTTGACTTATTGATTCTGGCACTGCATTGCATAAAACCACTTTCTCCTCAATAATTCTTCACCAACATTAGTACTGGTGGCATATCACTGCTTGGAAGAGTGCATCAGCAATTACAAACCAATTTTCCTGGAGTATATGGAAACAGACAAGTCATATTTTTGCGCTGTAATAGCATTCTCTGTAATCTAGCTGGGGCTTGACCAATGGGTCTTGACTAGAAAGCTTGCAGAGGTTTATGATCTGACTGTACCTTGACATGAGCTCCATAGATGTACTGATGGAATTCTTAGTGGAAATACGTTGCCAGCAGTTCCTTTCGATTTGTGCATAGTTTTGTTCGTAGGTGATAGTGCTCTTGAACATATACTATTGGTTTCCTTTCTGCAGCAGACATGACACCTAGCCTGGTCTTTGAGGCATCAGCTTGTATTTCAAGTTGTTTGGATGGATTAAAGAAAGTGAGAGCGGAGCTTTTGTCAGACAGAGTTTTATGAATTTATGGCTGTATCTTGTTCTGGCCCCCACTGCCCCACAGGTATCTTTCTTTAATAGCAGTCTCAGAGTGCAGTTAAGGTTGCCTCATTGGGAATATATTGAGCCAAGTAGCCTTATTATTCCGAGAAAAACGCATCAGGCTTTCTATCCTGAGGTGGTATGCATGTTTAGGACTGCTGAGACTTTAGCATCATCTGGCTTGACACCCTCTGGGGTTATGATGTGGCCCATGTACTAACTGTGTTTCACCAAGTATTGAATTTTTTCTTTGTTGAACTTAATGCTAAGTTTTTGGCCGCTCCATCACTGTCTCAGAGGGTATCATGTTCCTCTTAGTAGAAGCAGCAATGATCATGTCATCAGCTATATGTGAGCCTTCAATGTTCAAAAGCCTCTGCATCTTTTGTTGGAAACAGCACTAGCAGACTTTAATTCAAATGGTAGCCGATGAATTTGTAGCGGCCCCATGGTGTGTTAAATGTGCACAGTCGTGAAGATTGCTCATCCAGAACTACCTGCAGTAGCCATCATTTTCATCTAAATGGTTAAAGAATGCTTTCCACTCAGTTTAGCTAGACATCCTCAGGGTAGGAATGGAATAATGTTGCCGCTTTATAGCTTTATTAAGATCTCTGGGATGAAAGGCAGACTCTGAGGTTGCATTCTTCTTTTCAGTAATCACAAGACTGTTTACCCAAGCTGTAGGTACAGTCACTGGACACACAACTGTCAGTTGCAGCTCAGAAAAGGGTTTGTTTAAATTTGTCTAAAATGGATAGGGAATTTTCCTGCACCCATGTATGATTGGTGGGACAGTGGATGAATGTGAATGTGATGTGTCCCAGGAAAATTACCAAGTCCTTCAAATACTTCAGGGTATGGGATATCAGGTCTTGTTTGGTGCAAGTGGTTTGGTATCCAGCATATCTATTTCTTTGTTAGTTGTAGATATGCACACCGCTTTCCTTCCTAGGATAGGGGCAATAGTTTCATTGGTAATGAAAAACTGTAAGTTAAACATGACCTTTTACCATAATTTGTAAAGTTGTACATCCTTTTGGAATCAGTTTCAAGCCGCCATATGAGACTAAGGCAGTGGTGGTGGGTTTTATAGCACAGGAGTAGACAGTGTTTTCCGTTGCAATTGGTATTACTTAGCTTCTGCTCCAGATCTAGCTTGAATTTGACATTTTTCTCCAATGGTGATATCTGCAAACAGGCATCATCCTGCATCTGTGAAACATAGGGTTGTTTCTGTAAAACACCTTATAAACAGAGAGTCTATTTCTTTTGACTTCTCATTTGCTTTAAAACAGTTTTTGTTCTGCAGCATTTGGACAAAGTGATTTTTTCCTCCACAATTTATGACAGTTGCTCCATAAGTGAACACTATTTGGTTTGTGCTGCTGTCCACATTGCTTGCACTTGTAAGTTTGTGGATCAGGTGCCTTGAATTTGCTTTGCTTATGTTCCTGTCATTTTATTTGTGTGGAAATTCTTTATTTGGCTTCCATTAGCAAGGACTTGAATATGCTCTCAGTGGGTTACACACATGGCTTCAATTTGTGCTTTGGTTTTTCTTTAATTCTACAGATTGACCACTGCTTTTTCTAGGGGTCGATCTGGGTCAGCTAACAGTCTTTCTTTTAAAGTAGAGTTGCTGATGATGAATACAATTTTGTCTCTTGAGCATAAGATCCTCTGGGTCTTTAAACTCACAGTCTTACGCTTTAGTCAGTCTGTGACAAATCTGTCTATCCCTCCACTGTCTGGCATGGGGTGAGTCCAGAACTGAATACCTCTAAAACACACTGGTTTTTTCTGGGGTTACAATGATTTTTAAGCTTCCAATAGCTCTTTCATTGTAGGGGCATCCGGATCCTCATACCTAATTGTCATAGTATTATACAGCTCTAAACCTTCTTCCCTATAGTGTGCAAGCAAGATGGCTATTTTGATCCTCTGGGAACTTGCTAGCACCAGTTGCTGTCAGGATAAACTGTAATTTTTGCTCCCATCTCCTCCAGTTTTCACTGAGATTTCCAGAGAATGTAAAGCATTAGGAGGTTTTAAAACTGCTCATGTATTTATTAAGCACAACACACCAACTGTGTTCCAGTCCCTTCTGATAAACAGCACAGTTTGCTTCAGTTATCATCAGTTTGTGGTCTGATTCTAGCATGATCTGGTTGCACTCCAACTTCTACACCATGTCTGTTCTTTGACTGTATTCTGGAGCTTGTGGGTAATTGGTGAACCAGGTACAAGAAAACACAGGAACTGTATTCTGAAGAACAGGCTTTACTGAAGTGGCTAAATTAGAACTAAAAACAGCAAGAGAGCACAATATAAAATGGAGTCCAGCACTTACAGCACTAGCCAGGGTTGCCAAACCGTCCGTAAATTTACGGACAGTCCGTGAAAATGTGTCAAAAAATAGGACCGTCCGTAATGTCCGTTATTTTTATGTCCGTCCGTTAAAAAAAATAATTTTTCGGTTGGTGCTACTTTAAATGTCATTGGGAGCCTTGGACTTACATTACGCCGCAGAATGGCAGCCTATCTCCTCCCCTCTCTTCGGACTGTAACTCACTGCCTGGTAACTCCTCCCTCCCTCTTAGCCTGCGACAAATGTGTTCCCGGGTGTTTGGAGGGGGCGGAAGGGACGCATGCTGGTCTGCTGCTGAGTGGGAGAGCAGAGCTATTTTACGAGCCTGACAGAGCCGGGGACGGGGTGCTGATACAGGAACCTCCCTGCTGACAGTGTCTGCTGCTGAGAGCCATCATCCATGCACGGAGCTCAGCTGCCTGTCAGGATGGTGACCTGTTTCTATAGTATGTATTAGTATATGGGAATCTGAAGAAGTCAGTAGGGTACTAGTGTGTCTGGATTGAGAGACACAGACTGCTCTGTTAATTCATGTGCTGACTGGGAGAAGGGAGGGTTTGCTGCTATCTTTATTATGAGATAATTGGTTTCAGCTTACTTCCCTCCTGCCCAGGCTGTTAACCTGATGGTTTATTACTGTCTGATAGTCTGGGCAAGATTAAGGAAGCTGGAAAGCTATGTATGGGGGTCTCAGGCCTATAAATAAAATATAACCACTGTTAATAGCAATTAGATCTTCATCCCTAAACTGAAAGGTGTTAAAAACCCAGCCCTCAGATAATTTATTAGCCAAGGCCCTCCAGTTAAAGCCAGCCTCCAGTTCATTACCCAGTGTTAGTCAGTCCCCCAGTTCATTAATATTGTTTTTTAGCACTCCAGTTCAAAAACAAGGGATTGTGAAACCAGCGTTACAGTCAGCCCTTCAGTTCACAAACCAGCTTTACAGCCAGCCCTCTAGTTCACAAACCAGCTTTACAGCCAGCCCTCTAGTTCACAAAAAACAGCTTTACAGCCAGCCCTCAGTTCACAAACAAGCTTTACAGCCAGCCCCCAGTTCACAAACCAGCTTTACAGCCAGCCCTCCAGTTCACAAACCGCTTTAGTCTGCCATCCAGTTCACAAACCAGCTTTATGCCAGCCCTCCAGTTTACAAACCAGCTACACAGTCAGCCCTCCAGTTTACAAACCAGCTTTACAGTCAGCCCTCCAGTCCCAAACTAGCTTAGTCTGCCATCCAGTTCAAAAAAAACAGCTTTATAGCCTGCCCTCCAGTTCACAAAACCAGCTTTACAGCCAGCCCTCCAGTTCACAAACCAGCTTAAGCAGCCCTCCAGTTCACCAAACCAGCTTTAGTTGCCATCCAGTTCACAAACCAGCTTTATAGCCAGCCCTCCAGTTTACAAACCAGCTATACAGACAGCCCTCCAGTTTACAAACCAGGCTTAGTCTGCCATCCAGTCATAAACAGCATTACGTCAGCCCTCCAGTTTACAAACCAGCTTTACAGTCAGCCCCTCCAGTTCACAAACTAGCTTTAGTCTGCCATCAGTGAAAAAAAAAGCTTTTATAGCCTGCCCTCCAGTTCACAAACAAGCTTTACAGCCAGACCCCAGTTCAACAAACAGCTTTACAGCCTGCCCTCCAGTTCATGAGTTAGCAAAACAGTTTATGACCAATAAGGCACTGGACAAGCTGAAATGTAAGTGTAATTCCGCAAGTTTTTCTGTTTCCGTGCAAAATTCCGGGCGAGATCCGTTGCAAATTACTCACAAAGTTTCTTCTGCAGTTTATGTGCAGATTCTGTGCAAAGTTTCGTCCGTTTTTTCTGTGCAAATTCCGTGCGAGATCCGTGCAAATTATGTGCAAAGTTTCTACAGTTTTACGTGCGAGATCCGTGCAATTATGTGCAAATTCTACGTGTAAACTTCCTGCAGTCCTATGTTGCACGTTCCGTGCCAGGTCCGTGCAAACCACATGCAAAGTTTTCTGCAGTTTATGTGCACATTCTGTGCAAAGTTTTCGTCCGGTTTCCGTGCAAATTCCGCGCGAGATCCGTGCAAATCACATGAAAAGTTTGCCCGTTTTCTGTGCAAGATCCGTGCAAATCCCCGCAAAGTTCCGTCCATTTCCGTGCAAATCCCGTGCAAGTTTCCGTCCATTTCCGTGCAAATTATGTTCAAAATTCTGCAGTTTTACGTGCGAGATCCATGCAAACTATGCAAATTCTACGTGTAAACTTCCTGCAGTGTTTATGTGCTAATTCCGTGCGAGATCCGTGAAAATTACGTGCAAGGTTTCTGCAGTTTATGTGCAATTCCGTGCAAAGTTTTGTCCAGTTTCCTTGCAAATTCCGCGCGAGACCCGTGCAAATCACATGAAAAGTTTTGCCCGTTTTCTGTGCAAGATCCGTGCAAATCCCGTGCAAAGTTCCGTTCCATCGTTCCGTGCAATCCGTGCAAAGTTCCATCCATTTCCGTGCAAATTATGTTCAAATTTCTGCAGTTTTACGTGCGAGATCCGTGCAAACAATGCAAATTCTACGTGTAAACTTCCTGCATTCTATGTGCAAATTCAGTGCAAAGTTTTTTGTCCAGTTTCCGTGCAAATTCCGTGTCGAGATCAGTGCAAGTACGTGCAAAGTTTTCTGCAGTTTTACGTGCAAGATCAGTGCTAATTCCGCGCAGTTTCACGGGCATTATTCGTGCAAATTCCGTGAGAGATCCGTGCAAATTACGTGAAAAGTTTTGACTGTTTTCTGTGCAAGATCAGTGCAAACCCCGCTCAAAATCCCGTCCATTTACGTTCAAATTTCGTGCGAGATCCGTGCAAATTGCGCGCAAAGTTTCTGCAGTTTCACGGGCATTTTTCGTGCAAATTCCGTGCGAGATCCGTGCAAAGTTTCGTCCATTTTCCGTGCAAATTCAGTGCAAATCCCATTCAAAGTTTCCTTCAGTTTTCCGTGCAAGACCGTGCAAATTATGTGCAAAGTTTCTGCAGTTCTACGTGCGAGATTTGTGCAAATTACGTGCAAGTTCTGTGCAAGTTTCTGGCAGTTTTACATGCGAGATCCGTGCAATTCCGTGCAAATTCCGTGCGAGGTCCGTGCAAATTACATGTTAACTTCCTGCAGTCTTAAGTGCAGATTCCGTGCGAGATCCGTGCAAAGTTTCCGCAGTTTTACGTGCGAGATCAGTGCAAATTTCCGTGCAAAATTTTTGCGGGTTCACGGGCATTTTTGTGCAAATTCCGTGCGAGGTTCGTGCAAATTAATGTGCAGTTTTTCTGCAGTTTTACGTGCGAGATCCGTGCAAACTATGTGCAAATTCTAAGTGTAAACTTCCTGCAGTCTTATGTGCAATTCCGTGCGAGATCCGTGAAAATTACGTGCTAGGTTTCTGCAGTTTATGTGCAAATTCCGTGCAAAGCTTCTGCGCAAATTCCTGCGAGATCCGTGCAAAGTACGTGCAAAGTTTCTGCAGTTTTTACGTGCGAGTTTATGCAAACCCCGTGCAGTTCCTTCAGTTTCACGGGAATTATTCATGCAAATTCCGTGCGAGACCCGTGCAAATTCCATGCAAAGTTTCCGTCCATTTCCTGCAAATTTCGTGCAAGATCCGTGCAAATTACGCGCAAGTTCCTGCAGTCTTGTGTGCAAATTCCGTGCGAGATCCGTGTAAATTCCGCAAAGTTTTGTCTGTTTCCGTGCAAATTCCACGCAAGATCCGTGCAAATTATGTCAAAGTTTCTTCTGCAGTTTTAACGTGCGAGATCCGTGCAAATTATGTGCAAATTCTACGTGTAAACTTCCTGCAGTCTTATGTGCACTTTCCGTGCCAGGTCCGTGCAAACCACTGCAAAGTTTTCTGCATTCTATGTGTGCAAATTCCGTGTAAAGTTTTGTCCGTTTCCTTGCAAATTCTGCGCAGATCCGTGCAAATCACATGAAAGTTTTGCCCGTTTTCTGTGCAGATCCGTGCAAATCCCGTGCAAAGTTCCGTCCATTTCCGTTCAAATTATGTTGCAAAGTTTCTGCAGTTTTACGTGCGAGATCCGTGCAAACTATGCAAATTCTACGTGTAAACTTCCTGCAGTCTATGTGCAAATTCAGTGCGAGATCCGTGAAATTACGTGCAAGGTTTCTTGCAGTTTGTGCAAATTCCTCGCAAGCTTCGTGCAAATTCCGTGCGAGATCAGTGTAAATTCCGCAAAGTTTTGTCTGTTTCCGTGCAAATTCAGTGCGAGATCAGTGCAAAGTACGTGCAAAGTTTCTCTGCAGTTTTACATGCAGATCTGTGCAAATTCTGTGCGAGATCCGTGCAAATCCCGGTCAAAGTTTCCGTCCATTTCCGTGCACATTTTCGTGCGAGATCCGTGCAAATTACTCACAAAGTTTCTGCAGTTTAACGTGCGAAATTCGTGCAAATTACGTGCAAAGTTTCTCTGCGGTTTCAAGGCATTATTGGTGCAAATTCCCGGGCGGAATCAGTGCAAATTACGTGCAAAGTTTCTGCGTCTATGTGCAATTCTGTGCAAAGTTTAGTCCGTTTCCGTGCGAGATCCGTGCAAACGATGTGCAAAGTTTCTGCTTTTTACGTGCGAGATCCGTGCAAATTATGTGCAATCTCCCCGCGCAGTTTCTGTCCGATTTCCGTGCAATTTTCCATTTCCGTGCAGTTTTTGCATTTATGTGCAAGATCCTGCAAATTACGTGCAAACTTCCTGTCGTCTTGTGTGCAAATTCCGTGCGAGATCTGTGCAAACTGCGTGCAATGTTTTGTTTCGTTTTCCTTGCAAATTACTTGCCAAAGTTTCGTTTGTTTTCCGTGCGAGACCCGCGCAAATTACGTGCAAAATTTCGTCCCTTCGTCCGTTTTCCGTGCAAATTCTGTGCTAGGTCCGTGCAAACTGCGTGCAATGTTTTGTTCGTTTTCCGTGCAATTACTTGCAAATTTTCGTTTGTTTCCGTGCGAGACCCGTGCAAATTACGTGCAAAATTTCGGCCCTTCGTCCGTTTTCTGCAAATTCCTGTGCTAGGTCCGTGCAAACTGCGTGCAATGTTTCATCCGTTTCCGTGCAAATTCCGTGCGAGATCCGTGCAAATTATTGTGGCAGTTTCTGCAGTTTTACGTGCGAGATCCGTGCAAATTATGTGCAAATTCTACGTGTAATCTTCCATTCTATGTGCAAATTCCGTGCGAGATCCATGCAATCACATGAAAGTTCCGTCCATTCCGTGCAATCCTGTGCAAAGTTCCGTCCATTTCCGTACAAATTATGTTCAAAGTTTTCTGCAGTTTTACGTGCGAGATCCGTGCAAACTATGTCAAATTCTACGTGTAAACTTCCTGCAGTCTTGTGTGCAAATTCCGTGCGAGATCCGTGTACATTCCGCAAAGTTTTGTCTGTTTCCGTGCAAATTCCGTGCGAGATCCGTGCAAATTACTCACAAAGTTTCTGCAGTTTATGTGCAGATTCTGTGCAAATTTCGTCCGGTTTCCGTGCAAATTCCGTGCGAGATCCGTGCAAATTATGTGCAAAGTTTCTGCAGTTTTACGGTGCGAGATCCGTGCAAATTATGTGCAAATTCTACGTGTAACTTTCCTGCAGTCTTATGTGTCACGTTCCGTGCCAGGTCCGTGCAAACCACATGCAAAGTTTCTGCATTCTATGTGCAAATTCCGTGCAAAGCTTTGTCCAGTTTCCGTGCAATTCCCCGCGAGACCCTGCAAATCCACATGAAATGTTTTGCCCGTTTTCTGTGCAAGATCCGTGCAAATCCCGCGCAAAGTTCCGCCCATTTCCGTGCAAATCCCGTGCAAAGTTCCGTCCATTTCCGTGCAAATTTCGTGCAATGTTCCTGCAGTTTAACGTGCAAGATCCGTGCAAATTGTGCAAGTTCCTGCAGTCTTGTGTGCAAATTCCCTGCGAGATCCGTGTAAATTCCGCAAAGTTTGTCTGTTTCCGTGCAATTCCTGCGAGATCCGTGCAAATTACTCACAAAGTTTCTGCAGTTCATGTGCAGATTCTGTGCAAAGTTTTTGTCCGGTTTCCGTGCAAATTCGTGCGAGATCCGTGCAAATTACATGAAAAGTTTTTGCCGTTTTCTGTGCAAGATCCGTGCAAATCAAGTGCAAAGTTCCGTCCATTTCCGTGCAATTTCATGCGAGATCCGTGCAAATTCACTCGAAGTTTTCTGCAGTTTATGTGCAGATTCTGTGCAAAGTTTCGTCTGGTTTCTGTGCAATTCCGTCGAGATCCGTGCAAATTATGTGCAAAGTTTCTGCAGTTTTATACGTGCGAGATTCCGTGCAAACACATGCAAAGTTTCTGCATTCTATGTGCAAATTCTGTGCAAAGTTTTGTCCAGTTTCTGTGCAAATTCCGCGCGAGATCCGTGCAAATCACATGAAAAGTTTTGCCCGTTTTCTGTGCAAGATCCGTGCAAATCCCGTGCAAAGTTCCGTCCATTTCCGCGCAAATTTCGTGCGAGATCCGTGCAAATTATGTGCAACGTTCCTGCAGTTTAACGTGCGAGATCCGTGCAAATTACGTGCAAGTTCCTGCAGTCTTGTGTGCAATTCCGTGCGAGATCCGTGCAAAGTTTCTGCCAGTTTTAACGTGGGAGATCCGTGCAAATCACGTGCAAAGTTCCGTCCATTTCCGTGCAAATTTCGTGCGAGATCCGTGCAAATTATGTGCAACGTTCCTGCAGTTTAACGTGCGAGATCCGTGCAAATTACGTGCAAGTTCCTGCAGTCTTGTGTGCAAATTCCGTGCGAGATCCGTGTAAATTCCGCAAAGTTTTGTCTGTTTCCGTGCAAATTCCGGGCGAGATCCGTGCAATTACTCACAAAGTTTCTGCAGTTTATGTGCAAGTTCTGTGCAAAGTTTCGTCCGGTTTCTGTCGTGCAAATTCCGTGCGAATCCGTGCAAATTATTGTCAAATTTCTGCAGTTTTACGTGCGAGATCCGTGCAAATTATGTGCAAATTCTAACGTGTAAACTTCTGCAGTCTTATGTGCACGTTCCGTGCCAGGTCCGTGCAAACCACATGCAAAGTTTCTGCAGTTTTATGTGCAGATTCTGTGCAAAGTTTCGGTCCGGTTTCCGTGCAAATTCCGCGCGAGATCCGTGCAATCACATGAAAAGTTTTGCCCGTTTTTCGTGTGCAAGATCCGTGCAAATCCCGCGCAAAGTTCCGTCCATTTCCGTGCAAATCCCGTGCAAAGTTCCGTCCATTTCCGTGCAAATTATGTTCAAAATTTCTGCATTTTTACGTGCGAGATCCATGCAAACTATGCAAATTCTTACGTATAAACTTCCTGCAGTGTTATGTGCTAATTCCGTGCGAGATCCGTGAAAATTACGTGCAAGGTTTCTCTGCAGTTTATGTGCAGATTCCGTGCAAGTTTTGTCCAGTTTCCTTGCAAATTCCGCGCGAGACCCGTGCAAATCACATGAAAAGTTTTGCCCGTTTTCTGTGCAATCCGTGCAAATCCCGTGCAAAGTTCCGTCCATTTCCGTGCAATCCCGTGCAAAGTTCCATCCATTTCCGTGCAATTATGTTCAAATTTCTGCAGTTTTACGTGCGAGATCCGTGCAAACTATTCAATTCTACGTGTAAACTTCCTGCATTCTATGTCAAATTCAGTGCAAAGTTTTGTCCAGTTTCCGTGCAATTCCGTGCGAGATCAGTGCAAAGTACGTGCAAAGTTTCTGCAGTTTTACGTGCAAGATCATGCTAATTCCGCGCAGTTTTCACGGCATTATTCGTGCAAATTCCGTAGAGATCCGTGCAATTACGTGAAAGTTTTGACTGTTTTCTGTGCAGATCAGTGCAACCCCGCTCAAATCCCTCCATTTACGTTCAAATTTCGTGCGAGATCCGTGCAAATTGCGCGCAAAGTTTCTGCAGTTTTCACGGGCATTTTTCGTGCAATTTCCGTGCGAGATCCGTGCAAAGTTTCGTCCATTTTCCGTGCAATTCAGTGCAAATCCCATTCAAAGTTCTTCGTTTTCCGTGCAAGACCCTGCAAATTATGTGCAAAGTTTCTGCAGTTCTACGTGCGAGATTTGTGCAAATTACGTGCAAGTTTCTGTGCAAAGTTTCCTGCAGTTTTACATGCGAGATCCGTGCAAATTCCGTGCAAATTCCGTGCGAGGTCCGTGCAAATTACATGTTAACTTCCTGCAGTCTTAAGTGCAGATTCCGTGCGAGATCCGTGCAAAGTTTCCGCAGTTTTACGTGCGAGATCAGTGCAAATCCGTGCAAAATTTTTGCGGGTTCAGGGCATTGTTTTGTGCAAATTCCGTGCGAGGTTCGTGCAAATTATGTGGCTGTTTCTGCTTTTTACGTGCGAGATCCGTGCAAACTATGTGCAAATTCTACGTGTAAACTTCCTCGCAGTCTTTGTGCAATTCCTGCGAGATCCGTGAAAAATTACGTGCTTAGGTTTTCTGCGTTTATGTGCAAATTCGTGCAAAGCTCTCTGCGCAATTCGTGCGCGATCCGTGCAAAGTACGTGCAAAGTTTTCTGCGTTTTACGTGGCGAGGTTTAGTGCAAACCCCCGTGCAGTTCCTTCATTTTCACCGGGAATTTATTCATGCAAATTCGTGCGCGACCCGTGCAAATTCCATGCAAGTTTCCGTCCATTTCCGTGCAAATTTCGTGCAAGATCCGTGCAAATTACGCGCAAGTTTCCTGCGTGCTTGTGTGCAAATTCCGTGCGAGATCCGTGTAAATTCCTCAAAGTTTTGTCTGTTTCCGTGCAAATTCCACGCAAGATCCGTGCAAATTATTTGCAAATTTCTGCAGTTTTACGTGCGAGATCCGTGCAAATTATGTGCAAATTCTACGTGTAAACTTCCTGCATCTTATGTGCATTTCCGTGCCAGGTCCGTGCAAACCACAATGCAAAGTTTCTGCATTCTATGTGCAAATTCCAATTCGTGTAAAGTTTTTGTCCAGTTTCCCTTGCAAATTCTGCGCGAGATCCGTGCAAATCACATGAAAAGTTTTTGCCCGTTTTTCTGTGCAAGATCCGTGCAAATCCCGTGCAAAGTTGCCTTCCATTTCCGTTCAAATTATGTGCAAAGTTCTGCAGTTTACGTGCGAGATCCGTGCAAACTATGCAAATTCTACGTGTAAACTCCTGCAGTCTTATGTGCAAATTCAGTGCGAGATCCTGAAAATTACGTGCAAGGTTTCTGCAGTTTGTGCAAATTCCTCGCAAAGCTTCTGTCAAATTCCGTGTGAGATCATGTAAATTCCGCAAAGTTTTGTCTGTTCCGTGCAAATCAGTGCGTTGATCATGTGCAAAGTACGTGCAAAGTTTCTGCAGTTTTACATGCAGATCTGTTCAAATTTTGTGCGAGATCCGTGCAAATCCCCCGTGCAAAGTTCCGTCCATTTCCGTGCACATTTCGTGCGAGATCCGTGCAAATTACTCACAAGTTTCCTGCAGTTTAATTGCAGATTCAGTGCAAGATTTCGCCGGTTTCCCTCGTGCTGAATTCCGTGTCGAGACTTCGTGCCAAAATTCATGTGCAAAGTTTTCCTGCAGTTTTACGGTGCGAGGATCCCGTGCAAATTATTTGCAAATTCTCACGTGTAAACTTCCATGCAGTCTTTGTGCACGTTCCGTTCCAGGTCCATCAACAGTCCGTGCAACACATCAAATTTTCTGCGTCTATTGTGCAAACTTCCGTGCAATCCCGTGCAAGTCCCTCCATTTCTCGTGCAAATCCCTTACACAGTTCCGTCCATTTCGTGCAAATTATGTGGAAAGTTTTCTGCGGTTTCGTGCGAAATTCGTGGCAAATTACTGGCACAAGTTTCGCGGTTTCAAAGGCAATTATTGGTGTCAATTTCCGGCGGATTCAGTCAAAATTAACGTGCAAAGTTTCTTCTGCAGTCTATGTGCAAATTCTGTGTGGCAAAGTTTAGTCGCCGTTTCCCGTGCGAGACCCGGCAAACGAGTTTGCAAAGTTTTCTTCTGCATTTTAGTGCGAGATCCGTGCAAATTATGTGCAAGCTTCGCGCCGCAGTTTTCTGTCCCGATTTTCCTGCAATTCCGTGCAGGTTTTTTTGCATTTATGTGCAACGATATCCGTGCTAAATACGTGCACACACTTTCCTTCGTCGTCCTTGTGGCAAAGTCCTGTGCGCAGATCTGTGCAAACGGCTGCAATGTTTTTGTTCGTTTTATCTCCTTGCAAATTACTTTGCAAGTTTTCGTTTGTGTTTCCGTGGCGAGACCCGCGCAAGTACGTGCAAAAAGTTTTCGTCCCTTCGTCCCTTTTCCGTGCCAAATTCTGTGCTAGGTCCGTGCAAACGCTTGCAAATGTTTTGTTGTTTTCCGTGCAAATTACTTCAGTATTAGTTTGTTTTCCGTGCGAGTACCCGCGCCAATTACAGTGCAAAATTTCGTCCCTTTTCCACCAGTTTACGTGCAAAGTTTATGCAGTTTTACGTGCGAGTCCTCAAATTACGTGAAAATTTTCGCCGTTTTTCCGTGTAAGATCTGTGCAAAATCCCGTGCTAAGTTCCGTCCAGTTTTTCCGTGCATGTCCGGCAAAGTTTCTGCCAGTTTTTAAGTGCGAGATCCGTGCCAAATAATGCAAGTTTCTGCGTTTTACGTGGAGACTGTGTGCTAATTCCGTGCGAGATCCTGCAAATATTACGTGCATGCTTCGTTCGTTTTCCGCGCAAATTACTTGGCAAAGTTCAGTTTGTTTCCGTACGAGATCCGTGCAAATTACGTCAACAGTTCGTCACGGTTTCCATACAAATTCCGGTGCGAGTCTTTTTCAAACTCGTGCAGGGTTTTGTTCATTTTCCGTGCAAACTTCCATGCGAGTCCGTTGCCAATAATGTGCAAAGTTTTCTGCAGTTTCACTTGCGAGTATCCGTGCAAGATACTGCAAGTTCTGTGCAAAGTTTCCTGCATGTTCACGGTATTATCGTGCATTACTTGCAATGTTTCTGCAGTTTTTACGTACAAATCTGTGCACATTCCGTGCGTCCTATACAAGGCGAGAAAATCACAAGACATGAACACCCAATGCATACATTAATATCCAAACCGAAAATGGTCACGAACAAAAAACTACGACCCATCTTCCTGATAAAACCAAGATCTAGCTCTTGCCAAATATTAGCAACAAGATTAACACATTCCTACCTCAAATATCCATCGGGTACCAAGTAGGCTTCGTACCAGGAAAACACGCAGGAGACATATTAGAAGAATCTGTAACACTTATCATATACTGAACAAAAACTGGATAGCAGGCAGCATGGCCGACATGAAAAAGGCCTTTGACAGCCTCAAACTGGCAATACCTCATGGCACACTTAACAACAATACTAATTTCCGGATACATTTCTTATGTCCTACAAGCTACTACGCCAACCAAAGCATATAACGCCTAGTCACATCAAACAAAATTGGAGCTATCCACAATACGAAAGGGAACCAACAGGATGCCCACTGTCCCATACTGTTCATCTTGCCATGGAACAGTTGCAAACGCCATAAGACAAAACCCTGAATTAGAGTACTAACATAAAAAAGGAACAATACAAAATTTTCCCTCGCAGATGACATGGCCCTAACCATATCATCCCCTATGACCACATTCCCAATCTATTTAAGGTTGAGAAAATGGCACCAAATCACAGGCCTATCATAAATCGGACAAAACTGAAACTACTCGCAATCACGACATCCTTTACAAAAAAGCTACTGTCACTGACTTCCAACTAATTGGCAAGAAAATGTGCTAAGCTACCTAGGTGTAAAACAACATCATTCTATGAGGAACACTTTATCAAATCAACTTCCCACTATCTACAAAACATACAAAGAGACCTAGAAAAATGGAATAAGCCCTAAATATCTCCTGGCCTTGGAAGAATACACACGTTATAAAATGAAACAACTCCCGAATTTTTTTTTTTGCTGTTGTATCTATTCAGATCCTCCCAATCTGGATCTCGAAAGATGGCTGGAACCCCTACAAACTCAGATATAGCAAATTTATATGGTCCCCCAAAAAAAAGAATAAGCCAAAAAATACTACAAAACTAATTGAACGGTGAGGAATGAAAGTCCCATGTAATTTCAAATAACTATACAGCAGTACAGCTCCCACAATACCACTATGGCAATGTAACACCTACCACCCAATGGTACATATAGAATCAGATTCTCCCCGCACCCCTCACAAATAGAAATATACCTGGATACCCCAATAAAAGACATCTTCTATCAACAACCAAGCCCCACTAACAACTATCAACACTTAAACTATGGGACCTGACACACCCACCTAAAAACCAACCCTCACTGGGGGGAACAATAGCAACAGTAACACATACACCAACTTTTCAGCCTGGATTCCAAAATACTTAGCTTTGAATGGTGGAAAAAGGTAAACCACCATAGAAGGTACAGTTTCTACAACTCTAAACAATATGCCACACATAGAACAGAGAGGATAATTCAAACCCCACCAGAGGACCTTCCAACTTACAACATACACATTGATATCAAACATAAATACAACAATACACAGCCAAATAGGATTAACAGAATTTGGAAATCTATGCTACCAACAACCCATCAGGGAACACAACCCTATCATCCATCCATAATTGGATCTCATGAACACCATGCAAATAATCCCAATTTCAATTAAAATGGTGAAACAGACTTATAGCTCCAAATGGAGGACTCCAATGGGCGAAATATTACCACTCAACAAGGGTAAGCCTTAATAATAAGCCCTTAGAAGAAACTGCCTCAAGTACTATAATACCGCACATACAAGGTCCAAACAGTACTTGAACAAAATCTACCCTAACGGTCAGATCCCTACTGCTTCATGAGAATGGGAAAAAGGGGATTTTATACTCACCATCGGTGGCCATTGTCCACAGTACAAAAATATGTGGAGAAAATATTTGAATTGATTGAAGAAACTATGTGGCTGACCTACCTATAAACCCAGAATAGCCCTACAGGGATACCATGCGATAACTTTATAAACATGCAATAAATTTTAATACAATACGTTATGCTCACAAAATTTTGATTGGATGCACAATGGAAAACCACAATCACTCCTCACACACATACGGTAATTGACACTTAAGAAATTCTGTATAAATGAAATCTATTTAATTTTCTAAATGATCAATACCTGCATTCCAAAAACCCTGGCAAATATACCAAACACTTACCTGATTGATTCAAGATACTTGATAAAAATAAAAAAAGGGAAGGTGTATCTAAATGATTATACACAAATAGGACAATTACTGTATGTAGCCTTTGAAGTTGTCAATAGCGTCAGGAAATTCACTTTGAATAATGTTACTATCAGAAATAACACGACGAATGTTAAAAGAAAATGTAATGTTTATTTTTTCGTTAATAGTTATAATATGGAAAATAATAATAAAAACCTGAATACCTGAAAGATTTTGTGATAAAATGATGTCCATGGTGTTTGAGGGGTATTGTTTAGCAAGATATAGATTTTTTGTAGAGGAGGGTGGACATTCCTTAATGTAGTTTTAATCTATCGACTATATTTGGAGATACGTTACATAAAACGAATTAATTAAAAAATAAAACCATCATTCCCTCTTCTTGGCTCTTAAGAGGCCAAACTACCGTCTCATTTCCTCTTGCTTGTCTGGCAGCGTAGAGCGACCCCAAGGTGACTACATCATGTAATCCAGTCACTTTTCAATGTCATAAAAGTAAAACAGGGCCTGGGGAAGACAGTCATTTTCTCCATTCATCACCTCTCTCTCTCCGTACTGTCCCTAGACCTCAATGAGTGAGGTTAATATTGAAACACATTATAAATAAATGTAACATATATACACTAGTGTGGTATGTAAAATTTAAATTGGCTTAACCCTTTCACTGCCAGGAGATTTTCTTTTTTTTTTTTATGCGTTAACTGCCAGAAGAATTTTTTCAGGATTTTTGCCCTCATCGCTTTCAGACTAATTTTACAGTAGAAACCTGCATTAATTAGGAATATTCTACATTGTTTTTTCAGCACAAGTCTACTTTAACATGGTATACAGAATTTTTGGTTAATCTTTATTCTGGAAATTTTATACTGGAATTTATGGTAACATATGTACAAACAATGAAAATTTGCAATTTTCATGGATTTTTCCCCATTTTTTTTTACTTATAGTTATCTTAGGTTAACACACAAAATCCACTGTTTCCTAAAACTCAGATACTCCCGAGTACAACGATACCATATTATGTAGGTACCAACCCAATTTTTTCCGTACGGAGACCCCCCCAAACTAAAACTGCACCTTCAGACTATTAAACCAAATTAAAAAATGTAAACCACTACGACAGTTACATAGAATATCTCCAATTAACTAAATATCCCCACATTGGAGATATTTTTATAACTACACACCCGCAGGATTTGTTGAGTGCAGATTAGTTTTCTTCGATCAAAATGCCAGATACCCTGCGGCAGCTCTTCGTCCAATTGTAGTTATTTTCTCACATTTTCCTTTTTTTTAGGAGAAAATTTTTCCATCAACGGCAAATCCGAGGCAAAATCAAATGCGATTTTCACTAAAAACTGTGGAGAAAAGTTCAAACGCATCTCAAATCTGCAGCCTAACCCTCCCGAATAAACTGTATGCCACATTCATGGGTGTACCAGAGACATGGCTACCAACTAACCCAGAGCGTGACCAGTGCTAAATGTCAGTAAGTCAAGCAAAAAAAAAAAATTAGCCAGTTTTGGAATTTAACAGTCCTGCAGTTTTTCCACAAACACCCCCCAAACCCAGAATACCCCCCCACCAATATATATTCCTGAAATCTAACACCCTTTCCGCCTATGTAACGCTGTAGTTTCCGTTCATTCATACCATCAATTGTTGGTGGGCGCAGTCCTCGTAGAAGTTTGCACTTACCAAATATTCAAAAAAATGACCACACAAACAACATTCAAAAAGGTAAGAAATCATGCCAAAACCCCATGGAATGTAAAAAACAGTTACCAAATATCAATCTCCACAATGTCCCCTGAATCACACGGTATGCCATATGTGGTGGTTACACACTCTGAACGTGGAAGCGACAAGCCACAAAGTGAGACTATGCACGATGGCTCAGAAACGGCAAAAATATTTATGCCAACTCTGAATTTGGGACGTCTGCAGTTTTTTCAACAAAACACCCTGTAACTTAGTAAAATAACCCCCACAAACTATATATTTCCTGAAATCTACACACCTTCACTATGTACACTGTTAGTTTTGTTTTCTTCATACCATCAATGGTGTGGGCGATTCTTCGTAGAAGTTCGCATTTGCTGAAAAAATGAACAAAAAAACAACTTCAAAAGGTAGAAATCATCCAAAACCTCATGGAATGTAAAAAAAAGAATTTACTAAATACAATCTCCCAAAATGTCCATGAATCAAACGTAAATGCATAGACTGTGTGGTTACACACCGGACCGTGGGAACGAAAAGCCCATCCAAGTGAGACAATGCCTGCTGGCTTCGAAACACGAAAATATTTGCCAATTCCGATTTGGACATCTGCAGTTTTTTTCCACAAAACACCCCCCCTGTAACTTAGAAATAACCCCCACAAAAACTATATATTCCTGAAATCTACACCCTTCTCAGTGGCGAGTAACACTGTAGTTTGTCATTCATCACCATCAATGTGTGGGCGCAGTGCTTTCGTAGAAGTTCGCATTGTTCTGAAAAAATGAACAAAAAACAACTTCAAAAGTAGAAAATCTGCCAAAACCTCAATGAATGTAAACAAGTTACTAAATATCAATCTCCCCACATGGTCCTGAATCAAACAGATGCCATATATTGTGGTTACACACGCGGCGTGGAAGCGAAAAGCCACCAATTGAGACCATGCATGATGCTCAGACACCAGCGAAATATTTAGCCAATTCCGAATTTGGACGTCTGCAGTTTTTTTTTTCCACAAAACACCCCCGTAAACTCCTTATAAATAAACACCCCACAAACTATATTCCTGAATCTACACACCACACGGATCTCGCACGGAATTTGCACACAAGACTGCAGGAACTTGCATGTAATGTGCACGGATCTTGCACGTTAAACTGCAGGAACGTTGCGCATAATTTGCACGGATCTTGCACAAAATTTGCACGGAAATGGACGGAACTTTGCACGGGATTTGCACGGATCTTGCAGTGAAAACGGACATAACTGTTCATGTGATTTGCACGGATCTCGCACGTAAAACTGCAGATACTGAACATAATTTGCACGGAAATGGACGGAACTTTGCACGGGATTTGCACGGAAATGGACGGAACTTTGCACGGGATTTGCACGGGTCTTGCACAGAAAATGGGCAAAACTTTTCATGTAATTTGCACGGATCTCGCACGGAATTTGCACGGAAACCGGACGAAACTTTGCACGGGATTTGCACGGATCTCCCACGTAAAACTGCAGAAACTTTGCACGGATCTCGCACGGAATTTGCACACAAGACTGCAGGAACTTGCACGTAATTTGCACGGATCTCGCACGTTAAACTGCAGGAACTGCACGTACTTTGCACGGATCTCGCACGGAAATGGACGGAACTGTGCACGGGATTTGCACGGATCTTGCACAGAAAACGGGCAAAACTTTTCATGCAATTTGCACGGATCTCGCACGGATCTCGCACGGAATTTGCACGGAAACCGGACGAAACTTTGCACAGAATCTGCACATAAACTGCAGAAACTTTGTGAGTAATTTGCACGGATCTCGCACGGAATTTGCACGGAAATGGTCGGAACTTTGCACGGGATTTGCACGGATCTCCCACGTAAAACTGCAGAAACTTTGCACGGATCTCGCACGGAATTTGCACATAGAATGCAGAAACTTTGCATGTGGTTTGCACGGACCTGGCACGGAAACCGGACGAAACTTTGCACAGAATCTGCACATAAACTGCAGAAACTTTGTGAGTAGTTTGCACGGATCTCGCACGAAATTCGCACGGAAATCGACGGAACTTTGCACGGGATTTGCACGGATCTTGCACAGAAAACGGGCGAAACTTTTCATGTAATTTGCACGGATCTCGCACGGAATTTGCACATAAGACTGCAGGAAGTTAACATGTAATTTGCACGGACCTCGCAAGGGAATTTGCATGGAATTTGCATGGATCACGCATGTAAAACTGCAGAAACTTTGCACACAACTTGCACGTAATTTGCACAAATCTCGCATGTAGAACTGCAGAAACTTTGCACAGAATTTGCATGGAAAATGGACGAAATTTTGCAAGGAACTTGCACGGAAACAAACGAAACTTTGCAAGTAATTTGCATGGAATTTGCACGGAAAACGAACAAAACCTTGCGGACCTCGCACGGAATTTGCACTGAAAAATGTGAAACTTTTCAGGTAATTTGCACGGATCTCACACGGAATTTGCACATATAATGCCCGTGAAACTGCAGAAACTTTGCACGGAATTTGCACAGATTTCGCACGTAAAACTGCAGAACCTTTGCACGTACTTTGCACGGATTTCACACGGAATTTGCACGGAAACAGACAAAACTTTGCATGTAATTTGCACTGACCTCGCACAGGATTTGCACGTAGTTTGCACGTAATTTGCACGGATCTCGCACGGAAAATGGTGAAGCTTTGCACGGATCTTGCGCGGAAAACGAACGAAGCCATGCACGTAATTTGCACGGGTCCCACACGGAAAACGGGAAGAAACTTTGCACGGATCTCGCACGGAAACAAACAAAACTTTGTAAGTAATTTGCACGGAAAACGAACAAAACCTTGCACGCAGTTTGCACGAACCTCGCACATAAGACTGCAGGAAGTTTGCACGTAATTTGCACAGACCTCGCACGTAAAACTGCAAAAACTTTGCACGGAAATTGCACAGAAAGCGGACGAAGCTTTGCACATAATTTGCACGGATCTCACACGGAAACAAACGAAACTTTGCAAGTAATTTGCACGGAAAACAAACAAAGCTATGCACGTAATTTGCACTGATCTCACACGGAATTTGCACACAAGACTGCAGGAAGTTTACACGTAATTTGCACGTACCTCGCACGTAATTTGCACGTAATTTGCACGGATCTCACATGTAAAACTGCAGGAACTTCGAACATAATTTGCACTGATCTCACACGGAATTTGCACGGAAACCAGACGAAACTGCACGGAATTTGCACATAAACTGCAGAAACTTTACACATAAATTGCACGGTTCTCGCACGGAAAATGAACAAAACTTTGCAAGTAATTTGCACGGACCTCGCACGTAATTTGCACATAAGACTGCAGGAAGTTTGCACGTAATTTGCACAGATCTCGCAAGTAAAACTGCAGAAACTTTGCGCATAAATTGCATGGAAAATGGACAAAACGTTTCACGGAATTTGCACATAGTTTGCACGGACCTTGCACGTAATTTGCACGAGTAATGCCCGTGAAACTGCAGAAACTTTGCACGGAACTTGTACGTAATTTGCACGGATCTCGCATGTAAAACTGCAGAAACTTTGCACATAATTTGCACGGATCTCATACGGAATTTGCACGGAAACGGAAGAAACTTTGCATGTAATTTGCACGGACCTCGCACGGAATTTGCACATAAGACTGCAGGAAGTTTGCACGTAATTTGCACGGATCTCGCACATAGAACTGCAAAAACTTTGCACGGAAATTGCACTGAAAACGGACGAAACCTTGCACGTAATTTGCACGGATCTCGCACGGAAACAAACAAAACTTTGCAAGTAATTTGCACGGAATTTGCGCGGAAAACGAACGAAGCTATGCACATAATTTGCACTGATCTCGCACAGAATTTGCACAGTTATAATGAATTATAATGGATAATGTATCCCCTGCAAAAAAAATTATATGAATATTAGAAGTCACCTTGGAGTTCCGTGCACTTTTATAAGGTCACAAAACATACACACAGAATTTACAGTAAGGGCTATATCATCCACTTATATTACTATATTTAGATAGGATAATATTAACACCTATTAAAGGGCATGTCCATCCTTTTAAAAAAATTTTGATATATTGTATTCCTCCCCCAGCCCCAACCGCATTATTATTATATTATTATATTATTATTATCTCCAGAAACTCCCCCAATCTTTACTTACCTTCCCTCTATCCTCCGCAGCACAGTCCCGGTCCTCTGATTGCATAAAACTGCAAGCAGGGGGCTGGACCGGCAGCTGCGTCTGAGAGGCCGCTAATCACGGACACGGCTGCCAGTAGTTCAGAACGGCGGAGGATAGAGGATAGGAAAGATCGGGGGAGTTTCTGGAGATAATAATAATGTGGTTGGGGCTGGGGGAGGAAGCCCTACAATATATCCAAAGGGTTTTGTGCTAGGGGCAGGGAGACCAAAACGGGAGGGAGAGGGAAAGGGGGGGATGGCTGCATGTGCAAATTCTCCCGGAGGAGAGATAGGAGGCAGCTATGACTCTGCTAGGCTCCTGGTGGACAGTTTTTTGGACTTTGGGGAAACATTGCAGGAGAACCATTTGGAGATGGGATGTAAGGTAAGGATTTTTATGCACCCAGTAGTGGGTGTGAAATTATAGTTTTGGGGGTGAAAATGCCCAAAAGTAGGGGATAAGGATCCTGGATCATGCAGTGCCTTAATCAGTGGATTTTGCAGGTGTATGATAACTCCCAACCGTCTCATTTTCAGAGGGACTGTCCTATTTTTCGGGTCTTTTTTCCATTGTCCCAGCACCCCCTCTTTGTTCCCGCGATGTACAGGGTGGGAAAGGGGGCTGGAAAGGGGGCTGGGCATCACATGGGGGCGGGGCATGATGTCACCCAGTGGGGTGGTCTCACAAGAGACCACCCCAGAATGAGGGAGACTCCAGGACAATCCGGGAGAGGTGGGATACCTATGTCTGGTAAAATTTTACCTCTTAAACAGGGTTATTCAATAAAAGTTCTTATCGTTAAAAATGGTGCTAATTTTGCCCCAACCAATCAGATGTTACCTTTCAGATTTTAGATGATTTCTGGTTGGTTGGGGCAAAATTAGCACCATTTTTAACAGTAAGACCTTTTATTGAATCTCCCTGAAAAAATGGAAAACCGGAAGTGAGGGTGCAGGCTTTAGGACCCTGCAGTAAGATGTCAGTTGGAGACTCAGTTCCTGTCTGCTGGGGGCGGGGCTCTTTGTACTGAATGGAGCTGCTGAGGATAATACAACATAGAGAGAAAGACAGCAAACAAACACATGGGTCTAGGTTAGTACAGAGTTTGGATCTGCATTTTACACTGCAATGTCCACCTGGGGTTCTTTGTAACAGGCAACTTACTAACCCTTCCCTCAATGAAAGTTTAATAAGTTGCCTGTTACTGAAAACAAACCCCCAGGTGGACTTTGCATTTAGTTTAACAGTACTAGTTATGGTCAGGGGGTGCAGTGCCTGTTACCCATAATCATGCACATTGCTGCCCACAATACCCATAATGTGCACATTGCTACCCACAATACCCATAATGTGCACATTGCTACCCACAATACCCATAATGTGCACATTGCTACCACAGTACCCATAATGTGCCCATTGTTACCCACAATATCCATAATGTGCATTGTTACCCACAATACCCATAATATGCACATTGTTACCCACAATACCCATAATGTGCACATACACATAATGTGCACATTGTTACAGGCAATACCCATAATGTGCACATTGTTACCCACAATGTGCACATTGTTATCCACAATACCCATAATGTGCACATTGTTACCCTGTTACTTACAAAACCCATAATTATCACAGTGCACATTGTTACTCTCAGTACCCATAATGTGCACATTGTTACCCACCAATACCCATGATGTGCACATTGTTACTCACAATACCTGTCTTGTCTTTTGACTGTATTACTGGAGCTTGTGGGTAATTGGTGAACCAGGTTACAAGAAAACACAGGAACTGTATTCTGAAGAACAGGCTTTACTGAAGTACTAACTTAGAACTAAAACAGCAAGAGAGCACAATATAAAATGGAGTCCAGCACTTACAGCACTAAGCACAACAATGTATCAACACATAACATGTGACTAGAGACTGGCTCAGTCTTAAAGTCACAGCACTATATATTACATCCTCCATCTTTAATTAAGTTTACCCATCATGAGTCTATACTTTTTTGTATCAAACAAATCTACTCATTATACTTAGTTCAGTATGTAATCATGTAACTTTACAGGTACTTTCACAGATCTTCCAAAGCGGGTACACTGCTGGACTTTTGTTTGGTGGGCTGCTTGCATGGACTCATCAACTGAATTGTCTTGAGGTACAGCCAATGCTGTGGAAGATACTCTGGGGATTATTTCAGAGGTACTTAGTTGATTTCCTCTGGTAGATTAATTTCATCTTCACCAGCGGGAACAGTTGTGTCATATCTCAAATGATGTCTATTTCTGCGGTAGTTTGCTCCTTTAGCGGTGACTACTGTATATGACCGTGGTTCAGCACTAGGTTTTGAAATAACTGCAGGCTGCCATCCTTGGGAGGTTTGCATTCTCACTCTGTCTCCCTGATGAAAGATAGGCAAGTCTTTAGCACCACGATTATAGTACTTTCTTTGAGATTTCTGCAGTTTCAACAATTGTTTGTGAGCATTCACATAAATTTTAGGTTGAAGAACCCTAGTTGTTTCAGGCAAAGTACTTCTCAACACTCTGCCCATCAGCAGTTGAGCTGGTGCAATGTGAGTGCCAGAGATGGGTGTATTCCTGAGATGCAAAGGGGCCAAATGTGGATCAACACCAGTGCTATAGGAATTCTTGAAGAGAAGTTTCACAGTTTGAATCATCCTCTCCGCTTGACCATTAGATTGTGGATATCCTGGACTAGAATGAACCAGTCTAATGGCCCATTGGGATGCAAATGTATATCTCTGCTGGAAAGGGGCATATTATCAGAAACCATCTCACGAGGAATGCCGTGTCTCGCAAACACTGCTTTAAGTTTGGCAATGACAGTTTGTGATGTTTTATCTGTAAGTCTCAGGATTTCTGGATATTTCGAAAAATAGTCCACAATCAGCAAAAATGCATGGCCTTTAAAATCAAAAATATCTACAGCAAGTTTAAGCCAAGGAAGTACTCATGTGACAATAATGTCTCTTTTTGGTTGGCTGGTAGGTTCTCTTGGCAAACTGGACAATGTTCTACCATTTGCTCAATGTCTTTGGACATGCCAGGCCAGCACATAATCATTCTAGCTCTTGCTTTTGAGCGTTGTATTCCTTGGTGAGCAGTATGAAGTCTTTTTAGCATTTCAGACCTCAAACCTGTAGGGATAACAATTCTATCTCCACACATAAGGAGTTCATCAGCTATGGAAAGGGAATGTCGCATTGACCAAAATGGATACAATGTAGATGATATTTGTTTCCTATGCTTTGGCCAACCATTCACATGCATATCCTGAACAGCTTTAAGAGTATCATCTTTCTGAGTTTCTTTCTTTAAAGCTTGTAGCAGGTCTTGACTTATTGATTCTGTGCACTGCATTGCATAAACCACTTTCTCCTCAAATATATCTTCACCAACATTAGTACTGGTGGCATCAACTGCTCTGGAAAGTGCATCAGCAATTACAACCAATTTTCCTGGAGTATATGAAACAGACAAGTCATATTTTTGCAGCTGTAATAGCATTCTCTGTAATCTAGCTGGGGCTTGACCAATGGGTCTTGATAGAATAGCTTGCAGAGGTTTATGATCTGACTGTACTTTTACATGAGCTCCATAGATGTACTGATGGAATTTCTTAGTGGCAAATACGATTGCCAGCAGTTCCTTTTCGATTTGTGCATAGTTTTGTTCAGTATGTGATAGTGCTCTTGAAGCATATACTATTGGTTTCCTTTCTTGCAGAAGACATGCACCTAGCCTGTCTTTTGAGGCATCAGCTTGTATTTCAAGTTGTTTGGATGGATTAAAGAAAGTGAGAGCTGGAGCTTTTGTCAGACAGAGTTTTAATGAATTTATGGCTGTATCTTGTTCTGGCCCCCACTGCCACACAGTATCTTTCTTTAATAGCAGTCTCAGAGGTGCAGTTAAGGTTGCCTCATTGGGAATATATTGAGCCAAGTACCTTATTATTCCGAGAAAACGCATCAGGCCTTTCTTATCCTGAGGTGTATGCATGCTTAGGACTGCTGAGACTTTAGCATCATCTGGCTTGACACCCTCTGGGGTTATGATGTGGCCCATGTACTTAACTTGTTTCACCAAGTATTGAATTTTTTCTTTGTTGAACTTAATGCTAAGTTTTTTGGCTCGCTCCATCACTTGTCTCAGAGTGTTATCATGTTCCTCTTTAGTAGAAGCAGCAATGATCATGTCATCAGCTATAATGTGGATGCCTTCAATGTTTCCAAAAGCCTCTGCATTCTTTTGTTGAAACACTTCACTAGCAGACTTAATTCCAAATGGTAGCCGATTGAATTTGTAGCGGCCCCATGGTGTGTTAAATGTGCACAGTCGTGAAGATTGCTCATCCAGAACTACCTGCCAGTAGCCATCATTTTCATCTAAAATGGTAAAGAATTGCTTTCCACTCAGTTTAGCTAGGACATCCTCAGGTGTAGGAATGGAATAATGTTGCCGCTTTATAGCTTTATTAAGATCTCTGGGATACAGGCAGACTCTGAGGTTTCCATTCTTCTTTTCAGTAATCACAAGACTGTTTACCCAAGCTGTAGGTACAGTCACTGGACACACAACTGTCAGTTGCAGCTCAGAAAGGGTTTGTTTAAATTTGTCTAAAATGGTATAGGGAATTTTCCTGCACCCATGTATGATTGGTGGGACAGTGGAATGAATGTGAATGTGATGTGTCCCAGGAAAATTACCAAGTCCTTCAAATACTTCAGGGTATTGGGATATCAGGTCTTGTTTGGTTGCAAGTGGTTTGGTATCCAGCATATCTATTCTCTTTGTTAGTTGTAGATCTGCACACGCTTTCCTTCCTAGGATAGGGGCAATAGTTTCATTGGTAATGAAAAACTGTAAGTTAAACATCTGACCTTTTACCATAATTTGTAAAGTTGTACATCCTTTTGGAATCAGTTTCAAGCCGCCATATGAGACTAAGGCAGTGGTGGTGGGTTTTATTAGCACAGGAGTAGACAGTGTTTTAACCGTTGCAATTGGTATTACATTAGCTTCTGCTCCAGTATCTAGCTTGAATTTGACAATTGTTTCTCCAATGGTGATATCTGCATAACAGGCATCATCCTGCATCTGTGAACATAGGTTTGTTTTCTGTAAAACACCTATAAACAGAGAGTCTATTTCTTTTGACTTCTCATTTGCTTTAAACAGATTTTTTGTTCTGCAGCATTTGGCAAAGTGATTTTTCCCTCCACATTTATGACATGTTGCTCCATAAGCTGAACACTATTTTGGTTTGTGCTGCTGTCCACATTGCTTGCACTTGTAAGTTTGTGGATCAGGTGCCTTGAATTTGCTTTGCTTTATGTTTCCTGTCATTTTATTTTTTGGAAATTCTTTATTTGGCTTCCATTTAGCAAGGACTTGCATATGCCTCTCAGTGGTGTTTACACACATGGCTTCAATTTGTGCTTTTGTTGTTTCTTTAATTCTACAGATTGACACTGCTTTTTCTAGGGTTAGATCTGGGTCAGCTAACAGTCTTTCTTTTAAAGTAGAGTTGCTGATGCTGAATACAATTTTGTCTCTGAGCATAAGATCTTCTGTGTCTTTAAACTCACAGTCTTTAGCCTTTAGCTTCAGCTCTGTGACAAATCTGTCTATCCCTCCACTGTCTGGCATGGGGTGAGTCCAGAACTGATATCTCTCAAACACACTGGTTTTTCTGGGGTTACAATGATTTATTAAGCTTTCCAATAGCTCTTTCATTGTAGGGGCATCAGGATCCTCATACCTAATGTTCATAGTATTATACAGCTCTAAACCTTCTTCCCCTATAGTGTGCAGCAAGATGGCTATTTTCTGATCCTCTGGGAACTTGCTAGCACCAGTTGCTGTCAGGTATAACTGTAATTTTTGCTCCCATCTCCTCCAGTTTTCACTGAGATTTCCAGAGAATAGTAAAGCATTAGGAGGTTTAAACTGCTCCATGTTATTATTAAGCACACACACCAATCTGTGTTCCAGTCCCTTCTGATAAACAGCACAGTTTGCTTCAGTTACTCACAGTTTGTGGTCTGATTCTAGCAGTGATCTGGTTGCACTCCAACTTCTGACACCATGTCTTGTCTTTTGACTGTATTACTGGAGCTTGTGGGTAATTGGTGAACCAGGTTACAAGAAAACACAGGAACTGTATTCTGAAGAACAGGCTTTACTGAAGTGCTAACTTAGAACTAAAACAGCAAGAGAGCACAATATAAAATGGAGTCCAGCACTTACAGCACTAAGCCAGGGTTGCCAACCGTCCGTAAATTTACGGACAGTCCGTGAAAATGTGTCAAAAATATGCCCTGTCCGTAATGTCCGTTATTTTTTATGTCCGTCCGTTAAAAAAAATAATTTTTCGGTGGTGCTACTTTAAATGTCATTGGGAGCCTTGACTTACATTACGCCGGCAGAATGCAGCTCTATCTCCTCCCCCTCTCTTCTGACTGTAACTCACTGCCTGGTAACTCCTCCCCTCCCCTCTTCAAGCCTTGCCTGACCAAATGTGTTCCCGGGTGTTTGGAGGGGGCGGAGCCGGAGCACTGCTGGTCTGCTGCTGAGTGGGAGAGCAGAGCTATTTTACTGAGCCTGACAGAGCCGGGGACCGGGGTGCCTGATACAGGAACCTCCCTGCTGACAGTGTCTGCTGCTGAGAGCCATCATCCATGCACGGAGCTCAGCTGCCTGTCAGGATGGTGACCTGTTTCTATAGTATGTATTTAGTATATGGGACTCTGAAGAAGTCAGTAGTGTACTAGTGTGTCTGGATTGAGAGACACAGACTTGCTCTGTTAATTCATGTGCTGACTGGGAGAAGGGAGGGTTTGCTGCTATTCTTTATTTATGAGATACATTGGTTTCAGCTTCCTTCCCTCCTGCCCAGGCTGTTAACCTGATGGTTTATTACTGTCTGATAGTCTGGGCAAGATTAAGGAAGCTGAAAGCTATGTATGGGGGTCTCAGGAATAATAATAAATATAACCACTGTTAATAGCAATTAGACTCTTCATCCCTAACACTGAAAGGTGTTAAAACCAGCCCTCAGATAATTTATTAGACAATGCCCTCCAGTTCATAAGCCAGCCCTCCAGTTCATTACCCAGTGTTAGTCAGTCCCCCAGTTCATTAATATTGTTTTTTAGCACTCCAGTTCAAAAACAAGGGATTGTGAAACCAGCGTTACAGTCAGCCCTCCAGTTCACAAACCAGCTTTACAGCCAGCCCTCTAGTTCACAAACCAGCTTTACAGCCAGCCCTCTAGTTCACAAACCAGCTTTACAGCCAGCCCTCCAGTTCACAAACCAGCTTTACAGCCAGCCCTCCAGTTCACAAACCAGCTTTACAGCCAGCCCTCCAGTTCACAAACCAGCTTTAGTCTGCCATCCAGTTCACAAACCAGCTTTATAGCCAGCCCTCCAGTTTACAAACCAGCTATACAGTCAGCCCTCCAGTTTCAAACCAGCTTTACAGTCAGCCCTCCAGTTCCCAAACTAGCTTTAGTCTGCCATCCAGTTCAAAAAACAGCTTTATAGCCTGCCCCCAGTTCACAAACCAGCTTTAACCAGCCCTCCAGTTCACACAACCAGCTTTACAGCCAGCCCTCCAGTTCACAAACCAGCTTTAGTCTGCCATCCAGTTCACAAACCAGCTTTATAGCCAGCCCTCCAGTTTACAAACCAGCTATACAGACAGCCCTCCAGTTTACAAACCAGCTTTAGTCTGCCATCCAGTTCATAACCACTTACAGTCAGCCCTCCAGTTACAAACCAGCTTTACCAGTCCCCTCCAGTTCACAAACTAGCTTTAGTCTGCCATCCAGTGAAAAAAACAGCTTTATAGCCTGCCCTCCAGTTCACAAACCAGCTTTACAGCCAGCCCCCCAGATCACAAACCAGCTTTACAGCCTGCCCTCCAGTTCATGAGTTAGCAAAACAGTTTATGAAAATAAGGCACTTGACAGCTGAAATGTAAGATGTTTCTTAAGATATTTAAAGTAATAGGGGATAGATTTGGGAAGAATTATTTTCAGTGATGGGCAACTCAAACACAATTGTTATCTGTATAGATGCTCTTTAATAGTCCATTTTCTCAAGGAAACTCATTAAATGGGGGAGTGGCTTAGGCACGCTACTAACTCCACCCCTGTCCGTAAAAAATATTGGGTGTCCAGGAATTTTTGCCCTCTTGTCCATGAAAATTTTGAAATTAGGTTGGCAACCCTGCACTAAGCACAACAATGTATCAACACATAACATGTGACTAGAGACTGGCTCAGTCTTAAAGTCACAGCACTATATATTACAATACCCATAATGTGCACATTGTTACTCACAACACCCATAATGTGCATATTGTTACTCACAATACCCACTATGTACATATTGTTACTCACAATACCCATAATGTGTGCACATTGTTAGCCACAATACCCATAATGTGCAGATATCTGGTGTTGGGGGCTGTCTGAGATGCTGAGGACAAGAGGACTTTGTGTGTCAGCATATCAGTGCATATGTGTGTAGTTTGTTTGTGTCATTATATGAAAAAGGCATGTGTAGCCTTAAAATATAGACACACATAAGTACTGGTCCTACTGTGAGTCATATTCATTAAAAAGTAGTTTATTGTTATTTTCTACACACAGACTTCTACTAGACCAAATATAGCAAACATAGTCATAGTGCAATACAGTGTAGTCTTAGCATAAATAAAGTGCATTACACACGTGTAACACCATGGTGGGGTTGGTCTAATTTTTTTGTTCATCGACGCCAGAACATTTTTTGTTTGATGTTGCGTTATGTTATATATGTGTGTAATGCACTTTTTATGCTAAGTTGACTGTATTGCACTATGACTATGTTTGCTATATTTGGTCTAGTAGAAGTCTGTGTAGGAAATAGCAATAAACTACTTTTTAATGCATAAGACTCACAAGCGTCTAGTGCCTTAGGTGGAGGTACTTATGTGTGTCCATATTGTAGGGCTACACATGCCTTTTTTCATTTGTTTATATATATTACTGACCCCCATGCACAGTCTTAATATGTCTTTTTAGACACAGAGTGTCAAGCCGTGTTAACTTTTCGGTTACCGCAAGGTTTATCGTGAAAAACACTGTTTGCGCAATTTATAAAGGTTGCGCTAATGGTCTGCGAAACATTTTTAGCAACATATCGCTAAAATGCTTTTCGTAATGCATCGGGCGGTAATTTGAGCAAAAGGCGAGCAAAAAGGCGTATCGCAATTTATAACAAAGCGAAAAGTGTTTTAACGCATTAAATGGAGACTATTATTATCGCAAACTTGAAGGTGGCAAAAAGGCATCTTTTTACAATGTGTGTTGGGAGTTTGGATTTTTTAATGATTTTTATAGCTCAAAAGACATTCATACAAATTATATTACTACTATTTTACCATGTTTTTTTACACATCTATGAAGGTATAGATTTGCAATTTTTGCAACTTTTCACTCTACTTTCCACAATTATTTTATTTGACGTAAAATTTAAGTTACCTTTTTATTAACATTTTTAGCTTGGACTTTAAATATGAGGTCTGCTATTTTGGCTTTCACATGAAAGCACCCTATTTTTTCTTGTCATGTTTTAACAGTTGCAATGTAGGCTAATTTTTGCGCTTGGAATGCGAGGCCAATTGTTAGCATTTAGGGTGCGTGCTTATGGCCTGCTTTGCGGTTGTGTTTTCACAACTGTCCGTTCCCCTTTCTAATGCGCAGTCGCCTTCCTAATGCGCGTTCGCTTTTACAATGCACGTGTTTTCAAGTTTTATGACCAATTATTTTTTTCCATTTCATTCTCCCATTTTTTTTTAATACTTCAAATCTAACAACATTTTTTTTAATACTTCAAATCTAACAACATTGAACAGCTGACTAGTCTTTAACAATGATTCTGTTACCCAGATACGCTATCGCTTTGGTTAAATGTCCTGATCGCGATTCAATATCACGTCTGCAACTGTGGGTATATACAGGTGCAAGTGGGGATGGAACAGGTGTAAGTGGGGATCGAGCAGGTGCAAGTGGGGATGGAGCTGCTGCAGGTGGTGATGTAGCAGATGCTGTTTCCTCAGCATCTGGCTGTCCCTTTTCCTCCTCGTCAGCTCTTTGCTCAGTATCTGGAATGTAGGCAAACAGACATTTATTGGTAAATAGAATGTGATGTTAGCTGACGTTAGGAACATCAAAATAATCCGATGCCTTTTCTGCTGTTTATGTCCGTTGCTTAGGCTAGCCAGCACTATCGATGTTCTCGAATGCAAATGCAAATAGCAAACTGATTGTGCATATGAAAGGCAGAGCACTTTGCAAATTTACACATGGCATGCTCTGCAATTCCTTGGCGAAGTGCAGGCAATCAACCTTTTAGTTAATATTGCATGCAACATGAAAACTTAGCGCAGCACAACGGAGAACAATACATGTCAATGTGGCCAGGCATTACATGCATTGTGCTGAATTTCTCAAATGAAATTAGTTTGGAAATGGCTGAGGCCACACTATAACGCCACAGAATTGCGCACGCAGAGCACACGTTAATGCATGGGATTGTGTGTGCGATTCTGGTGTATTGTTGCGTGTTTGCGCATGCGATTTTGCTTTATAACCTTGTAGCAGGGCAATTTTCCCCAAGCCGCTATTGCTGTGGGTAAATCTCCCAAACGCCAGTCAATATTGCATTTGCGGAAGTGGTTTAATCACAAAATTGATTTACGTAAAGCACGATTTTAACTCCGGCTATTATGTGGCGTTAAAAATCATGCACTAAAGGCAGTGCCAAAGCAATATTAAATACCGAGCAACAGATGGCGCGCAGGTGTCTTTTACATAACTTGCGCATTCAGAATTAAAATGGAGTTAAAGTTGGGCTAACCGTTAGAGAACACTTTAAAGGGCATGCACCCCCAAAACTAAAATTTAACCCCTTACTGGCCACATCAAGTAGTTTAAAACAATCCTTACCTTACATTCCTGCTCAAAATAGTTCCCCTGCTGTGCCCCTCCAAAGTCCAGGAAACTGCTGTGTAGGAGCAGTGTGTGACTCATGCTGTGCCTGAGACTTCCTCAACCTCATCAAGGTTGAGGCATGCTCAGTGCAGCCCTCCCTGCCTCTCAGCCAATCACGGACGCGGCTGCCAGTCCCGCTCCCTGCTTTCAATTCCATGCAAGCAGAGGGCCTGAACACTGCAGCAGGGGAGAGAGGGCAGGTAAGTAAGAACCGGGGGACTTTCTAACAATTATATTAATGCGGTTGGGGCTGGGGGAGCATGCCCTACCACATATCAAAAGTACAATTTTGGGGTGGACATGCCCTTTAACTCTAATTGCCGCTGTGTAAATTGCCCTGTAGAATTGCATGCAATTGCACCCAAAAATATGGATGGCAAAACTTAAACGGAAGCGCATTCACGCAATTTCCATGTTAAATAAAGTCACATGCAGAATTGCCAGCAAAATTACTTTTGCAAATGCGTTACAACACACTTGAGTTGTGTGGTCTCACATTTGTATTATTAGTATATTTGCTTAAATGACACATTATGTAAAGTTATCATTTCCTATTTTAAACATTACAAGAATACATGTGTAAATAGAATGTGTTTTTTTTTCACTCTTATAATATGTCTTCCAAAAATACCTTCACACATTGCATTCTGTATTTCTGCAACGTATTGTGGCCTTCTCCTTTCAAGATCACTCCAGCTACGCTGCAGATCCTTTAAGTCCATTTCTTGCCCATATTTTCGGGCAATTTTTCTCTTCAATCCCTCCATAATTTTGCGCCTTTTCTCTTGCCTTTGTGGGGTAGTGAGAGGCACGGTATCAAAGGCTTTTTTGGTCAGATACCTGATGATCAGAGCAGTGTATCGCCTGGTCATGTCGCCTTCTTGATCGTTCTATAGTGCGAAAAATAACACCCTCTTTGCTATGGCGCACAACCGGCCTTGCTATCAAACGCGAAAGCAAACCCTTATTTTTGCATTTGATAGAGAGGCCGGATCTGTGCAATAGCAAAGGGGGCATGGTGTTTTCGATCTATCTATACCACGACCATGCTTAGGAAATGTGGTTGATGGTGAGGAATCTCACTAAAAATCAATCTGACACCATGCTTTTGGGGACAGCAGAGGCAAACAAACATAAAAGATTCCTCATGGAGAGTTTCAAGAAAAAAAGAAGTTGAAAATATGGCCTACATATTACACTGATGAACCACATGTGGAGCACATGCAATCACATTTTTGGTGCACATTGCATGTGCTGCAATAGGGGTGCATTGCGCAATTGCAGTGCACACGCAGGGTAGCATGCATTAATCACGCAGCATTGTGGTTTTGCTGCATTGCGAAATTCCTAGTGGGGCCTTGCCATTATTGTAATAAGTTAAGTTTTGGCTGCAATACTTTTCGCTTTTTTTGCGCTTTCGCAGTTTTCAGTCGCGAAGTCGAAACTTTTAGCTTATTTTCTAATTTGCCGTAAAAAGTTTAACAAAAAGGCGTTATTTTCGCTGCGATGTTGCGTTATTAACTATTAAATATGCGTTATTAAATATGCCCCAGAGTTTACAGGTAGTGCACACATCCCTTTTTTATAGTATGTGTGTCAGTATATCACAGATATACACACACACACCTGATACTGACACACATACACTCATATACTGACACACACTATACATACATGCACTGATACACAATACACATGCAATGATATACTGAAACACATACACTGATAATCAGTGTATGTGTGTCAATATATCAGTGCATGGTGTGTAGTGTGTGTGTGTCAGTATATCAGTGTATCATACACTGATATACTAACACACACTACACACATACACAGTATGTGTGTAGTGTGTGTCAGTATATCAGTGTACGTGTGTCAGTATATCAGTGCGTGTGTGTATATATCAGTGCATGTGTGTCATATGTGGGTAAGTAAATGTGTGTGACATACATATAAGAAAGATAGTAGAAAAATACAGATAGACAGGTAAACAGACACAGATAGAAGTAGATAGATAGACAGGTAGATAGAAAGATACAGATAGACAAATAGATAGATAGACAAATAGGTAGGTAGACAGAATGAGACAGACAGACTAGACAAATAGATAGACTAACAGATAGGTAGGTAGGTAGGTAGAAAGAAAGAGATGGATAGACAGGTAGGTAGGATATACAAAAAGATAGATAAATTGATAGATAGGTAGATAGAAAGATACAGATGGATAACTAGATAGACAGATAGGTAAGTAGACAGACAGAAAGTGATAGATATACAGACCAGGCTATAAAAATGGGACACACAGGTAAATAGATAAACACTGATATTAGCATACTGGATAGTGTAGAATGCATATTTTAAAAAGTATCCTCTTTTTCACGGGTTATCTTTAAATTGGGCGTAACCCGTGAAAAGTGGGTATGGCCTAAAGCTATCACTCCGCAACTCCCAATCCCCTTTAATGTCCCTCTTTTATGTTTTCAAATGTTGGGAGACCATGTAATAAAACACCAAGTATACACATCTATTAATTCAGTCAGCTGTTTTCATATAGGGCAACAAAAATGTCCAAACTAGTTTCATCCACCTAAAACTATATTTACACTTTGGATTATCTTTTCTCAGTGAGAGACTAAATTACTTATTGATGGTACCAGAGTTTAAAGGGCATGTCCACCCCCAAAACTATAATTCCCCCCACTACTGGCCCCACTCTGTAGTAAATAAAAATCCTTACCTTACATCTAAGCTCCAAATGGTTCTCCTGTTGTTCCCCCCCAGTCCCAAAAACTGCCCACCAGTAGGATAGCAGAGTCCATATAGGACTCTGTCTCCCCTCTGGGAGAAGTTTGGCATGCGCACTGCAGCCATTCTCCCTCTCCCTCCCTCCCTCCTTTCCCTGATATTTACTTAACTTCCCTCTTTCCTCCGCTGTTCAGATCTACCGGCAGCCGCATCCGTGATTGGCTGCCGGTCCCACCCCTCTGCTTGCATTTTCGCACAATCAGAGGGCTGGGCAGTGCGGTGGAGGAAAGAGAGAAGGTAAGTAATGTTTGGGGACGTTTCTTACATTAAAAATATAGCAGTTGGGGCTGGGGGACTAAAATACACTATATAAAAAATTAAAAAGATGGGTGGACATACCCTTTAATATCCAGGTCCCTAGACTCGGTAGATTTATAAACATTTCATTCAGTTTTCTGCTAACTTGATAATTCCATTTCCTAGCTGTTTGAATGCACAGTTCCAATTTATACGTGGTTATGTATAGCCATCTAGTGGCTAGTTGCTTGTGTACAAAAATATATAAAGTGTAGTACAGAACAACTACCGTATATACTCGAGTATAAACCGAGGTTTTAAGGTTTTAAAAGTACCTTAAAAACCTGGCCTCGGTTTATACTCGGGTCAGAAAAAATTTGCCAAGCCTACCTGTTGCAGATCGGAAGCACCATTCAGCGAGGAGAGCGAAGGGGAGACCGGAGCAGTCAGAGACGCTGTCAGTACGCGCAGGCACGTCGGGCACGTAAGTTACGCACGTCCCGCATAACCTGCACGTCCTGCTTTAGTTAGCGCCTTCTCACTGGAGCTGGTCATGGAGGAGCCTGCACGTCCTGCTTTTGTCAGCACCTTCTCACTGGAGCTGGTCATGGAGGAGCCGTCAAGTAACAAGATCCGCTCAGCCCTCTGCTCAGTCCTCGTCTCAGTCCTCAGCCAGTAAGGATCCAATTGTGTATGGGGGGTTTAGGGGTGGACTACCGTAATAAGTCCAGTGTACAGTGGAGGGAGGGAGGAGGGGGTGGGTGAGGGATAGTTTATGAATTGTATTTTCTGTGTTTACTGTTCTTTTATAGAATATTACTCATGGCAGAAGTAAGAAAGAAATGTATTTTATTACAGTAACATATGTTGAACTTGCCACTCCTTGTGTTTAGAAACTACAACTCCCAGTAACCAAAGCATGCTGGGAGTTGTAGTTTGCAAACATCTGGGGTGCCAAGGAATTAGGCTTTATTTGCCTTTTCAATGGACAGCAGAATTCTCATACAATAATAACCAAATCCAGTATGGGATTAATGTATGGGAATTCTGCTGTCCATTTAAAGGGCAACTAAAGCCTCAAAACAATACAGAATCAGAAGGCAGTAGTGGTCATAATTTCTACCCTCGGTTTATACTCGAGTCAATCATTTTTTTTCTCCTTTTTTAGGTAAAACTAGGTACCTCGGTTTATACTCGGGACGGTTTATACTCGAGTATATACGGTACAAAAGCATAAAGATTAATCTTCAGTGCTCTTGTACTTTAACAGCTTGCATTTTAAGTGTCATAGTTCTCACTTCTGCAATACTTTTATATTTCTTTTGCATTAAAGTATCTTTTCTGTCATTCAAAACAGTAATGTACATTTTTATCTTAAATGTGTATTTATTTATTGATTATATTTTTTACCTCTCTATGTTTTAGAGTAAATGATTGACCGACCACAAACATGTGTAGTTGAGTTTTCAGCTTAATAGGAATGATCTAGTGAGTCAACTTTAAATTAAAAGTCTGTAATAATTAGAGATCGTTTAGGGCTCAACCGTTTTTGTTCATTTCTGGACAGAAACATGGGCCACAGCGAGTTTAGATCCTGAAAAATCATCATTTGAAATCACAGCATTTACAGGGAAAGACCTGTCAATCCAGAAGCAGAAATTAAAATATCTTCTCCTCTCCTGACCTCTTAGGATCTTTGGCTGTCTGCCAGTACACTTTCTGCAACATTTAAGAGAATCATCAGAGCAAAGAAAGCAGAGGGGAGGGATGGGGAGATGTGTAAGCAGAGCAGTGTCCATGGTGAGGTTCTGCATTACTCATAGACATTACAAGAAGGCAGTGAGTAAGGGAGGGTGGGGGGAATTAGGAGCACTCACTAAACGCTAATAATTTAATTATAAAGCAAGCACAGATAAATATGTGAGTACCACCATTTTACTTACTACTCTCAAATTGTAGTTTCAGATAATGTTAAGTTGTTAAAGTTAGGTGTATAGTGACCCTTTAATAGATTGGATTGACCCAGTCAAATGCTGCACGCATGTCTGTTCAGAAACTGACCTGTTTAAATTTAAAAGGTAGGGAAAGCTGACCTCTACACACAGACCAAAAAGGGATACAAAAACAGACTGTCCGTTGTGGTCTGTGTGTAGTGTGAATGTGCCCTTAGACAATAGTGCATATATTTCACATTGTCAACACCATAGCGTACTGTAGATTGAAACTGCTATTACATAGATGTACAAACTATTATATTACTTAGAAAAACACAAAAGTTGGGCATGAGCAGCTTTTTAAGTTCTCTTTTCTTTAGGCCATGATCAAGACAACAATGTAATTTTAATAAAGAGAAAATAGACTTGCTACCAATACATGGTTAAATGTGCTCCGAGAAGAAATGTCTGTATGCTGAAAATTAGCTTTGGGCACACTGTTCAAATTAGAAAAAGAAGTTGAACAACACAAGAACAGGCTTATTTATCCAGTAGTGATGCGCTATTGGAAGTTGTGCTAACCGATGTAATATATACAGGTATCGCAAAAGACACCCATGCAGCAGGCGCAAGCCATTCTATATTGCGTTTTTTACTTGAATTCTTAACGCCAGTTAATAGTGTTAAAATTCACAAGTGGGAACACTATTTTGCATTCATCAAGAGGCACACATAATACTGGTTCATGTACAGGAGATTTACCAAGAGCGATAGCAGCTCTGGGTAAAACTACCCCAAAGTAACTGCTCTTATAAAACTGGTGTAACTGATTATTCCTCAGTCTGTACAATACAGTAAGCTAAAATGATGCATGTGACATTTTGAATGAGATCATCTATTTAATTTGTCCTAATAACAACCTGTTCAAAGTCTAGGAGGTGTCTAGCTTGTTCTTCCCTTCTGTCAGCAGTATTCAACATTTATTATTACTGTATAATTATTGACTTTTAAAAGACCACACATCAATTGCTACTTTTGTCTTTGTCTTTTAGCCAGATAAGCTAAATTAAATTAAAACATTATTTAAAAATATAAAAAAAGTTGTCTAAACATAATTGTGTTAGATTTGCTGAAACAACATGGTATACAAAGAGAGTCCAGTGTGCAGTCAGTCTTTAAACTGGTTCTATAGTCCTTCACATTAACTCGTTCCTCCCCTTTCATCTTCCTGTCTTCTAATAACGCACCTTAAATGCAAATATGCTTCTGTAAAGACTAGTATATGCAAATGTACACACCTTTTATTTAAGTCTTAGATTTTTAAAAAAAATACATTGGCAGAGCAAAGATCTCTAATAAGATAGCTATTGGTTTTGCTAGATAAAACACAAGTTTCCCAACTGTGAAGTCCCCCTTTCTGGGATCTTGTGAACTGGTAGTCAAACTGGGAGTTTGAATCTCCTTACCCCATCCCATTCACCCAGGTGCTTAGCAACAGCCAGAGACAATTGCCAGGCTGTTCTGGTGCAACCTTGTGGCATGACATCACAACAGCAGCTGTGGCCCAAATAGTAAAGCAGAGAATGGCCCAGATTAAAACAGCCCCTCTTCCTACTGGTAAGGTCCTTCTCTGCCCCTTCTTGATCAACTTTATTTTTTTTTCTCAGATAAATGTTAGTGAAAAAAAAAATAGTAATGCATAAAAGTAAATAAAAATCTCCTTTTTATAAAAAAATTTGCTGAACATTTTTTATGAGTGTCCCTCGCCTTGACATTCCTATTTGAGAGCTTGAAAAACAGAATTAGTTAGGACATTCACAAATGGTCAGATATATGGGATCAGCACAGTTCTCAATTTGCAGCAGCACAGTTCTAAAGTTTACTCCCATTTATATAGAAAATGCCTATAAACTAATTTTTCGGTGGTACTCTATCCCAAAAAAGGTTAACCCAATTTGATTTAATCTCCATAATCCCTCTAGCATCTGTCTGTAGAATAAAAGTACATTGCTCCACATATAACTCCACACCAACTTTATAAGACATCCTAAATATATTAACAGACATCATGGAAGTATGGAATATATAGAATTTGGGCACCTTGAAATCTGCTCATGGAAATAATGCCATACACTGACCCATACAATTAGAAACATTTTGAAATCCCCCCCCCTGTTCTAATAATTGATCTGTGCAGGATACCTTATATACCAATTTCCATTTTAACCTACAGTCAATTTTTAAAGGGCAACTATAGTGAAAAAAAAACTTTGTCTGTATACAATGTATAGATCACTTAGTATAAGCTGCCTTACTTTCATGTTTCTGTGTGGCTTCGTTTCTTCACACTGGCAGAAGTTTGTACCAAGCTGTGTAGTCCCCCTCCCCTCTCTGTCTACTCCCCCTCAAGCAGTGACGGGCTGTATACAGAGTCCGAGCATTGTCAGTTGAAAGGACTTTAAATGAAGTGCTGACATCCTGTTGACCCCTCCCTTCCAGAGCTAGACTGCAAGCAGTAGAGAAAGTAGCAATATACTGAAGGGAGGGGCAGAGGGGGAGAGAAGAGGACAAGTGGTGCTGAGATTCTTTACAAGTAAGTTACTGAAATCTCCCTGTTCTCTAACTTTGCTAATTGTTATTTACTTTTTACCTAAAGTTCATATCTCTCCCCCTGCTTAGCTGAGATCATAATCACTGAAGAGAGAGTCAGTGTAACAGCAGCTTGTAGTGAGACCTTCACAAACACAGTGACACTACTTGTTGTCCTGTTACATTTCAGTTGCTTTAGTCTATATATTTCATACATTGCACTGTGTGTCTTGTTTGGTATATAGTCTGTATTACTGTATTATATATACTGTATTAGTGTTCCATTTGAGTCACTGGTTTTGTATGTATGTATATAAGATATTTTTTGGGGGGAGGGGCTGTTTTATAGTGTGTTATGCTCATATTGCTGGGTTAATGGTTTATTGATTGTGTTTAGCACTACAGCATTTGACTATATGTTGCACATGGTACATATAGTGTGGGTGAGAGAGTGTGTGACAGTACTGCATGGGAGCTTTGGATTGTGTGGGTGTGTGCCTTTGAGTGACAGATGAGGTGTAGCAGCTCCTACAAATCACAGCATATTCAAAGGCTTATATCTCGGGGACTATGTAGAATTTAAAGAAACTAAAGGTACCCTGGTGGATGGGATGACTTATAGGATACATTAGAAGAAATTAAAAAAAAACAATTTTCTCACTATAGTTGCCCTTTAACATTCTTCTACAACTATCGTTTCTACCTTCTGGGTCACCAATCTACTATAATATAAGCAATAATACGCTACCTACAGTGTAATATAAGGAGATTACACCACGAGGAGTTCCCTGACCATATAAAAGCACAAGGCCAAGTGCTTTTATACAGGTCAGGGTACTCCGAGGTGACGTAATATCCGTATATTATTCTGTTGGTAGTGTATTTTTCCATATAATATATAATGTAAAAAAAAAAAAAGAAAAATCCAGCACAGGCGCTGTTTCTCCCCCCCCTCCCTCTCTCCTCCCCGTCTCTCCCTCCCTGTATTAGTAATGTAGATAAGAAGCCCATTTTTGTACATAAAAATAGTTACAGTAACAGCCGTTTCTATCTCAAACTAAAAGAAGACAATAAACATCGGCTCTCACTTGATGCAGTTCCGGTTTGTTACACTGACTGAATTACTGTGCTGATAAGGAGAAGTGAGCATATTCCTGTGAGTCATAATTGACTCGGACGCTCGCTCCTCCTTATGTGCACCGTAATTCATTCAGTCAGTCAGTCAGTGTACAAAAACGGGCTTGTTATCTGCTTTCTTAAAAGGAAAAATAAGAAAAGTGTTAATAACAGTAAGTTTTAATGTGTTCACTGTAAAATTTGCTTAAAGGGCATGTCCACCCCCAAAACTATAATCCCCCCAACTACTGGCCCCATCATGTAGTGTAGTTTAATCCTTACCTCACATCCCAGCTCCATAAGGTTCTCCTGTAGTCCCCCCCCAAAGTCCCAAAAACTGCCCACCAGGAGGATAGCAGAGTCCATATAGGACTCTGCCTCCTACCTTGCCTCCGGGAGAAGTTTGGCATGCGCACTGAAGCCCTTCTCCCCCTTCCTCTCCCTCCCTATCAGGATTTCCTCCCCCTAGTGTAAAACCCTTAAGATATAGGATTCCCCCTGTCCCCCCAGCCCCAACCGCTCCATTTTTATTCTTAGAAAGTGTCCCAAACTTTACTTACCTTCCCTCTTTCCCCCGCCGCAATGAACTCCCGGCAGCCGCGTCCGTGATTGACTGCATTTTCTCGCAAGCAGAGGGCCGGCAGCGTGGAGGAGGAAAGAGAGGAGGTAAGTAAAGTTTGGGGCACTTTCTAAGAGTAAAAATAGAGCGGTTGGGGCTGGGGGACAGGAGGAATCATATATCCAAAAATGGTTTTAAGGGTGGACATACCCTTTAAAGGAGAACTAAACTTCAGTTTTTCAGATCCTAATGTGAAAGTTTTTCTCCCCAGAACACCTACACGTTGAAAGATTTTTCTCTAGTTATTTGCATTTAGTAGATATAAGTAATAGATTCTGTAACAAAGGAGGCTTCCATCTTGTTGCCAGTACAACTCATAGCCCATGTTGGCTTCAAAGAGCCACGCCCCCTGACCCCAGGATTCACTATCTATATGCAGAGTTTCTAGCATCTCTTTCTAGTGAAAGATAAAGTTTCTAAATGTACCTGTGATCACAGTTAGAGTTGCTTGTGGCGCACCATGTAAATGCTGTGTGTTTAGGAACAAACAGACCAAGAATTCACAAGTTCAGATCCCCTAGTTTACTTATGAAACAATATAACATGGTCTACTGCCTGAGTTTAGTGCTTTTTCTGTTTGTTTGTTTCCATGTTTCTAGAAAAATATGAAGTTTCTACATATGTACAAACTTTATATATAGCAGCTCTGTTATTTGACTGATTGCATAAGATGGTACCTTCGCCCATTGAATTGGAGACCATTTCTTGGCCTACTTCCTCTAATAGACTGCTACTATACCATTATTTCAATAATGAGACAGAATTCCAATGTTGGGTGTATAAAAACGGCCACAGCTTATTTATTTATTATTTACATAATATGCATATCTTTTGCATATCCTTAATCCCACTGCTCCTTGCAAACTTGTATAACCGTGGTTGCTATGGCAACCCCATAAACCAGCTGATACCATTCCATTCCTTCCTTGTTTGTATGCCAACCTCCTGTTAGGGAGGGCATGTAAACCACCACCATGTCCGTCTGCAAGAACCCCACCGCCACTAGGGGTCGAGTGTAAGCCTACACTCGACCCCGGCCGCCACCCAACAATTGAATCGCCCTTTCAATCCCTTCTTGCAAGCCCAATAGGAAAATATCCAATCCAATATCGTTAGGATGGACACCATCATCTCTAAGCAGTGATCTGTTATCGCCTTCGAGCTGACGGTGTCGAATGGCTATGCCTCCCATTGCTCGTACAAAACGAGATATTCTTGTGTTTAACACCTGCCTGCTATGTTCTATTGCCATTGGATTTCTGGCATCCAACCAGTATATTCGTGGTATGATTTCTGACCAAACGATAACTACTGACGAGAACATCTCCATCATACGTGCTATATCTGCTTTGATCATGGTGATCAATTTTGCTAAGCCCACAGTACATAGTTCATTACCTCCCGCATGTATCACCAGGACCACTGGACCCCCCTCTCTCCGACTAACAGCAAAGACTTCCGATAGCAAACGGAGCCAGCTAAGGCCCCGAATTCCTCTCCAATAAATCTCAACGTCTTGGAATCCTAGATGGGATCCACCCGGTCGAATTTCAGCTCGCTCTTTTGCCCAGTGAATAAACGAGTGCCCCATTATCCAAACATTGGGCCTCTCAGCTCCTATAACGAAAAATTCAATTAGTCACAAGGTTTGGGCGTATATAACGCGTGACACAGTCTGACCGCCATCTACCTATCTGTTTAACTTGCGCGTTAGAAAACCCTAAACTACTAGCCATCCCAATGAATGAAAAATTGGGAACTCTCGCTTCTGAGTTGTAAAAATTTTTTGAGATTCGCCACTGGGCAGCATTGAGACTCTAGGGGAAATAAAGAGAAGCATGCCCCTGAACCAAATATATCCGTTTTTGATCTCTGAATTTTAACCTGTACTAGTGAGTCGCTAACTGATATATCTTCCTTCTTTAGACCTCCTGGTTTTGATCGGCTCATCGCTAGTAACTCACTAATCCTGAGCGCTCCGAATAATGCTAAAACGAAGCTGGATCTAAACAAGGCACATTCATAGTTGTCTTTACATACCTGTTCTAAAGTTAGCCATAAACGGTATAGCAGAGCAAAAGAGATCGGTCTCCTGGAATCCCTTGACCTGTGTTCCTTCTTCCAACCTCTGAGGATGGATGCAATAGCAAATTCTTTAGTAGAATCTTTCCATCCCCAAAGTTTAAAGAAAAAGGAAACACCTGCCATTCTACGCTGAGCCACCGCTGCTGAACATCCTCTACTACGGAGCAGAGAAAGGTATGCTAACGTGCATTCTAGACGGGTTAGGTCATCCCTCCATTGCTTCCCCTTTGCCACCTCCATCCACTCCCCCCAGGCCTTACCATGGTTAGACCGTGTCGATTGAGCCACCGAGTTTTTGATCAGGCTGGGTAGATCTCCAGAGGGCTTCTGGACACCGGGCTCCAATTGCCTCTGCCTGTGGGGCTAACTGCCGGAATACCTGCCAATTAAATCGTGATAAAGCGTCAGCAAGTTTGTTTTTGCTGTCTGGGATATGCTTTGCTTTGAACCAGATGTTAAACTCAAGGCATCTTAGTACTAGGTGGCGAAGTAGTGCAAGGACATTAGGAGAAGAAGTGGAGAAATTATTGATGGCTTGTACTACACTCATGTTGTCAGACCAAAAACTTATCTTCTTATTCCGCATCTCTACACCCCATATCTCCACCGCTACCACTATAGGGAATAGTTCTAGCAAAGTTAAGTTTTTACACCATCCTCTTATAGTCCAACTATCTGGCCATGTCCCTGCACTCCACTTCTTCCCGAAAATAGCTCCAAAACCACTGTCCCCAGCTGCATCAGTATACAGTTCTAGGTCCACATTGGTCACCTCATTCTCACTCCAACAGGTGTGGCCATTGTACGTTTCTAAGAATGTTTTCCACACATGTAAGTCCAACTTTTGTTCCCTATTCAATCTAATATGGTGTGAAGGGCTTGATAGGCCTTTTGTCGCCCAGGCTAGCCTACGACTAAAGATCCTACCCATAGGCATTACCCTGCATGCAAAAACTAAAGACCCTAATAAAGATTGCAACTGTTTTAGTGTTACCTTCTTAGCCATTATGAAATATCCAATCTGCTTCTGTATTTCTTCCACTTTCGTGGTTGGAAGTCGGAATACCATATTCACGGAGTCTATTTCAATACCTAAGAAGGACAGCACTTTTACGGGGCCTGTTGTTTTTTCTGCCGACAATGGGACACCTATTTTCTTCATGAGGAAACTAAAGGTGGAGATTAAGTACTCGCAATGTGATGTTCCACTTGGGCCTACGAAGAGAAAATCATCTAAGTAGTGTATTACCGCCCTGGATCCTGTTTCATATCGAACCATCCATTCCAAAAAGGAACTGAATAGTTCGAAATATGCACATGATATGGAGCAACCCATTGGTAAGCACATGTCATAGTAATACTGTCCATCAGCTGACAGCCTAGCAGATGGAAGCAGCTATGATGTACCGGTAGTAACCTAAAGGCTGATTCGATGTCAGATTTTGCTAGCAATGCACCCTGTCCTGCTTCCCTGACTAGTTCCACTGCTCTGTCAAAGGATACATAAGAGACCGATGTCAATTCCTTTGAAATCCCATCATTAACACTTGCCCCTTTAGGATAAGACAGGTGGTGTATTAACCTGAATTTTCCGGGCTCCTTCTTTGGGATCACACCTAGTGGAGAGATCCTCAAATTTGGGATTGGCAGCTCTGAATATGGTCCGGCCATACACCCCAGGCTCACCTCCGTATTTATCTTCATCTTTGCAATCAACGGTAACTCTGAAACAGACTTTAAATTGTTTGAAAACTGTGGAACTGGGGAATAAACAAAGGGTATTATAAAACCTATGGAGAAACCAGACCTAAGTACCCCTCCTTCTTGGGGTACGCGTCTAGCCATGCGCCCATCTCGGCCACGTTCACTGGGGTTCTCTTGTGCACCCGCGGTGTATTGTTTAAATTGGGGCCGTTGGCGTAGAAAACACCGGCTAGCCGCATGTCCCGGGCCTCCGCACGTGGCGCATTCGTGCCTGAATCTACAGGCGCTGCCGAAGTGACATTGGCCTTCGTTGAACAACCAGCAGGGGCCTGGTTTTCTACCCATAGCCATGTTCATTCCCGGAGGCGGATAGAACACTGAGGCTCCTGCGGCTGCTGGATAGGCCGACTTTGGAGCCGTCATGAGCCTCTGCCACGAATCTGCGGCTTTGGAGTTCCAACCCACCTGTGGGTGTAGGGCCAACCTTTGGCGGAATTCTTCATCATACCTCCACCAAGTTGCCCCTCCGTGTATCTTATATGCCCCAAATATTTGATCTAGATACACAAATAGATCAGCTCACTTATCTGGGTGTGTCTTACCTATCAGGCTGGCCAATACACAAAATGCCTGTAACCAATTACCGAAAGTCTTTGCCACTTTTGGCTCTTTTTCTTTGCCTTTCTCGAATTTCCTCTCTTTATCTACCGATAGGCTGTCGACAGATATGAGTGACCAGATGTCAACATATTCCCCTTTTCTTATTCTTTCTTTTTGCTCCTCTGATAAGTGGGAGCCTAAAGGTGCTAACCCACAGAAAAAGGCCTCCTTGAATGCTTCCGCATTCGGTACCGTTTGCACAGGTGGGGGTGGAGTTGTCCCCCCTGGAGCTAGACTAGGGGTGTCCGCCCTTGGTGCGGGTACCCCGGCTTTTTCCATCATGGCCCTCAGAATAGCCAGCCATTCCCTTTCGTTCTGTGGTCCCCCTGTCGTTCCCCCCCATGCCCCGGCACAAGATAACTCACGGTTTGCCGGGTCATTCGAAGGCCCCCATGATGTTGATGGGGCCGGTGATCGCTGCTGGCTTGTCCTCCGTGTCGGCTCGAGGTGTGGCTGGCTCCTGTTCCCACCGTCCCTGTTTGCCGACCTATGACCGTGCTTTGAGGAGACTCTGCGGTTATACCTCTTAGGTGGTGGTGACCCAGACGTGTCTGAGCTGGTATATCGCCCTCGCACAGGCGCGCCACTTATTGAGAGATTGGAGTGATGGCAGGAACATTCTCCCTCGCTCCTATTCCGACTTCTAGATACCTGTCTGTCATGGCTTACCCTTTGCCTACCACGTCATCTGCTATTACCCTCTGGATGACTCAGAGGATGGGCTTCTCCAATTTCTCCTATACCTTCTCCCCCGTTCCTCCCTCCTTGTTCCTTGCTGTTCCTCCCTGATATCACCTGATATTCGTCTAATGAGGGGAAGCACCTTGAAGGTCCGGGCTCTACTTCACTCCTATTCCCCCTGGCTTGCGTGGGTGCTTCGTAGCCACAGGCCCTAATCGCTACTCTCCCTGGTTGACTAGTGCCCGCTGTTACCTGGCTACCCGTTGCCTGGTTCCCTGCGACTTGTCCCCTTGATCTGGCTGCCGCTCCTGTTTGTTTCTGGCCTGCAGCCTGTCTTTTTGTTTGTGGGCGCTGCGCCTTAGGGGCCGCCGCCCTTCTGCGCCTAGGCATGGGAGAAGTATCAGGGTTAAACCTCGATGGGGGGTGGGATCTCCTGATTGGCCTACTGCTCTGACGAGTGGCCTGTATGCCTACCCTTCCCCCCGCTGCTGGGGCCCCCTGTGCTGTTGCTGTTGGAGGTTGATTGCTCCCCAGCAGCTGCCTTATCCAACCAACTCCCTCCTTTCCCATCCTCTCTAATACCTGCTTCTGGAGGTCGTCTAGTTCCGCCATTGTACCCGTTTATTCCTCTTATTGCACTGTTTTGTTCCTGGCTGGTAACCGTGCTTAAAAACACGTTGTGCAGCCTGCAGAAACCTAAAATGGCGTCCGGCGACCGCGCGCGCACCCCTTTTGTACCGGCACAATCCGTCACAATCCATCGCCGGATTATGACGTAAAACTGGGAACGGGCGCGTGACGCCGGACAAGCAGCCCCGAGGTACCCCGCCTTCAGTCAGGGACAGCGCTGCCTATTCAGCGCGCTGCCCCACAATTTACCAACCAACATGAATTGCTGACAGTCTTCCAGTAGCAATACAAAATAGTGTACTGATTTTACTTGCATTTACTTCTATCAATTGAGAGTTCACCTGTGGCGTGTTCTGTTAAAGTGCTGGGTTAGGAAAAAAATCAGACTATTGGGACACAGGTTCGATTCCCCATGTTCCCTTTTTTTGTTTCTATTATGTGTCTAGCAATAGATAAAGACTCTTCATGTACAGGTTCATTATTTGTGGCCTAGTGGTAGAAAGCTTTCTTTTTAGAAAGACACAGTATAGAAGGTTGCTGGTTCGATTCCCCATACTGAATGCTGAAATGTTAAATGTTCTGTTTCTTTCATCCGTGCTAGCAAAGACATACACTGCAAAGATTACTTTTCTTTTTTGTATGTAAAGCATAGGAATTTATCATTGTTAGGGACAGGAGCATTTCTTATGTGTTTACACAAAAACTGCACTGATATCTGTGTTCTGTGTCAGAGGGAGGGATCTCTGAGCTGTAACATGATTGGCTGTCAGCTTCCAGGAACCAAGAATGCAGTTTCCTGTGAAGTGTCCGGCGGACACTTAGCTGGGTGTTCCCAGATAAGGTGAATTATGGTAGCTGACCCTTAGTACACACAGGTTATTTTCATAAATCACCCAGCATCCACAGCAAAGGAAGACATGAGACACAGCTTGTTGTTCGTTTGTGAATGTGCTCTCTCTATTGGGACAATGTTTTCTTGGGACTTTAGTTCTCCTTTAAACAATCATACTTAAATTGTGTGCATACCTTTCCAAACCCTTTCAGCATAAACTTAAATAACACTGACTAAATTTAAATGAAACGTGAGTGAAATATTTCCCCCCACGTCCCTGGCAGTGAGCTGATGGCTCCATCATTTTCTATAGAGCTTTGGCTCTACGTATTTTTCTAACAAAATATTTGTAAAGAGATTTGCTAGCATTGAGCCTGACAGTTTGGGAAACGTGTTCTCATACCAGCATCCACATTCTTCATTGTTATTAGATAAGAAAAAATAGTATCAAATTGTTTGTATAAATACATCTTACCAGCTTGTTTGTAATCTCATCTGTGTCAAAAGCAACCACATTATTATGGAAGATGATGCATGTTGGCTAGGTGTGCACTGCTAATAGCGGCTTAGACAGAGCTAGATGATTGATGCAGTGGGCTAGAAAGAAATTGAGGATGCACAAAGAACCAGATACATATATCTTCTCACATAGATCACAAAATACACAAAGCTGCACTTTAATCCAATTTATTAAATTAGTAAAAATTTGAATTAGTGCCAGCATTTTCTGCTTTCAATCATATTGTTTTACATTTATATACAAACATTAATATTTGAAAAGGGAAGAAGGAAGAAAAAATAGCAACAGGCAATATGTACACAAATAGAGATATTCAATCATATTGTTTATATATTGAAACAAACATTTTATATTGAAACTAACATTAATATTTAAAAGAGGAAGAAGGAATAAAAAATAGCAACAGGTAATATGTTCACTAATGGAGAGAGTGTGAGAGATAACATCTGATCTTATCCTTGTGTAGGGTGTCCATTTTAGGACATCATCAGGTGTCAGGTATCGGGTGTCAGGTATCAGCTATCGGGTGTCAGGTATAATATTTTGTGTATTAAGCTGGCCATACACTAAGCAAACATTAAATAGGTTAGACATTAGACAGATTAACAAAATATGACCTAGCTTTTGGGGAATAACATTAAATTTTTTTTTTAATAGAGGTGGACATACCCTTAACAACCAGTAAGTGAAGATAAATGTGTGAAAGAGTATGTACCTGTATCTGTGTGGGGGTTGGAGGTATTAGTGTTTGCATTTACGACCATGAAACTAATTGTTTTGATGACATGACCCTTAGGCTGAGGCCACACTGCAACGCACAGGAATCGCGCACAAAATCGCGAGCGTTATCGCACGCGATTGTGTGCACGATTCTTGTGCGTTTGCGTTTTGCGCATGTGTTTTCGCAATTTTGCATTAGGGAAATGCATGCGTTAACGCACCAAAAATGGTGAACGCATGCGTTACCAAAACGCAAACGGACACGCAATTGCACGTGCATCGGAAATCGCGGGAATTTTCGTGTTCCCATGATTTCTATTTTAGCGAAAATCGCGGGTGCGTTCGCGAGCGCGAAACGCATGCGCAAATGCGCGAAAAACGCGCTAGTGTGGCCTAGCCCTTAAACCTCGAAATATCCATATTAGAAGATTGTACCCTTTATGGGAAAAAAATATCCTGATATTTGCCTATAATGCAGTAACGCTTCCACCAATTCCTTAGCTAGCTAAAATAGAAAGAACAGTAATTTCGCAAATTAAAAAAAAAAAAAAAAAATATTTGGATTTGGTACAGAGGGGGGGCTTGATTTTCAGAGGGGGGCCTGATTTGGGACAGAGGCGGAGCCCTGGATTTGGGACAGTGGGGCCCTGGATTTGGAACAGAGGGGGGCCCTGGCTTTGGGGCACTAAGAGGGTACTCTTGCCTTGGAACATGGAGGAGGGCTATGGCCGTGACACTAAGGGGGCACTTTGGGCTTCTAGGACCCGTTATTGTAACGGCTTAATGTCTAGTATATATATAATATAGTATAGTATATAATATATATATATTATCTATATATTATCTATATATATATATATATATAAAGCTGGAAATAATCACCATCTATTGCATGTAAAAGTCTGCACATGTCCCTAAATGTACAGAAAAACACATCTTTGTGTCAGTCCTCATGTTTCAGGTTTCATGTATCAGAGTCAGGTATCATTCATCATGTATCAGAGTCAGGTATCATTCATCATGTATCAGAGTCAGGAATCATTCATCATGTATCAGAGTCAGGTATCATTCATCAGGTATCAAAGTCAGGCATCAGAGTCAGGCATCATTCATCAGGTATCAGAGTCAGCTATCGGTCATCAGGTTTCAAAGTCAGACATCATTCATCAGGCATCAGAGTCAGGTGTCAGAGTCAGGTATCATTCATCAGGCATCATTCATCAGGTCTCAGTTATCGGGTATCAGAGTCAGGTATCATTCATCAGGTGTCAGAATCAGGTATCATTCATCAATGATATCTGATGGTTGATAACTGATTCCTGACTCTGATACATGATGAATGATACCTGAATTTGATAACTGACTTTGATGCCTGATGAATGATACCTGACTCTGATACCTAATGAATGATGTGTGACTCTGATACCTGATGAATGATACTTGATGAATGATACCCGATGAATGATACCATGTTTTTTTCTGTACATTTTAGGACATGTGCAGACTTTTACATGCAATAGATGGTGCTTGTTTCCTGCTTTATTTCTTACTTTTTCATTTCTTTCACTTGAAAATCTAAATAACTGTCCTTTCTATTTCTTTATCTTTGTCTTCTTTTATTTAAAAAAACACACTTTTTTGATTATTGATCAAAACATTTTTTTGACTATAGTTAGCCTTTTAGGTATTGCTTCCATAGGAATGGAAAGATAGGTCAGTAGCTGGGTGTACCTGTGTCTGTTTTTATTTAAGCCTTTTTACTGACCAATTAATTGACATTCTGTAAATATATATATTCATTGGTACAGAAAAAATACATCTTTGTGTCATTCCTCATGTTTCAGGTTTCATGTATCAGGTATCATTCATCGTCTATAGGAGTCAGGTATCATTCATCGTCTATTGGAGTCAGGTATCATTCATCAGGTATCAAAGTCAGTTATTAGAGTTGGGCATCATTCATCGGGTATCATTCATCATGTATCATTTATCAGATATTGTTCATCAGTTATCATTCATCAGTTATCAAAGTTAGGTATCATTCATTGGGTATCAAAGTCAGGCATCATTCATCGGGTATCAAAGTCAGGTATCATTCATCGTTTATCGGAGTCAGGTATCATTTATCAGGTATCAGAGTCAGGCATCATTCATCGGGTATCAAAGTCAGGTATCATTCGTCAGGTGTCAGAGTCAGGTATCAAGAGTCAGGTATCATTCATCGGGTATCAGAGTCAGGCATCATTCATTAAGTATCAGAGTCGGGTATCATTCGTCAGATGTCAGAGTCAGGTATCATTCATCGTTTATCGGAGTCAGTTATCATTTATCAGGTATCAGAGTCGGTTATCAGAGTTGGGTATCATTCATCAGGTATCATTCATTAGATGTCATGTATCGGGTGTCAGGTGTTGTTTATCTGGTATCGGTTGTCATGTGTCAGGTATTGGTTGTTAGGTATTAGGTGTAGTTATTGTCTATCAGGTGTCATGTGTCGTTTATTAATATCGTGTATCGGGTATCATTATCAGGTATCAGTTATGAGGATTCAGTTATCAGGTATCATGGCCATACAGGAGGCAGACATTTGATCTAATGTCTAAAGACTGCATTTTACAAGCAGCGGTTCTTTACCTTTAGATAATCCAATTTGGACCATTAATTTTGAGAACTTAAGTTGATTGCAAATACACTAAGAATGGGCCAGACTATTTAAAAATACATAGGGGTTTGTTTTTTTTTTTTTGTTTTGTTTTTTGGGGGGGGGCGACATAAAAGGAGCACTGTCTGCCTCTTTCTACCTGTGTAAATAATAGAAATATATATTTACAGAATGTTAATTGGTCAGAATAAAGGCTTAATTAGTTTTAACCTTTCAAAAAATTAAATGGACCTATTTTAAATGATTTTATAGTGGTACAGACTGCGCATTGGTACAGTTTAAACTATTTTAATGGAAGAAAATAAAGCTAGAAATAGCGCCATCTATTGGATGTAACAGTCAGCAGTAAAATCAATCTGACACCTGATGAATGATACCTGATGAATGATAAATGATACCTGAGTCTGATACCTGAAACATGAGGAATGACACAAAGATGTTTTTTTCTGTACATTTTAGCACAAGATGGTGCTTATTTCTAGCTTTATTTTTATTTCTTTTTTCATTTGGTTTGAAGAGCCAAATTACGGTTCTTTCTATTTCTTCTTCCGTTTTATTTTTTTGCTTATTTGGACTGTAACTCCTCCCACAGTTTCTGAGCTAGACACATGAAATTCGGTACAGACATGCGGGGCATATAGGAGAAGTGTGCTATTACCTTAGCTAGGGAATCGGCAACAGCGTTACAGCGGTATTGATACATTTTGGGACATTTTTCCCATATACTATAATGGTAACAATCCTCAAATGTGGATATTTCAAAACAGTTTGTTTCATGGTCATAAACACAAACCTTTTACGTTCCCATGGAAGCCATACTTAGCTATGACTAAGAGCGGAAGTTACGCTCGAATCGCGTAAGGCTACGGAGGTTTTCTGTTTGTCATGGCACTGGTGCAAATAAAGTGTGTTGAATTAAAGAGTCGCAGATGTCTTGTATTCTGGTGTGCGACGAAGTTCCTCGTGGTTGTTTAGCAGATTACTTAAAGGGTAACTATAGGCAAAAAATACATTTTGACTAATCATAAAAAAGTCTGTTTTTTTAACCCCTACCCTGATACAGGTACACACACCTACAGATCTACCCATACATTTCTGTGGCAGCCATACTTAAAGGGTAACTATGGTCAAAAAACAAATTTTAATCAATAATCAAAAAAGTGTGTTTTTTAACCCCCAATCTTACCCAGGTACACACACCTACTGACATAACCTTCCATTTTTGTGGCAGCATACTTAAAGGGTAACTATAGTCAAAAAACAAATTTTGATCAATAATCAAAAAAGTGGGTTTTGTTTACGCCCAATCTTACCCAGGTACACACACCTACTGACCCTTCCATTTCTGTGGCAGCATACTTAAAGGGTAACTATAGTCAAAAAAAATTTTGATCAATGATAAAAAAAAAATTATTAAATAAAAGAAGTCAAAGATAAAAAAAATAGAAAGAACAGTAATTTAGCTTTTTAAATGAAATTTAAAAAAAAACTAAAATTAAAGCTAGAAATAAGCACCCTCTATTGGATGTAACGGTCAACACATGTCCTAAAATGTACAGAAAAAAACATCTTTGTGTCATTCCTCATGTTTCAGGTTTCATGTATCATTCATCAGGTATCAAAGTCAGCTATCAGTGTTATTCATTATTCATTAGGTATCATTCATCGGGTATCATTAATCAAGTATCATTCATCAGGTATCAGTCACACATCATTCATTAGGTATCAGAGTCAGGTATCACTCGTCAGGCATCAAAGTCAGTTATCAAATTCAGGTATCATTCATCATGTATCAGAGTCAGGAATCAGTTATCAGCCATCAGATATCATTGATGAATGATGCCTGACTCTAATACCTGATGAATGATACCTGACTCTGATGCCTGACTGTGATGCCTGATTCTGAAACCTGATGACAGATAGCTGACTCTGATGAATGATGCCTGACTCTGGTGCCTGACTTTGGTACCTGATGAACGATACATGATGAATGATACATGATGAGTGATACCTGACTCTGATACATGATGAATGATACCTGACTCTGATAACTGATGAATGATACCTGACTCTGATAACTGATGAATGATACCTGACTCTGATAACTGATGAATGATACCTGACTCTGATACCTGACTCTGATAATGGATAAATGATACCTGACTCTGATACATGAAACCTGAAACATGAGGAATGACACAAAGATGTGTTTTTCTGTACATTTAGGGACATGTGCAGACTTTTACATGCAATAGATGGTGATATTTAAAGCTTTATTTTTTTATATAATATATATATATATATATATAATTTATATATATATATAATATATATATAAAGGTAATAGTGTGCACACAGTGTTCTTTTAGTTTGCCTGGAGCTGTTGGTCTGTGAATTCCAATACACAATGAAAAAACAGGTAGTAACCAACGCTCCACAGGTCTTATTCACAAGTTTTATTAATTTCAAAAATAGTGCATAGTGCAAAAAAAAGTTTAGCAACGTTTCGGCCTTGGTTTAATGGTTGCATGCAAACTTTTTTTTGCACTATGCACTATTTTTGAAATTAATAACTTGTGAATAAGACCTGTGGAGCGTTGGTTACTACGTTTTTTCATTTATATATATATATATATATATATATATATATATACTAGACATTAAGCCGTTACAATAACGGGTCCTAGAAGCCCAAAGTGCCCCCTTAGTGTCCCACGGCCATAGCCCTCCTCCATGTCCCAAGGCAAGAGTACCCTCTTAGTGTCCCAAAGCCAGGGCCCCCCTTTGTTCCAAATCCAGAGGCCCCACTCTGTCCCAAATCCAGGGGCTCCACCTCTGTCCCAAATCCAGGCCCCCCCTCTGTACCAAATCCAGGAGCCCCCTTTGTCCCAGGGGCCCCCCTCTGTCCCAAGCAAATTTACCTGAAGTCAGTTAAATTCCTGTTCTCCTTCTGTGTGTTTCCTGTGTTTCTCCCTCTAGTGGTGAGTCAATAGGAACTGCAGAAACTGTCCCTCTAGTGGTGAGTCAATAGGAAATGCAGAGAATCTCCCTCTAGTGGTGAGTCAATAGGAGCTGCAGAGCCTCTCCCTCTAGTGGTGAGTCCATAGGAACTGCAGTGACACACACACACGGACACAGGGACGCACACTTAGGGTTTTATTATATAGGATATATATATATATTTATTTTTTTTATTTGGCTTGAAAAGCTAAATTACTGTTCTTTCTATTTTAGCTAACTAAGGAATCGGTGGAAGCGTTACTGCATTATCGGCAAATATCAGGATATTTTTTTCCCATAAAGGGTACAATCTTCTAATATGGATATTTCGAGGTTTAAGGGCTAGGCCACACTAGCGCGTTTTTCACAAAAATGGAAATCGCGGAAAGTTGAAAATTTCCACGATTTCCGATGCGCATGCGATTGCGCGTCTGTTCGCGTTTTGGTAACGCATGCGTTCAGCATTTTTGGTGCGTAAACGCATGCATTTCCATAATGCAAAATGGCGAAAATGCATGCACAAAACGCACAAGAATCGCGCACACAATCGCGTGCAATAACGCTTGCGATTTTGTGTGTGATTCCTGTGCGTTGCAGTGTGGCCTCAGCCTAAGGGTCATGTCATGAAAACAATTAGTTTCATGGTCGTAAATGCAAACACTAATACCTCCAACCCCCACACAGACACAGGTACATACTCTTACACACATTTATCTTCACTTACTGGTTGTTAAGGGTATGTCCACCTCTATTAAAAAACTTTTAATGTTATTCCCCAAAAGCTAGGTCACATTTTGCTAATCTGTCTAATGTCTAACCTATTTAATGTTTGCTTAGTGTATGGCCAGTTTAATACACAAAATATTATACCTGACACCCGATAGCTGATACCTGACACCCGATACCTGACACCTGATACCTGACACCTAACATCTGATACCCGATACTTGACACCTGATACCCAATACCTGACATCTGATACCTGACACCTGATACCCGATATCTGACACTTGATACTCGATACCTGATGCCTGATACCCGATACCTGATGCCTGATACCAGACACCTGATACCCGATACCTGATACCCAATACCTGATGCCTGATACTGGACACCTGATACCTGACACTTGATACCCGACACCTGATACCTGACACCTGATCCCCGATACCTGACACCTGATGATGTCCTAAAATAGGTTCTCATTCATCCAGGTCATGGTATATCTGTTGTATTCAATTAATCAACTGGACTTGAAGTTTAGTTCTTGAAGATGTTTGGCTAGTCATCCGACTGGCTTTCTTAATTCGGAATGACTTGTACAAGAATCTGTGGCAATTATGTACCCTGGAAATTCCCAATTATCAGAATTTGATCAGATGTTTTCTATATAAGACAGCATGCTATAGGTCTGTCTATTCTGCATTTGCTAATTTTAGATTTTACAGCAACAGTACATTTTGAATCTTGTGTTATATTCTCAATAAATTCTTAAAGATTTTGAAGGGTGAACCAGCCCATTTGTGTGACTGTGGAGCATTTAAGGAACACAGATGGTATAAACAAGCCACACACACCCCCCCGGGAATAATTGGAACACACTACCAAACGACAATAAGGAGACAACACCAGACAAGTGTAAGTCTTTAATTTACAGTATATGTTTATCATTTATTAACTGATTTTAATGGTTATGATCCTTGATTTTAATTAGAAGTTTTATCTTTTTATCTCTCCCTTTCTTAAATACCTACTGCCTGGCACATGCGCAACCAGAACCAAAGAAACATTTCTCTTTTGAAAACTGCTTGCACTTTATTTTTCAGCCACCATGCATTACTGACATCCTGAAACAATACAAAATAGTCAGCTGATTTTACTTTTGTTGTTTTTTTGGTTTTTTTTTCTTCTATGTTTCTATTGCTAGAAAAAGCTAAAGTTTCTCAATGTACCTGTTTTGTTTGTGGTAGCTCTGGTTGTGCAATGTATGTTTTTAGAAAGCACTGCTTTAGCAAGACAGAGTGCATTAGGTTGAAGGTTATATTCCCCAGGCTTACTTTTATTTTTACTGAAACATTAATATTCTGTTTTTTACATACATGCTATCTTAGAAATAAAACAATAAAAATTCATTTTATTTTTTTAATGAAATGTTTACTTAAAAACTGCCCTGAAATTACTGTTCTTTGTCAGAGAGAGGGAGGATTCCAGAGCTATAACATGATTGTCTGTCAGTTTCTAGAATTACCATACTGGTAAATATACTAGTCAGTGCTAGTCTCCAAATCCCTAGATTAGCAACAGCATATATAATCCTTAAAGGATAATAAACTTATTTGTCCGTAGTCACAGTCAGTCAGTCGCTACCAAGGGGGTGCACGTCTTGATTGGAGAGCCCAGAAGGAGGACAGCATGGCCGTGTGAGTGGAACACCAGACGCATTTTGCCCCAAACCGAGGCTTTCTCAACAGCTGTTGAGAGCCTTGGTTTGGGGGAAACGCATCTGATGCAGGGCATCAAGACGCGTGCATCTTTTCCTCTATCTTTATTTGTGTCAGCTTCTAGAAAGCAGGGCTGCAGCTTCATGTTAAGTGTACTGCATGCACTTAGCTGGGTGTCACACAGCTAAGGTGGATTATGGGAGATGACCTCTAGTACCCTCAAGTTAATTTCATTAATTGGGAGTTGGGAGACACAGCTTTTTGTATCTTTGTGAATGTGCTCTGTTTATTGGGGAAATGTTGTCTGGGGACTTGGTTGCCACAAATTAAGAATACAACACAAATTTAGCACCTTATATTAAATAAACCCTAGCTAGTATAATTTGATGAATGTGAAAAATTTAATATGCTTTTGGTATCAGAGGAACTTTAAAGACACATGTTTAGGTAACGCAATAGATAAGTGGTATCAAACATCAATATACATGGTAATCATTTTTCTACAATTATTATTTTAAATGTGATTTTTATATATCTGATTAAACTGTGCAAAGCATAGGACAAAAGTTAGGTAGTTAAAAAGGCAAACTGCTCCCAAGGAAGATAAAGCATACCTTGAAGAATATTCTCCAATACCTTTGAAATAAACACAGATGGACTGGCACACCAGAATATTAAGGAATCCCCCTCCATTTGGTCCATGCCCCAATTATCCATAAAAACAATTTTTCACATTTGGATACTAAGACTAAGGAAGAGAAATATATATTAAGTTAATAAACAAAAGTAGTCAGAAGAAGTGTTAAAGAAACAAGTGAAAAATCAAAATGTTAAAGGGATCCTAGTGTACTGTAGATTACATTATAAATTACTGTAGATAACATTTATATATCACAACACTTTGCCATTGAAAAGTACTTCTACTTTGTCTTTTCATGCATACCTTATATATATTAGTAATGTGATACATTTATACGGGGAAAAAATCCAGATATTTCTCTGTTGACTGCTAGGAGGAGTTGCAGTGTTGCTGATTTTATTACTAGAAGCTATTTTGTAAAACCCAGTTACATCATGGGCACTGGGGTGAAGTTAAAAGGGACTTAACCTCGTGGGAACTGTTCAAAATGTAAATATATTGTAGGTAATAATACATTTTTTGACAGCATGGGGAGAAAGAAATACTATATAAAAGATTGTTTTAATTGCCAGAACCATAATGTTGTGTTTTTGTGGAGCTGTAATTGCCCATGTAGGGAAGGACAGTTTGGCATCTCATTTGACAGACATTAAACATGCTAAAATAGATCAATGTGGTGGCAGGGGTAGCCGAACATTTCTGTAAAGTACATCAAGGGTATCTGAAAACACTAAGGTATCAGGGTATTGAATTGGTAAGACCTTCAATAAGAAGTGGCAATTTGGAAGAAATGCTCTTGAGACCAAAGTCAAGGATACATAAAAAATATTAATATTAATAGATATTCACATTAAAAGGAATTAGACTTTCAACCTTTGTATAACCCTAGAGGAGATAACGATATTACAAAAGTCTTCTATCTTCTGTCTCCATTTAGGTTTTATATGGAGTTACATGTTTTATCTGCCGAGCTGTGATCTTGGAGTGGGGTAGAAGAAATTCCACTATATATGATTACTTATATCATGTCCCCTTTGGAGGATTAGGACAACTTAAAAAGGCTATATGGACCTGAATCCATTCATGTGTATCCACTTTGGATGACCAGGACAATATGCCATATGAATTTGAACTTACCTGGGTTATTTTACCCACCATGGAGGAAAACTGTTTTATTTCAAAAAATGTTATCAACTTTGAATTAAAATTTGTTTGAAAAAGTGTGTCTAAATGGAGAAATGAGAAGTATATCTTGTGGGTAGGGGTTTAAAGTTTCTTATGTGACCATACATATTGCAGATATTGAGTAGTTTATATGTAATTAATGATGTACAGTACTTTAGCTTTGAAGTCACTGTAGTTTAAACATTTGTTGATTCCCCTTTGTAAAATGTCTGCTTTCCGATCAAGTGGCACATCAATCTGGATACTTACCTTCCGGGTTTGAGAATCTATGATACTGGGAATGGGAGGTTTTACTTAAAAGATTCAAAGTATACATTGTCTATTTATTTAGTAGGACTTTAACAAAAATGGTAGCTAAAGGACAATGCTTAAATATTTTCAACAGGGAGACAGTAAAGAAAGACCAATGTCTCCTCTGCACAAATAGGAGCAGTCGTTAATGCACTACAGGAACATATTGATGTATTGGCAATTTCAGAACCTCAGAAGTGTGAATAACAAGCTGTCAAAATGATATTTTTTTTTCTGGTTGTATAATATATGACCTTTTATTTTGTCTGAAGACTCTTTTAGTGTTAAGTGCTGTATTATGGTTTACTTGGGGTGAAGGAGTATATTCATGTGTCATTTTGTGGGTGTGAGTTGTGATCCTGATGATACTGAGATAATGGCTGAAACCCTTCAATTCTATATGTTGTTGAATAAACACTTTTACGAAGTGCCCAGAATTGTTGAAATTTCTATGCATATAAAGAGAGGGCAAAACAGAGAGAGAGACAGAGAAGTCAAAAAAGGAACAATGAATATTATTTGTAATGCAGCAAGCAAAAATATCTAAACAGAACTCTAGAGAAATTTACATATCTTATCAGCAGAAGAGTAAGCAAATCATCAGACCTTGACAGAACTCAATAGAGATCTAGATAATGCAAAACCCAAAGGAAAAAAATGAATTCAGTGCAAGTTAATAAAAGTGAAGGTTAGAGTGCAACAGGGATGAAAAAATTACGTTAAACGGTCTCCAGTTCTATTGCTTGTTAGATACTGTAATAGCAACATTATACACACGCCGTAATAAGGGGTTAATATAAATATATTATTATATTATATATAATTATATTAATAATATAATCCCATCATTACTTGATCTAAACTTACTACAACATGAGCAAAGTTCAATATGATAATTAAAAAACATTTAAATATCGATCTATACTTGGATTTTGTTAAGGTTTTTGATACAATACCCAAAAGGTGACTTGTGTATAAGCTAAGGTCTGTTGGGCTGGGGTGGCATATTTGTACAGTACATTAATAGAAAATTGGTTGATGGATCGGATGCAAAGAGTAGTTGTTAGTGGGGTGCCAGAGGGTTCTGTGCTGGGGCCACTGCTATTTAATCTGTTTATTAATAATTTGAAAGTGTGTATTGTCAGTAAGATCTCTGTGTTTATGGACAACACAAAACTTTGTTGACCATTAAAATCTACAGGTGATGTGCAATCGGGGGATCTAGATAGATTATCACATAGCGCTGCTAAGTGTCAGGTGAAATTCAATATTGATAAATGTAAGGTGGTGGATCCTTGTGCTGTTTATACAGTACTATAAATAGTTCTGTGTTAATTGAATCTCTGTTGGAAAAGGAATTTGGAGTTTTGCTATATAACAAACTTCAATGCAGCATCAAGTGCCAGGTAGCAACAGCTAGAGCCAGCAAGATATTGTCTTGTATAAAGAGAGGTATGGATTCAAGGCACAAGAGTGTTATTCTTCCTCTTTATGGAGAAACACCTTCTTATAACAGAAGGCATCTTGCAGTCTCATGCTATATGAATAGCATTGCCCACAAAACCTAAGAAACAAGAAGCAATTTCTTACTCCCATGTTCCCCAGAGTAAGGGGAGGAGATATGCAAAATACTCCTTTATGTCCCTTAGCTTATGCATGTGTCCAGAACCGCTGGCTAATAACATGCAATATAGCTTAATATATAGAGCCAATCATCTGACCTGCAGACACAACGTGTTTCGATCTTGTTAGATCTTGTCAGTGCAAGATACAGATTCATGGCTCTATGGTGTAGGACTTGGGCGTTGTTTTAAGAAGGTGTTTCTCCATTTTTATACTCAGTGAAGGGCTTTTTGCTCCTTTTGGCGCTCTCTCCCTAAGCTTTCTAGCTGCCTTTCTTCCTCTTTACAAAGCACTGGTAAGGCCTCATTTGGAATATGCAATGCAATTTTGGAATCCTGTGTACAAGAAGGACATCTTGGAATTGGAAAGGGTTCAGAAAAGGGCAACTAAAATAATAAAGGGAATGAGGTAGCTTGAATATGAAGACAGATTGAATAAGTTATACTTATGTGCACTAGAGAAAAGGCACTTGCATGAGGATATGATTACTGTGTATAAATACATTAACCCTTTCAGTGCCAGTAGATTTTAAATTTTTTTGCGTAAAGTGCCAGAAGAATTTTCAGGATTTTGTCCTTAATCGCTTTAGACAAATTTTACGTAGGAAACCTTGCAGTAAATCAGGAATATTATACATTGTTTTTTTCAGCACAAAGTGTACTTTAACATGGTAACAGAATTTTGTAACTTTTCTGGAAATTTGACTGGAATTATGGGTAAAAAAATGCAAAATATGCTAATTTTCATGGATGTTTCCCATTTTTATTTATAGTTATTTTAAGGTTACACACAAAAATCTTACTGTTTCTAAAAGCTCAGATACTCCCAAGTACAACGATACCAGATATATGTAGGTACCCCACTTTTCCTGTACAGGAGACCCCCCCAAACTAAAACTGCACCTTCAAAAATATTACACCAAAATGAAATGTATAACCACTACTGACAGTTAACATAGAATATCTACCAAATTAACTAAAATATCCCCACAAGTGAGATATTTTTAGAAACTACACACCCGCAGGATTTTACGAGTGAGTTAAGTTTCGATCAAAATGCAGATACCCGGACGCAGCTGTTCGTCCAATTGTAAGTTATTTTCTCCCTTTTCCCTTTTTTTCCTCAACTGTAAAATCAGGACAAAATCAAATGTGAATTTCAGTCAAAAACTGGAGGAAAGTTCAAACGCATCTCAAATATGAAAGCCTAACCCCTCCTGAATAAAACAACATAAATGTGGCATTCGTATGGCATAAAATGCCACATTCATGGGTGTACACAAAGACATGGCTACCAACTAACCCAGAGCTGGACCAATGCCAAATGTCAGTAACAGCAAAAAAAAAAAAAAAATAGCCAACGCTGTATTTGAACAGTCTGCAGTTTTTCCCACAAAACACCCGCCTAACTCAGAAATACCCCCACTATATATTCCTGAAATCTACACACTTTCAGCTATGTAACGCTGTAGTTCATTCATTCATACCATCAATGGTGTGGGGGCGCAGTTCTTCGTAGAAGTTCGCACTTTTCGCAGATTTTCTAAAAATATTAACATCAAACAACATTCAAAAGGTAGAAATCATGTCAAAACCTCATGGAATGTAAAAAAAAGTTACCAAATATCAATCTCCCAAATGTCCTGATTCAAACGGTATGCCATATGCGTGGTTACACACACGGACGTGGAAGTGAAAAGCCACGAAGTGAGACAATGCATGATGGCTCAGAAACAGCCAAAATATTTAGCCAACTCCGAATTTGAACAGTCTGCAGTTTTTTCCACAAAACACCCCCGTAACTCAGAAATAACCCCCACAAACTATATATTCCTGAAGTCTACACACCTTCAGCTACGTAACACTGTAGTTTGTTCATTCATACCATCAATTGTGTGGGCGCAGTTCTTCGTAGAAGTTCGCACTTTTCAGAAAATTTTAACAAAAAACAACTTCAAAGGGTAGAAATCATGCCAAAACCTCATGGAATGTAGAAAAAAGTTACCAAATATCAATCTCCAAAATGTCCTGATTCAAACGGTATGCCATATGCGTGGTTACACACACGGACGTGGAAGTGAAAAGCCACGAAGTGAGACAATGCATGATGGCAAAGAAACAGCCAAAATATTTAGCCAACTCCGAATTTGAACAGTCTGCAGTTTTTTCCACAAAACACCCCCGTAACTCAGAAATAACCCCCCACAAACTATATATTCCTGGAATCTACACACCTTCAGCTACGTAACGCTGTAGTTCGTTCATTCATACCATCAATGGTGTGAGCGCAGTTCTTCGTAGAATTTTGCATTTCTAATCAAATATCAATCTCCTAATTATCCTGAATCAAACGGTATGCCACATGCATTGTTACATACAAGGACGTGGAAGTAACTAGTCACAAAGTAGACAATGCGCAGTGGCTCAATTACAGCAATGTTCCAGAATTTTTACGGTAAACACCCTCCAACTCAGAAATACCCCACACAAACTATATATTTTTGGAATCTACATACCTTTAGCTATACAACAGTGCCATTTCCTCGTTCATACATACAATCTTGTACGCGCATTTCATAGTAGTATTTCGAACTTTTAGCAGACAAAACTCGCACTTGATCCGGTGCCTGGAAAACCTGGAAAATATTTTTCAAATCTTCCTACCTTGCTGGAAATCTTTGTCTCTGTGTCGTTGCCTATTTGCATTACTGAGAAAATACTGATAGCTTTAGTGAGTGCAATGGAAGCTGAGCTTTTGCGGTGAAAAAAGGTATCAGATCGAAAAATGAATAATAAAATTCACTTTTTTTTTCATCATTTGCCACATGCGCCCTTGAACCTACAAGCTATGTCCCAGCACAAGACTAGGTGCTTTCAGTTTGGAGTTTAGTGTTTTTTGGCAGAACTAGGATAAAAGCAGATGTTAGGTACAATACATATAAAATCATTTATACATTTACTGTAAATATACCATAACGCATCTCCCTGTTACTGGTGTATTTTACAGGAACCTCAAAAAATCCTTGGGAAAAATAAACCAGCTCTTAGCATAACATTATTGAACAATAAAATGCATTGTACCTTATGCCCCCTTTAAAGTAAATAACTATTTTAACTGGAAGGAGACCTTACCTGTCCCAACCCCAAAGCTATTTCAGAAACGGCAAATGAACCCCGGAGCATGCCAAATAAGGGCCTAGGACACCCACAAATCCAGAGAGCCTGCTAATACTATCTATCTTTCATAGTGCACCAAAGTATGGTAGCGCTCAAAACAGGGCTTCAGACATAAGGCAGGCTTGCTAGGGCACTTAGGAAAAAAATACCTTGTATCTCGCCTAGTCCCCTTTTTACGGCAAATCTTGCAGGCTCTCTGGGGATGCTGCTTATTAGGCGTGGGTGGAATGGTATCTAAAAAATGCTTTCCTACTAATCTAGCTACATTATCATTACTAGGCATCTCCGGGACCTCCTCTACACTACCAAACATCATAGCTGGAAAAAGCTGCTGCTGGAACTTACGATAGGACAGTACAGGCTCTGGTACCACTGTCCTGTAAACAATATACGAATTATGTAGGGCTGTTTGCAAAAGATAAATGGCTAATTTATTGTACCAGGCCTTTGTTTTTCTAGTGGCATTGTAGTAGTAGTGGATCTGATCATTTTTGTCAACGCCACCCATGTACTTGTTGTATTCTTTGCTACAGAGTGGTCTAATTTTCGGGGGCCTACCACCACTTCTGTGCTCTACAGTTGCTGACTGATCGTGGATGCTGGTCAGCATGAATACAGTCCTAGTATCACAAAACTTGATAGCCAGGAGCTCATCGCTTCTTAGAGCAAAATTCTCTCCACGCTTTAGTGTCTTATCCAGTAAAGCCTTGGGCAACCCTTTTCGAATAGGATTTATGGTGCCACAGGCTGGGGTGTCCAAAGAATAAAGGCATCTAAACAAGGGAATACTTGTATAAAAGTTATCCACATATAAGTGGTAACCTTGGCCCAGCAATGAAGAAATGAGCTCCCAGACTATCTTGCCACTGACCGTTAAATCCAGTGCCCTCATATATCATAAACTTGCTAGTGTACCCAGTACTACTTTCGCAGAGCTTATATAATTTGATGCCATAGCGAGAACGCTTACTTGGCATGTATTGACGAAATATTAGGTGCCCTTTGTAGAGCATAAGGGACTCATCAAAACATATATTCTGGGAAGGGATGTAAACCTCTGCAAAGCGTTTAGACAGGCTATCAATAAAGGGACTCAATTTATGAAGCCTGTCATGACCGGGTGCACCGGAGGGAACAGCTGTGGTGTTATCGTTAAAATGCATAAACCGCAATAAGATTTGGTAGCGGTTTCTAGGCATTACAGCTGCAAAAAGGGGGAGGGAAAATACTGTGGTGGTATCCCAATGGCCTTGCAATGTATTGTTCTTTAGGAGACCCATTGAAAGAGTGAGGGCACCACTATTGTGGTGGGATACCATGCACAAGCACGTGAATGTTCACCTAATTGGTGTGTAATATACTGCTCGGCAAATAGATTTGTATAGTGGACCACATCCTGTAGGATTGCGTCCGTCAGATATAGCTGAAAGAAGTCTAGCACTTCAAAATTACTGGTGTCCACCTTCACGCCAGGGACTGCTAGAAAATCAGGAATTTGGGGGGTAAAATTAGCAGGAGGCCTCCACGCAGGCTCTCCTCCAACTGCAGCACCAGCAACACTCCCATCATCTACCTCCATAGGACCAACATCACTAGTGACAATGCTAGGACCAGCCTCATCACCAGTGGTACCACTACTCTCTAAGGCTGTGACAGTGTCACTACTGCCAGGCTCGTCAGAATCTGATGATTCTGATCCACTGGGTAAATACTCAGGGTCAGCATCAGAAACATCACTTTCCTCTGAGCTGGTCAGCATACAGTATCTAGCAGCCTCCTCTACAGAAAGTCTCCTCCTCCTAGCCATTGTATCAAAAGATAAATATGTAAAAAATTTTGAACTAAGAACCACAAGTTAACCCCATCAGCAAAATAGACCTGAAGTTAACCCCTTCAGACAAACAAGTTAACTAAGTAGCTATTTCTCAACTTTTGAACCTGCACTTTCTAGAAAGCACTAGAACACAACACTACAAAACTAAACCCAATAAACCAACAGTACACAAAACTGAAATTTTACACAGTAAAATTCTAAAATAAAAGATATAAATGGCACATTACTTTACTACACAGCAAGACTGGGGGTCAGAATTACAGATCCACTAGTCTTGTTGTGTAATCAAGAAATCAAGGGTAACTCAAGCAAAAAAAACTTTATAAAATAGAAAATGCAGAAATTTAGCAAAAAATTGGCAAAATAACTTTACTACACAGCAAGGCTGGGGGTCAGAATTACAGATCCACTAATCTTGTTGTGTAAAACAAACCAAGGGTAACTGAATCAAACAAAAATATATATAAAAAACAGATTGCAGCAATTTACCACAAAAACACTCTAACACAAAAAAATGCACAAAAACAGCAAAATAACTTTACTGCACAGCAAGACTGGGGGTCAAAATGATAAACCCACCAGTCTGGATGTGTACTAATGTGTTTTTACTAAATACAATATACCAACGGTAATCAATAAGAGGGGCTGGGGGTGGGGAAGGGGTAGAGGATATATAGGGATATATGAGGGGTAAAAGGCAAAAAATACCAAACAAAATGTAAGAAATATTATAAATAAACACCAAAGTAACTGAAAACAGCAAAAAAAAAAAAATGATTTGGGCTCAAAACAGTCAAAATCAAAATGAATGAAAAATAAAAATAATTTTAAAAAAGTGTTGATTTTATGTGTATTTGTGTGTGTGTGTGTGTGTGTTACAGTGAAAATCTGTAAGTGTTAGTGTGAGCTAAAGTGTGTAGATGTGTGTAATATAATTTTTTTTTTTTTTTAAAAAGTCAAAAACTAAAAATATGTATGTAGTGTGTGTAATATACTATACAAGTCCAGCAGACAGGAGATCAGCATCAGGCAAAAGGTTAAAAATCCACAAGATGTCAGGAGATCCAGCGTTGTAATACACCAAGTCTCGAGTGAGAAGTTTCCAGCAGGGGGCGGGATCTATACACTGAACTTCAGCAGTGTCACTGCCCATGATGTCAGTGTGCTCTGATTGGCTCCTGGAAGGATCGGGTCCGGTACCAGGTAGGAGACCCGGCTTTGCTCGTTGCCTAGGGGCTTTAGAACAGCGGGGAAGCGGTTTCCCTGCTGTAACTGCATTCCGCACCCGAACCCGGAAGTGCTGCAGAACGTGTATTCACGATCTGTGCCAGTTTGAGTCATTAATGCACAGAACGTGAAAACACATTCTGTGGCACTGAAGGGGTTAAAAGGCTATGCAATAAACAATCTGGGGCATTGTTCACCAATAGAATATGTCAGATGACACGTGGACATAACTTAAAATTAGAAAAAAAGAAATTTAGACTTCAAGTTCAGAAAGGGGTTATTCACTGTGAGAACAGTAACACTATGAACGGACATGATGTTGGCAAGTTCATTGGATAGATTCAGAAAAAAATGGATGATTTTCTAAAATAAAGAATGTTAGATGTTACTAGTATTGGTACATATATTTGGAGTTGATCAAGGGATTTTTCAGATTTTATTTTATTTTTTTTGCCTTCCTCTGGATCAACTGTTAGGCAGGAAATGTGGGTATTGTGGAGTAGGTTGGATTACTATCTATACTATCTATACTATCTAATATGCTTTATAGGACTGACATATTTATAAAATGGCACCTGGTGTTCTTTATTGTTTGTAATGAAAAGAAATGGCTGTGTCATTTTTGTATAGAATCCATAAGTAAAGGTAGGTCATTGTTTCTGTCTCCCTTTAGTATAGTCCAAGTAATCAATGTCCTGTAGGCAAATGATGTCCTAAGAGTTTGAGAGGAGAGACTTATTGAGGGAATAATCATATACAAAGCTATGGATTACTGGTACTCCAAGAAGTATAAGACTTGCTGTTCATCCACTGGCTATTTTCGTTATTCCCTTGGCTTAAGTACCGTAAACAAAGAATGGACAGGGTCTAGAGAGGCAACAAAACTTATTGCTGGTTAAAAAGCTACATAAACTAAAGTCAGCAATGATCATGTTGAAAACAGAATGATGGGGTTTTCTATTATGTATGCAATTTTTTTTTAACGTCCTTTCTTTAAAAACGATCAATCATTTTTTATTGTAGTTCATCAAATTATCTTAAAAAAAAACTTTTTACTCTTATATTACCCCATTTTTCAATCTATCTGAGATCTTAATGAAATTCATTCATTTTAATATTTTACTTCAGTTGGCCTTTACTGTCAGAATGATTTACTTAACTATTTTAATTCTTGGAACTTTTCACATTTGTTTGTTACATGTTTTATATCTTTAGAACTAGTTAACATAATTTCAGTAAACATTAGAAAGAAATAAGCACAGCAGGTCTACTAGCCTGCCAAGTGCTCATCTTGGGGTTTTTCCTTTTCTACGTTAGGATTTAGTGAAAATGATGTTTTTCCATTTACTGTATCATCAGATCATAACTATTCCTGACATGTTTACGCTATAGGATAAGTGTATGGACAAAAAGAGCTTAGCATGAATAAACAACATATATTTGTATTGCTTGCCAAAGATGCATTTCCAAAACAGCACTGAGATGTATGAATAATAAAACAAGGCAATTATATGCAAATATGTTTGAAACATAAACTAAATAGTTTGACACAAAAACAAATGAAAGAAAAATAAGCATAAAGCAATTACAAAAGATGTTTCAAATAAAGTGGTTAATGTTGCATTCTCTCAAGTCCTTGCTAACATTATCTGTTTTAATCTTCTGTTTCTTCATGTACTAAATATGCGTTTCCTAAAGTAAAACTATGACTGGGCATTTATTTCTACTATAGTCTGTCAAACAAGCATCTGATATGTAAACAGGTTACTCAAAGTAAGGACATAAACCACATTTTTAAACATTTTGTTATTTATATTAAAGGCACTAAGCAGTACAGAAAAATGCTAATCAAACTCTTGCATTTTTGCATTGCATTTTTCTTTGCGTTTTACTTTCTTTATCAAACAAATTAAAATGCATCTAAGCTACAAAAAACTAACCACAAATGGTCATAGCCTTAATTAAAAAACAAAAGGATTGCAATGAATGACAATTCTGGAGGGGCCTAGTACCCTTGATTTACATTGGGGCCTATGTCTAAAAAAAGGTTCCAGTCGTATAATGAATCAGCCAGTATTCTAAAGCCCTTTTTCTAAATGAAATCTATAAGAATTGAAACATGGACTGATTTGTTGGTGTTTTTGCTTTTGAAACTTCAGGCCAAGCAAATGAAAAGACAAAAAGGGCCAAAGTGCATTAATTGGCTTTCTTGGCTTAATTAAACTCAATAGAAAACATAATTTTCAGTTGGTTAATACATGAAAACACCTTTTCATTGAATAATTTCTATTTTTATTTGAAGACTATGAAAGAACACGTGTGCAATTATGTAGTACACAAACTACAGTTTTAAATATGTTTAAGGAAGTTTCCTGAATTGGCTTTCAATCCCAATGTGTGCCTTGTCAAAAGTTATCTGAACATGTTTAAAACCATTAGTTGTGTTGTTCAGCGGTAGGATTGATATACAGTTCTATAAAGTGAATAGCCCTTTTGGACTACTGTTCTAGTTCCTATAATGTTAGAACAACTAAACAAGAAGAAACAACAGTCAATGCTTTAAGAAATGAGGAGCAGTCATTATAGATAATGTATGCTTAAGTGTATTCAAGAAAACCATCAAAAACTGATGAAACTGGCACTCATGAGGACCATGGATTGGAAGACCAAGAATTATCTTTGCTAAAAGTTGTTTAGAGTAAACAGCCTAACAAAACCCAAATTAACAGCACCTCCAATCAGAGCCCAAAAAAACTTGAATAGCTGCAAAAAAAACTGATAACAAAGAAGAACATAAAGAAGAGACATGCTTTGGCTAAGAAACACAGGAATGGATATTAGGACAGTATCTAAAGGATTAAAGCATCTATGGATCACAATAAAGACAGCTATCATCAGTGACGTCCACCCAAGATCGATGAGAAAACTGGTAAGGGAAGCCACCATGAGGACTACAGCAACATTAAAGTAGCTGCAGGATATTTAGGCAAGTACTGTTTATTTCCTTAATTTGACAACAATCAGTTGTTTTCTTTATATACCTGGGTTTGTGGGATACGTTAGCAAGACAAAGGCCTTTATATGCTGCCCATACATTAGTCATCATATCTCCTGACATTTCTATTAATAGCAGGTCCCTTTGCCAGCTTCAGGAATCTTCGGAAAACTGTCACGTCTGACAACATTGGTCCACATCCTGCTTATCTCCTCCGCTCCTGCAGGTCTCAGATTGTACAGAGGAGATCCAATCAAACTTCTAACTATCCAATCCCTTGATCTGGCTCTGCCACTTTATTTCCCATTGGTTCCTCTGCTCTATATTAGCCTTCCTCTGTCACTTATTCTTATTCTGTTCTGCCTGTTATAGCATTAGGTTGTTCCATGCTTTTGGCTCCCTTGTTTTACTATTCTAGTTACCCTTGGATCAAAAAGCGTCACCAAAAGAGATCAGTGGTTGCTCCAGAGCCTTTCTGGCCATCCCTGACATCTTCTGTTCCCTTACTACACTCTCCAGAGGAACCTATGCAATTAGGTATGTCCAAACTGTCTCTGGCTGCAAAAATCAGAAGGCATCAGGAAGGTCTCTATCTTTACAGTGGGACATATGGTCATTTCGCTAAATTGTGTCCAAAAAAGGGGTCCAGGAAGGCAGAAAACTTCAATGTCTAGGTGGTTCTGAGTAAATGCTGGAAAATAGTCTAACACCCCCCTGAGTACTTATTAGTATTGAGAAACATTCCACAATGTACAGACACCTTCCATGGACTCATTGGCAGGCTAAATAAATGGCCAATTATGTGTTTTTGCCACCTTAGACTTGGCGAATTGGAATGGCTGAACTTATAGTAAAAATCTACTTTTCGCCATTTTATAAATATGCTTGAGTGGTTACCGCAGCACTGTATGGCGAAAAGAGAAATGTAGCGGTAATGACCTTTCACCACTGTTTATCACGGCTTTATAAATGGCGTAAAGTCCAAATTTGGTGAAAAGGCAGCGATAAAGAAGGCGAAAAGTTTAACGAACCTTTATAAATATGCCCCACTATCTTTTTGATATTCCCTCTAACCCAGTGGTCCTAGGTTTACCCTGGTTATGTTAAAACAATCCAGTCAGGTGGGGGCCTAATTGCAAAGTTTATGTTCTTCTCTTCATCTTTCTCATATTGACTTAAAAACTCTACCAACATGTTACCAAGATTATGTTGATGTATTTTCTCCACAGGCTACCGATAACTACCTCTACATTGGTCATATGATTGTCCTATAGACCTAGGTACTGTGCCACCCCGAGGACATCTCTATAACCTTAACGGTCTGGAGATCCTTGCTATGAGGGACTATGCTAAAGAAAATCTAGACAAGGGGTTTATTCGGCCTTCTACTTTATCTGCGGGGGTGGAGTTTTTCTTTGTAGGAAAAAAGTATGGAAGTCTGAGGCTTTGCATTGATATCCGTGCCCAAATAAAATTACCATCAAAATAGGTATCCTTTGCCTTTGATGATTTATTCCCTCAAATAGTTGGGGCACGTGTCTTTCCAAATTAGACCTGAGAGGAGCATATAATCTGATAAGAATACTACAAGGGGATGAATGGAAGACTGCGTTTCCAGCGGAGACCAATTATGATATCGGTAACACGGAACGCCTGGCTATTAAAATGGCTTTTGAGAAGTGGAGACACTGGTTGGAGGTGGCACTTCATCCAATAACTGTTTTTACTGATCAGAAAAATATTGAATATATTGAGAATGCCAAAAGGTTAAATTCTAGACAGGCCCGTTGAGCTTTTTTTTTTTTTCTTCTTCAGAATTTCACTTCAGAATCACTTGCAGACCTGCCTCTAAAAATTTCCCTGATTCCTCTCCTAATTTTGAAACTTTGCAAGAACCCATTCTACCCTCTTGCTGTTTCTTGAATGCCTTCTCTACTTCTCAATTATTTCCTAATCTTTCCAGTCTTTTAAATCCTTTCCAATCTGATGTTCCTCCTGGTTAACCCTCTAACCAGTTGTTTGTATTCCTAATTAGAGATTGCAGAACTTCCGAAAATCCATTCTAGTCGAGGATTCGCAGATTTCCCCCCAAAAATTGGAATCTCACACACGGTACTTCCAGTTTCAGCAGGCTGTTTTTGGTAATCCTTGAAAAGCCGATTCGAGATTCCCCGATAGTCCTGCGGCTGGATGTTCGGGGGTCCCATGGCTCAACCTGTGACCCCCTCCCGGGTCCTTAGAAGGACCATTGTGGCCCTTACAAGGGCCCTTTGGGGCTTAAAAGGTTCTAAAGCTCAAACCGGGACCCCCCTCCCTGGCACTTATAAGTGCCCTTGTGGACCTTGGAAGGGCCCTTGTGGCACTGACAAGTGCATTTTGGGGCTTAAGGGGTCCCGCAGCTCATATCGCGACCCTCCTCCCCAATACTTATAAGTGCCCTTGCTGCTCTTAGAAGAGCCCTTGGGGTGTGTCTTCTCTCTTCCAGCTGGCTACACCAGTGCCACTGATGTTTCCGACACCGGGCAATGTCACTGTGGCCGCCAGTGACATCGCCAGCACACAAACCGGCACCCTTTAAGCCCCAAAGGGCCCTTGTAATGGTCCTTCTAAAGACCTGGGAGGGGGTGCTCGGTCGAGCCGCGGGACCCATAAATGTCCGGCCACAGCCGTTCGGACATCTTCAGCCTTCCAAGGATTACCAAAAGTTTAAAAAACCCTCCAACATTCGGAAATCCTCAAACGTTCAAAAATTCTGTTTCATTTCATAAGGATCACCTAGCTCACTTTGAAGGGTCCAGTGGCCCGTGTGAGGGGGTAATGTCAGGGGTGGCGTGTCATCCTACCATTCGGGCCCCCCGGTTGCATGGGTGGTGGTAGTTACGCCACTGCTTTGCACCAATGGACACACTTTTGCTAGTCTTTAGATATATTTTGTGTGTTTGTTAGGCTATTTATGCTATGTTTGCTTTGTAAAGTCTACACACACCCGCTAAATTAAGTTTTTTTTAATATATAAAAATAAAACCTTAACTTTATTAGTTATACCTGTGTGCCCAATAGTTTACTTATGCCGGTGTGCCCAGCAGTTTACCCATATTTGTGTGCCCAGGAGTTTACTTATGCCTGTGTGCCCAGCATCTTTACCCATATCTGTGTTCCCAGCAGTTTACTTGTGCCTGTTTGCCCAGCAGCTTTACCCATAGACTGGAAAAGTTACAATTATGTACGCTGGAGAAAAGGCACTTGCGTGGGGATATTCAAGTTCGGAAAGGGTTTTTCACTGTGAGAACGGTAAAGCTGGAACTGTCTTCCAGTGGACGTTGTTATGGCAGGTTCATTGGTCAGTTTCAAAAAAAAAAACCTGGATGAGTTTCTGCAAACAAGGAATGTTGCAAGTTACTGGTATTGATACATAAAGTAGAGTTGATCCAGGGAAATTTCCGATTGCCACTTGGAGTCAGGAAGGAATTTTTTCCCCTTTCATAAATTTGCTGGGTTTTTTTTTGCTTTCCTCTGGATCAACAGTTAGGCAGGAAATGAGGATATTGCTAGATGGGTTGGACTGGATGGACATATATATTTATTCAACCTCAAATACTATACTATACCTGGAGATGTGGAATAGTGAATGAAGCCCCTCATGCCCTGTAGATTTTCTATGTATTCTTTAAGCACTTTTTGTTCCGGCTCTGATAAAGGATAAACTCTACCAAAAGGAATTTCTATTCCCAGTAATAACTCGACAGGACAGGCATAAATGTGATGCAGTGGTAGCACTTAAGCTGCCCTTTTGTTAAACAATCATTAGAAAAAGATGGTTAGACAGCTTCAGTGGAGGCTTCTTTTACACTGAGCAGCAGGGAGGAAAAATAGGACTGTTGAAAAAAATTGAGAAGGAGAAGAGATCTCTCTGGAGTCCAAATTTATTAAAGGATTGTGGGGTTTCAACCAAGGCATGCTAAAATTATAGGAGAAAGGCAATACATAAAAACACACAAACTCAGCATGAAGATTATTTTTAACTAATACATGGATAGTCTGTATAGAATAGGTCCAAAGGAGAACTTGGATCCTTCTGATAGATGAATGAATTCGGGAGTAGACTTGAGACAAGTAGGAATACCCCAGTCTTTGGTACAATATTCCAATATGAAACAATTGCAGCCCCCAGAATCAATAATGGCCTGTGTTTTGATTTAATTTGACCGGTTCCCTGTAACAAGATATTGATATAGAGGTAGGGCATGGAAACAGTATTAGGAGAACAAGAAGGTGAGGAAACACTCTTACTCATAGGTCGAATCAGGCAACTATGTAAAAGATGGCCAGACTCCCCACAGTACAGACATAAATTCAGACGTTGTCTGTGAAGACGTTCCTCTGGAGACAGAGCAGGATGGGTAAGACCCAGTTGCATGGGAACAGGATCTGTAACAGATGACTGAGTGGAGGGAGTAGAAAATTATTCTGAAAAATCGATAGGCACCCATTCTTTCTAACCTTCTTTCGCTCAAGCGTCTATAAATCTGGACAGAAGAAATCTATTAGACCCTTTAACTTTTCGTGTACACCTGTACGTGCTAACTCGTCTCAGCACTGATCCTACGGAAATCAGCCACATAGTCCTCTAATGGTGTTTTTCCTTGGGAGAGGTTGCGTAGTTACCTCAGTAGAAGCAGCTTTCCTAAGATCATCGTAAATCTCAGCTAACACGGAGAAAAGGGCTTCTACAGTAACTACTGCAGGATCGTTCTGTTCCAGGAGATGGAGGGTCCATGCTTGAGGTTCTGTTGGGCAAGGGAACCTTAGGCTCAGAGGTGGCCCCTTGCGAAGCAACCTGTGAAGTATGTGGAGCTGCAGGAGACAGCTGGAAGCTGGAGAAAACTTATTGGATGTGTAGACCAATAGGTAAACTGGAAGCTGGAGCAAACAGGCAGGGTATGGAAACCAATAAGTAAATTGGAAGCTGGAGCAAAACTGGTGGGCTGTGGAGACCAATAGGTAAACTTGAACAAGTAATGGTAATGGAAATGATCTGGAGGCAGAAGCAACTCGCAGGATAGAACAAGGATTAAGCTGAAGAATAGAGAGACAACCCTGAGCTGGCAGCAAGAGCAAGGACAGCGTAGTGACATCATTATTTTGCGAGCCAGTGCACGTGTTCGCGAGAAGACGTCTGGACAATTCCTAAGAACCAGGAGAAGGCAGAGACCTGCGGTGCCTGTGTGGAAACACCAGCACGCATGCATGGGGCGTGAGCCTTAACCACGGCACGCCCATCACCAGCAGCCTCCCGGTAGATACAGAAGCATAACAAGTATAAGTGTAAAGGATGTGCTCACTAATTAAACCAGTAGGATTTCCGTTTTCTTTTTTTTCACTACATTGTTTTTGTTTTGTTGCTGACTTCTTTGGATAGAGAGTCATTTTGCATTAATGGTGGAGAAAGTTTTTTTTATTATGCAAAACCCTGTCAATTTGTAAAGGGTATAGACTTTTTATATCCAATGTATCCAATGCATGTGTGGATACAGTAGATACTCTACACACTATACAATATGTCAGGGTTTGTGAAAGCAAGAAGTGAAAAACAAATGAGAAACAGTTTAGTGAATAAAGAAATTCTAGTTCTACAGTAGTAGTGTCACATCCCCTAAACTAATACTATGTTAAGCACTTGTTGATATTATTACAGCACTTGGTTGTTTTGGATAAGATTCTATTAGTTTATCTGTTGTATTCGATCAACCGGACTTGAAGTTTTAGTTCTTGAAGACGTTTCGCTAGTCATCCGACTGGCTTTCTCAATTCAGAATGATTTGTACAAGAATCTGTTAGCAATTAAATACCCTGGAAAGTCACAATTAGCATATGACAGCCATGTGTTAGGGACCTTCTGAAGCAAGGTGTGATTGCATTGAGGCTAAAAGGTGTTATCGAAACTGCCCAGGGTAAGGTGTCAAAACAGAATTGTACATGGCAGACAGTCTGTGCCTATGATTCAGACTGTTTAGTCTAACACGTGTCAGGCGTGTACCAATAAAATATTTTATGCAGCAGTAAGCAGTGGTCTTCTGGGTTTCTTCTGGCACCGGTTAGTGCGGATCCTTACTTCAGTTCCTTGTGACGAGCTCGGGGCTGCCGGCACCCAGGCCACCAGGATGGAGGGGTAAGCATATCAGTTTACTTACCCAAGAACGTGTCCACCATTATGAGGTGATGGGTCTTGAGCAATTCTGCACCCGGACCAATTAGCAATATATGTAAGAACATAGCATTTATTTGTTTATTTCAGTGTGGGTTTGAACCCTTAATGCCTATTCAATTATATTTATAAGACTACAGAAACCACCAGCGATTTAACCTACAGAGACAACAAAGGCTAGTACCATGCAGTATACAGCCTCACAGCTACCTGTGGGCATCTGGAAAAGAGTGATGGAGTTCACCAAATAAGCACAGCTTTCTCAGCACTGTAAGGGCAAGCAAAGGCAACAGAACAAGTTCTCTTTTCTTGTTATCCCAGAACACCCCAATAGGAGACAAACTACCTTGGACACAAAAGGAGAGAATTGTCACTTCATCAAACAAGGAAGAATGGGTGAGAAACTTGTACAACAGGACCCTGACTTCCCAGAAATGGAAGTCCTGGCTAAGGGCTTATAGCAGCCACAGAAGCCTCAATCCATAATAATAAGATACCACAGAGTGAGGCAGAACAACTTTGCCTTAAGGTATCTGCAGCCTTAGCCAGTGCTAAACCTCCTTCATCTAACCTGACCACGCAGGAAAGAAGAGTCATAATATCCCTCAAGAAAGATTCCAGTATCACCATTCTGCCGGCAGACAAGGGAAGATTTAAAGTGGTACACAACACCTGAGACTACCATGATAAGGTGACCACACTTCTGGCCGATAACAGCACATATGAGGCTTTAACAGGGGATCCCACCCGCCTCTACCTTGGTGAGGCACATCGGGTGAGTCCTGATCAATGGAAAATGTTAATGTTTGCACTAGAAGCATTGTTTAAAGACGTTTAAATACAAGTGTGTAGGTTACACGAATAAGAAGAAGGATTTAACGATAGATCTGGGGTCTAGTACACCCAGATCTCCCCTTCACCATAAGTAAGCCAATCATTTAACAATACGAACACTTAAGATTATACAATATCTAAGGAGTTTTGGTTAATAATTGGTTAATCCATTGAGCAACATAGAGGTCACTATAATCTGGGACTACATACAACTTGCAACATTTATTTGTAACTGAGGCACATCCATGCATATATGGACTCCCAAAGATGCACAAGGAAGGGGCACCACTAAGGCCTATAGTCAGCAGCATCAACTCTGTAACATACAAGGTGCCAAAATACCTAGCCAACATCTTAGGGCCATTGGTTGGAAGTTCTAAGCATCACATCCAGAACTCCCAGGATTTCACCAACAAGATTGAAGATATAGTACTTGGTGCAGAAGAAACATTGGGGTCCTATGATGTGACATCTCTCTTTACCTGTATACACACAAAGGAGGCTGTTGACATGGTGAGAAAAGTGCTAGGCCAAGACAGCACCCTCACCAGCAGAACTGACCTTAACCCAGAACAGATGTGTTCCCTACTGGACTTGTGCCTGAATACCACCTATTTCAAATACAGAGATAAGTTCTTTAAGCAAAAACATGGATGTGCTATGGGATCTCCAGTGGCCAACCTTTACATGGAGGAAGTGGAAAAACAGGCGCTTAATTCCTTTTGGGGCATAGGACCCAGCCACTGGTTCAGATACGTGGATTACACCTGGGTTAAAATTCACCAGAAGGAAGTACAAGCCTTCACAGAAAACATTAATGCGGTAGACATCAAATTTACAAGGGAAGAGGTACAAAACAACACACTGGCTTTCTTGGACTGCTTTGTAGAAGTCAGGGAGAATGGTAAACTGGAAGTAGAGGTTTACAGAAAACCAACCCACACAGATCAGTATTTAATGTTTGACTCCCAGCACCCTTTAGATCACAAGCTGGGTGTCATCAGAACCCTGCAACACAGAGCAAAGAACATCCTCACTAGCACAGAGACGAAGGCTAAAGAAATGAAAGGTCTCAGAGGAGCCCTTAAAACTTAAAACTATCCAGATTGTTTGTGGACCATGACTTTTTAGTATGAAGCCAAAAGAAATAATCTAAAGTAGGCCAGTCTGATATTCTCATCAACTCAATGTTTAAAGATGAATTATTTCAATATCAGGCCAGTATATGGCTAACTTAAGGAATGTGTGTATATGCCTATAGAAACACTAATAAACTGCTTACATAAAGTTAACTGTAATCCTGGAGCTATTTATTTAAACTTGTGTTTGTATTACTGAATTGGTATCCTAAAATACTGTAGACACCAAACATTTTTAATGTGCTTGTGTGCCCTATGTAATTTATGAGGCATTATAAGACCATTACCAAAGATATTATAATTTGCTCACTCTGTAATATATGGGACATTATATGATGCTATATTTACGTATGGGTAGAGACATTTTTAGGTAGATTTTACTCATGAGATTTACCAACAGCTGTGTGGCTTTGGATAATTTTACCCTACATGAGTATTTGAAGGAATTTAAACATTTTGTATTCCAGAATCTGAAAGCTTTCCCCCCCAAGAAGGTCAATAAATTGTAAATTACCACTTCAGTAAATGGCAATAAAATAATGTAATGTAATTCTCTAAAGAACTGGATTAGATAATTATTCCACACATTCTTCAGTCACATGCTTCCCTACCAAATATAGACTAAGGGGCATATTTATAAACGGTCGCTATTTTTTATCGCAGGACATTGCAATGACAAATAGCCCTATTTTCTTATCTTATTCATAAAACGCTCATTTTCGCTTTCGCCTTTGTGGAAAAGTATAGCTGAGGCGATGTGTGGCGATAGTTTTTGCCTTATTCATTACATTAAGTCAAAGTGTGGTATCACTGCGAAAAGAGAAATTGCTCTCTAGTGTAATTTCAGAGCTATTTTCACTTTTTTTTAATTTAAAACCATTTATAAATAGGTGGATTTTCGCCTTTTTGCCCCTTTCGTGGCATTTTTTTTGCAGTTTTAACAGAATTTTCGCCAAACATCATTACTTACTGTAATGTTCCATTAACATGACTATTTCTTACACAGCACTATGGTATGTTCCCATATTAATGTAGCTGGTTTGATAATTAGCTGCAGTTTGCTGAAAATAAGCAATACTGAAAAATGTGTCCTATTAATAAAATAGAGAATTTTAGCATTTTGAGTTTTATACTATTTATATCTTTGGCTGAAAAAAACACTAAATGTGTTTGAAAAACCACCAGGGAGTATTACCTATTTACCATCATATGTGCTGAGCTTTTTTAGCATTATGAGGGCTAGGCCACACTGTCGCGATTTTCTTGTGTTTACGCATGTGTTTTTTCCGATCATTGAAATCGCAGCAACGCAATAAAATGCGCGTTTTCAGGTGCGATGCGATTGCGCTTGCAATTTGCGTTCCGCATTTTAAATCACGTAAGTTTTCCAATACTTAATAAAAAACACATGCGCAAATGCAACAAGATCGCACATGAAATCGCATGCGATTCCGTGTGCAATTGCATTTGCGTTGCAGTGTGGCCGTGCCCTAAGTGTTACTTTTTGCTAGATAATTTTTTGGTGAAAATTCCCCTTTTTAATAACTTTGATGAAAGGAAAAGATGAAAGTTTAAAAAATTGTGGTAAAGGCTGGTGGGGAAAAAAAAATAATGCCCCTTTATAAATATGTCCCTCAGACCCCCATTTGATTTTATTGGTAAATAAAGGAAATTGGAACCTTAAAAAAAAAAAAAAAGCAAAAAAATAAACATTAAAAAAGTGAAATCTCAGATCGTATTACAGTAAATGCTGGAAAATAGTCTAACACCCCCCTGAGTACTTATTAGTATTGAGAAACACTCCACAATGTACTGACACCTTCCATGGACCCATTGGCAGGATAAATAAATGGGCACTTATGGGTTTTCGCCACCTCAGACTTGGCGAATTGGAATGGCTGAACTTAACGCAAAATTACACTTTTTGGCATTTTATAAATATGCTTGAGCGGTTACTGCAGCGATGTATGGCGAAAAGCGAAATGTAGCGGTAATGAATTTTCACCACTGGTTATCACTGCTTTAGAAATGGCGAAAAGCCCAAATTAGGCGAAAACGCTGCGTTAAAGAAGGTGAAAAGTTGAACAAACCTTTATAAATATGCCCCTAAGGAATAGGTCACACTAGGGAATTTCTCATTCATATGCTTATAATTACATTTTGCGATCCGTTTGCTAGCAGGTGAAAAATGCATGCCAGGCTAACACAAAGTGTTACACTGTGTGTACTCTGGTCTGTTTTCCGAGCTCATGTGATCACCAATTTTTTTGAGATATTTGTATATTTGTGTGTATGTGTGTGTGTGCGTTCTTGGGATAATTTATATAGCTATATGTCTTTATAAATATTACTACTGAAGATAATTATTTGTGTTGTTTTTTTGTATTACTAAACTGGACTTAGCATGTTATTAGAGTACCAGTACATTATCTGACACCATTACCAGAGATATTTACTTATGGTTAGTGAACTTAAGTTTCATGTATGTGTGTGTGGGTTGGGAGGGAAGGGGTATGTGGGTATGTGTTGCCCATCTACTCTTCCAGAATAAAATACATTTCAAATTTATGCTGTAGTATAAGTGCTGGAGAGCATTTTTTTTAAATGGTGCATGACCAAAAGTCCTGAATGCAGGTGTGGGAAGAGATGACAAGGGTGGATGAGAGGAGGATATTGTTAGCAGAGCAGAGGTTGCGCCTGGGACGATGTTTGTGGATCAGCCGAGATGTATGGAGGGGCTGTATTGGATAGTGGTTTATAGCAAAGAGTAAGAAGTTCGAACTGGATTTGTTGCATGAGGGGCAGCCAGTGGAGAGACTGACAGAGAGGAGAGGCGTTAGAAAAGCAAGAAGAGAAATGAATGAGCCGGGCAGCAGAGTTTAGGATGGACTGAAGCGGCGCCAGACGGTTGTTTGGCAAAGCACACATGAATTTGTTGCAGTATTCAAGCCGGGATATTATTAGGCATGAACTAGGATTTTGGTACCATCATGCAAGAGGTGGATGTGGGAGATGTTTCTGAAATGGGGCCTACAGGAGTTGGCAAGCTGACATGGGGATTTAAGGAAAGATCGGAATCTAGCGTTATTCTAAGGGAAATGACATGAGGAGATGAGGATATTGGTGTGTCATTAATATTAATAGTAAGACTAGGAAGGGGAACAGATCCTGAGGGTGGGAAAAGTTCAGTCTTGACCATGTACAGTTTAAGGAAGCGGGAGGACATGAAGGCAGTCGAGGACCCAGGAAGTCAGTGTAGGGAGATCTAGGGCAGAGATGTAAATTTGGGTATCAGCAGCATACAGGTAATACTGGAATCCAAATGAACTAATGAGTTGTCCAAGGCCATAGGTATAAATAGAGAAAATAAGAGGGCTGAGTACTGCCCATAGGGAGGGGTAGAGCTAATTCCAGAGTGGAAAACACTTAAAGTTCTACCAAAGAGATACGAAGATAGCCAAAACAGAGCAATGTCCTAGATACCTAAGGAGGCCAGGATCTGAAGAAGAAGAGGATGATCAACAGTATCAAAAGCAGAATACAGATCAAGAAGAATGAGCAAATAGTAGTGACCTTTACATTTAGTAGATCATTAGTCACTTTAGTGAAGGCAGTTTCCGTGGAGTTGTTAGGGCAGAAGCCTGACTGGAGGTGGTCAAAGAGAGAGTTAGTGAACCAGGTCAGCATAGACATGTCTTTCCATCAGTTTGGAAGCAAAAGAGAGAATGAAGACAGGCTGGTAGCTGGAAAGAACGGACGGGTCCAGGGAGGGTTTCTTAAAAACAGGGGATACCATGAAATGTTTAAATGAAGAGGGAAAGGTACCAGTGGATAGGGACAGGTTAAAGAGAGAGGTTAGGGTGGTATGAAGGAAGAGGAGAGATGCAGAATGAGATAAGAGGGAAAATGGTTTGAGGGGGCAGGTGGTAAATTGATTTGTTTGGAAAGGGCATCCCACTACAGTACACTATGTAAGGTAATGTATTATGATGCATTAGTTTTTAAAAACATTGCAATGCTGTGATTTTACGCATCACTTAGTAATTAATGGTCAATAAAGTTAAGACTATACAGTAGATTAGAATAGGTTTCAAATTTTTTGTCAATGTATATGCTTATTTTAATGTATTTAGAGCCGCTGGGGAATGCAGAGCTTTTCATAAGGAATCATATAAAAACTTCATAAAAAAACTTTTCTTAAATAATTAAAGTCCAGAAAAAATAGAAATTCCTACAGTCTGTTTTGTGAATTGAGCACAGAATTCACTAGATTATTTCTTGTAACACATACTTAGGATACCTTAAATATAATTGTGGAAAGTATGTATCAAACATAATAGTTTATAAATATGATAAAGGTCTTATGCCTTGAAACATCATAAATTTAGACCCACAGAATTTACATTGTAAGTAGCGTACTGTATTTGGTTGAGACTTTGTTATTCATGTATTCTGACACCACTGGACATGACATTCATCTCTTCTTTAGAGGAAAACAGCAAGTACTTTTGGCTTAAAACACATTAGGGTCTGCAAGCTGTGAGCATCAAATGATTATAAGACAAGAGAGTGACAACAGCAGCATTGCTTTAACCATTTATTGTGGGGAGTAGCACAGCATGTATCAGACTATATTATGCAGTGCTGTGAGTTTTCATATTTTGTCCCCTGCCTGAAGTATGGTTTTAGATTACAATATATTAAAGGCAAACTAAGCAGATTGTTGCAGGCAAACAAGTTTATCACAGTGCACACATGCAGTAAAAGTGTTTTGAAGGTTGGTTGTCGGCTGCAGTGCAATTGGTCCATTTAAGATTTGTTCATACTTGTAATAGAAGTGTAGGGTACCTTGCTCAGAATACAAAAAAGTGAAAATAAAATATATCAACACTATTTAAAGGGTATCTACACCCCAAAATATATACATGGCGGCATTTAGGGTTGCAAGGGGCCCCCTATACTACAGCAAAAGTTTTAAGTTAAAAAGTGCACAGAAACTTACTTACCAACCTTCATTCCCTCTGCCTCTGATGCTATTCCAGGAAGAGTCAGCCAATCACAGACACGGCTGATGGCTATTTAAAAAGCCAAAGAAACAAATGTTGTGCATTTTTTCAACTTAATACTATGGCAGTCAGGGTTGTAAGGGGGTCCCCTACACTACAGTTATTTTATTTAAAAGATGATCTGCAGTGCCGATGGATCCAGATGGGGGGAGGGTGGGAGAGAGCTCCACAATGCATGCCAGAGTTCCTCCTGGAGGACAGGAAAGGGGCAGATACAGATTACACACAGGAAGGCTCCTACTCTTCACTTTTCTGGACTTTCAGAAGGCACTGCAGGACTACAAGGAGTAGAGGAGAAATGTAAGGATTCTTTTAGACTACACAGTAGGGCCAGCAGTGGGTTAAGGGTGGGTTAAGGGGTGGACACTCCCTTTAAACTTCCTTAAACTGTACTCATCCTTCCATAAAAGTATACAAATGAATCAGGTGCTTTAGGAGACACAACTCCATTTGTTTTGTAATCCACATACTTACAGTACATTTAAAATAAGCCCAGGCACACTGTTATCAATAAATAAACTTTATCTTCTAAACGTAACCAAGACTTATCTTGGATGTTATGCTATTAAAAAGAGCTAATATCTCATATGTTTATTTAAAAATGTGTTTTTTCTAATTTTAAGGGTCACTATACTCAAGAGATACAAAAGGCTCTAATCCTTGAGTCTAAGTAACAATTGCTTACTTATTAACAGAGGTGGTCCAGGTGTATGGAACCCCAAACCCTTCGCTTCACAAATTCCTACATAGATCAATCCAACGATATAAACACATGTAGCAGGTGCTTACCTGTACTCCCAGGTGACCTAGGTGCAAGATGCCCCAGGCCCATCGCTCTAGGCCAACTAGATACAGTAAAGGAGTATATATAAATCACAGAGAAATGACAGAAGTCATGGCACTCTCATTTCCAAAATTTATTCATAGGTACACCAGAAGCAAGGCTCAAAAAGGAGGGGAACAATAGGCAAAAGAGCTTGTAAATACATAAATACAAATATCATCACTGCACTAAAGTGCCAACGTGCACAATAAAGTGATGTAGTGCAAAATAAAGTGCTAACCATAACAACACGCCATTAAAAACCAAGAAACGACATCCCAACATGTTCAAAGGCTCAGTAAGGCTATAGTAAGAGTGGTAGCTGTCAGTATAGAAATAGTATCACCTGGTCTCTCTGGTTCAAACTAGAGGATTCTGAACACCCCATATAGAGGTCTCACTGAGATATATATATATCTTAATTTAGTGGTAGAAGTAAATGAACCCCACTTAACATAACCCCCAAACAGTCAAAGGGGAGAAAACGGTACAGGAGACATATAGTAAGTTTCTATATATGGGAGCCAGATAACCAACTTAATGCAAGTGCAGAAAAAATGTATATAGGAGCAAATACTTATGTAGGTATGCCACAGAGTCCACAAGGAGCCATGACCATGTTGGGAACAGAACTGGACGCGTTTTGCCTGAAGGCTACAGGCTTCTTCCGCAGCAAGAGATAGACCATGCGGTCTATGATTAAGGACCGCATGGTCCGAAACGTGTCAGGCAGAGTTGGAATAAAGCCGTGTGTTCACTAACTACCTAGTCCTGGTTTTCCTTCCTTGTGGTCTAGTCGATGTGGTGCTACGTTCTCCTTTACTGTATCTACGATCACTATACTCAGTCAAACAACTTTACATTTTTTAAAACTACACTTTGAGAGAAGTAAAATGGTGATATTCACATATGTATCTGTGCTTACTTTGTCATTTAATGATTAATGTTTAGTGAGTGCTCCTAATTGCCCCCTACCTCCCTTACTCCCTTACTGCTTTCTTGTAGTGTCTGCGACACTTATAAGTGCTTTCTTGGGTGAAACGGCCATTCGGTCGAGGATCCTTGCCCGACCATCTGGGCGGATCTTGGAATAAGCGGTCGTTTCGGCTTGGAAAGTCCATACACGGCACGATTATCGGATGAAACGGCCGTTCATACACATCATTTGCTGCGGGTCGGCACCTGCGATCACACGTGTGTACGAACCTTTAGGGTTTGTACCCTTACTTTGTTCTAGGTTTCTGAAATGGTGGTCTGAAGCATCTTTTGATTGCCAAAACCATGATTTGAACCCCATTTGGTTCTGCTCTTGCTGCGTGAGCAAGGGTCTACTCTCCTAACACACATTTTTGATTGCCAGAACGGGCGTCTGCACCCTTGGAATTCTGCTCTGGCTGTCGGGATGGGGGTCTGCACCCTTGGTACTCTGATCAATGCCAGAATGGAGGTCTGCACCCTTCTGTGTGGAGCAATATTTGCATTTGAATGTGTTAAACTTACTTGATAGAAGACTCTTTAGTGACAGTAGCCTCTCGTACAGCTCAGGGCTTGGGGTGTCCTGACAGTTGGGACAGGACAGACCAGGACCACAGAGTGGCAAGAGTGACTGAAATAACTAGAACCAAGGACAGAAGTTGAACCATGTCCAATCAAGCCAAAGTCAGTTAACAGATCAGAAGAATCAGGCCAAATACCAGGTACCAAATAGCAGAGAGAGTGGACAGGAACAAGCAGTAAACTTAACAACAGGCTATCGGGATACTAAAACAAAATTTAGGAGCAAAGCAATAAGTTAGCAATGAAAGTCTGGATAGACTGGATGAATGCATGTCTTTATTCAACCTTCAATAATATTTTACAGTACGCATGATTAGTATAGTATAGTACAGTATTTGAGGTTGAATAAAGACATATGTCCATCCAGTCCAACCCATCTAGCAATACCCTCATTTCCTGCCTAACTGTTGATCCAGAGGAAGGCAAAAAAAAACACCAAATTTATAAAGGGAGAAAAAATTCCTTCCTGACTCCAAGTGGCAATCAGAAATTTCCCTAGATCAACTTTACTTTATGTATCAATACCAGTAACTTGCAACATTCCTTGTTTGCAGAAACTCATCCAGCTTTTTTTTTTAAAACTGACCAGTGAACCTGCCTTCGCAATATCTACTGGAAGACAGTTCCATAGCTTTACCGTTCTCACAATGAAAAACCCTTTCCGAACTTGCAGCCTAAACCTTTTTTCTTCAAGTCTTAAGGGATGTCCACGTGTCCTCTGACATGTTCTATTGGTGAACAATGCCCCAGATAGTTTATTGTATGGCCCGTTAATGTATTTATACACAGTAATCATATCCCCACGCAAGCGCCTTTACTTATTTTAATTCTAAAAATGAAACCAAGCTTCTTTTTAATACTGTCCAAAGAACCCCGTTTAATCACTGGCTTCTAACTACAAAGAACCTGTTTCCCCACATGCCCTACAAGATTGGTAAAATGTTATAATTCTGTATCCCTTGCAGAAGCTTTTATACTATATTGAATAACCTTAACTTAGCTAGTCTATATCCATCACATATGGATCCACACCCTCTTTTAAGCCTCTCTGTTTATATAACAATTTCTGCACATTGCATTCCAGAATCGCATTGTATATTTTGGAGTAATTCTTCCGTTACAGTAATTGATCTTGAATAAAGACATATATCTATCTAGCCCAACTTTTCTACCCTACTCTTTAACCCTACCTAAAGGAGATAATAGCAAGTTTTTTTTTTTTTACAAAGGTCAAAAAGTCACCAGCCCTCTACAACATAATATGAACACAAAACCAGGCTTATTGGTTAGTGCTACGTTTGTGCTGTTTTGTGCTGCAAAAATCACAGTTCTGTCTTTATTAGTTTTGTTGATATTGCTGGGGTTTTTTTTTCAAACAAAGATCAAAAGGTCACCAGCCCCTCTACAACAGAATATGCACACTAAACCCATCTTGCTTGTTAGTGCTACCTTTGTACTGGTTTATGCTGCAGAAATTACTATTCTACAGCTTGAGAGATAATTATTATTTTTTTTAAGTGTTAAAAGGGCACCAGCCCACTACAAAAGATTTTGTTTGAAAGATAATAATTCCTTTTTTTTTTTTTTTTACAGATGAAATCACCAAGCCCCCTACAACAGCATATGGACATGAATAATCAGAGTCAGAAAGAGGTAGACAGATCTCTTGCTCTAATATCTTTACATTTTTTAGTGCACTTGGACACACTGACAGCAAACTCCAAGGGAGCCACAGAGTGGATCTCCCTGAGGAAGGGTGGATAAATCCCCCCTTGAAACCATGGATTGCTTTGTGTCTGAATAAACTAATAGGGGTTCTCCCCCTTTTATCACCTGTACATCCGAGTAGCGTTCTGGTTCCTCTTTTTGTTCTGCTCATCAGACCATATGACATAGTCCCAGTAATCCATGACCTTAGGCTTGTCTTCATCAAGCTGTTTAAAGGCTTTTTTGTGCAGCGAAGGGAGGAAAATTTACCTTGTGTGCGATCTACAGCCGGCTCCATTGACAGGTCCCGATCACTTCCGCCTTAAAGAGTATGTCCACCCTAAAAATCATATTTAAATAAATGATAGATACCGCCTGCCCACCCCCAACCGCCATGTTATTTCATCAAAAAAATGAATAGGACATTACTTACAGCCCCTTAACTCCTGTAGCGCAATGATCCGTTTTCCTGCTTGCCAGAACTTGCAAGCAGGGGGCCGGACCAACAGCCATACCTGTGACGTCAGTGGAGTGCCACAGAAACGAATTGCTGTAAGTACAGTTCTGATTATTTTTTTAAAGAAATAACTCGGCGGTGGGGTATCTTTCATATGTTTAAAAGATTTTACGCTAGGTGGAAGGAGAAGCAAGGATGGATCAAGATGGTAGGAGGGGAGGAGGCACATCACAAATATGAACTTCTTGTTTGGCAGGATGAATGCTGCGTGGGAACAGAAAAGACACGGACAAGAGGTGAAGTAAGAGGGCTTGGATTTACACTGAAATAAGAAAAGAAGGTAGTAAAAACGTATGTATCTTAAAATTGGCTAAAAGTATTTTAATGCTTTTTGGCTTGTTTTAAAGCAAGAATAATGGCTAATAATATATTATGATTATAATACGTGTTATAGTTAAAATGAAATCAGAAGTGGTCGGGAATGTCCGTGAATATGGCGGTGGCGCGCCTGCCTTTGTGCCTAGCTCCTATACTAATTGAAGAACAGGAGGTAAGACCTTGTAAAACTAATGGGTCACATGGCACTGAAAAGGGGAATGGCTAATTGGGCTCAATTTGAACATTTTTCACTTAGGGATGTTGTTAGGGCTAATTTTTGTTGCCAGCAATTTAGAGCTGAGAATCTCTAGTGAATTTCAGGCAGTGATAGATAATATTTGTGGCCACACAAAATATTGACACTTTTGGCACCATTTTTGGACATTTTTCACATAGGGCTGTACTTGCTTTTATTGCCAGTTATTTATACATTAATGGCTGTGTGTTGAGATTTTTTAAAGGGGACAGGAAATTTACAATGTTATACCAGCTGTATATTGACTACTCTACTGTATCAAAGTGTTTACATTTGTCACATATTCTATCTATCTGTGTCTGTCACTATCTGTCTGTCTATATCTATATTTCACTCTCTCTCTCTCTTTGTGTCTATCTATCTATTTATCTGTCCCTATCTAGCTTTCTATTTATCCATCTCATCTAATTTTTCAACTATGCATATAGCATGGTGCATGTGGAGGTGTTATTTAAATCTTATATAAACATCAGGAACCATTGCCATGGTTGTTTTTTCTCCTCTGCAGACTCCAGTTCTGGCCATCAGTCAAAGCCATAATGCTTACTTTATGGCCAATTGCTGATGGCCATACCTAAAGCTACCTCCTCACATTCTGTTGTAGGGAGGCTGGTGATCTTTTTGATCTCTATATAAAAATATCCTTAACACTATTAAAGAATCAGAATCATGATTTCTGCAGCACAAATGTAGCATTAACAAAGCAGCCTAGTTTTTGTGTGTGTACTGTTTTGTAGGGGGACTGACCTTCTGACATTTGTAAAAAAAATTACATATCTCCAAAGCAGTTACAAATAGAACCGTAACAGACTGTTTACATGCCCATATGTAGTTTCAGGTTTGCTGGGTGATAGCATTGTCTGTGAAAAAAATATAATATTCTAAATTAAAGCAGCACAGATATTAATTTATACATCATAAACCGGAACAAACATAACACTAACAAAACAGCCTGGTTTTGTGTTAGGGGCGCTGGTGACCTTTTGACCTACTGTATATTTTAAAAAATGCTATTTTTCATACAAAAGAAAACCAAAATTAATTTCTGTAGCACAAACCATCACAAATGTATCATTAACTATCTAGCCTGGTTTTGTATCCATATTCTTTTGGCTGGTGACCTTTTGACTTCTTTTGTAAAAAAAAAAACTATTATTTTCTAAACAAAAACAACACACAAAAATTTTTTTATAGAACAAATGTAAAACTAACAAACCAGCCTGGTTTTGTGTCCTTATCCTGTTATATGGGGCTGTTGACCTTTGTAAAAAAAAACCCCATTAAGAACGCCTAAACTGTTAAAAGATAGAACCATGATTTCTGTAGCACAAAACATCAGAAACATAGCACTAATAGAACAGCCTGGTTTGAATGCATATTCTGTTGTAGGGGGTGGTAACCTTTTGACCATTGAAACTGGTAAAGATACAACCATCATTTCTACAGTACAAAACAGCACTAACCTACCACTAACAAATTATCCTGGCTTCATATCCATGAAGAAAAAAAAACCATGCTATTATCTTCCAAACAAAAGTGGCAGAAATATTAATTTTTGTAGCACAAACCAAACACATTGGAAAAATTACTGAAGAAGGTGTCATGTGACACCAAAAGGTTACTCACATGGAATAAAACACATTTGTTTTTGCATAAGTTTGGTGTGCAATATCAGTTACTACTTAGGTGGATGATCTACATCTATACTGCGTGCAGGTGGTCCATTCACAAACACATAGCAATGGTTATTTTTGCAAATTGTAGGGGCCAACTTCACAGAGCTTATTAATACCAGTAATTAGTAAACCAGTCAATATTTTTTCATTTTAGAAACTTATCTAGCCCACTTCAATCAACTTTGAAGAACATCTGCTGGAAGACAGTTATTCAACAGTTTCACCATTTATACTGTAAAGAAACCTTTCCTAACCTATGGATGAAACTTCTTTTCTTCTCATCTTAAAAGGATGTCAATGAGTCCTCTGATATGACCTACTAACAGCCCAGCTAATCTGCCAAGATATTCCCCTTATTATTTTTGTTGCCCTTCTCTGAACTCATTCCAATTCTAAGATGTCCCTTTTGTATATGGAATTTCAAAACTGCACAACATATTCCACTTCCATGTCCCTTGCAAAGTGCACACAGTCATCCCATCGCCTTCCTATACCTAATGTTCACCTGCACACCTCAAGCTCCTCCCTGTATATCCTTGTCCCCCTGTTGTATGTACCCAGCTCATATAATCTTCCTGTACCCCTTGTCCCATGCACTGTGCATCCAGTCACCTACCTCCCCTCCTACCCTGTATTGAGCACCTATTTACCAATAACTCCCTTCACTCCATGTCTCCTGTACTGTGGACCCAGTCACTTTTTCTCCATCTCTGTACCCCATGTCCTACTGTACAGTGCAACCCTATCCTTCTTCATATACATAATGTACTATTTGCTATGGTTTCTCTTATCCTCCTTCATCAGGTGATGCATAAGGGATCCTCCTCAACACTCTCCGAATCCCTAGCTTCATCCATGCTTCCACCACTGATGGTTTTTCCCCAAAGTATGGCATGAAGAATAGGGGCATATTAAGAGAGTGATATTTTATGCTTTAAACCTTTTGTGGCAATAGTTCAAGATGTTTAATGAGGAGACATAAAATATATTACCATTGTGGGAAACGTAGTAGTCTTTCCCGAGCGGGTACCCACAGCACTGAGTATAAAAGAAAAGGGGCTAATTGTGTATTCTCCAGGTCTACCTATCTTTTTTTGCCTGCCTTTTGTATCCACTGGGTGAGTTGCGCAATTCTAGTTGCTAAAAAATATAAATGGATCATGGGTAGGGCAAACTCCTCCTATTGTCTTTATGTCCAGCAAAGAAGGTATACTTTACTCTGGGTCTTTTGCCCTGCCATATACAGTTTCTAATTTTCCTCTGGAAGATCTGGGTTTCTTTTTGTCTGGCAGGGCCCAGGATAAAAAGGGGATTTTAGGTTATATAGTAATTTTGACTGCAGCTTTTCTTACTACTAGGAATAGGGGCAAATGGGTCTAATTATTTAATAATTTGGTCAGGTGTGGGAACATTTTTCTGTAGTTTTGGGTATGGAGGATCTTTTGGTCAGTTCTCAGGGCTTCTCCTAGCTACTTAAATGAGGCACCAGCCCACTTGAAATGAAACACAGACACAGCTGCCGTCAGTGCAGAATGCCAGGGGAACAGAGCTGTGCAAGTACAAAACAGATATTTATTTTTGCACATGAACATGGTGGTTGAGAGTGGGTTAGGGTCCACTACACAACCGCAATTTTTTTAGAAAAAGGACATGAGGCTGCAAAGAGGGGATCCAGAACAGGGGGGGTTCACTGTGCATGCCAGAAACCTCTCATAGAAAAGGTAAGAGGCAGAAACCTTTTCGCTCACAGACAGGCGGCTGGTCTTCACTTTCTGGGACTTTGGACAGACATTGCAGGACAGGAGAACCATTTAGAGCAAAGAGGTAAGGTAAGGATTTTTTTTTTAACACGGTATGGCCAGTAGTGGGTTAAATTTTAATTTTGTGGGTGGACATGCCCTTTAAACCTTTAATGCCAGGAGACTTCCCCAGAGTATTACCATTGCCATTATCAGTGCCAGCAGAGTAGAACCATTAACCCTTCAGTGCCAGTAGACTTTCCCATTAACACTTTCAGTGCCAGCAAAGTATTACCTTTAATTCTTTCAGCTGCTAGTATTGACATGATATACAGTATGTACCTGCTTTCCATGTCTCCTCCATTGAATTGTTTACTCCTCATCTACTCCAAGTTCAAATTGGAGAGTTGGATGGAAGGAAGAAAGAGGCAGAGATAATTATCTCATGGCTGCTAGTCCAGGAGGGCACTGTTGAAAAGTCTGCAGCAGCTTTTACTTGCCGTTTTAGAACTGCTTTCCTTAGTCCATTTAGCTAAACTCATGCCCCCCTCCTTTTTTCACCTTTAGTTCACTTGTATGTTTCAAAGACTGACATTATAAGTAGTAACCAGCATGGATTTAGGAGGAATAGGTCAAACTAAGTTGCATGGCTTTTATGAGGAAGGGAGTAGAAATTTAGACTCTGGCATAGTAGTAGATGTATTATACTTGGATTTTGCAAAGGCTTTTGATACAGTCCCCCATAGGTGACTAATGTATAAGCTAAGGCCTGTTGGTCTGGGGGGCAAATTTGTACATAGATAGAAAATTGGTTAATGAATAGGATGCAGAGAGTAGTTGTTAATGGGGCTTCATCAATATGAACTAAAGTGCTAAGTGGGGTGCCACAGGGTTCTGTGTTGGGGCCACTTCTATTTAATCTGTTTATTAATGATTTGTAAGTGGGTATTGTCAGCAAGGTTTCTTTGTTAGCTGACGATACAAAACTTTGTCGACCATTAAAAACTTTAGAGGATGTGCAATTGTTGCAGGGGGATCTAGATAGATTGTCACATTGGGCTGCTAAGTGGCAGATGAGATTCAATGTTGATAAATGTAAGGTGATGCATTTTGGACTTTAAAATCCTTGTGTTGCTTTTACTATAAATGGCTCTGTTAAGTGAATCCCTGTTGGAAAGGGATCTTGGGAGTTTTGGTGAATAACAAACTTAAAGGTAGGAAGCAGTGCCAGGCAGCAACAGCTATTGCATGGTATTGTCTAGTATAAAGAGAGGTATGGATTCAAGGGAGGAAAATGTTATTCTCCCTCTTTACAAAGCATTGGTGAGGCCTTATTTGGAATATGCAGTGCAATTTTGGAATCCTGTGTACAAAAAGGACATCTTTGAAATGGAAAGGGTTCAGAGAAGGGCGACTAATTTAATAAGGGGATTGGGGGAGCTTGAATATGAAGAGAGACTGGAAAAGTTACAATTATGTACGCTGGAGAAAAGGCGCTTGCGTGGGGATATGATTACTGTGTATAAATACATTAACGGGCCATACAATAAACTATCTGGGGCATTGTTCACCAATAGAACATGTCAAAGGACACGAGGACATCCCTTAAGACTTGAAGAAAAAAGGTTTAGGCTTCAAGCTCGGAAAGGGTTTTTCACTGTGAGAACGGTAAGGCTATGGAACTGTCTTCCAGTGGACGTTGTAATGGCAGGTTCATTGGTCAGTTTCAAAAAAAAGCTGGATGAGTTTCTGCAAACAAGGAATGTTGCAAGTTACTGGTATTGATACATAAAGTAGAGTTGATCCAGGGAAATTTCCGATTGCCACTTGGAGTCAGGAAGGAATTTTTTCCCCCCTTCATAAATTTGGTGGGGTTTTTTTGCCTTCCTCTGGATCTACAGTTAGGCAGGAAATGAGGATATTGCTAGATGGGTTGGACTGGATGGACGTATGTCTTTATTCAACCTCAAATACTATACTATACTATAAAAACTAATAAGGATTGCAAGAAAGGAAATAAGTTTGCTAAAATAGAAAATGCAATACAAACACCTCCCAAAAAATGTAAGCATATCAAAATTAAAAACATAAGGACAGAGAATGAAGGCCATTATAGGAGAACTATAGAGTATATAATTTATTTATTAATTTTTTAAACTGTTAAAAGTGAAAGTACTTGGGGCGGGGAAGAAAGGATTGGTACTGCCTCCCAATATTGTTTCTGTGAATTGTGTCAATACAAAGAAAACTGCTTCTGCCAGACTTCCACTGTGCTTTAGCCCTATATTAATACAAGAAAGCACAGGACACTAACTTGACACATGTGCTACTCAACAAAATGATATTGAGAAGAAGTAATAATTTAATTAATAATTAAAACTCCCTGCTCCAGGTACTTATTATTAAAATATTATTCAAATTGATTTAAAAAGTTAAGTTATCCTTTAACTTATGGGGCTATTATGGTTTCACAGGATGCTAAGTAATGTACGATACCATTTAAGGGCAAGCTAGTTGTGATAGTATAGATTACAGTCGCAAAAATAGTTTAAAAACTTGATTGGTTGACAGAAACATTAAGAAAACTAGAAAGAGAAAGTTTATGTATAAACTTTGAATTTGGCTTGAAAGGTCGCATTCAGAAAGTCACAGAGGAGTTCCGTGACCATATAAAAGCACGAGGCCGCAGGCCGAGTACCTTTTATACAGGGCACGGAACTCCAAGGTGACTTCTTTAATGCGGCCTTATAATATCCTTATAATTTACAGTTGGGGGTGCATTGTCCACTATATTATCAACATTAAAGTGATCTAGTGAACATCATAAAAAATACTCAGTATTTGCAATTTGATAAAACATAATTATCTATAATCTATATATATTATCTATAAAGTGAATATAGAGTAATATAATCTGTTCATTAAATAAACCAGTGTCATGAAAATTGATCATATTAAAATTTCTATTATAAAGTGAATAAATGTGTCCCCGTCTTTTTTGGTAACCAAATAAAGCGCAGTGCCTTAAAGTGACTATTAAAAGTGCAAAAAAAAAATTTCTGCAGGAAAATTCTGCATTAGAATACATTCAGGGTTATTCGATAACAGCTCTTATCGTTAAAAATGGTACTAATTTTGCCCCAACCAATTAGATGTTAGCTTTCAAATGTTAAATAAGATCTGATTGGTTGGGGCAAAATGAACACCTTTTTTAACGTTAAGAACTTTTATTGAATCTCCTTGATTATTTTTCTCTTTCTTAATTTATCCAATAGATGGCGCCACTGTCCAAAATCGGTTAAAAATGTATATCAGGGTAAAGTTAGAAAGCAAATCTTACAATTTAGTAACTAGAATAAAAAAAAGAAACTGTTGAAAAGGCATACTATAAAATGTAACATTATTAAGAAAGTCTAATGTTTTAAAAATGCAGTTAAAGAAGGCAAGCCAGACTAAAGTCCTCATTAAGTCCTTGTGGAGCTAATGTCTCTAATTTTTCAATCCAGATACAATTTATTACATGCATTTGTAACCAGATTTTTAATGAAAAATTCTATTCCTTTCTGGCAAAGGAACCTGCCTCCTCCCTCGGCTCAAATAATTTTTTATAGTCTTGAGTATGTGTAGAGGAGGCAGCAGGTGAAACAGCAGTCAATCATTGGTTGTAACATCAGCAGTCACAGCTTTGATTGACTGCAAGGGAGGGGCCAGCTTACTTTGCCAGAATGGGGACAATAATAATCCTTAAAGGGTATGTCCACCTAAAAAAAAAAGTTTTGATATAAGATTCCCCAAGGGCTCCCAGCCCCAACCGCTATATTTGTTTCTTTAGAAAGACCCCCAAACTCTACTTACCTCCCCTCTTTCCTACGCCGCTCTCCCGGCCCTCTGCTTGCAAGAAAATGCAAGCAGAGGGGCGGGACCGGCAGCCACGTCTGTGATTGGCTGAGCGGCAGCCAATCACGGACGCGGCTGCCGGCAGCTCACTTCGCCGGAGGAAAGAGGAGAGGTAAGTAAAGTTTGGGGAGCTTTATAAAGGTACAAATATAGCGGTTGGGGCTGGGAGCCCAGGGGGAATCTTATGTATTACACATTTTACGCTAGGGGGAGATCGGGAGAGGGAGGGAGAGGGAGGGGGAGAAGGGCTGCAGTACGCATGCCAAACTTCTCCCGGAGGCCAGGGAGGAGGCAGAGTCCTATATGGACTCTGCTATCCTCCTGGTGGGCAGTTTTTGGGACTTTGGGGGGGGACTACAGGAGAACCCTATGGAGCTGGGATGTGAGGTAAGGATTAAACTACACTACATGGTGGGGCCAGTAGTTGGGGGGATTATAGTTTTGGGGGTGGACATGCCCTTTAAATATCTGGTTAGTAATAAAGTACAAAATATATTAGTTGGGGGAAGAACATGAAATGTGTTTAGAGTCCTGTCCTTCCTAAATCAGTTACTTTAAAAATGTATTTTGTTAAAACCAAAAATTATACACTTTGCGATAAATTCTTGTTACGTTTAATGAAAGAAAAAGGCAGAAAAACAATGGATATAAAACAGATATATATTTATTTTAAGATTTGCTTCATTAAATATGCATTCACTCGTACAAATATTTATTTAAAATGACTTTTACAAGGTCTTCCCAACTTATACTTGTTATTTAATAATTTTAACCACTTTAATAGCTGTTTAAAAATGGATACAGATCTCAAATTTTAATTGTGTGCATCAATTTAACCTTGGTGAATACGAGATTCATAAATCTTTTTTTCCAGGTACAAAATGAAGCCCTAAGTTGATTTCCTTGGAATATGAACCCTGGTTTTCTTTCAAAATTGACCGTTCGGTTGTACAGCTCACCTCCCCCCAAACATAATACAACAAAAAAGGGAGATACTTGTCCTCAGTTTACTGTCTTTTGCTCTGGAAGAATTTAGCCCCATTAAAAAAAATGAATGGAGCTTAAGCATTCCTGAGTTTGAAAGACAGTACGTTGGAATCAACTACCATTAATCATAATGTTTTTTTAAAAAATATGAAATTTGCGCTAATATAACTACTTTTATAAAACATTGTGTGTGGTGGTGTGCATTTTGCCTATGGCTATAAGATAAGTACAATTGTAAAAGCATAAATCGACTCAAACACATGTGGCTTGGTGCTTTTAACTCATTTCTGTTCAGTTACGTGATGCAATGCTGACTGTATTTGGCATTTTGATGCAATACAACAGGATGCAATATCTCATAATGCAGACAAAGGTTTCATACCCACTACAATTACACAAATTATTGTTAACTTGTGGAAGACTTGCTGTATAACTTTTACCCTTTTTATTACAGATCTTTCCTCATGTAGCAACTAACCCTTTTTTAATATAAGCAACTAAGCGCTCTGTACATTTACTGTACATGTCTTGTGCCAGCCTATACAAGATTAATACTTAATCAAACCATTTACTGAGCAAATAGCATATACAAGGGATGACAGACAATAAATAGGTATATGTTTGATACGGGATGTCAAACCCACAGTTCCTTGGCTGTGTATACCAAATTAAGACAAAACAGTGTTAAAGTTAAGACAGATTTTTATGCCAATCAAACTAAACCTCTGCTGTCATCTTTTTTGCCATAAGGAAACTTTTTTTGCTGCATCAAGTCAGGAATACCATGGCAAAGAGTTAAGATACAAAAGTATACATATAAGTATATTTCCCAATGATACACACTCTTGTTTGTAGAAACCCAGATATTAGTGCAAAAAGTGAGGGCAATTTGCACAAAACTGTGCATTGTTTTTGTCTATGTGCTATTCGTTCCTTATATGGGCAAATTTAACATAATGCAAAAAACAAAATGCAAACATTTTGCTCCACTTTTGCGAGCAATTATATTTTTTGCACTAATGTGCTGAATTCCAGACTCTATTTACAGATCACCATAACTGAGAAGTTACACATCCAAAACATTTATTCATTTTAAAAATGTGCATGCTGCACAGAACAGTCTTTCTCACAATGGTAAATTTGTGTATTAAGTTCATAATCATTTGAATCTTTTTGCCTTTTTACAATGTACATAGCTCTATTGTACTGTAATGCAGTCATTGATACTATGTGGGTGACGTCTCTCTTTATAACTAACAACCTAAGGCTTTTATAGGGTTTTATAATCTGCTGGCAGCTGTGCTTCTGATGGCAGTAAGGCACTGAAGGACCAAGGTTATCTAAAATAACCATCCCTTCTTAAGGGCTCAAAATACAAAGATTTCACAAGCCATATGCATTCAAAACGTCTGAAAGATTTTGCAAACTTCTGTGGCACCTAAAATAGATGGTATGATTAATTAAGGTCACTTTGAAGTATGCTTTTTGGAGGGTCCAAAAATGTAAGACTGTTCAGATACTGATCATGCGAATGCAGAACCAAAAAGAAACCTTTGCTTTTACACCCTTGCATTTTTAAATGACCCCTACAATATAACCCTTGGTTTGTTACCTTGAGATGTAACACATAGTTAGAAAGTCAATATAACATTGCTAGGTCCTAGTTACAATTACAGTGACTGCTAATAGATAAATAGTTACAGTAATCATGATTTGACACGTGCAAGACACACACAATTCAAGGATTAATAATCTCATTTTAACTCATACATCAGCTAAGGTTCATATATCTTTTATATTATTCAGTTATTAGCTTTGATATTGAAGTCTAAAAAAAAAAAAAAAAAAAGGATTGACCTTTCACATCCAACCTGTAGACAAGTAAAACTCTACCTAATAGCTCCCTCTTTTTTATAGCTGAATACCATCTTTACTAAAAACAAATAGACTGAAATATACATTTCTACCCTGCTAGAAAGATCCATAGATCCCTATATTCTGATTAGCTTTCATGCTAGTGAACTGTACCAAAGAAAATACTGACTAGAAAATACAACTAATAATCTATAGCACCAATCACCCAGATCCTCCACACAGAGGGTCTTCAAAGTCAATGAACTACTGCAATGGCCCTGTGGACATTAGTAGTTCTGTACAAAAATAAAACATACTATATATCTATCAATAAATAGATATAATTATTTTCTCTTTGACTATATATTTGGATATATAGATTTCATGACACACATATATATATATATATATATATATATATATATATATAAAAGTTTAAAACATATCTGCAAGTAAACAGCTACATACGTTATACCCTTTCCCTTGAGGACATGGCAAGTATGATGCAAATTGAAACATAAATACAATAGATATTTACAATATATAACCCAATGAAGGTAAATTTATCATGTGTCAAATGTTTCCTTATCCATAAACTTAAATTATATTTCATTATCAGCCTTAACATTGTTTAACACACCACTTAAACCACCCTCATAACAAACTGGTAACTTGTCAGTTATTGCACAAGCAAAATATGACTGAGGGGTACACGTAAATAAAAGTAAATTCTTTATTAAACCACATACATGTATGGGATTTAATAAAGAATTAGCTTGGATTTAAGTGTGCCCCTCATCATATTTTGCTTGTGCTATAGCTGTAAGTCCATGGTAGAGGACTGACTGGGCAAGCACCTTCTAAGGTATTGGCTAATAGCCACAGAGAGTGCCTGGGCCCAAAACCCATATTGCTTAACTTGTCAGTTATCTGCCGGCAACCCCAACTATTATTGTTACCAGTTTATTGCATGCATTTGTAACCAGATATTTAATTATAAGTTCTCTACCATTCTTGAAAAGGTATCCACATCTTCCATTGAGCGTGTGCAGAGGAGGCAGCAGGCAAATCATCAAATCATTTGGTGTGATCAGCAGTCACAGCCTTGATTAACTGCAAGGAGGGGGAGCCAGCTTATTCTGCCAGAATTAATAATTATCTTTAAAGGGTATGTCATTCCCCCCAAAAACTTTTGATATAATGCTAAGTGCCCCCTAAAACCTTGACCTCGCGAGGGGTATTTACCTTTCAAAAGGTGCTGGTAAACCTGCTTACCAGCCTTCGTTTTATCAGTGTTCTTCTGCGTCTTCCGTGCACAGAAGCAAGCAGAAGGGTCCAGACCAGCAGCAGCGCCTATGATTGGCTAAGACATATCGTTTCGGCCAATCACAGGTGCTGCTGCCGGTCTCGCCGCTTCTGCTTACTTCAATGCATGGAAGCTAAACAGAAGAATGCAGTGGGAACGAAGGCTGGTAAGTAGGTTTACCAGCACCTTTGAAAGGTAAGAACCTTGCGAGGTTGAGGTTTTGGGGGGTACTTAGCATTATATCAAAGGTTTTTGGGGGGTGGACATAACCTTTAAATATCAGGTCACTAATGCATCCAATAAAAGTGCGGAATATATCAGTTTGGGTTGGGGAGAGTTAATGGACAAATTGTTTAGTTTTAAAGGTGGACATAGTAGAAAGAGAGAATAAAAAAAAATAATGAAAAAAAAGTTAAAACAAGCAAACTAATGCCATTTTTTTTAAATCACCCTCATCTTTCAAAGTATGTATTAAATGGTGTCATGGTGAAAGATAAGTACAAAAGATAACGTATATACTCGAGTATAAGCCGACTCGAGTATAAGCCGAGGTACCTATTTTTACCTCAAAAAGTAAGAAAACACGATTGACTCGAGTATAAGCCGAGGGCTGAAATTATGGGAACTCTGCTGTCCATAAAAAAGCCTCATTCCTTGGCACTCCAGATGTTTGGAAACTACAACTCCCAGCATGCTTTAGTAGCTGGGAGTTGTAGTTTCCAAACCCCTTTAGTGCCAAGGAATGAGGCTTTTTTATGGACAGCACCCCCCAGGAAAGGCCCAAAAACATTCCCCCTTAGACAGCCCCCCCAGTTCAGGGAGTGAGGTGGTACACACATGTGTTGGTAAATCAGGGTAAGGTAAATGTTTCCAAAATCTGCTGCTGCTTACTTTCTCTCTATGTAACCAGGTACCGGTAAGTTAAATCTCTGGATCCTGCTGGCACTCTGCTGTCTGCACGCTGCACTGACGTCCGTACTCGGCGGCTGTCTAACTTACTGCCCGGTGCCAAGTAGTGACGTCACTACTCGGCGCCGGGCAGTAAGTTAGACAGCCGCCAAGTACGGACGTCAGAAGTAAGCAGAAGCAGATTTTGGAAACATTTACCGTGACCGGAGTATAAGCCGAGGTCGGGTTTTAAAGCCTGAAAAACCTCGGCTTATACTCGAGTATATACGGTATGCATTTCACATCAGGGATATCTAAACAGTCGCATGAATAAACAAAAGATGAATAACTTGCTTTCTGAACTGTTAGTGTGTATCATGTAAAGAATAATCTGTGTTAAATCAAACTTTCCAGAACCCCCTTTGCATCCACTTAGTTTCTAAACACTTTTTTTCAGCAAGAGACGGAAAGATTTCAATTGTATTTCCCTGTACTTCAGCTTACTTTGAAGGATATATAAACAAAATTAAGTCAGACCTAATAAATCACCCAGTATTCTTTAGCAGTATTTGGACAATAATTAATAAACACGAGACACTACCATTGGCCTTATATATTTGTCAGACGGGATGTGGTTTCTGATTTTTCCTGGTCTACATTTTTTAAAAAAATTAGTTCGTTCTAAGGATTCATCAGTATATTTCAGTTTACATGGGAACAGTACTTATCAACTGACAACCGTCAAATGATTGATACATTAGACATTAAAGGAGAATTATAGTGCGTATAAAGTTTTTTCAAAAACAAAAGTACCTGTGTCAGGGAGGTACTATTATTACTTTCTACCTGCCAATATAATTTCTATGATAAGCGGCAGCATGAAGAAAACTGCTTCTGCCAGGCTTCCTGATTGCAATATGAATAATATAGGAAGGCCCAGGGCACTAACCTGGCAAATGAAAATTGTATCTTTCTGTAGCTCCTCAACGAAACAATATTGGGAGGTGGGAACAATCAAACCTACCTCTCTGCCCCAGGGACTTTTTAAAATGTTAATTTTTAAAGTATAGCAATCATTTAACTTTCAATCATATTCAAAGCGGGCTTTAAATCTATTTATGTGTGCAAAGAAATGGTTGATTAATAGGATTCACAATCTACATTTGTTGCAGTTGAGAAAGAAAAATATAGCCTGTTTACAAAGTGTAACAATCTTGATTGTATGATCATCTGTTGTGTGGTACGATATCTGTGAAAAAGTACTTGGTCTGGTTTACTGTATGTTACATTCAACCGTCAGATTTGCCTGTTCTTATGATCATTCGATAAAGGTACCCTCACTTCTATTTGGCTATTCTTAAAGTTTCATCTAAATAATGAGGTGAAGAACGATGCTGCTTACATACATTTGTTCAGTTATTATACATACGCACACATTTAGTACAGAGGAGAGTACAAAGGAGTTCCCTGCCCCCCCCCACCTCAACCCCTTTTCCTTGATGCAGCCTTTATTCCACTCTCTTTATTCCCCCCCATTTCTTAAAGGGCATCTATAGTGGGAAAACCTATTTTTTTTCTATGTGTTCTATAAATTTCCCCCATCCCCCAGAGTACCTTTATTTTCCTCTTTCTCGAGATATATATGTTAAAAGAAGTCAAGGTTTCAATGCTAGGAGGCACTGGGAGACTTGCTGTAAAACTTTCCATCCCATAACAGCAAGTTTAACAGCAAGTCTCCCAATGACTCCTTCCTGCTCACTAAAATGCTTGGCAAATACTGAGTTAAAAACAGAAGGGAAGGAGAATGAAGCAGAAAGAACAGCACTGGGCCCCACTGCTCCCAAGCTTTCACCAGGACAGGCAGGACTCGGGTCTCTCCTAACTCACCCCCTCCCACTCCTTACGTAGCAAGTATCTCCAGAACAACGTAGACACTTGATCTCTACAGGCTTACATACAAAGTTTAGAGTCGCTTGTAGGAGGATTAATGCGCATGAGCAACTTGGTTCACAGGCTTGGTTCACATCCGGATTATATGAATGGGGGAATGACCAGAGAGGTGAGGGGGAGCTCTGCAGTAAATCAGACTGTGTGCAAACACTGAGCCACAGAGGAAGTTGGGAATAGGGCAGCATACACTAAGCTTTTTTATGTCTGGATTAGAGCAATGTTAACATTTCACTATAGATGGATACAGCCTTTCTACCGCTCTCTCTTCAGCCCCAATTCCCTAATGCAGTATGAATACAGCCTCTCTCTCCCACTTTCTTCATACAAATAACAGCAGATGCAGACCCTCTTCTTCACTTCTACCAGTCTTGCATGCAAGGAGGAGAAATACACAACATAGGAATGAGGAAGATGTGTAATCTGCAATAGCGGGCATCTTGTAGGCAGGAGAGGAACATTCCCACATTGGGGGGGTGACTTACATGTTATAATTGTCTATTATGTAGTAAAACACCAATTATAAGGATATTATCATACCGTTGGTCCTATAGAAAGCCATAGCAGGCGTAAATTATATTCATTGTAGCATAGGGTTTTTGATTACATGTTTATGATCATAGTCTTTCCATGCCAAGGTAACCCCAGCACGGAAGCTTATATAAATAATTACAAATGCAAGGTAACTAGTTAGATCTACTAACTGGGTAAAATGTTCTGTGGAAACTGCTCAGAATGGTTATTCTGCTATTTAAAAATAGAACCTTTATTTTAGCAAGGCCACAAGACTTGTTTATATACTGGTCAAAAGCAATGCAGTGGGTCAAAATTAAAAAAAAGCAATGAGTGGTAAAATGGATTAAAAAACATAGAAAAGGCAAGTGTAATTCAATTTCCACTGACATTGTAGATTACCGTATGTCAGCTTTTATCTTTGTGCTGCATCAATTTTCAAAGGAAATTATCCTGTTTTGGTGTGTGTATGGTGAAAAAAGAATTATTTTGCAGATCAACTGTTTACATGTCATACAAACAATGTACACCCATAACTACAATCAATTAAATCCACTGAATACATTAGCTGCTAATTTATCATTTTAATGTTTTTTTAGTGTTTTTTTCATGGCAGATATAATGACTAATGTAACTATTACAATTTCCTTGCAGATCTTAAGATACCCTATTGATACTGTAAGGCTGACTATTGCAGTATTTGTTCAATAGGAATACAGCTAATATTATTGCTGGTTTTTAGAATGCTTGACTACAAATAATGCAATGTAACAATTAAATGACAGTTTGATCTAATCACCATTTACTACCATATATTTAGTAAGAAATATATAAATTACAATAAATACATGGGCAACTACCAATTCTGGTGAATTTCACTAAATTTGAATTTTTTATTTATATTTAATATATATTTAACCTTTACCTACCCAGTTGCTGTATCTAACTTCTAGCACCACACAGCAAATACCAAACAGCTTAAAGGCCATGTACATTCTTTTCCCTCCACTCTTTCTTTCTCTTGACTTCAAAGTTTTTATTTTTCTGTCATTTGTAATTAGTAGATTTCATCACTCTAGTCTACCAGTCTAACTACCTCACTGTATCTCTGTATCTGTAGTCTCACACATTAGATTTCCTTCAGCTCTCATTCGAGCTGGGTGAGTGCCTGAGGTGATTGATTATTTGGCTTTTTACCTCCAGATAGTGAAGTTTTAATTTACCTTCAATTAGGTACAATATGTGAAGGTAGGTACACTATTGTGAAATAAATTGCACAGAGCTGTGCTAAGATCAGGTTCATTCATCATCCTTCCTCTCCAGCTTTGTATCGTGTAAGGGGTAATGTTGAAGGATATGCAGATGGAGGATGGTAAGCAATTTTTAGGAGATATGGGCAGACTAAAAAGCAATATCTAGGAGAAACACAGATTAAAAGTAATCTTTTGACAGATTGAGCCAAAACACACTTGAAATCTGCATATTACAAGGCAGGGGTGTCAATCATGAAGCAAACTGAATTTTTTGCTCACAGTGCCCTTGTGGACCAAATGAAAGGTGCCATTCATTTCAGGTTTAAAAAAATAGAAAAATCTGTCATTGCCAGTCTGCAGTAGATGTTTGTCTCTCTGATCCTGATGCTGCCCCTACTGCCCCTGCCATCTCATCTCCTAGTACAGTAAGATCAAATGTCTACGTACCAGTCACTGAGGGGCCTTATATGTACCAGTCTCTGTGGGCAAATTTGTATGTACCAGTTACTGTGGGCAAACTTGTATGTACCAGTCAATGTTGGCCAGGGTTGCCAGGTGTCCCTATTTGGACAAGATTGTCCCGACTTCAGGGATAAAATTGTGAGTCCCGCAGTCAGGGTCGAAATCCTGTACTTCGTAGAAGCCCCAACCAACCAGTCACTAAGGGCAAACTAGTTTGTACCAGTCACTGTGGGAAAACTTGTATGTACTAGTCACAATGGGCAACTTGCATGTATTAGTTACTTTGGGCAACTTGCGTGTATAAGTTACTGTGGGCAACTTGTGTGTACCAGTCTCTGTGGGCAACTTAATATGTACCAGTCACAGTATACAATTTTTATTTACCAGTCTCTATTAGGGGCACTTTTATAACTAATTTCTGGTACATATATTACTACTTACCATGTGGCATATAAAGGTCAGACCTACAGTTCCTCAGCCACAGTAAGGTAAGCCCTCCAGTTCTCCAGCCACTGTTAAGTCAAAACAGTGGCTGCTGAACTGGAGGACTACCCCACAGTGGCATCTGAACTGGAGTGCTGACCCAACAGTGGCTGGTAAACTGGAGGGCTGACTTAACAATGGCTGCTCAATTGTAAGTATGCCTTTCAGCTCATCAGCTAGTGTTAGTCAGCCTACCACAGCCACCTCCACAAACCACACCCACTTTTCGCATGAAGCGCGCCACAACAAGTATAAGGAGCTGCTTTTAAAATTTGGTTCAGGTGCCAAAAGGCCTAGAAACGCCTGTTACAAGTCTATATAATTGATTAGGTATGGCTGCGTTGAAATCAATGCAGCCTGTATTGTGCTTTTAATGTAAACCCCAACCAGTCTTTCTCTGTGTAGATTTTATGTTTGTTTGTTTGTGTCTTATAGTGAAAGGTGAAAACTGGGATGCCAGATCATTTGTCTAATCTGACACACTTAATAAATATAATTAGTAGGGATGCACTCCAATTGCAATTAGACAACATTAATTCAGCCATGCTGCATGTTTTAATAGGTGTTCCTACATGAATGTAATGAACAGCCTTGTAATATGTAGATTTAATTTGTATTCATGCTCAATCTGTAACAAGATTGCTTTTAATCTGCCATAGTATCCTAGATATTGCTTTCAATCTGCCAAAATCTCATAAAAAAACGTTTTTATTGCTTTAAGTCTGCCATCTGAACTAAGCACCTCTCTGTGCAATGCATTCCTCAATAGTATACCTATCAGAAAGCAAATAAAACCTTTACTATCTGAATGTGAATCTGGCTCCACATTTTTGCAATCAAGCAAATTAGACAGTAACCTAGCATAAAATGAGAGTTAGAATGAGATCCAGTGTACATGTACATGTCCTTTAAGCAGACAGAGCACTATACTGCTGCAACAGAGGGGAACTCATTGGATTGTAATCACCAATATGGTAAGCTTTTTTTAAGTCTGGTTCTTCTTTAAATAGTAACAGTGCAGCAACGTTGAACAGCTTAAAATAATAAAGAAAAAAGAGGGCTCCTATACAGATTACAGGCAATTTTTGGCTTCAGCTGCTTTGCCGATTATGCAAATCACATGGAAATTACTAACAAGTCTTATTTTTTTTTACTAAATAGTAAAGTACTTTCATTTAAAACACCAAACGATCCAAGCTAGGGCGCTGATGCAATAAGTCTGCAACAACCAATCAGATGTTATCTTACTGCAGTAACCCAGTAAAAAGCTTGCATTTATTGGCTGGAAATTAATAGCACAGGATAACTGTCCCACCGCTTACTGAATCAGCTCCTAAATGTTTCACCAGTGTTCTAAATAGACAGCAGGAAGACTAGTGTTTTTCTCTATTTGCCACTATGATCCAAAATCCATATGCTATTTTATGTTGACATACAGTACTTTTATATTTTAACTACACTACCATTTCCAAAAAGTTTTGGAAATAGTGCAGCCACTGCAAAATTATTCTAAAACTCATGCAAACCCTTACTTGGCAGGTAAAGCGGCCGATACAGCATTGCTCCATAAGTATCTTTAATTAAATTTGTTGATGTAAAAAAGCAAATCTTAAGTTTTAAGATTGCCAATTCATTTTCCAATGTTAGGGTTAATGATGCTCGTTAAACATGTTTTTCATTAAATTAAAGGGCACGTCCACCCCCAAAACTAAAACTAACGCCATACTGACCCCACAGTGTAGTTTAAAAACATCTTTACCTTACATCTCTGCTACTTATGGTTCTCCTGCAGTGCCTTTTCAAAGTCCAGGAAATGAAACAGTAGAAGCGGTCTGTGTCATCTGGTCCCTTTTTCTACCTCAGTAAGGAATGTGACATGCAGAAGTCACCTAGTGGGAAACCCTTTGGACACAAGGTAGGTACCCCCTGCCCACCCCTAACCGTCGAGATAATTCTTCAAAAAAATATTTAGATCAATACTTACAGCCCCTTCTCTCTCGTGGCGAGAGATCATTTTCAGGATGGACATGCTCTTTAAGACAACTTGAATAGAATTTATCTCAAGATCTTAGATTTTACAAAACATGGGATTATGGAAGATTTACAGAGATTATATATATCAAAATAATTAGTTTTATCTACTTCAAAATGTTGTTGTAAACTAAATAAAAACTCAATAATTAATAAAAAGCAGTCTTGAATTCTCAAAAAAATTATTGCTGTAAAATGATCAAATGCATTTTAGAAAAAAAAGTCTACATTTTAGCAACAGCTGGCTCAAGGGCTATTACTTCTGTTTACAAAGTCAAGGGCAATATTAAAGAATACACATACACCAATTATTGTTTAAGCATACACTGCTGGATTCTGTTAGGGATTAGTTACACTAGTGATTTACTCAACTATCTTTTTAATACGACTATTGCTTTCATCATCTGCAAAATAACAGGAAAATTTGCTATTTTTTGATTATTGGCTGACTACTCATAGCAAATAAATGGTTTTGTTTTGCTAATCTTAAAATTATTGCAATTTAGGAAGTATTTTGAAATAGTACCAAACTAGATCATAGTGAATAAAAAAATAAATTATAAGCAACCAAAAAAAAACCCAGAATTTAAAAGTATGACTAAAACGGTCTAATCACAAAAAAAAAAGAAAAAAGGAAATTTTCTAACAAACTGTGCAGTATTTCCACTAGCTATGAGTGAAGTACCGTATATACTCGAGTATAAGTCGAGGTTTTTAGGCTTGAAAAAAGCCTAAAAATCCTACCTCGACTTATACTCGGGTCACTAACACTTCCTCCTTCTTCCGCATTCAATGTACAGGTGTCTGACGTCACTATTCGGCGCCGGTCTTACCCGGCGCCAAGTAGTGACGTCAGACGCTTGATGCAGAAGAAGGAAGTGTTCGGCTGCCGGAGTTCAGGTTAGTGACTCCAATAATCTTCACAAACAGGATAATGCAATAGGAGATGGTGTATAGAGGGTGCTGTATAGGAGATGCTGTATAGAGGGTGCTGTATAGGAGATGCTGTATAGAGGGTGCTGTATAGGAGATGCTGTATAGAGGGTGCTGTATAGGAGATGCTGTTTAGAGGGTGCTGTATAGGAGATGCTGTATAGAGGGTGCTGTATAGGAGATGCAAGATTTAAAACAATAAAGACTCAGAAGGCAGTAGTGGTCAATTTCTACCCTCTACTTATACTCGGGTCAATCAGGTTTTACTGATTTTTTAGGTCAAAATAGGTACCTCGGCTTATACACAGGTCGACTTATATTCGAGTATATACGGTATGTTTGTTCATATTGGTTAAAAATATAAAAGCTATTTCAGAATTAATATATAATAAATATAATAAACATCTTCAATAGGTTTAGTGGGCTTGCTAACAATGTAATATAGTAATTGTTCATTGAACAATTGTTTTCACTTGAATACGAAAGCCAATAGGGTAGGAAAATGGGCAATATTTTGAGCATAAAACTTTTTACGCATAACCCTGTCCATTTTCGAATATTTGGACTGAAATCCTTATAACAAGTTCTAATTGTAGATTAACGCTGTACTATGTCTGTGGTGTTTTATCGGGGTGACTTAAGACGGCAAGCTTTCTTAAAAAAAAACTATTTGAACATGTTTAATGCATTCAAAGCACTATTTCCTACTATCATTATCTACCCTATAATAATATAATAAGCAAATAGCCACCCATCTCAAATAGGATATGAAGGGCAATGATGTGGACTGTAAACTTGGCCTAGAAAGGAAAAAGTAGACAAACACAAAGAAAGCCCAAATCTAGAAAGAAAATCTTATTCATTAATAAATTCTAATTTTTGTTTTTTACATATACATGTATATATTCTGGCTTAACAAACTAATTTTCCAAATGCCTATGTAAATTAAGTACATTCATTATTATCCTTAAGCCTCTGTTGCCCGACTGTATTTATATTTTTTAATCACAACAAATAACAGTTTTTGTGGTTTACATACAGGTATTTTCAGTTAATTATTGCCAGTATTACCATGTATGATAAACATTGTAATTTTCCACTAGGAAGCTGCTGTGGTTCAATCGACTTTTTATGCAAAAAAATGTATTGTGACAACTACTATCTAAAAGCAAATTTATCACAATAAAAATAGATATATTCAGGACTGCAATTCTTCTTTATGGTAAACATCAGGGAGACAAATGCCAGTCTCTCATACCAACAATTTTCCCCCAGTCCTGAATATTTTGTCCCATCAAATATTTTTTTTAAATCATAATAGAATTTAAAGGATCTGACATTTTACATTATCATGCAGTTTGTGTGTGGATTGTAAACATAGGAATCAAGTTAACATTTGTACATTAACATTTAAAAAAGAAGAGCAGGGAAACTGTTCCATAAAGCACCATGACAATAATGCATTCATTCTTGTCAACTATTACCATATACTAAGTAATGAACAGCTACCTGACTGTAGATGTGTTTTTTTTTTAAAACACTCAAAAACACATGTGGAGGAACAGAATAGATGTGGCTGGATAGTTTTTCTGATGTTACACAGAAAAGTATGTGATTCCTCTTGTATTTTATTGGCACAAGAACAGGAGTGGAAAGAATTAATCAAGATGCCATGTCCTCACTAGCATTGAGGTCTGAAGGGCATTTTATCTGGATTTCAAGCTTACCACAATGTATGGTCATCTCTAGCAGTTGAGTAAGGCAACAAGGCATTCAGAAGCTGCAATATTGGTCAAGTTGACTTAAGATTATCTAAGCCTTACCCAAGAGTTAAGCACCTTATAATAACAGTAGGGACTCATACATATAGTATTGATAATGGAAATTTAGCTTCATTGTTGTTTAAGTGGAATGCTAAAGAAGTAAATGAATCAGCAGCAGCTTCTCCAACCAAGAAATTATTGCTAACATGATCTAACACAATATTGACTCCCAACACAGATTTTAACTTATTCTTCTTTACATGTATGAAATGAATGACTACATTTTGGCAATTTACTTAAGCCAATATGGTAAAGGCAAACCTTCAAATGACATTAAGTTTCTTTGGCAGGTGAGGTTTTACTAAGCTTTTACGGATTTAAAAAGGTACTATGTTTACTTCTCTGTGATCGCAGTGTAAAGCCAGAACTGTTTGGTTAAAAAAATACTAGCAGAAAAATGAATCTACCCTTCTTGTACAAACTAGCAATGCAATTCCATACATGCATTTTCTCTTTAACATCTAAATCAGAAATTATTAGCTATACTTTAATGTTGGTCCTCTACTGCTGTCCTAGCTTTAAAATATGATGCCAAAGCCTCATCTTCCTTTGCCACCACAGCTGGGTCTCCTACTTTTTTCTAGCACCCAATGGGCAGTACATGCACACTGCCTGAAGGATTCAATCAATCATGCACATTATTTGGTAAGTTATGCAAATTAAACTGCACATTCATGTTCCTGCACTGCCTACAACTTACTGGGTCCTGTCTACAATTTACTGGGTCCTGTAGTAGGAGATCCAGCACTTGAGATGTAGGAAGAAAATATAATGGCATCCAAATTTTTCTAGACTTTTTTGAAAACTAGTGATTAAAGAATAAACAGGCCAATGACCAAGATTACTTAGACAATGCCAGTTAAAACAGAGATTACATAATTTATATCCATACGTAAATAGTTTAATTTCAAACTCTTATGTTTTCTTGAAACCGCATTAGTAATTTTCTCAAATGTGTTGTCATTTTTAAGACACATTGAATGTTGTGTAAAGTGTGTCTTCGATTTATATATATTCACTTATACTCACGTCTGTAGAATGGCCATAATGTGCCAAAATACTAACTAATAAGAACTGGGAGTGCAAGTTATCTATGTATTTTTCTAAAACATAATAATATTCAATAGATACAAATGGAGAGAAGTAATGAGATATCTCCATAAGATCCATGCTTTTACCTCCCATGTAAGGGGTATGAACACCATATATAAAGCGGAGTTGTGAGAAACAGGTTTATTTTTATACTCTCTCGCTCTGTGCTTTAGTCACACAAAACGTAATGTTGAGCTATGACCAATGCATGTATCCTCAGATCTACCAATCTGCTGTTCTAACACTGTACATTGCTCTGAGATGTGAGTTGTGAGTTTACCCTCAGCACACATACACAGGGTTGGTGAGGTAGGCAATGAACGCACAACTTGCTGCTCACGGTTTTGAGTACAGGTCTCTTCAGAGGAAGGGCAGGGAATGTCAGCACCAAAAGACAGAAAGAGCCTAGGAGCTAGGCCTCTCTTAATATGTTCACAGAAGGGTGGCATGGCCGCTGTAGTCTTCAGGTTCGGTGCTGGTTAGAATGGCAGCCCGGTCATCAGACAGTGAACGGTGACAGAGCTCATCCCTTAAAGCAGAGAGACGAGATAAGGGGTCCTGCCGAGTGCAACGTTTCTTCCTTCTAATGCAGCGAGTGTCCATATACATGACTGGGGGTAGCTGGTGAACCTGTGAGGTGGATCCATCTGGCAAATATAAATTAATTATTTTATAAACTAACATAAAAAAAGGAAGATTCATTTTTATTTTATGCTTAGCAACACATCTTTTAAAAGTAAAAAGAAAACAGCAATGAATAGTCTGTAATTATTCATAGTTACATATAATGTAAGTGATACTGATCTGACCAAAACATGAAAGGGCATGGCCACCCCATTTACTAAGTTTTGCTGAGGTGTAGTGCTCCCTCCCCCAGCCCCAACCACTATATTACTTTTTGCAGAAACTCCCCCAATCTATACTTACATTACCTCTCTCCTCCGACGTTTAGTCCCGGCCCTCTGCTTGCATGAAACTGCAAGCAGGGGGCTGGAACAGCAGGGGAGGGGCCAGTGATTGACAGTTCTTTACTGACAAGCTGTGCCCCGCCCTCTTTAAAAAGTAAAACTCCTAGAGCTAAAAAACAATAATTACTCCTAATTACTGTGTGATAAGTTTAAAAATGATTTGCTCCAGTTTACATGTCCTTAAATACCTACAAACACCATTCATACAATAACAAAACCAATGAAAAAACAGTTCCTTTCTCACTCAAAAGGATTTTTCTCAAGTTTTCAGCAATAAACGATTGTAGCACACGGAATAGATGGGAATAAATGGAAATAGTTCAAAGTATTAAAGGACTGCAAAAAAATTACATAGATTAGAAATATTAAGTTTCAAATTCTCTTACCAGTCGACCTAATAACATTGAAATCTGAAATTTGTAGTTTTTAAAATCAACCTGTTTCACTGACAGGAAGGTAGGGTGGCAGTGTTAAAACAGGGAGATGAAAGTAATTAGCACAATGCGTTTTTATTGGTTATTAGAACAGCAGTACAACGCCTACCTTGACCTCGCTCCCCCTCCCCTTCCTGATCTGGTTAAATTACTGCAAAACTATGCACACATTAAATACAAAAAAATTGAGCAGGTACATGAATGTTTTATAGTTTATTAACTATAAACTTATATGTTTGCCAAAAGTAGCTGCACTAGTGTCATGTAACAACTACATAACTTTGTTTACTTTAGTTGGTGACTTAATTCTCATCACAGGGTCAAAATGAGGTGCATTGATATGCTAACACTGGGAGCAACTTAACCCCCGTCCCTTTTATTGTGGCAATCTTTCAATGTGCATTGCAGAACAAAGAAAGATTTGGAAAGAAAAAAAAGGTACAGTGAGGGCTCAGTCCCTAAAATGATGTATTTAATGGGTAAATAAACAAGGAATTTGCCACTATAATTGTCCTTTAATTAACAAAGTGGAGAACACATTCATACTCTTTCAGACTCTTTCTGTAAACATGAGAGCCTTTGTCTGGTCATGCCACAAACCATGTGTTAATTATCAAATGTTAATTAAAACTAGGGAAAATGGAGTATTGGTATTACCAAATCTGATTTATTATTATATATCAGCCAAATTAGTATTACTAAAATTTACCTCAAACACACAAAGTGGTCATTATTGGTCACAGATTGAAAACCATTATCTAAATCTAAACAACATCAGTATATTTGGCAACAACCCAAACTAATAAATCTACCAAAACAAGTTCTACTCACACCAGCTCATACCCTTTCAATATGGAAGAAAGAAACGAAATCAATATTTACTACTACCTGGCCAACTAATCTTCAACCAATTCTCTATAACTCATTTTTCCTCCAGGCCTTCATCCCAAAGAGTTCAAAATTTGGATAGATAACAACATCACCCAAACTCAACATCTCCTCATTAAAGGGCATGTCCACCCCCAAAACTATAATCCCCCCCCACACTACTGGCCCCATTGTGTAGTGTAGTTTAATCCTTACCTCACATCCCAGCTCCATAGGGTTCTCCTGTAGTCCCCCCCCCTAAAGTCCCAAAAACTGCCCACCAGGAGGATAGCAGAGTCCATATAGGACTCTGCCTCCTCCCTGGCCTCCGAGAGATGTTTGGCATGCGTACTGCAGCCCTTCTCCTCCTCCCTCTCCCTCCCGATTAGGATTCCCTCCCCCTACCATAAAAACCTTTTTACCAAACATTCCCCCTGTACCCCCAGCCCCAACTGTTATGTTAGTAATATCAGAAAATGCCCAAAACATTACTTACCTTCCCTCTTGCCTCCGCCGCACTGAACTCCCGGCAGCCGCGCCCATGATTGGCTGCCGCTCAGCCAATTACAGACGCGACTGCCGGTCCCGCCCCTCTGCTTGCATTTTCTCGCAAGCAGAGGGCCTGGCAGCGCGGCGGAGGAAAGAGGGAAGGTAAGTAAAGTTTTGGGCATTTTCTGATATTACTAACTTCTTGGCTTAACAAACTAATTTTCCAATGCCTATGTAAATTAAGTACATTCATTATTATCCTTAAGCCTCTTGTGCCCGACTGTATTTAATTTTTTAATCACAACAAATAACAGTTTTTGTGGTTACATACAGGTATTTTCAGTTAATTATTGCCAGTATTACCATGTATGATAAACATTGTAATTTTCCACTAGGAAGCTGCTGTGGTTCAATCGACTTTTTATGCAAAAAAAAAAAGTATTGTGACAACTACTATCTAAAAGCAAATTTATCACAATAAAATAGATATATTCAGGACTGCAATTCTTCTTTATGGTAAACATCAGGGAGACAAATGCCAGTCTCTCATACCAACAATTTCCCCAGTCCTGAAATTTTGTCCCATCAAATATTTTTTTTAAATCATAATAGAATTTAAAGGATCTGACATTTTACATTATCATGCAGTTTGTGTGTGGATTGTAAACATAGGAATCAAGTTAACATTGTACATTAACATTAAAAAAGAAGAGCAGGGAAACTGTTCCTAAAGCCCCATGACAATAATGCATTCATCTTGTCAAATATACCATATACTAAGTAATGAACAGCTACCTGACTGTAGATGTGTTTTTTTTTTAAAAACTAACACTCAAAAACCATGGAGGAAACGAATAGATGTGCTGGATAGTTTTTTGATGTACACAGAAAAGTATGTGATTCCTCTTGTATTTTATTGGCACAAGAACAGGAGTGGAAAGAATTAATCAAGATGCCATGTCCTCCACTAGCATTGAGGTCTGAAGGGCATTTTATCTGGATTTCAAGCTTACCACAATGTTAGGTCATCTCTAGCAGTTGAGTAAGGCAACAAGGCATTCAGAAGCTGCAATATTGGTCAAGTTGACTTAAGATTATCTAAGCTACCAGAAGATGTAAGCACCTTATAATAACAGTAGGGACTCATACATATAGTATTGATAATGGAAATTTAGCTTCATTGTTGTTTAAGTGGAATGCTAAAGAAGTAAATGAATCCGCAGCAGCTTCTCCAACCAAGAAATTATGCTAACATGATCTAACACAATATTGACTCCCAACACAGATTTTAACTTATTCTTCTTTACATGTATGAAATGAATGACTACATTTTGGCAATTTACTTAAGCCAATATGGTAAAGGCAAACCTTCAAATGACATTAAGTTTCTTTGGCAGGTGGGTTTACTAAGCTTTTACGGATTTAAAAAGGTACTATGTACTTCTCTGTGATCGCAGTGTAAAGCCAGAATGTTTGGTTAAAAAAATACTAGCGAAAAATGAATCTACCCTTCTTGTACAAAACTAGCAATGCAATTCCATACATGCATTTTCTCTTTAACATCTAAATCAAAATTATTAGCTATACTTTAATGTTGGTCCTCTACTGCTGTCCTAGCTTAAAATATGATGCCAAGCCTCATCTTCCTTTGCCACCACAGCTGGGTCTCCTACTTTTTCTAGCACCCAATGGGCAGTACATGCACACTGCCTGAAGGATTCAATCATCATGCACATTATTGGTAAGTTATGCAAATTAAACTGCACATTCATGTTCCTGCACTGCCTACAAACTTACTGGGTCCTGTCTACAATTTACTGGGTCCTGTAGTAGGAGATCCAGCCACTTGAGATGTAGAGAAAGAAAATATAATGGCATCCAAATTTTTCTAGACTTTTTTGAAAATAGTGATTAAAGAATAAACAGGCCAATGACCAGATTACTTAGACAATGCCAGTTAAAACAGAGATTACATAATTTATATCCATACGTAAATAGTTTAATTTCAAACTCTTATGTTTTCTTGAAACCGCATTAGAATTTTCTCAAATGTGTTGTCATTTTTAAGACACATTGAATGTTGTGTAAAGTGTGTCTTCGATTTATATATATTCACTTATTACTCAGTCTGTAGAATGGCCATAATGTGCCAAAATACTAACTAATAAGAACTGGGAGTGCAAGTTATCTATGTATTTTTCTAAAACATAATAATATTCAATAGATACAAATGGAGAGAAGTAATGAGATATCTCCATAGATCCATGCTTTTACCTCCCATGTAAGGGGTATGAACACCATAATAAAGCGGAGTTGTGAGAAACAGGTTTATTTTTATACTCTTCGCTTGTGCTTTAGTCACACAAAACGTAATGTTGAGCTATGACCAATGCATGTATCCTCAGATCTACCAATCTGCTGTTTAACACTGTACATTGCTCTGAGATGTGAGTGTTGAGTTTACCCTCAGCACACATACACAGGGTTGGTGAGGTAGGCAATGAACGCACAACTTGCTGCTCACGGTTTTGAGTACAGGTCTCTTCAGAGGAAGGGCAGGGAATGTCAGCACCAAAAGACAGAAAGAGCCTAGGAGCTAGGCCTCTCTTAATATGTTCACAGAAGGGTGGCATGGCCGCTGTAGTCTTCAGGTTCGGTGCTGGTTAGAATGGCAGCCCGGTCATCAGACAGTGAACGGTGACAGAGCTCATCCCTTAAAGCAAGAGAGACGAGATAAGGGGTCCTGCCGAGTGCAACGTTTCTTCCTTCTAATGCAGCGAGTGTCCATATACATGACTGGGGTAGCTGGTGAACCTGTGAGGTGGATCCATCTGGCCAATTAAAATTAATTATTTTATAAAACAAATAAAAAGGAAGATTCATTTTTTTTTATGCTTAGCAACACATCTTTTAAAAGTAAAAAGAAAAACAGCAATGAATAGTCTGTAATTATTCATAGTTACATATAATGTAGTGATACTGATCTGACCAAAACATGAAAGGGCATGGCCACCCCATTTCTAAGTTTTGCTGAGGTGTAGTGCTCCTCTCCCCCCAGCCCACACCACTATATTATTTTTGCAGAAAATCCCCCAATCTATACTACATTACCTCTCTCCTCCGACGTTTAGTCCCGGCCTCTGCTTGCATGAAACTGCAAGCAGGGGCTGGAACAGCAGGGGAGGGGCAGTGATTGACAGTTCTTTACTGACAAGCTGTGCCCCGCCCTCTTTAAAAAGTAAAACTCCTAGAGCTAAAAAACAATATTACTCCTAATTACTGTGTGAAAGTTTAAAAATGATTTGCTCCAGTTTACATGTCCTAAATACCTACAAACACCATTCATACAATAACAAAACCAATGAAAAAACAGTTCCTTTCTCACTCAAAAGGATTTTTCTCAAGTTTTCAGCAATAAACGATTGTAGCACACGGAATAGATGGGAATAAATGGAAAAGTTCAAAGTATTAAAGGACTGCAAAAAAATTACATAGATTAGAAATATTAAGTTTCAAATTCTCTTACCAGTCGACCTAATAACATTGAAATCTGAAATTTGTAGTTTTTAAAATCAACCTGTTTCACTGACAGGAAGGTAGGGTGGCAGTGTTAAAACAGGGAGATGAAAGTAATTAGCACAATGCGTTTTTATTGGTTATTAGAACAGCAGTACAACGCCTACCTTGACCTCGCTCCCCCTCCCTTCCTGATTGGTTAAATTACTGCAAAACTATGCACACATTAAATACAAAAAAATTGAGCAGGTACCTGAATGTTTTATAGTTATTAACTATAAACTTATATGTTTGCCAAAAGTAGCTGCACTAGTGTCTGTAACAACTACAAACCTTTGTTTACTTTAGTGGTGACTTAATTCTCATCACAGGGTCAAAATGAGGTGCATTGATATGCTAACACTGGGAGCAACTAACCCCCGTCCTTTTATTGTGGCAATCTTTCAATGTGCATTGCAGAACAAAGAAAGATTTGGAAAGAAAAAAAAAGGTACAGTGAGGGCTCAGTCCCTAAAATGTGTATTTAATGGGTAAATAAACAAGGAATTTGCCACTATATTGTCCTTTAATTAACAAGTGGAGAACACATTCATACTCTTTCAGACTCTTTCTGTAAACATGAGAGCCTTTGTCTGGTCATGCCACAAACCATGTTTAATTATCAAATGTTAATTAAAACTAGGGAAAATGGAGTATTGGTATTACCAAATCTGATTTATTATTATATATCAGCCAAATTAGTATTACTAAAATACCTCAAACACACAAAGGGTCATTATTGGTCACAGATTGAAAACCATTATCTAAATCTAACAACATCAGTATATTTGGCAACAACCCAAACTAATAAATCTACCAAAACAAGTTCTACTCACACCAGCTCATACCCTTTCAATATGGAGAAGAAAGAAACGAAATCAATATTTACTACTACTGGCCAACAATCTTAACCAATTCTCTATAACTCATTTTTCCTCCAGGCCTTCATCCCAAAGAGTTCAAAATTTGGATAGATAACAACATCACCCAAACTCAACATCTCCTCATTAAAGGGCATGCCACCCCCAAAACTATAATCCCCCACACTACTGGCCCCATTGTGTAGTGTAGTTTAATCCTTACCTCACATCCCAGCTCCATAGGGTTCTCCTGTAGTCCCCCCCCTAAAGTCCCAAAAACTGCCCACAGGAGGATAGCAGAGTCCATATAGGACTCTGCCTCCTCCCTGGCCTCCGAGAGATGTTTGGCATGCGTACTGCAGCCCTTCTCCTCTCTCCCCTCCCTCCCGATTAGGATTCCCTCCCCCTACCATAAAAACCTTTTTACCAAACATTCCCCCTGTACCCCCAGCCCCAACTGTTATGTTAGTAATATCAGAAAATGCCCAAAACATTACTTACCTTCCCTCTTGCCTCCGCCGCACTGAACTCCCGGCAGCCGCGCCCATGATTGGCTGCCGCTCAGCCAGTTACAGACGCGACTGCCAGTCCCACCCCTCTGCTTGCATTTTCTCGCAAGCAGAGGGCCTGGCAGCGCGGCGGAGGAAAGAGGGAAGGTAAGTAAAGTTTTAGGCATTTTCTGATATTACTAACACAGCGGTTGGGGCTGGGGGGACAGGGGGAATGTTTGGTGAAAAATGTTTTTGAAGGGTGGACATACCCTTTAAAGATAATCAACTGATGTCCTAGAAAGACCTCCAACAAAAATTCCAACTACCAACAAAAAACGCTTTTCAATATACTCAAATAAAACACTTCATTGTACGACAAACTTTTACATACGATATAAGACCATTCAAACCTATTTTAGTTCCACCAAAGGGATACTGTACTTCCACCTGCCAACTAATTTCTTATTCTACCTATGCCTAGCATTTAATACAACACCAATTAAAGAGAAATATATGCTGACATGGGAGAAAGACCTACAATCCAAAATCACACAAGAACAATGGATCGACATTTGGAATCAAGCAAATAAATCATCAATATGTATAACACACATGGAAATAGCATTTAAAGTCAAGTACAGATGGTATATGACCCTAGAAAAAAAAATATAAAACAATATTTTAAAAAATGCCTATTCTTTGTTTTTAAGGGATGCTAAGAAATAGGATCAAATCTACATACCTGGTGGACATGCCCACAGATAACTGAACTATGGTCAATTGCTAACTTACTGCTGCAGCAAATCTTCTCTTTCTCTCTCACTCCACACCCTCTGACATTTATACTAGGACTTCCATTTCAAGAACTAATGTCACAACAACAAAAACTAGCAAATAATATTCTACTAGCTACAGACACTAATTGTCAAAATGTGGAAAAACACAGTCCTAATGACAATACAGTATATATTAACCGAATTAAACGTTTTAAGAGCTATGGAATCAATAAGTTATTACATAAGGACTTTATATTGCCTTAAAATAGTTAAAATTACAATGTATACATGAATATGATGAACATGTAACTTTAAATTATTTACCTATCCCTCCTCCCCTTTTTTTCTCTCTCCTATACTAAACCTCCCCATACTTCCCCCTCTTACCTACGGTATATCTACGTAACTAATATCTCAGAAAAAGACACATGGTTCAAATAAAAAAGATTTAATTGATGAATCCACAAATGTTCAAAATACATTTTTATACATGATGTTTTATTTTTCTCTTTTCACAACTATCTGTTAATGCATATTTTTTATTATACCACCAATAAAAAAAAAAAAGTACTACTGATTCAGGTGATTTCAACTTGTTCCCTTTATACTGTTATTAATAAATGATTGTGCTGGCAACGGGCATAGCAATTTAGTAGTTAAATTTTTTATGCAGAATGAACAGTCATAGTAATAAAACTAATTAATATATAAATAACAAAATATAGAGAACTTTTAGTGCATAGTTGTTGATAGTAGTCATTAATTCTATGTCCTGGGGTCAGAACAGCTGATTATATAAGGGTTTTGGAGAGCCCAATAGAGAATAAGCCGAGGCTATGGATAGCCCAATAGAGAATTAGTACAGAAATTCTCACAACTAGAACCCTGAGATCCAAAATAGGAACCAGACTGTCCCTACACAAAAGGACATTGTTTTTATAAAGTTTGAGTGTATCAGTGCTAGAAACGGTTTCATGTTTTTGTTGAATTGGATTTAGGACCACAAGATACCAGTCAGCTATATAGCTTAGGGTGAGGTGGGCTTAAAGGAGATAAAAACCTTCCACAGAGCATAAAATGAAAAATAACCTTCTTTAAACAGAAGGTACTTCACAGCCTCATGCTATAAAAACAGCATTACTTAAATAATCTAAGAAATAAGTTTTGATTTCTCATTCCCTGCATTCCTAGAGAAATGGGCAGAAACATTGAAAGTTTCTTCTAGGGGTCCTGTGGCTAATGCATGCATCCAGAACCACTGGCATAATGACATGCAATACAGCCTAATGGTATATAGACTCATTCCTCTGACTTGCAGACATGACTTTTTTCAAAAAAAATTTTTTTTTAATTTACAACCAAGGTTTAGAAATTTTTTTCTAAAACACCATAGTGAAGCAATGTTACAGTATAGGTAGTGCAGGGCACTAGATATATTGTAATGCGCCAAGTATTTTTTTAAGGAGGAAAAGGAAAGACTGAACTGTAATACTCTATATACTACTATAAACGTTTTTAAAATTATTTAGCACATATATAACATATGCAAAGGATTTTCACCTTAACATTATCATGTATTTGGGACTATGCAGGGCTATTAAAATTGAACATCTTTATTTATACAAAACAGCGCTACCTTTTGGATTGTACTGGGAGTGTCAGTCTTGGTCTATAAGTGCAGTTCATTCATAATATCACAGTGAGGTACAACTGCTGTGCACAGCTCAAATCTATCTTCCACGTCAAAGATTAAGTGGTAAGTGCCATGAGGTCCTCCACTAAACACCCTCCCCATTAACTCACAGCTGCTACCAGGACATCTGTTAGAGTGGGTTCACTATTGGAAAATCTTGGGAGCACAAGATACCAGGCAGCTATATACCTTAAGGTGAGGAAGGCTTAAAGGGGGAAAAGCTCTCCACAGAACATGAAATGAACTAGAGCCTTTTTAAAAACAGAAGGTACTTTACCGCCTCATCATATTAATATAGCATTGCTTGAATAATGTATGAAAGGATTAAAAAAAAAACCTATCATTCCCATCATTTCCATAGAAATGGACAGAGACGTGCATTCTACCATGGTAAGGAAATTTAAATCCATGGTAGATATAGTTGTAATACAAGCTATTCTAGTAAGGTACTTACCTGTGCGTCCGCTCAAGCGACGATCCGCTAGGCGGCGCTCCTGGCCCAGTGACGCTGATGCTCGCTCATCTTGCGCAAGCACCGTCATGATGTCACCACGCAGGTGCGCCGGCCAGCGCAAAGCTTTAAATAGTTTCTCCTCCCTTCCCTAGATGCCTGCTTGTCAATTGTTTTGGCGTCTAGGGTTCTTGCAGTTGGTATTGCGGTCACGGTCTCCATTGTTCCAGTATCCAGCTCCATGGTTACAGTCTCCATTGTTCCAGTATCCAGCTTCATTGTTACAGTCTCCATTGTTCTAGTATCCAGCTTCATTGTTACAGTCTCCATTGTTCCAGTATCCAACTTCATTGTCACAGTCTCCATTGTTCCAGTATCCAGCTTCATTGTCACAGTCTCCATTGTTCCAGCATCCAGCTCCATTGTTACGGTCTCCATTGTTCCAGCATCCAGCTCCATTGTTACGGTCTCCATTGTTCCAGCATCCAGCTTCATTGTCACGTTCTCCATTGTTCCAGTATCCAGCTCCATTGTTACAGTCTCCATTGTTCCAGTATCTAGCTTCACTGTCACAGTCTCCATTGTTACAGCATCCAGCATCATTGTCACAGTCTCCATTGTTACAGCATCCAGCATCATTGTCACAGTCTCCATTGTTCCAGCATCCAGCTCCATTGTTACGGTCTCCATTGTTTCAGCATCCAGCTCCATTGTCACGGTCTCCGTTGTTCCAGCATCCAGCTTCATTGTCACGGTCTCCATTGTTCCAGTATCCAGCGTCATTGTCACAGTCTCCATTGTTCCAGTATCCAGCTCCATTGTCACAGTCCCCATTGTTCCAGTATGCAGCTTCATTGTTACAGTCTCCATTGTTCCAGTATCCAGTTTCATTGTTACAGTCTCCATTGCTTCCTCCTTCATCCGACTAAACGTGAGTCTTCCCTGTACTCTGTTCCAACTGAGGTAGGGCAGCGTTACAATATAATGAAATGATCCTGTGCATTAGTGTACATTGGAAAGACCACTACCCCGTTTAAGGTACACTTGGCAAACCATAAATTACATATTAAAGTGGCAGAAGAAGGAAGACAAAAATCCAGCTGCAATGCATTTTGCTAAGGAAACTCATCCAGTTAGTGTCCTGAGGGTAGTGGTGATTGACCAGATGGAGGTACCCAAGTGAGGCAGAGACAGGGGTAAGCTGCTTCTATGTAGGGAATCCAAGTGGATTTACCATTTGGACACATGGTGTCTTAAGGGATTGAATACATGTCTTTTTTTTTTTTTTTTCATCTTTTGACTTAAAGTTTTAGGTCAAATGTGCAATAGGAAGAGGATAGTTGCGATCCCAATATGCGATAAGAAGAGGATAGTGCAATATAAACGTGCAAAAGTAAAGGATAGTTGCAATTTAAATGTGCAATGATATATATGGAAAAAGTGCAATAATTGCGATATGGGTATAGTGCAATATGAGTTATGTACATACAATTGCAGTCACACTTACAAAAGAGAACTATAAACATTGTAGATGGAATATCTGAAAGTTTTAGTGTATGTCTTAAAAGATGTATTCATTAGTTCTCCATTTAAAGTAAAGAAGTGTATAAGAGTATGCTTTGTAGCCTGAAATAAGGGGGGGGGGGGTAAAACAACCCATTTTTTTAAATTCACGAAAATACATAATAATAATAATACATAGTATTATAATGCACTACATATGAGTTATATATATATATACACACATACATTCACACACTATGAAATCATAGGGGCCCTTAATGTGCGTTGACCATCTTTTCTTTGTTTTTATTATTTTTGTCCAGCTCACTAGTATTGCAATATCAAACTGTAATTTTGTTTATTTAAGCCTAAAAGGTAGGAGTTTTTGTAAAACATACCAGAGTGCTTCCTTGATTTAGATCTACCCTTGGTGGATTTTTTGGGCTTGAGAACACGCTGATCTATCACAACTTCAGACCTCTCAGGTACAGCAGCAATCCCGACCCTTCACAGAGAAAGAAATCAAATTTGAATTACAAATATTATTAAAACCATGCAAAAACCTTGTGCACTATAAAATAGGTAAAAAGCTATACTATCATAATGTGCTAGTATAAACTGCAGTACATGACTGTAAACCTTTAAAAACTGCAATCAAATGAAACATTTAGCTTAATACACTTTATTCATTTTACAAGCAACCTAAAGTATGTAAGTATTGTGGCACCACCATGTTTTAGGTTAAACTATTTTGAAATTGTTAGGGAATAGAGATGGCATCCGATCCACCATGGAACCCCTCGGTTCCGAAATCCGAATGTTCCATCCGAAACCTGATGGATCATTCGGATTTTGGGACTTAGGATACCATTTTCGATGACTATTAAATGTTCGAGCTATTTTTGATAATCCTCGGAAATACCCTCGAACATTCAATAATCCTCAAAAATACGGTCGTAAACTATATTCGTGTTTCTGAGCGTATTTTCGAGGATTATCGAACGTTCCACGGTATTTTCGAGTATTATCGAAAATAGCTCTAACATTCGATAATCATCGAAAATGGGATCCGAAATCCCGAAAGCATGTTCCGTTTTCGGATCTTCAGGATTTTCCCGAGATCTGTAAATCTGAAAACAGAACAAATCTAAACAGTTTCGGCCATCTCTAAAAGGGAATAGCATTTGAACCAGTAAGCCAGATTTAATTTCACATTGAAAACATCAGTTCATAATCGATGTATATTGATCGCTCACAGATCTATCCTATTCAAAAGATTTGTTCAGGAGGATTTACAGAGTTGCAAGCACTCTTCTAATGCTGACTAAAATCTAGGCCACACTGCTCAGTTTTCTCTCGGCTTACAATTGCTATCCGTTAGTGTGTGAGAATCTCAAAGCTGTGCATGTCAATGTGAGTGGCCACATTATATGCTTTGTGATCCGTTTTCAGAGTGCATGCGAACACCATTTTTTTGTGGATTGCATGCGCTCTGATTGGGCAACATAGCGTGCGTGGATCGCTAAAAGCTGTACAATATTAATATTGATCCCACAGTGATATATTTATTTATATGAAAAAGATCTGGTCATGTTTTAATATGAAGGTTTTTGGTACCATTAAAAAAGAGCACAAGATACTGTACCTGAAGGCCAGGTCTCCTTTTTGTAAAGCCAACAAAACTGTTGGCAAGCATAGTCGATTTAGGAACGAGTTGGAATTTATGCAACAGATTAATAAACAATGCAATTTAAAGGACAAATTAACTTAAAATGTACAAACTCTTGCCATATAGGGGAACTGTAAAAAATATATTTAAGACAAAGCCATAGTACCATTTAACAGATGACTTTATTGTGTAATTTTAAGGACAAATTAATTTATATTTCACAATACACAACATATGGAGACTTGTAATAAATCTATAACCTCAAAAACCCTAATATCTAAACATTGATACAAACGTATAGCTCCCTTTTCTACACGTCCTCCTCTGCAACTGTACTTCTTAGCGAACATCTGGAAAATCACCTCTATTGGAGCAACCACTGGCTGCGGGAGGGATTGGGTAGAAGATAAGTGCCATTAATAAAATTAATTTAAATTTCCTACAATATAGATACAGCTAAAGCTCACTTATCAATTAGCTCTGCATGTGAGGAATTAGCACATCTTAAATAGCATTGAGAGTACACTTGTCCTTTAACTTTGTGCAAAAATTTTCTTTAAAAAAAAAAAATTGTGGAAAGCATATGTGGAGTTATATAATGCTTATGACTTATGTCCAGTGTGACTTTATTCATATGCTCATGTTAATCAGAAAATAACATAACTATGTTATTAGCAGATCAAAAGGATTAATAAATTGGGTTGACAGATACAAAAAATCATTCAAAATAAAATCATTATGAATGGACAACTAGGTTTTTATTTTGCTTTGTTTTTTTAAGCCAATGGGACCTGGGTCTACAGTAGAATAGGCTGGTGGAAATAACTGGGGGGAATCTTTCACTACTGCAAGTCTTACTTCCTTTCTCCCCCACTCACATTTGTACAGGATACGAAGTAGCTAATTGGAGAGATTCTGTCTCTGGATAAAGCACACAAGCATGTCTCATTTCCGTGAGCTGGGGGTATAGAAGTAACAACAAAATTTGATATAGTGAAAGATTTATTCTTGTTTGTGTAAAAATTGGTTTACTGTACTACTGTACATAGTTTCATTCAGATGTTCCCAGGCTACAAACTAGGAAGACACGAATATTAGTCTTTACAGATCCTTTAATTCTTTTATAGTCATACCACTGCCTGTGTATTTTTAATATTGAAGGAAATCTAGAATATAGGAAACGGTGGGTCATAGGTTTAAATAGTGGTGCACATTACCCCTTAATAGCTGGACATTAGGCAAGTTGCTAAAAATGGTGAACTATTATACACCGTAAGTTAAACCACTCTGCATCAAATTGAATCATAAACATGTAGCAGAATGATAGCACATGGCTATCAGGTTTGAGGGGTTAGTTGTTCCTTGGTGAGAAGAGTGAATCAAATCACACTATTTTAACCATGCCATATTTTATTTTTGTTTTTTTAAAAATATTTTTATTTCATGGAGCCCCAAACTTCAACAGTCACACAAATGAGCTTCAGCTAAGAAATTTAATTCAGAATGTTTGTCTTTTTTTACACTAAATACTCGCTGCTATTCACCAATTTCTTTTACTGTCCATTAAATTGGCCAGATACATTAGACAGTTTGAACAGTGGTTTAGAACAGTACAGAATTCACTAAGGATCTTTCCATGGATTAACTTCCATTACAAAACCTACCTCTCTAACAAAGCACTAACAATAGTTTGGCTTGCTTGCCATCATGATATAAATCCCAAGATAAATGGTAGCAAAGTTGTGTTTCCTGAACTACCAGAATGCTTTAAAGGGCCCCCAAATTAAAATGGTACATAAAGGCAAGTCTCCCCCCAAAACTACAAGAGCTAAGAGATGTAAGACTAACCTAAAATTCTGCCTTGTGTACTGCCATCCCTCTTTCTGCTTATTAGTTCTGTAGTTGCTGTCAGTCATGGATGTGACAGTTGACATCACAGACAATGACTGAATGCTATTCCCCTGGCTGTCTCTTCTGAACATATGCAAGCTTGTAAAAGACTTGGAAAGGAGGAATAAACCTTTTTAGAGGAAAAACAGTGGGGGAGATAAACATTTTGCTGCTTAACCATCGATTCCTGCATCTGTCAGCATTTTAACTCTGGTTTTGGGGGATAATTTCCTATATATCATTTTTTATTTAAGGGGGGACCATGCCCATTAAACATATTTACCTTAACTGCATGCATTATATCCAGGGAATTGTACTCAAATATACTATATGGACCCAAAATTATTTTATTGCTAGTGGCCAAATTAGAGGATTTCAAGTTGCAAATAAAACCGTTGAGGTCTAATTATTTAAAGTTCAGATTAAGTCCTAAAATTCAGTTGTCATTTATATATGTCGTAGCTACAAAAGTATATTATTTATGCTATAAAAAGTAAATTACTGTTAAAAAATAAAAATAAAAGCTGGGTAAGAAAACAGAAAATATATTTTCCAAAGTTAAGATTCACTTTTTTTGCTTTCATAAAGAAGCTTACTTCCTGGATAGAGAAGACAAAAATGGCTCAAAGTTACAAACACACAAAGTAGGAATGAGAACGAATAGCCGTATGAGAGGAATACTACTTTTAAGAAACCAGCAAATACAAAATGTTTACCTTACCGCAATTTTCTTTTCCTGGTCCGTAGCACGGCACTAATGGGCTAAATCCTGCGATGTCACGCTGACAGGCTCCTCCCCAAGCTAATAAAAGTTTCTACCTTCCCCCTTACCTGCGTCTTTGTAAGTTACAAATAGGGAGCACTACCGTGCTACAGACAAAGAAAATTACTTTTTAAGTAACGACAACATTTTTGATTTTCCCTGGTCCTGCACGGCAGTGTACACTAATGGGATTTGAAAAGTTTAAATCAAGGGAGGGAGACTAAAAATGGATGCAAAATATAACAAATTTATTTCTGAGTGTCAGCAGAGAGAACTTTGGAACCAAAAGAGGTTTGTTCTGATAGGAAAACCTACATTTTATAGTGTTTGATGAATGTAGATAGAGATGACCAAGTGGCCGCTCCGCAAATTTCCTCTGGGGAGACCTTGGCACTGAGTGACCAAGATGTCACCATTGATCTTGTAGAATGAACTGTGACCCTATCTGTTAGAGGGTCTGCTTTGCTAAAGGAATGCCTAATCAATCCCTACCTTTAGCCATTAAGCTATAGTGGATTTAGCTAGCTTGAATCCCCTTCTATTGCCTTTGAATATGATGAATAGGGTGTCCTCCTTTCGGAAACTTTCTGTCTTGTTAAGGTAAATTTTGAGAGCTCTACCCACATCTAGGGAGTGAGGGAATGGATTGGTCCCATCTGGGGTTTCTTCCAAGGTTGGAAAAATAATATCCTGATTGAAATGGAAGTGGGATACCACTTTTGGCAGAAAGGAGTTGTCTGGTATGAGGATGATTATGAGTTTTAAGAATGGATCTGATGCCTGAAGTGCTCTAATTTCGGCCACTCTCCAAGCTGAAGTTATGGCTACTAAAAACACCATTTTGATGAAGGTTGATGGCTCAAAAAGAGGTTCCTGAAGGCTATCCAGGACCTTGGAAAGATCCCAAGGAGGAACTCTAGGTCTGATTTTAGGGAACATGTAAGATACTCCCCTAAAGAACTGAGTATGGCTGAGATGGCTGATACCTGGGATTTTAAAGTTGCTTTGCTAAGCTTCATCTCCTGTCCTGACTGTAGGAATTCTGTAACAGTCTCACCTGAGGCGGACAGGGGATCTTGGTTAACTGATTTACACCACTTACAGTACACTTCCTAGGTCTTTTAGTAGGTTTTAGAGGTAGGAGTCTTCCGTGCCACCATTAAAGTGGATATTGTAAGGTTCAAGAGGCCCCTATTTCTCATGATGGAGGTCTCAACAGCCAGGCCATCAGGTGGAGGTGCTCGTAGTTCTGTAGAGCAACTGGGCCTTGGAGAAGCAGGTCCCTCCTCTTAGGTCATATAATCACAGAGTCCTGTTTCCTTTTAAGCTTCCTGGTCGCTACTCATGTGCTGTCCCAATATACATGCCAATAGATCAATATGGAAGAATTTAGTTCCAGGTATCGAAAGGCTTAAAGAGATATCTTGAAAAGCTTATTTAATCACACACAACATGTTTCAGATGCTAGGTCCTTTATCAAATGTGACCATTTATGCGTCACATTTGATGAAGGACCTAGTGTCCGAAACACGTTATGTGATTAAATAAGCTTTTCAAGATATCACTTTAAGTCTTTTGATACCTGGAACTACCTGAATTCTTTCATATTGACCCTCCTCTGAGGTAGCCTGATTGGTGGAGCTATGCACATCTGAAGTGCACAAGCAAACCAGGCCCTCCTTGGCCACCATGGAAGAATTGCTATTATTTTTACCTTGTCCTTGATTTTCTTTAAGACCTTTGGAATGATGGCTACCGACGGGAAGATGTACAGCAGGGGAAATGACCACTTTATTGAGAAAACGTCCGTCCTGAACGCCCTGGTATCTGTGTATCATGAGCAGAATCTCTCCATCTGGGTGTTGTATCTGGTGGCCTTCAGATCTATGGTTGGAGCTCCCCAAATTTGAGTAATTTGAGTGATTAGGGTGTTCAGTTGCCATTCCCTGTGAAAGGGAATTCCTGCTGAGGAAGTCTGCCTATTTGTTGGTTGTGCCTGGAATATGGCACAAGCTTATATCTAATAGGTGATTTTCTGCCCAGTTGAGGACCTCGTTATTCTCCATAGTTGCGAAGTCCGAGACCCCCCTCGATGTATGCCACAGTGGTAGAGTTGTCTGTCCGGATCTGGACAGATTTCCCCTTTAGAGATAGTTGGAAATGATGAAGGGCTAGTAGAACTGCTATCAACTCTATCTATTTTGAGATGTCAGGAGAACTATCTAGTTCCAAGACCCTTGAGTTACTTGGTACTGGAAAGTGGATCCCCAACCGTAAGGGCTGCCATCTGTCCTGATCAACTCCCAATATGGCTATTTGAGATAAGCTGGTTTGAAGTTTCTGGGGCTTGTCCACCACTTCAGATCTACCCTGATAAAGAAGGTAAGGATGATCAGTTGGTTTGGACCTTTTTGGTGAGAGAACTGATTCAGGAAAGATATCTGTATGGATGGAATGTGGGACATGGCCCACTTGACTTAGTCCAATGTAGCGGTCAATTTCCCTATGATGTGTTTGCACATCCAGGCTGTTGAAAATGGGAGCGATATGAATTTCTATACCTTCCGAATAATATCATCCCTCTTGGATTGCAGGAGGGACTCTGATATGTCCAGAGTATTCAGGTTGTTCCCCAGAAATAGAAGACACAGAGATGAAGAGAGGCATGATTCATGTTCAGAATACAACCCAGATTATTTAGACACTGCAGGACCAAGAAAGTGTGGTTCTTGAGTGTTGGTTGGTCCCTTGCCTTGATATGGATGTTGTCTAGATAAGAGTAGCTCTGGATTCCCTGCAATCTCAAGTAAGCAATCGTGGGGCTCAATACTTTTGAAAATGCTCTGGGGGTTGTAGTAAGGCCAAATGGAAGGGCCAAATGGAAGGGCCTTGTACTGGAAATAGAGGTCCCAAACACAAAAGTGAAGATATTTCTTGTGATTTCTGTTGATGGGGATGTGAAGGTAAGCGTCTTTTATATCGATCTTCGACATCCACTCCCCTTGAGATAGCTGAATGGCTACCGATCTTAAAGGGCATGTCCACCCTTAATATGAAATTTTTGAAATTTTGAAATCATATGATAGAGTACCCTCCCCCAGCCCCAACCGCTATAAAATTAATTTCAGAAAGTCCCCAGTTCTTCACTTACCTTCCCTCTCTCCTCCGACCCAGGCCCGGCCTTCTGCTTGCAAGACACTGCAAGCAGGGGCGGGACCAGCAGCCGCGTCCGTGATTGGCTGAGAGGCAGCCAATCACGGACGCGGCTGCGGCTTCTCAGTGCGGGGGAGCGAGGGAAGGTAAGTACAGTTCTGGTCACTTTCTAAAAATAATTTTTATGCGGTTGGGGCTGGGGGAAGTTGTTCTATTACATGGCCCAGGGGTTTTATGCTAGGGGGAGGGATAGCAAAACGGGAGGGAGAGGGAGGGGGAGAAGGGCTGCAGTACGCATGCCAAACTTCTCCTGGAGGCCAGGTAGGAGGCAGAGTTCTATATGGACTCTGCTATCCTCCTGGTGGGCAGTTTTTGGGACTTTGGGGGGGGGACTACAGGAGAACCTTATGGAGCTGGGATGTGAGGTAAGTATTAAACTACACTCACTACATGATGGGGCCATTAGTGGGGGGGATTATAGTTTTGGGGTGGACATGCCCTTTAAGGTTTCCATTTTGAATTTTTGGATGTGAAGGAATTTGTTGACATATTTGAGTTTAGTTTTCTTTAGGAATGGAGGAGAATAGATTCCTTTCTTTATCTCTGAATCAGGAATTCATTCTATGATGCCTTTTTGCATTTAAGAAGACAAAACCGAACGGAGGGCATTGTGAGCCTCCTGTGGCCGAGGAGTGTTGGAACACATGAACTTGTCTGTTTGTGGGGAAAATCCAGATGATATCCCTGATTTATGATCTGGAGAACACAGGAGTTGGTTGTTATGAGAGCCCAAGCCCTATGAAAGAGGGACAGTCTGCCTCAACAGGTGGGCTCCCTGACCTTCATAACATAAAAGGACTGGGTTGAGTTAGAGTTCGACAACCCTTTTTGGAAAAATGGTGTTCCTGGTCTGTATTGTCTTGCGTCTCTTAGGTTAGAGGAAGAAGACGGAAACACATTTTTCTGAGGTCTGGTTGAGGGAAGAGTCCTGTTGGACGAGTTTTTCTCGATCAGGTCTTCTAAGTTGTTTCCAAATAGCATGCCTCCTTCAAAAGCAATGGACGAGAGTCCCTGCTTTGATTGAGAGTCCGCCTTCCACTGCCTGAGCAAGATTGCTCTTTTGGCAATGACAGCACCCATGGACTTGGCTGCCAGTCTGATAGAGTCTATGGAATCTTCTGAAATGAATTCATTTGACAACTTCATGTCTTCCATCATAGACCTGAGAATCTCCCTAGCCATACCTTATTAGCCAGGCACGCCTCATAGAAGATAGATCTTTTTGAGAGAAGATTCTTCCCTCTTATCCATGGGATCTGAGGGTTGCTGCATCTTCAGTGACCAAAAATGAAAAACTAGAAGCTTTGATCATAGGTGTATCCACTTTAGGAATGTTATCCCAGAACACAGAGTCAGATTGAGAGAGGGTATGTGTTCCCAAAATTTTGGAATATAGAGAATCTGGTAGTTCCTATTTTTTTTTTATAATTTCTTGAATATGCTAATAAACATGGAAGGACGTGGTATCGTCTTTCTTGTTGGAAAACATCAGGCCTGATGTGCTCAGTAGTGAATGTTCTGAAATTTTTAAGGACTTCCTCATTCATTTGACCCAAAACCCTTGTGAGAGAGGGTTCAGGGAGGTTCTCTGAATATGTGAGATCTCCCTCCATGTCTGTAGTTTCTCCTGGTTACAGGTGTTAAGCAACAAGACTATTAGGAGAAAGAGGCACTGACTGTGAGGGTCCTCCTAAAGGGCTAGGATGAATCATGGCCTATACTTGAGCCAGCATAGAGGTGATGTGTCAATCAGATCTTAAACTGTGGGTTAAAGAGCTTAAAACCCTTCATGGCAAGGTTGTCACATGTGGCACATTCCTTAGGACAGTGCCTCTCTTCATCCCTGGAGAATCTGAAATGAAATTATGTATCATGAAGATAAAGTGTGTAACTTAGGCTCTCTCTTTCAGAAATCCTGCTTACCCCCTGGAATCTGATCTGTTCCTTTTATGAGTACATGAAGAACAGGCACTGAAATACTACAAGGAAAAGCTATTAGGATTATGTATTCACACCTGAAGAATTTTGGAATAGAACGCAGAGCCGCCATAATTTAAACTTCCCTGCTACTTCCGGGTTCTGAAGCTGAACGTATCAGACGTCACATGTCTCGCAAGATTTGTACTGAATATAGGAATGGTGTTTCTCTTTCAACCTAATGTGAGCGTGAGATGAGGGCTTCACAGGCGGGCAGAGAGGCATAGAGACCCCCCGTGAAATGGTGGGGGGAGCTGGCTGATGTTGCCTGTCTCGAGACAGGAGAGAAAAAGACGCAGGTAAGGGAAAAGGTACAAACTTTTATTAGCTTGGGGAGGAGCCTGTCAGTGTGACATCATGGGATTGAATCCATTAGTGTACACTGCCATGAAGGACCAGGGAAAATTGCCAGGTAGCTGCCTGCAGGAGGGTATCACCATGGAAGGAAGGAAGACAGAGCAAAAAAGGTTGCTACAATTACAGCATTAGAACAAAACTTCTTCATGCACAGGAGCTGCACTGGTCTCCTTTAAAGGGGAACCTAGCACCTTTATAGAGATCCAATACTCAAAAGTCCTTGATGAAAAGCCTGTAGAAGCATGCTTACTGCTTTTCATGCTAGAGTATTGGCTAAAAAAGGAAATGTAAATGGTTTATTTAATAGGTGGGCCTTCTTAGGCCATTTCAATATTACATGACTTCTAGAATGGGTAAGTTTATACAAAACAGAAAGATTACAGACATACATTATAGCTACATAACGTTGTCTAAAAAGATGACACTGATTAATACTGATTAATCAGTATCCTAAACCGTAAGTGATATTACTAAAACAACATGCAACAGCTTTACTACATAAAAATATGAAGGAAGACGATACATTTAAATTGATTGTATAATTACCTTAAGGGGGCATAGCAAACTTAATCCAATGAGTGCTGCATTGGAGAAATCTTTTTTTTCCCCTTTGGTATGAAATACCCACTGCTGGTTTATTAAATCTAAATGAGTATACAAACGTCAGGACTAAATTTCAAATATTTATCTTTAAAATTTATCAGCTTTAATCTGTAATAATGATTTTTATGGACCAATGTGTAGAATAAAGCGGATTCACAAAGAAGGTCCACATTAGCCTACAGACTGTGCATGTTTAATAACTAATCTGATTCAGAGAACAGTTTGCAAATATCAATAGCAAATGTCCACCCCTACACTGAAATGTATACTTTCTTGGAGTATTCTCAAGAGTTTTCTTCTTCCCCAGCATCACTGAGTGAATATATTTATTTTCTTCCTTTCTGGCTCTGGTCTTCTTTACAGTCTTTCGGTGTAGCAGCCGCCAATCATGGTTGCGATGTCAAGATCACTGCGAATGACTTATGGCTGCTACCTAAGCCATCCCCTCTGTGGCTGAGTAAGCCTCCAGAAGAGGCATAAAGATTCAGGACTGGGGGCCAGATAGAAAGAACATTAATATCTCCCTTTTGGATGCCAGGGAAGCAAGTAAGTACTGTGATCCTGAGTTCCATGTAAGTATAAGTGTAGAGGGTGGATATAAGGGATAAAGCTATATAAAACACAAATATAAACCTTGGCTAGTAAGATACCATTTGTAATTTAGTTGTCACAGCAAGAATATACATTCATTAATTTAAAAAAAAATTATTGTTGTTTTAAATATTTTTTCCACTGTGTTTCATTTGCTAATCTGGCATGCATCTAAATTTGACAAGCATGGACATATTCCTAAAAAAAAAATTGCAGGCAAAATCTTTGTGGACACTTTGTATAAATTTTTAACATTTAAGATGTGTTAATGCTAGTCATTGTACAGGATGCATATTTAATTAACAAGTGTAATTGACAAAAAAAGTGATTTTCAAGAAGATTGTGAAGTTGCCCCAACCATCTTCAGTAATGGCAGTAATATTGTCAGCACTCAAAGAATTTTTTTTCAATGTTATGCCAGTCTTCAGTGTCATTGTCTCCTTCATATGCAGTTCACAGGATGTGGGCTGATGCATTTACAAGACACAGAGGATAGATACTGTATTTTGCACCTTTTAACACATGTAATAACTGTATTATCCATGTGTAATGAGACGTAATGAACCCACACAGTTGTGTAATGGCATTTGGAAGCTGAACTTTATGATATTTTTCAAGCATTGTGCTCTGTTCCCCTTTAAAGCAGGTGCTGGGTTTTTATAAACAGAGGGATAGGTACCACCCATATTATACAACCTCCCTTTTCCCACCCTGCCCTTCCCTCTTCCCCCTTCAGACATGGATCACCCTTACCTATTGGACGGAGGAGTTCATGACGTCAACACTGCTTAGATAGCTGAGATCAATCAGAAACAAACAGTTACCATGGGCAGAGTGGTGGAGATGTGATGTGCTTTGGATTTGGAGTTAACATGGCAACCGCATTGTCTATGGCTTTTTGATAAATCTGACAAAAAGTAATATAAATAAAGGCCTTTTCTTCTCTCTTCTAGTTATTAAACATGTTGTGGAATACAAGATATAAAATATTTCATATAACCCACTGGATAAATAGCAAAATAATTTTATTAAAGGGGAAGTTCAGTGCAAATAAATATAAACAGAGCAAATTTTTTTTATTCTAATGACCTCTTAAACTGCCATTTCAGCATTTTGTCTGAGGATAAATGAATGTTTCTGAAATACTAACTTCCCGTCTGCAGGACCCCCAATAGAGACCATTATGGTCTTGCCCTTAACCCAGAGATCTAAGCATGTTTGACCCATCCAACAGCCAATCAGTAGAAATTACTGTTAGGAACATTCCAAGGTAGTGTGCATTCTGGGAAGAAGAAGGACAGTTATAGAAATGTCAGATCACTAATATCAACAGCAGGGAATAGCAATGGTTATAAATTCAACTGATTTTTCAAAATGGAAGAAAATACCGTATATACTTGAGTATAAGTCGATCCGAGTATAAGTCAAGGTACCTATTTTTACCTGAAAAATTTGTACAACTGATTGACTCGAGGGTAGAAATTATCACCACTACTGCCTTCTGATTCTGAGTTGTTTTTAGGCTTTAGTTGCCCTTTAAATAGACAGCAGAATTCCCATAAATGAATCCCATACAGTAATAGCCAAATCCAGTACCAGTAACCCCCAATTCCTTGGCACTCCAGATGTTTGAAAACTACAACTGCCAGCGTGCTTTGTTGCTGGGAGTTTCAGTTTCTAAACATGTGGAGTGGCAAGGTTCAGTAAACTTTTAATTAAGCTTACCATCATTTACAATTCTCCTGAACCCCATATAGTAAAGGACACTCTGACCCCCATATAGTAAAGGGAACTCCTACCCCCATATAGTAAAGGGCCCTCTGACCCCATATAGTAAAGGACTCTCTGACCCCAATAGTTAAAAATGTCACCTGAGAGTTGTAGTTTCAAGCTGTCACTTGCATTGAACTAGTAGCTGTTTTTTGCCCCAAACTGAAGAGACCCATCAGATTTACAGCATCCAGATGAGCAGAGACGGTGTTGAGTGAGTCCAGCAGCCAGACTACAGGAAGCAGGAAGTGTAGGCAGATCAGCTCCTGCAACTTTCTATGCAGGTTAACACAGTGCCACCTACTGGTTACTATCCGCAATTGCTGAATTTGGATCTAAATTAGGACTTGACCCGAGTATAAGTCGAGGTTAGGTTTTTTAGGCTAACTTTAAAGCCTGAAAAATTCGACTTATACTCGAGAATATACGGTATGTAGAATAACTAGGTATGCATAATATATACTAAGAATTTTTAAAAAAACTTATATTTTTCACTGAACTTTTCCTTTAAATAGAGTTAATGCTGACAATCAGTTTAAAGAAGAGATAAAGCTCCTCTACTGAAATGAGAGCGATAACATTTTACTTACTCAAATCTATAGATTTCTTTAATAAAATGGATAGAAACTTAATTTTGTGTAGTCAATGCCCCTATTTGTTACTGTTTTTTCTGCCACATTCAATCACACAATGATTAACAAGGTACATTTTTCCCTTAAGAGATTGCTTCATAAAAATAACTGTCTGTATTGGTTGACTGGTGAAAATTCATTGCCACCTTACTGAGTGATATGAAGTACCACCAGAGGGTGTCCCTAAAAATACATGATCTACAAAACACTGACAGTACTAAACCCATGATATAAAATAAAACAAAGTAAATTAAATAACTTTATTATAGTCCTTCAAATATTTCAAATAATTATCAAAAATAACATAAGGACAAATGATGATCTATCAGTACTGATGAATAAATACTAAAATGCAGAAAATAAATAAATAATTAGAGATTGTTGAATTCTTGCTGGTGTTTGGTTATCTGCCTCACATACATTAAAAATGGCACAATTCATGGTTAATGAAATAAATAAATACATTTCTGCATGTTTTTCGCTCTGGGTTTTGTCTCACACATTTAATTTAGCTGAAGAAAATATTTTTAGATACTGACAACAAACAAGATTTTTTTTCTATGCCAGTTTATTGAACATTAAAAAGGATATTCTTCTGAAGGAACTTATTATTCAGTGTATGACCATATTTAACTGTATTCAAAACAACATGAAGATTGTTTAAAGTAGAATATTCCTATGATAATATTAAAACACACAAGGGCATACATATTGTCACCTGGAATAACGGTTGTTTCCTTATGACATGCTCAATTTTTTATGTATTTATAGAATGAGCAACAGGCAGCCAAGGGACAATTACTATTCAGAATTAAGGGAGAAAAGTCCACAATCTTACAATAATATGCAGTGTCAAAAATGCATTGGGATAAAAACATTACCAGGGGCTAACTACAGGAGAGCAACCACAGGGGGGCACGGAAGCCAAGGGAGCCCTTCTTATTTTTCCTATGACAGATATAGCCTCCTCCCAGAAAACCACTGTGGAAGAAGCACGGACAGGGGCCCCATCATAGTTTTTCTGGGGGGCCCAGTGATTCACTGAACATTACACCTAAAAATCTATTATTTTAAATATTTTTTGCTCAAAACATTTTTTTTTTTGTAGATTTACATTTTTTGGGCTTGCAGGTGGAAATCTATTAGTATGCAGGACATACACTGTCCTTAGGTTACATCAATTTAAGATTTGATTAAAAATGAATGATGAGTCATTCTTAATGCTGAGCAGAGCACCTGAGTGGAGTTTTAAGCTGCACAAAGATGTGGGAAGTTTTGACCATTACTCATCACAATGCAAATACTAATTTACTTTGAAGTAATTTACAGTAAATATTCACCAAAGGGAAAGAAAAAGGGGGAAGCTTAAATGCTTTAGGGACTGTAAGTGTGTGGGACACTTATGATCTAAAGAATAAAGCTAGTTCTCCTTCTTAACTTGGATAATCATCTGCAGTGATTCTGGAGTGCATTTAAGCTGCCCATTTTTTTTTCTGTTTGGTGAATATCTGGATCGACCTTTGGGAGTGACGAGTATGGGGCATTGGCACCCGGACCACCTATCTTACTGGGTCAGCGTAACATGTATTCCTCTCTTAAAGGGGAACTGTGGTCCAAAAATGACTTTAGGTAAATTAATAGGAATTGCTCCCCTGAGAATTTTTGCAATATATTTCCTTTGTTTATTTTGCATAGTTTTGAAGATATTTCCATTTGAGTGTGTGATATGGCAGCAGCATCACCAGGTCCCCTGCACTTCCTGCTTCCTGCTCTGAAACTGTCAATCTGTCCTGTGTCTCCTCCTCCCCTTTGCAGCCCCCCTGGTCCCTCCCACTCATGGACCCCATGGTCCCTCCAGTTGCATGCCCCCCATGGCCCATTATCTTACAGCCCCATGTGGCCCCACCCACCCGCGGATGCCAAAGCCCTGCCCACTAGTGAGTGTCTAAGCCCCGCCCACTCATGGGTGCCGTGGGTTACTCAGACCCCCCCTACAGAAAACTCTGTGGAATCTCTGCCTGAAAAGGCTGTTTTCACACAGTGAAAGAGAAGGGCTGTAGATTCCCTTAACTTCTCTGTCAGGACTTCACACAACAGAGAGGAGGAGGGACTTCCTGTCTCCCTCACACACTGAGGGATTCTGAGGCTGTGCTCGCTGGCGGTACTGTGCAGGAGAACCCTTTAGGAATGTCACAAGTCAGCCTCCCACCCATTAACTTTCTGGTCAGTCATTTCTGTATATCTTGGGCTGTGGAGCACGTAGAGAGGTGGTTGATGGCACGTTTTAAAGGTAGGAAACTGATTAAAATTTTTACTGTAAACTATTGACTGACACAGTGGGAGTAATTCGGGAGAAGAGTCTTCAGCATGGAGCCCAGACCACATGTGGCTCTAAGTAAGTTTACTTAGGATCCACCTGCTGCTAATTGATTTACTAAGTTCTGCTTATAATCAATTACAGTAAATAATGCTACTTTATTATTACTTAAATTAAGTGATGCTGTTAATATTGTCTTTAATATTGCATGTATTACATTTCTTACAGTGAATATCTCTTTAAATTTAATTTAAAAAGAATCACAGAATTTTTATGAAATTTGATGTTCTGACCTAATACTGATGAAAGTACTAGGTTTACTATGGGCCATATTTATAACGTCATTTCATGAAAACATTTTTCTGTACATTTCAAAGATATTTTTTTTAAAAATGATTAATAAAAGGAAACATTTCTAGGTAAAAATTTTCACTGCACTTTCGGTACTTAAACAGTTATCAAAATAGATTCTGTAAATGCATGTTTTGCTGAAAATAGCCATGGTGAGAAAATTCAACTGGGTTAGATTTGTACTGTTTTAAAGGTTAATTAATGATATCTATTTCATAAAAAATGCCAGCTGTTAGGTTGTTTTACATATAATTTGTATTAATCTTTTTATTTTTTTCTAAAAAAGAACTTGAAAACTCATCAGGATGGGTTACCTATTTAATCTCTATATGCCCTGATTTATTCTTGTTTCACTTATTTAATTTTCTGCATTACCCTGACCTTAAAATACATTTTAAGCATTTGTAGCACTGTATTTTCCTGCATAATTTCACCCCTGCTCAAAATATAGAGAAAAAATGTAAACAAATAAAATGTAAAAATAGCACAGATTAAATGGCTTATAAAATAATGGATTACATTTTTAACACTGATAGTGTCAGTGTTTTGCTCTACCTTAATAATAGAAACCAAATTAAAAAATAATGAATAATGGAATGAAGAATTATTTTGATATGGGTTTCAAAATCTAATCTACTCAGTATTGTGGCAATGTCCTTTTCAAGTGCACACAAATTCATGTGCAAATCTATGTACATCTAAAGCTGGCCATACACACACTACAAACCTAGAGACATTGCTGGGACGTTCCGACAACCACCTGGCCTGATCATTATGCAATCTTAACAATCGTAATTAAGATTGCAAATATGATCCATGTTGCGGGAACGTTAGAAAGTGAAACTGCTACTGCACTTGACATTACAATTTATTTGACATTCATCTCAGATCAAAAGTTGAATCAGTGTAATGTCGAGGTAGTGTATGGTCAGCTTAAATTTTAGGCAAATTTTTAGGCAAATTTTTAAAACATAAATAACTTTGGCTCTATTAACTAATTGTGGGTGCTTAAACTGTATCATAATTAAAACAGTATACTTAAAACCCTTGCTTATTCTTTGCCTTATCTATTAGCCTAAGAGCTCTGAGCTCAGCCAAAACTTCATACTCACCCTGCAGTGCAAAGCACCGCTGTTTCTGCATGCAGTCGCTCTTCTCCAATCCTCCTCCGTCCTTCAGCATGGGGAGAGTTATTAGGAGGGCTAAGCCGATAGCTGGGACTTTCCCCATGACTGCTCTTGGCTGGGGATCCAGAAGAAGGTGATGATTCATGAGAAAAACCTGGTGGCTGCAGAGCAATGCCAGAGCAGTCAGGTGGTGGCAGAAGACCAGGGCGAGGTCTGGCCCTAACACTCAGCTCAGGGGAACCATGTCTAGAACTTAATGGACTTTGTGTAAGTGGTGAGAGTCGTGATGGTTGCAACACCACTTGATGTATACTAGAGTCCAATCTTCTATGCTGCCTTGGGCTCATCTGTGGACGTGGACGACTTTCAAACCACCGAGAATCCATCCCAAAGGGTCCTGGTTCAGGAATGTCTGGATATGGAAGCACTGGAATCCCCATTCCTTGGCTTGTGTGTCGGAGCTGGCCTTGAGCAGCCAGTTGCATAGCTGCATCTTGCCAAGATGGGTGAGGAGGGGGGGGGCATCGACTAGGTAATCTACCAACCCATCCAGGATGTGGTTCCAGAGGCAGAATGGCAGCATATGATGGAACCTGTAAGGAGCTGGGTGGTGGACGCCCATGTGGAAAAGGAACCGGAGGAGGTGGTGGTAGGGGGCGTCGTATCTCTCCAGTCTCATAACGATGCTGTACAAACATTGATGGAGATGTTGGAGCTTCCAAACCTATAAAAGGAAAATCGGGGCCTCCCCACTGCTCTGGAGAACGACCCCCTGTTGGTGTATGGGTTAAGGGAAGTGTACTGGTTGAGCTGTTTTCCCCATTTTCCTCAGGAATTGGGGGGAAAGAACCCTCTGGAAGTAATGGAGGGGATGACATGACTGAGCTCAGAGGACTGACTTCTGGCATATAGAATGGCGGGGGTGGATCTGAATCTCTGGGGCTACTACTAAGGTATCCATACAAATGACCATGATGATAACCACCAGGTCGGGACTGACCAGAAGGCTGTTGCCTTCCTTCAGATAGCTGATGCTGAAAGCGAGGGCTGTAAGCGGGGGGCTGAAGAGGAGAATCCTGGCTTGATGAAAGTGGTGTTAACTGTGACTTTAAACCAGAAGGCTCATCATTTTCCTCATCAGATTGACGAAATTCTGGGTACATGTCAGTTTCCTCAGCAAATGGAAAGCCCTGAATGCGACGGCTCCTGAGAGCGGGTTCCTGCTCTGGCCCTCCTGTGACAAAACGTCCATCTGGCCCCCTGCTGATCAACTCAATTGGTGTAGTGACCTCAGCCTCTGCCTGACTGACACTATATTTTTTGCTTGTCATAGCACGTTTTGTCTTTTTGTACAAAGAAAGCTCTTTTTCACGTCCTGGGCTTAGGGGGTGCTTGGTGGGGGGCCCATGTTCCTCCGAAGATTCGGATGGTGCACGAAGTGTCCTTACACTTTCTGGGCTCACTTTACCAGAGGACAAACTGCATAAGAAACGAAAGAATGTTATGAGTGGTTTCTCTTTATTTTTCTTTTGTTTGTTTTTTTACATTTGTTATTGAAACCTTCTGAAATTTTACAAATAACAGAAATTAAAATAAAGCAGCCTCTTTTCTTGCTTGTCAATGCACTTAACATAATTTGATTATTGGTGTTTGAGTGGGCATGGCAGGTGTCAGTGGTGGTTGCAGGATTTAATTGTATATTTCAGTAGGTAGAAAGTTCTCCTTCTCCCCATAATCTCTTTATAGGAGATTGCATTAAGTTTTTATGAGCTTACAGTGAGATGGGGGCTCTATATTAGCTATAGGATAGGTGCAAATTTATGTGTGTCATTAATTAATATTGGCATGTAAATGAGCATAAATAAGTGTATATGTACCAGTATACCCCCCCAATTCCTTGGCACTCCAGATGTTTGCAAACTACAATTCCCAGCATGCTTTGGTTGCTGGGACTTGTAGTTTCTATACATGTAGAACGGCAAGGTTCAAAAAACCTTTTAATTAAACTTACCATCATTTACAATTCTCCTGACCCCCATATAGTAAAGGGCACTCTGACCCCCATATAGTAAAGGGCCCTCTGACCCCAATAGTTAAAAATGTCACCTGAGAGTTGTAGTTTCAAGCTGTCATTTGCACTGAACTAGCAGACATTTTTTGCCCCAAACTGAGAAGACCGATCAGATTTACAGCCTCTAGAAAAGCAGTGACAGTGCTGAGTGAGTCCAGCAGCCAGACTGCAGGAAGCAGGAAGGAGTGTAAAGGCACAACAGCTGCTCCTAACTATGCAGGTGAAGGCTTTTTCTTAACACAGCGCCACCTACTGGTTACTACCCACAATTGCAGCATTTGGAGCTAAATTAGGACTTGACCCGAGTATAAGCCGAGGTTACGTTTTCAGGCTAATTTTAAAGCCTGAAAATCTCGGCTTATACTCGAGTACATAGGGTATTCTTTTTTGAATTGGGCTTTGCGGATGGGCGTTGCTAGCCATTTGGTCATTTTGAAATTGGCATCACTGAGTTATTAATACAGTTCCTCAAACAGACATTTATCCCCACCATAATTCTTGAAGAATAAAAGATTTTAGCCAAAAGATTTGTAAGCCTGTCACTACGTCAGGTAGACTCTTTTAGCAGGGCCCTAACTAACCTAACTAGTCTAACCTGGCCTAACAAAACAAACCATCTAAATCTAGTCTAACCATATGAAAGGCCTTTTAACAATATCGAACACATTCATAGGATTATTTAATAAAAGTTCTTATCATTAAAAATGGTGCTCAATTTTTAACGATAAGAACTTTTTAACTTTGAATCTCCCTGTTAGTGAAGTAAAATACAGTAAAATATATGTTTGGTTGATCTATCTAGGCAAGTTCAATAAGTCATTTAATTAAATATTTTGGTCAAAAGCTTTGAATACTATGAAACAAAACTAAAGTGCAAACAAATTAGAACCCATCTGTAACAGCACAACACTATTCTAACTATATCACATTACTGTTTCAATGCAACTGCTAAAATATGTAGTTAAAATTAAATCTTATCTGGTGCCGTCAAACAGGCCCAGCAGCCCCCACAGCAACCAAGAAGGCCTAGCAGCCCCCAAACAGGCCCAGCAGCCCACAGAGCAACCCCCAAACAGGCCCAGCAGCCCCACAGCAACCAAGAAGGCCTACCAAGCCCAGGCACCCTCTACCCCAACCCCCCCTAGGACAGACCCTCCCCCTACCAAATGAGAGCTGAGTAAGCAAAAGCAAGTGGAAACAGCATGCAGCACAGCACTGCAGAGGCTACTTTAAATGTTCTGCGCTGCCCTGCTTGCTATTTATAACCTTTGGTCCCCAGTGTGGGATTGTGCATCTGGGCCCCACCAGGGAATCTTGTACTGGGGGCTCACCAATTACTCACACAAGCTAAGATATAACCTTTACCAGGGGCCCAGGAGGGCATCTATTTATTTTCCCTAAAAACACAGCTCATCATAGTTTTGCTGGGGGGCCTTGTGATAAACAACTGAATCACATAGGGGCACATGAATCACATGAGAACATAACAGAAACTATTAGGGGTCCTTCCAACAGGAAGTCAGTACTTTGGAAATTATTATTCATACAGAGACAGGTATGTATGAGCTTTAGGAAGGTAGGCAGTTGTATAACATTGTCAAATACATTAATCCTCCTATGCTTCAGCTACAAATAATATACAGGAGTCCATCATGACCACATACCCATATCCCTATCACCTATACAGATCATTAAGTCCACCAGCAACATTATCCACCAGCAGTATGACCACATCCCCCTAGCCCCTCCCTATACAGAGGCCCATTAGGACCCCCATCATTATCCCCCAGCAAAAGCCTCCATGACTAAACACCCATAACCCCTCCTCCCTATACAGAGGTCCATCAAGATCATCCCCATATCCCCCAGCAGCATCCATTACTATTAGATGTACTCCTAACCACCTCCTATCCACCCTATACAGAAGCCCACAAAGACCACTACCAATATCCCCAAGCAGCAGTCCCCATAACCACATGCCCATAACTTCCCCCTTTACAGAGGCTCATAAAGAATCAAGATGCACTACAATTATTTATCCCCCAGCAGCAGCCAACACCATAAACATATACCCCTGTACCACTTAACCCTCCCCCAATGCCCATCAAGAGTCAAGACCCACCACCAACTTTATTTATCCCAGCAGAAGCAGGCAAGAAGCCAACTACAACTGTGCGCTCGTGGGTTCACATGCCGACAGTGTCCTATCCAGACCTGGCTGGGACACATGCGTGGTGCTCCCTTCAAGCAACTGAGCACCGGTAAGTAGAAAAAGCATTTTCATACTTACCTTCAAGTGCTGCTTCTCTGGCTACCTGCAGGGGCACCGCCTTGAGGTTTTTTTTTTTTTTTATCAGGTTGCCTCATTAGAGGGAAGCCCCTGGCCGTATTATCCCCCAGATCACACAATTTGTATAAAAGGCAGCACTCAGGTAGGTTGAATAAATCATTGATAGTAACAGAGTGCTGCCTTTTATACAGATTATATATATGAAGGGAAAGAGAAATACTCATTATTTAAGCCTCCAGTTTTCTTTCTTTTTGTGTGAGGCATGATAATTCAAAGGTTTTTTTTACTGTAAGAGCAGTAAGATTGTTGAATGCTTTATAGGAAAACAGAAAATAGGGGCGACACAGAATCACAGTGAGGCCCCCAGAACGCCTATACATTATAAGATTCTTCTCTACTAAATTGCATTTACTACATGTGAGAAATAAATTCTGTAACTAAGAAGGCTTTAATTTTGTTGACAGTACAACTCACATCTCATGTAATCTTCAAAGCCTTGTAAGCATGTGCACTTACTGACCATGCCCACTGACATAGTATTCACGCTCTCTATGCACAGAGTATTTTCTATACAGATGTCTCCACACCATTATGGAAGCCCCTGATAAGACTTTAAAAGCTGCTTGTTACCCTGCAGTTTATTTACCAGCCAGCATGGATTGCATATACCCTTCCTAGAGCAATATATATATATATATATATATATATATATATATATATATATATATACACTAGCAAAAGTGTGCCCGTTGGTGCACAATGGAAATTATGCATGTGTATGTTTTGCTATGTGTGGATATAGTGGATATAGAATCTTTACACAAGTATATGTTAAACAGTTACTTAGACAGTCACCAGCTTCCACAGGAACCAAATAGGATAATCCTGCAGGTCTGAGAGTAGACCCAGGCAATCCTGCTACACTGTGTGGTTGAAACTAAACATGCTAGGTTAATACTTATTAGTATTCACCACAGCAAGTGGTGATGGTACCTCATATATTATAACAGAAGGTACCTCACAGCATCAAGTTATTGTAATAGCATTGCCTTACTATAACGTATAAACAAACATTTCTCATTCCCAGTTTACCTAAAGAAGTGTATTTATCCTTTATATACTCTTATACAGAGCTTCAGAGCAATTTTTAATAACTGATAACTGCTTTTTATTTCAGTATTACAGTAAATCCTTGGTATACCTACCTGGCTTTACCACTAAGCAAAAGGCTAAGGACTTGCAAGTGAGCACCTTTACCCAACCATTAATAGTGGCTGCCAATTCAAATTGTTCTGGCCAATCAGTCCACTCCCTAGTTACCCCATCAAATGGATCAGATTTAAAAATAGGTTTGGCAATTGGGCCTGGTAGAGCTACTGAGTCTAATTGGGGAATTATATCTGCAGGTACAAGGACAGGAGGATTTAAATCAATACTATCAGTAGCAGCCTCCATAGCTTAATACAGAGAACAAATATACAAAGAAAACAGGGAGAATAAATGGTATTACCAGCACCACCGCCACCAAGTTGTACCAGATCACTGCTTTATAGAAGGATTATGGGTAGCATGGCACACAGTGCGTTTACTCTTGTGGTCTGGCACAAAGCAGACAGTGCACATAAACAGGTTCCCCGCATAACATGTGCAGTAATCAGGGGTGCCCCTGTCTATGGTGCACCACTTCGAATATTGACTAGGCCTATATATTGTGTGTCCTTGTAAGTTGGTGTACACTTATCTGTTGCCTCAGAGTTTGTATCCAATAAGGTAAATCATCTGTCCAATAACCTGTCCTCCCAACAGGTGGTAACAGGATCTTCTACACAGGGTTTTATACACAGGCTCTTGTGTTGTAGTCAATATCACTCCAAAGCACACACCACAATCCACTTTCACTTTCTCTCCTCCTACCATAGAGAGCAGGGGTGTCTTGTATTTTATTACACTCACTGACACCACCTGCAGGCTGGAGGTGATATATAAGGAGCCTTGGTGTATATGTCCATTACAATACACATCATATCCTGTGTAGCAGACAGAAACCTTTTTTGGATTATACTTCCTTTCATATGGAGCAGACACAGGGGTGTGGTTTAAGCTGCCATTTGACCATTCCATTTTAAAATAGGGATATCAGCTCCGTAAGTAATTTTATGTATTTCGTATATTTTGTGTTGTACCTAATATAAGTCCGTGCTAAATTTTACATACATTTACTTATGTTCATTTAAATGGTAACAGTGAGATAGTACACACATACATATACACCTTTCCTATGTGTAATATCCCATAACCCCCACCACATTGGTAGCTCCTAAAAACTCAATGCAATCTCCTATGAAGATATAAATATATTTATATAGTATAAGGGATATATATATTATTCTGTTCCTAGCACAAGATAAAACTTATAAATGTACATGCATATGCAGTGGTTGCTCATCAATTTAAACACGTTTTAGAAACACACAGCCAAGTAAGTCATGGGTTCTAATCCCAACACTTTTTTTGTTGTTTCCATTATGTTTCTACTAAAAGATAAAAGTTTCTTTATGTACCAATTTCTATATGGTAGCTCTATTGGTGTAATGAGAGGGATCTCGGGGGGGTTATTTACAAAGTTCACTTTCAAGGGTTCAGGTAGCTGGATACTGGAATGAAGGCAGTTAAGTAGCTGATTTTGGGTTCAGTTAGCTGGATACTGGAAAGATAGCATGTAAATTCAGGGAAAACAATGAAGTAAAAGGTAGATGTGTATAGATAGTGCTTCCGCGGAAGCACTATCTATACAAAGGCCGACTTCAGCTGGACAGCCAGATGGGAAAGAACACAATATTTAAATGTAGAGCAAATACACTGAACGGGCATCTCGCAGAAGATAAAACTTAAACGCAAAGGCCTTTAAGGAAGTGACGTTGTCACGAAACGCGTCAAGCTGCAACCCCTCCCACCTCTCCTACCCTGTGTATCGGACTGCTACGATGTGACTGTGTTGATTTTAACTAATCATTAATAAAGATTAAGTTTTATCATCTGCGAGATGCCCTTCCAATGTATTTGCTCTACATTTAAAGGATTGCCAAATGGCAGACATCTAGGCAAAGGCGTCATTAGTAAAGGAAGAAAATCTTGGGGAAAACATGTAGGATTTTCTCCATAAACACACTGAAACTAAGATATTCCATAGGAATCAAGAGAAGTATTGTTATGAGCAAACTCAGCTGGCAAAAGGTCAGACCAGTCATCTTGGTTATAAGAAATATAGCATCTGAGGCATTGCTTTAAAGTTTGATTAGTACATTCAGTTGCTCCATTGGTTTGTGGATGATAAGCGGATGAAAACTTTTGTTTAAATGTCCATAGATTTACCCAGAGCTCTCCAAAATTTAGAAATAAACTGTGTTACCCTGTCAGAAACTATTTCTAAAGAAATCCTTTAAGATGGAAGATGAACAATTAGACAAGTTAAATGGAGTAAGGGAGTCCTGGGAAGTTGGTCAAATGGGCCAATTTGCTGAAATGATCTACCATCACCCACATGACAGTGTTTTTTTTAGAAGGAAGGAGATCAATAAAGACAAATGACAAATGGGTCTAACCTGGTTGAAGGTAATGATAAAATTTTAAGCGGTAAGAATAAGGCCCAATGTGCTTGACCTTGGATTTAGCGGTTTCCGATTTTGAATATATGCAAGGTTTTTATGATCAGTAACAATAGTTGTTTGAAGTAATGTTCCCTCTAATAAGTGAGGCCACTCCTCAAGGACTAACTGGATAGCGAGTAGTTCACAATTCCCTACATCCTAATTTGTCTCATTGGGCATCTTTTAGACAAACAGGCACATCATGGAGTTTCCCTTTATTACCTTGTCTTCGTGAAAGATATGCACCCACACCCAAGTCTGGTGGGTCAACTTTAATATAAAAGCGTAGGCTTTTGCAGCAATAAAGGCTTCCTTGAGTTTTTTTTTTTTTTAAATGCTTTGAGGGTTGCTGGAGTTTCCCACCTTTCTGATGAGGGCTAAAATTGGTGAAATCAAGGAACTCCTTTATGAATGGTCTTTAATAGTTAGCAAAATGTTGTTTAATCCCCTGTAAGCTATACAAGGCCATCATCCACCATCTTTCTTTTCAACAAAAAAGAGTCCAGAGGGTCTAATAAAGCTTGGGGACAAATGCTCAGAGATAAATTCCTTAATGGGAACCACTTCTGAGGGGATCACATCTTGAGGTGTTCCAGTAAGAGAATAGAAAGTCATTTGAAGTCTAGGAATGGATCTGGAAAGTTCATAACAGATGGAAACAGGACAAACTTCTACCTTCCATTCAAGGTAACATGTATCTAACCGTACATAAAGAACTGTTAAAGGGCAAGTCCAGCCCCAAAATGAAAACTTAAATACAGGTAAATCACCCCCCAAAACCCTTAATGGTAATAGTTTAAAATCTGAAATATATAAGTCTAACCTGAAATCCTGTACAATGTCTACTTCCTGGTTCTTCCATTTAGCAACTGTCAGTTATGGATTTCACAGTTGACATCACAGCCAATGACTGAATGTTAATCCCCTGTCTGCCTCTTCTGAGCATGCCCAGGCTCAGTACAGGTTACTAAATGGATCAGTTTCCATGAGGCATCCAGAAGCATAGCAGGCATACAATAATGAATTTATAGGACAAACTAACTATGATATATCAACATATTTTAAAGAGGACATTCTTTCTAAAGATGTTCTTATGAGGGTGGAGTTGTTCATTAAATCTTCCAGCACAAAGGCAATTTCTACCAGGTTATCTTTAATTCATTCTGAGAGGCCTTGCAGAAAAGCTGATGTTAAAGCTTCATTGTTCCAGTTTGTTTCGCAGCCAAGGTCCAAAATTTAATAACATACTGGATACTGGAATGAAGGCAGGTAAGTAGCTAATGCTGGGTTCAGGTAGATAGATACTGGAATGAAGGTCCTACACACAGATATCAACCCCCACGATGGGGACTTCCGCGTCTGATGTCACCTTGCCGGGGCTACAGAGCATGAAGGCACAGACCCGTAGGTAAGTTACTTACGATTGGGATAATCATATAAAGCTTTGCTTTTAGCATGACAAAGTACATAAGGTTGCAGGTTCTATTCCCCAGACTTGTTTTTTAATATTTACTGCAATTTTTATATTGCATTTAAAGGAGAATTAAACTTATATTTTCTTAATCCTGAAAGCTTTTCTCCCCAGAACTCATTTGCCAGTAAAATCCACAGCCCATGTAGTCTTCAAAGTGTCACACTACCTGAGCCCAGTATTCACTGTCAATGCACCGAGAGCCGCTATCGGCAACCCAATAAGACATTGAAAGCTTCTTGTTACCCTGCAATTTATTTACAAGTCAGTGTGAATTTCAAAATATTCAGCTAATTTTACACACAAAAAAAAAATTGTATTGTTCATGTTCCTACATGTACCAGTGCTTGGGATTGAGGTGAAAGCTTTGCTTTTAGCAAGACAAAGTACATAGCATTGCAGGTTTAATTCCCCATACTTACTCTTAATTTTGAAGTGTTAATATTCTGTTTCTTACATCTATGTGAGCATAGAAATACACTGCAAATATTACTTTTCTTTTTTGTATGTCATTGTAAGGACAGGAGCATTGAATGTGTTGAAAAATCCCTGCTCTGTGTCAGGGAGAGGTATGTGCTGTTATGTGATTTGCAGTCAGCTTCTAGGAAGCAAGGCTGCAACTTTCTTGTTTTGATCTATTGAGCACTGCAGAGCATGTGAAGAGTACACTTAGGTGGGTTTACCCAGCTACAGTGGATTATGGGAGCTGACCCCTAGTACCCTCTAATTAATTTTATAAATCACCCAGCATCCGCAGCAAAGGGAGAGGAGAGACACAGCATGTTGAATGTTTGCCTTTTCAATCAGACTTGGCTGCCATAAATTGAAAGCACCGCGGGAGTCAAAGGCTGTAAGTATGATGCTGATGTGTTTTTTTTAAATATCTAATTGACTGGTTAGGGGTGGGATGGGCATTTACAATATATAAAACGGAAATTACGCTAGGTGGGGCAGGCATGGGGGGATCGGGAGGGTGGGGAAAGGGCTCCCCTGAACAAGTCACTGTCCTCTTAGAGGACAAGGAGGAGGTAGAACAAACAGGAAGACACCTCCTACTCTTTAGTGTCTTGGAATTTGGACAAGCAATGTAGGAGAACCATAAGGAAGAGAGATGTAAGGTAAGAATTTTTTTAAACTACACAGTGGGGACAGTAGTGGGTTAAATTTTAAATTTGGGGGTGGATATGCCCTTTAAAAGTGTAACTGTGGTCTCAAATTCTTTCAAACTAGTAATAATTATATAAAAAGCCTTCCATCATACCTTCAAAATAAAACCTAAATCACATCTCTAGATAATATTTGTGAGAAGTTATTGCTGGAAAGGTTCAGCAATGTAACTTCCTGGTTGAACTCTTACTGTTTTTAGCCATGTGACCAGCTGGTAGTCATGTGACCAGCCTGTCTGCATTAATAGGCTACCCTACTCAACTGTCAATTTGTTCCTCCGGTACTTCCTGATTTCTCCAGCAATAAGTCTTAAGTTAGCATGCTTCTCCCCTGGGGGAAAAGGGCCGACAGAGGTCAGGAAGCAGGAAGTTTGAACATTCACCCCAATGTAAATTTCTCACAGGCTCCAGTCAGAGATGTGATTGTTGGCTCAGTGTAAAGGAAATGCTGCAGGCTTTCATTTAACCCTAACTTGTTTTGAGACCACAGTTGCCCTTTAATGTAAACTTTATTAAACATATTCAAAATAAGCCCACCCCATTTAAAGCAAGGTTGGTTTTGATTGTTCTATTTTTGTTATATAGGCCTCAGGTGTGGTTAGACTGGCACCTTTTGAATATGTTAAATTAAGTTTGTTTTTAAGTTGCTAGATGCCTAAGTTTCATTTTGTCGTGTGGTTGGGTGCCTTAAGATGTGTTCTTGAACAGGCAGAATATCCAGGGTTACAGATGGAGATTTTTTCATGTGTGGGCATGTGTGATTGGTTGTGTCCTTGTCTAGTGTACAGGGTGACATACACACAGGATAGAAGAAACTGTACTTTTTAGTTTGGTTGGAGAGGCTGGGTTTTTCATGGAGGGTTTAAACTTGACAGACTGTTGTCTTTTTTTCAACCCATGTAACTACATCAACCCATGTAACTACATAAATATGTATGTAATTTTACACTACAGTTCTCCTTTCAATTGTTTCTCAAACTGCTGAATAAAAGTCACAATATATAGAAAATTGTGCTGTTGTACATCCAAATTAAAGTGCAACTGGAGACCAAAAATATAATACATATAAAAAATAGAATTCTAGTGCACAAACAATTCTAATTGCATATTGGCTATTGTTTGTGCACTAAAATTATATTTTTTGTATGCTGAATAAAAGTATTTCTATAATAGTATATTTTATTAGATTTTTTATATTCATCCACATTTGTTTCATAAAAAAAATATTTGTGGGCTAAAACAAAGACATGTGAATCAAGGACACAACTGCTAAGATAATTGTTATGGTATACTTACGGAGACTCCATGCTTTTACGACAATGTGTAATGGAAAGGGGTGGATCTAAAGAAATAGAAAAAAACAACATAAGAATGTGGCTCAAGGAACACGCAAATGCAGTTAAACTGAAACCATATAAAGAGTACAATCCAATATGTAAAACATATAATAACTGTAGTTATTAAATAAACAGAAATTCCTTAAAGGGCAATTTTCTCAAGTGAGAAAAATGTTTTTTTTAAAAATCTAATGCATTCTATAAGTCATCCCAACCACCAGGGTACCTTTAGTTTCTTTAAATTCTTCTTAGTCCCAGAGATATAAGCTTTTGATTATGCTGTGATTTGTAGGAGCTGCCCCACCTCATCTGTCACTCAAAGGCACACACCCACACAATCCAAAGCTCCCATGCAGTACTGCCACACACTCCCTCGCCCACACTATACACGTGCCACACAAAGTCAAATGCTGTAGTGCTAAACACAATCAATAAACCATTAACCCAGCAAAATGAGCATAACACACTATAAAATAGCCCCCCCCCAAAAAAAATCTTATATACATACAAAACCAGTGACTTAAATGGACATCACCAAGTAAACGCTAATACAGTATATGTAATAATACACTAATACAATATATATAATACACTAATACAATATGTATAATAATACACTAATACAGTATATATAATAATACACTAATACAGTATGTATAATAATACACTAATACAGTATGTATAATAATACACTAATACAGTATGTATAATACACTAATACAATATGTATAATAATACACTAATACAGTATATGTAATAATACACTAATACAGACTATATACCAAACAAGACAGTGCAAATGAAATATATAGACTAAAGCAACTGAAATGTATCAGGACAACAAGCAGTGTCACTGTATTTGTGAAGGTCTCACTACAGATGCTGCTACACTGACTCTGTCTTCAGTGATTTATGCTCAGCTAAGCAGGGGAAGGGATTTGAACTTTATGTACAAAAATAAATAACAATTAGCAAACTTAGAGAACAGGCAGAGTTCAGTAACTTACTTGTAAAGAATCTCAGCAACCCTTGTCCTCCTCTCTCCCCCTCTGCCCCTCCCTTCAACATATTGATACTTTATCCCACACTTTGCTTGCTTGCAGTCTAGCTCTGGAAGGGAGGGGTCAACAGGATGTCAGCACTTCATTTAAAGTCCTTTCAACTGAGCATGTCCGGACTTTTTATACAGCCCTTAACTGCTTGAGGGGGACTAGACTGAGAGGGGAGGGGGACTACACAGCTTGGTACAAACTTCTGCCAGTGTGAAAAAACTAAGCCACACAGCAAGATGAAAGTAAGGCAGCTTATGCTAAGTGATCTGTACATTGTATATAGACAAAGTTTTTTTTTCACTATAGTTGCCCTTTAAGGGATTTGGCTTAAAATTAACTGTAGTACTTTGAACAGAGTTTGCAAACATATGCAATAATAGGTAATATGTTAACAAGTGGCAAAGGGGTAATTTTTCAATTACTGGCATGTTGTGTGATACTTCAATGCTATATAGTGACTTAATCAAATTTGTCTTGAAAATGTTCCATCTTTAGGCAGGAAATTTGGGTATTGCTGTGTAGGTTGGACTGGATGTATGTATGTCTTTAATCAACCTCAAATACAATACGCCATTGTGATGTTTTGTGCAAAAAGTCAATAATAGCAATCCTTTATAAATATGCCCCTTGGTGTTTTATGTTTGCATTTGGGCGCAAAACAAAATGAAAGCTAGTTATATCCAAAACTGAATTAGAATCATCCTTTACATATTTGTAAAAGGATAATTACCGTATATATCCCCTCAGTTGTGGAATGATTTGCTTGAAAATGTTGTGTTGGTTAAATCTCTGGGTGTGTTTTTTTTCATGGCGGGGTTGTGCTTGGTGGTCTGTTGTCTTTTTTTCAACCCAAAATTAATGTAAGGTGTCACTTTTGCACTATATGTGGTGGATTTTGCATATGTATCAAAGACTTTTCCTCTTGCCTTTAAAGGGAAATTAAATTACTCCCCCCTTCTTCCCCCCAACCCCTCTCCCAATGAAAATACCAAGGGTGAGGACCTAAACTGGTCCTTTACCTCTGGGTCTTTCCTAATTCAGTAGAATCTGCATGACTTACCCTCTGACAAAGATACAGCCTCCCTCTGACAGAAAATCACTGTAGATAAAGCAGGAAGGGGGGCCCATAATAGTTTTGCAGAGGAGCCCAGTGATTCCTAGTTAAGCCCAACATGCCCAGCGCACGATTGTCCATGGTTTTTCAGTGTATCCAATCACCCGTTTATCCAATTCAGATAGTTGGACATCGCAGACCCCCAAAAATCATCCAATAGTTCGGCCCAATCGACTGATACACAGAAATGTCTGTTGGTTGGCCCAAACTATTGAATGGTGTGTACCTAGCCTTTATAGATACTATTTTAATGGAGATCTATTTGTGCTAAAGTTGCTATTTAAGATAGCAAGGCAAGAGGAGTGGCAGGGTTGTCTGCAATTGTGATATTCCTTGCATGCCAGTGCTGGATTTCTGGGTAGAAAATTTTTTAAACAAATACACATATGTTTATTACCATGTCTCAACTAAAGAAAAGGAATTTAATACAAAAAGACAAATAAGATGCAAGGGTGAAAAAAATCAATACAATGATACAGTTTAATTTAATTTGAACAAGTATTTAGGGGCTTTAAAAAGAGAAAAATACAATAGTGCAGTATTATTACCTTTTTTCTTTTTCATTTTGCGCTTGCGCTGCCTGTTCACAATACATGCAGCCAGAGTGCTGAACAAGACTGCAGCAGCTAGAAAGCATATGGTAGCAACTATCCCAGCTAGTACAGGCCGAGCAAAACCCTCATCACTCAGATCAGGAGATGGGAAGACATCTGCAAATGGGAAAATAATATAAATCTTGCAGAACACACAAAATAGCGCTTGAAGAACTAAAATTGTATGAATTTGAATTTTAGGATCCACATAGCTTGATCTAAAAGACTTGATTATGGATGGACGTATGTCTTTATTCAACTTCAAATACTATACTATACAGATTATTTGCTTACAGTCTTGTATATTCTCAGGTGCCTGTGTAGTGGCATAACTACAATGCTTGCAACCCCACAATGGGAGTGGGGCATGGAGGCTAAGAGGGCACGCCAATCTCCCTACTAGTACAGCAATCAGCATCTTTTAAACAGTTGATTGTTTACATAACAGTTGATTGCATACGTAACAATCATTATTAGGTACTGTACCGTCACAAACCAAAAATTGTTATTGTATGTATTTTCCATGTTTCCATTCCAGACTAGAATTTCTAAACTATTGTAGCTTGGGTATTGGTGGGGCGAATTACCTACAGTATATATAGTTTTTAATTTTAGGGGTGAACATGTCCTTTAATCCGAAACAATTCTGCCATTTTCTGGCAGAAAAATACATTGCAGGGAATAATACAGTAGACGGTACTTCCTTTAATTTTCAACTAAACAGTGCCATCTTGTGGTCAATCATAATCCCATATACATGTACTAATATTTAAAAACAGTTTAAAAACACACCAAAATATGTGTATATAAACAAGAGAACTCACACTGTATTATTTATTTAACCCTTTGTAGATAAATTTACCAAAAAAGGTTGTAGATAAATTTACCAATCCACCTTGCCACATGCAATAGGTCATTTTTCCTACCATTACCTCTTTTACTGTGAACTGTGTGCAACACCTGAAATCTGAGCGAAGACAATCATTGTGCTATTTTAATTAAGTGTCATGTGACAGGATTGTTGGTGTTCTTATTTCTTATATCTGACATATGCTCATCCATTCTTACTTTTAGTTTCTTGGATGTCTTTCCAATATACAATGTTGATTGCTTCTTTTGCTGAGGCCTAAATCTGCCCTAACTACTGTAGGTAATCCTTTATGGAGTGTGAGGTTTTAATTCCATTTGACAACCCGACAATAACAACCGTAGGTGTTATCCTATTATATTTGGTTGTAAAAACACTAGTCACAGCCTTCTTATCAGCATTGTATGCTTAGTATATACCCTCTTCTTGAACATTTTTTTACATCTCATGCAACCTATATGTAATCTCCTCTTATCTGTTTCAATTTCTTTAGTACTGGATACATCACATACGGTAATTAGGATGAGCTGAGAAAGCAAAACCCAGGAGTGTTTTATCCATGGGTTTCAAAAATATATCTGTACACAATTTCCCCAATTCAGGTGTTGTTTTGGTTATCATCATGGGTTTGCATTTGTATAAAGGCCGTCAATATCCAGGGGAAAAAATGAAAGACTTCACAATCCTGAATTTTCCACGTGTCCGTGTTTCTGGTTCATTTGCGTTAAGTAGACTTAAGTACACTTAAGTAGAAATACATACAAATAGGAGTAAAACCTTCTTTATTTGTGCATACTGTATGCACAAATATAGGAGGATTTACCCCTATTTGCAAGTATTTGCCACTTAAGATGTTTGAATACTACAACTCCCAGCATGCTTTATTGGTGGGAGTTGTAGTTTTCAAACATCTTAAGTGGCAAATACTTGCAAATAGGGGTAAATCCTCCTATATTTGTGCATACAGAATGCACAAATAAAGAAGGTTTTACTCTTATTTGTAAGTATTTGCAACTTAAGATGTTTGAAAACTACAACTCCCAGCAATAAAGCATGCTGGGAGTTGTAGTTTCCAAACATCTTTAGTGGCAAATAATACCCCCTTGGTTTATACTCGGGTCAGTGTGGTTTTTCTACTTTTTTCCCTAAAACTAGGTACCTCGGTTTATACTCTGCAAGCCACTCCTTCATTGACAGCCGCTCTGTCCCGACCGCGCGCCCTATCTTAGGCGCATGCAGACCAATACAAAAGATAGGGCGCACGGTCGGGACAGAACAGCTGTTCTGTGCATTAGTGGCTTGCGAGTGGAGCGCGGTAAGGTAAGTTCCAGGTCCCTTGAGCGTCCTATTATTCAAAGGGAGGTGAGAATAAGGGTTCTCACCTCCCTGTGAATAATAGAAACGAATGGCAAATAGTTATATTTATGGATTTAGTGTTCCTTTAAAAGTCTATGAAAAGAAAGTGGAACAGCAAGGCACGGAGGAAATGCAAAGTATTGTTTCCCAATGTGCCTTAGAGGATTCAAAACTACGCACTAAAGATGCCATCAAGTGATAACCAACAAAGTGCACTAGAGGGTTCAGATTCTTTATGGAAAGCTCAGTCACCCATCCAGATGAAAGACCCTATAATATCCAGAAACACTGCTATAACTACCACACACCCTGTTCTCCATGCTAGAAGCCTTTATAGTGCATTACCCTCACAGTATCTGCCAAGTACACAACCTTACATTCAGAATCAAATGCATTCAAGCAATATGGCTTTTTTACAGATGCAACAAGCTCCAGCAAGCAGAGATACAGCATCACTTACAAATCCTTTTCCAAGATTAAATGCATTTGCACCTACTTATATTCCTGCAGCTTATAATCCTTCAGTGCCTGACCCCAGACTGCAACAAGTCCCACAGACTATCAAGCCAGAGGGATCTGAAATATCAGACCTTGCTAAGTTTATGGTCTGCCACAAGCTCATAAGCACTGGTCTTACACATTTCGATGATAGACCTGAAAAGTACAGGACCTGGAAGTCTACTTTCAGAACAACGATGGAAAATGTGGGCATTAATGCCAAGGAAGAGCTCGATCTCTTAGCAAAATGGTTAGGTCCCGATTCTACTAAACATGTCTCACAGATAAGAGCGTACCTATATAATCCAAAATGCAGCCCTTAAAGCTGCATGGGAAATTCTAGAACATATGGAATCCCAGAAGCTTTTCAGAATGCCTTATTTACAAGGATTCATAATTTCCCAAAATTATCCAATAAAGATTAAATTTCAAGAACTGAGTATCCTGTTACGAGAATTAGAACTGGCTAAAGAAGATCCATGGTTACCAGGCCTAAGTTATCTTGACACAGCATATTTTATCAACCCAGTTGTTTCAAAGCTACCATACAATCTTCAAGAATGGTGGGCAATGCTAGGTTCAAAATACAAAGAGGAAAACAACATTGCTTTCAATCCTTTTTTGTGTTTTGCAAATTCATCAAAGACATTGAGAGAACCAGGAATGACCCAAGCTTCATGTTTGCAGATTTAAACATATCTGTTTCACGATCTTCTGAATTACAAAAGCCAGAATTCAGATCCCAAGATAAAGGATGGTTAGTGACTGTTCAAAAGACAGATGTCCAAGGTGAACAGATTGAGAACTCAGACCATCAGTGTCCACTACATAAAAACCTCACCCTTTCAAGCAATGTAGAGAGTTTAGAAGAAAAAAACCTCATTGAAGAACTTCTTCAAAAATATGGTATTTGCTACAGATGTGCAACAACAGATCACTTTGCAAAAGACTGTGAAGCAATTATCAAATGCTTGGAGTGTAACAGTATCAAAGATGTTTCTGCACTCCATCCAGAAACTTACAAGTCCATGCCTTCACAACAGAATAACCCTACTATAATACATAGCGGGGAAAATACAGATGAAACTATGTTGTCTACAACTTTGTGCCGAAATATGTGGAGATCAAGCTAACAGTAGGTCATGTGCTCAAAAATGTTTAGTGAAAGTATATCCTAAAGGACTACCTTACAAAGCCATACGGATGTACGCGATAATAGACAATCAAAGTAATCGCTCCATGGATAAATTTGAATTCTTTGAAATTATTTAACATTGGAGGAAGCACCTCACCCTACACTCTTGGAACATGTGCCGTTGTAACAGACAAAACAGGACACAGAGCTGATGGTTTTACAATAGCCTCTGTTCATTACTCTTTGAAAGTACAACTGCAAACTTTAATTGAATATAATCAATTACCGAACAACAGAGAGGAGATCTCAATGCCTGAAGCTGCACACCTGTTTGCTCACATGATGCATATAGCTGACCAAATACCACCTATTGATAAATATGCCAAGATCCTGTTACTACTAGGCAGAGATATCTTATGCATATACAATGTACATCAGTTTTGTAATGGTTCGGGCAAATGTTCCCTTTGCCCATAAGCTTGATCTAGGGTGGGTGATAGTCGGAGATGTCTGCGTAGGCATAACACATTTACCTGATAAGTCTATTACCTTAAAAACTCATGTGCTAGAAAGTGGCCGGATTTCTTATTTGAAACCATGTTTAAATCAAGAAACTGTGATACCTGAAGATGGAAAAATCACCCATACAAGGAAAGCACCTTTCTCAAAACAGCGTAAAGACAGAGGATGCAATTATAATACGACAGATGAAAAAACATTTGAAGCAAAACCAGTAGGAGGGTCAAAGAGAACTCCGAAAACAAAAACGGAAACAAGAGAGAGACGTAAGGAGAGCAAAATATTGTCAGCCAAGCTCAGTTCGCCTCATAATAGACTGCAGTTTGATAACTTGATGGCATTATGGGATGTTAAAAAACTAAACATGCAAATTAGATGTTTTGCAGAAAATCATCATCCTGTTCAGTTTTATTTGACTAGTTACTTTGCATAGTTTTGAAGATATTTACATTTTTGTGTGTCATATGGCAGCAGCATCACCAGGTCCCCTGCACTTCCTGCTCAGAAACCATGTCAGATAATCTGCCCTGTGTCTCCTCCTCCCCTTTGCAGCCCCCCCTGGTCCCTCCCACTCATGGACCCCATGGTCCCTCCAATTGCAGGCCCACCTTGGCCCATTCTCTTACAGCCCCATGTGGCCCGCCCACTCGTGGATGCACAAACCCCGCCCACTCATGGGTGCATAAGCCTGGCCTACAAGCAGGTGCCGTGGGCCACTCATAGACACACACCCCCTTCAGAAAACTCTGTGGAAACAGCCTGAGAGTGAGAACTCTGCCTTAAAAGGCTGTTTTCACATAGTGGGAAAGAAGGGCTGTAGATTCCCTTACCTATGCTGTCAGGACTTCACAGCAGAGAGGAGGAGGGGCTTCCTGTCTCCCTCACAAACTGAGGGAGTCTGAGGCTGTACTCACCGGTGGCACTGTGCAAGAGAAGCCTTAAGAATATCACATGTCAGCCTCCACCCATTAACTTTCTGGTTAGTTATTTCTTTATATCTTGGGCTGAGGAGCACGTAGAGGTGGTTGATGGCTCGTTTTAAAGGTAGGAAACTGGCCTTAAATTTAAACTTAACTTGTTTGGAGACCACAGTTCATCTTTAATTTAAATTGATTAAAATTTATACTATAAACTATTGACTGACACAGCGGGAGTGAAGGGCATGTCCACCCTCAAATCTTAAATTTAACCCACAACTGGTCCCACTGTGTAGTGTTCAATTATCTTACATCTATAATCCTTATGATTCTCCTGCAGTGCCTGTTCAAAATTTTGAAGAGTGAAGAGTAGGAACTGTCTGTGGCATGCATCCGGACCACTTCATGGCTTCTTCATCCCCTAGCACTAAAAGACTTTTCTGTATTGTAGCTTACCCCAGCCCACCTCCAACGGTGTGTTAGTTTTGTAAAATAAGCACAAGGAATATATTTATGCTCCTTTGTTCCTGTCTGCTTAGCTGGCAGCCGCTTCTGTCACAGACAAGGCTGCCGGTCCGGCCCCTCTCTGCAAACAGAGAGCGGGAGCAGACAGCCGAGGGAATGAAGCAGCGAAAGTATATTTCTTGTGCTTATTTTACAAAACTAACACTGCAGTTGGGGTGGGCTGCGGTGCTCTGCACTATGAAAAAAAGTTATATATGGGGTGGACATAGATTTTAAGTTCCCTATTACAGGGAATGCTGGTATAATTATAGTACATATATAGGGGGTAACTTTTTTATAAGGTATGCAATATGATCTTTAGGCAGGGAGATCCTATAAAGTAATTGCAGTACTGTAGATACAGTGATACAAATGGTGTCCCTGTAGTATAACTTTTTACATATTGAACATTTACTGTAAGCCCAGTCACCAACAGTTGTTTTTGTTGAATAAATTGCAAAAGTGACTACCTTTTATTAGCTGAGAGCTTCTACTATGTGCCTTTGTTCAAGAGGCTGAATCTTTTTCTTTAAGAAATATCCTCAAATGTGCACCTGAAAAGACATTGGGTGGTGTTTCATAGGAAATCGCCCTCCAGTTTGTATTTCAAGTGGAACAAAAGCAACTGTGGTACGGTAGCTGGGCTAACTATAATTTGACCACATTATATACTGATTTCATAGAGAAGGTAGGATAAAAGGTAGCAATAGGAATAGAGAATGTAGGCAATGTGAATTTAATTGGAAGTACACAATTTTATTTGAATGTATAATATAAACATCAGATTATATAGGAGCAGGGTGAGAAAAGTGTAACCCTTTATTTTATTTATAAAATCTACCTAATCCACTTATGGTTAAATCACCCAAGAGGTATATTAACAAAGTTTTCTTTAAAAAAAAAAATCTTCAAAAATGCATACAATTAATTTTTGTAGTTCTTTGTGAAAAAAGAAATGTACATTAAAGGATATGTCCACCCCTAACCTCGAATTTTAGGAACTATTGCTATGCTTACCTTTAGCAAAAGTGCCTCTATCTATACTTACAAACCCCAATCCCTCACTAGCCAGCAGATGCCTCCTCTGCTGCTGGAAATGTGTTCAAAATGTGTTACACAGCAGCAATAGAGAAGGATTCTACTCTGCAGCTCCAGGAAACATAGTCAGTGATTGGCCAAGACGTAAGCTCTTTGGCCAACAAAGACCCAGAAGCTATGCAAGAGACTGGGGTCTAAATAGAAGAAGTTTTGTTAAAGGTAAAGATAAAGAGAATTATGACTGGGGGGTGGGGTGTACATGCCCTTTACAAATTATTATTTTAGCTACTTCGTGAAGGGTTTTATAACATACAATACCATACATGAAAAGTATACCTTCGTTTTTTGTTGTTTTTTTTAATGTAAGTTGCGCCAATGTCTTCTTCACTAAATTTCTAAGTGTGAAAATACAAATACCTGAGCTAGAAACTCCAGCAATGTTACTGGGCTCACTAATCAGGTCCTGCATGACTGCCAGTACACGAAATTCATACCAAGTGTCCTGGGAAGAAAGAATGAACAATGCATTTCAGCCTATAAATACAAAAAGTAGATGTAATCTGTCACAAAGAAAAAACAAAAGTATAACTACGGTAAGTATAAAGTTTTTAAAATACAGTTAAAATGAAAAGTAGTTGGGACAGGTATATAGGGTTGGTAATTGGGTTTTCAAAATGAAAACTTACATACAGGTAAATCACCCCCCAAAACCCTAAACGGTAATAGTTTGAAATGTGAAATATATAAATCTAACCTGAAATAATGTCTTCAGACATTATTTCAGGTTAGATAATGTCTGATTATTAGATAATAATAATGTCTTCAGACATTATTCAGACAGGGGCAAAAAACCTGCACAATGTCTTGTTGCCCCTGTTTCTGCTTCCTGGTTCTTCCAGTTAGCAACTGTCAGTTATGGATTTGACAGTTGACATCACAGCCAATGACTGAATGTTAATCCCTTATCTGCCTCTTCTGAGCATGTCCAGGCTCAGTACAGGCTCAGTTCAGGTTTCTAAATTGCTCAGTTTCCATGAGGCATCCAGAAGCATAGCAGGCATACAGTAATGAATTCATAGGACAACCTATGATATACCAACATATTTTAAAGAGGCCGTTCTTTCTAAAAGATGTTCTTATGAGGGTGGAGTTGTCCTTTAATAAAGAAATAGTCCAGGACTAACCTGGAAATTGAAAACTGTTGGTGCTGCAGCTCCTTAACGATATTACATTGTGAGGTAGGAATAAATCAATCCTACCTCCCTGCCCCATGTACATTCCATTAAAAAAAAAAAGCTACATTTTAAAGACAGTTATCCTTTTATTACATTAAATATAAGCACTGTTAGGCTACTTTCAGATGAATGGCAAATGACGTGCTGAAAGTTACCTGAGAGGTTCCCTGAGGGTTGCCAATAGAGAAATGCTACATGTAGCGTTTCTTTGTCTGCAAACATCTGTATCTGCTCAGGTTTGCTGTTCGTGTGAAAGTAGCTTTAAAACGAATGGAAGCTAAATAAAAAGTATATTAAAAACTCAATATTAATTCCAGTCTAGTCTTTTTTGTGAGTTGTGTTACTACTCGAATAATAGTAACTAGTTTGAATTTAGAAGCTGTAATTGTGGTATTTAACATTTTGTGGGACTCTATCATTTATTAAAGGGTAATTGTGGTCTCCAATTCTTCCAAAATAGTAAAGATTATATAAAAAGCCTTCCATCGCACCTTCAAAATAAAACCTAAATCACATCTATAGATAAAATTTGTGATAAGTGTTTGGGGACCACATTTTCCCTTTAAACTTTATTTCATATTTCAGTACTAAGTCAGTCACTCTTTCTCTCACACCTAAAAAATATTAAATCAATCCTCCATTTATCTAGAATGAACATGCTACCTGTAAAATGTAAAAGCAAAATTAAGATCGTTGCTCTACCTGGGAAAGTTCTTTTGCTAGGATTTCTGTTTCACTGCCTAAGATCGAGTCATCCAGGATTTCCCACCTCTCTGCCAAGCGAAACTCCATGATGTAACGGTCCAATGGGAAGCTGTGATTGGATGGAGAGAGCCAGGAAAGGAGCACTCCCTGTTGAGTTCTATTGGCTGTCAGGCAGCGGGGTGAGGTCAAAACCAGAAGAGGCTCAGGGGTGGTAAGAGGAAATGCTTTTTAAAAAGATCAAAAGAATTCTGTTATGTTGTCATAAAAAAAATCTTATCGTAGCTAATATAAGTATTCTGCAGCATTTTATGTAGACATGAAGAAGACTTTCTACAAACATATATATATATATATATATATATACACACTAGCAAAAGTGTGCCCATTGGTGCACAGTGGAAATTATATGTTTTGCTTTATGTTGATGCAGTGGATATAGAGTCTTTACACAAGTATGTTTTAAAGGGCATGTCCACCCCCAAAACTATAATCCCCCCACTACTGGCCCCATTGTGTAGTGTAGTTTAATCCTTACCTCACATCCCAGCTCCATAAGGTTCTCCTGTAGTCCCTCCCCAAAGTCCCAAAAACTGCCCACCAGGAGGATAGCAGAGTCCATATTAGGACTCTGCCTCCTACCTGGCCTCCGGGAGAAGTTTGGCACGCGTACTGCAGCACTTCTCCCCCTCCCTCTCAGGATTCCCTCCCCCTAGCGTAAAACCCTTTTTTTTACAGGGGGAATCATATATCAAAAATTGTTTTTAAGGGTGAACATACCCTTTAAACTGTTACTCAGACAGACACCAGCACCCAGGGGAACCAAATAAGATAATCCTGCAGGTCTGCCACACTATGTGGTTCAAACTGAACATGCTATATTCATACTTAGTTATTAGTAGTCATTAGTAGTTATTAGTATTCACCACGGCAAGTGCCACATTTATAGCCTCTTACAGGTATATTACGAATTGGGAGCACAGGATACTGATTGGATCAGCTTTATAAAAAGGTTTGGCAATTGGGCCTGGTAGAGCTACTGACAGGGCATTTCATCTGCAGGTACAAGGCCAGGAGGATTTAAATCAAAACTATTTAAATCAGTAGCAGCCTAAATAGCTTAAAGGGCATGTCCACTCCCCAAACTACAATTTAACGGACTACAGGCCCCACTGAGTAGTTTAAAAAAAAATCCTTACCTTACATCTCTGTTCCTTATGGTTTCCCTGTAGTGCTTGTCCAAAGTCCAGGAGGAGTAGTAGCTGTCTTCCTGTCCAAAAGGTTTCTGCCTCCTCCTTGCCCTCTGAAAGGACAGTGGCATGTGCAGGGGAGCCCTTTCCCCCCCTCCCTCCCTCCCTCCTGATAGTGACAGTTAAAATGTGTGAATCTGCTCCTCCCAGTGCAGATTCATAGTTTTTACTAAGCATGCTTGATTTCACAGAAAGTCATGTTAAATGGAAGACAGTTAAGAGCTACTTACATGTATTTATTTGGAGATTAAGAAGAGGCAAAGTAATTTTTTCAGTATAGTTGACCTTTTACTAAACATATCTTTTATAGCGCCCATACTTTAACGAGTCCTGGTCGTAAGATCGCCGGTTTGTGTACACGGCATGCGATCGTCATCCGATAATTTTTATTATCAGGCAACAGAAAAATTGTTATCATACCATTGATTGAATGATCGTATAACAAGGATTTGTTAAGTGTATGGGCCCCATTACTAGCTAATCATCCAATCATCTAGATGTTGTGAAGAAAAATGGGGAAGAAAGGAGATTTAACAGACTTTGAATGTGACATGGTTGTTGGTGGCAGAAAGGCCAGTCTAAATATTTTAGAAAATGCTTATATTCTCAACCATCTCTAGGATTTAAAGAAAATGGCCTGAAAAAAAAAGAAAATATCCAGTGAGCGACAGACAAAATGCCTTGTTGATGTCAGAGGAGAATGATCAGACTGAGCGACTGTTGCATATCGATCTTTTCAAACCAAATATCTACTTATTACAACCAAGATATGCAAAATACCATCTTTGAACACACAGCACACTGAAACTTTAAGCAGATGGGCTACAGCAGCAGAAGGCGACCCTGGGTGCAAATCCTGTCAGCCAGCAACAGAAACCTGAGGCTACAATTAACACAGGCTCACCAAAATTGGAAATTAAAATGTTGCCTGATTTCGCTGTGACATTTAGATGGTAGGGTCAGAATTTGGCATAAGCAAAACAAAAGCATGGATCCGTCCAGCCTTGTGCCAACAGTTCTGGCTGTTGCTGGTGATTTAATAGTGTGGGGGGACATTTTATTGGAAACTATACTCACTTAGAACCCAGTGAGTATTGTTTAAATGCTTGAATATTGTTGCGGACCTGATAATGCAACCATCTACTACTTCCAGCAAAGTAATACACCATGTCACAAAGCTCAAATCATCTCAATCTGGTTTCTTGAACATGTTCACCGTAGTCCAATGTCCCCATTGTCAGCAGATCTCCAATCCAAATCCAATAGAGTAGCTTTTGGATGGGGTGAAAGGGTGATTCACATCATGGATGTGCAGCAAATATATCCTTACTAACGCTATCATATCAATATGGACCAAAATCTCTGAGGAATGTTTACAACACCTTTTTGAATCTATGCCACGAATAATCAATGCAGTTCTGAAGACAAAAGTGGGTCCATCCAAGAAATATCAATGTGTACCTAAAATAGTGGCCAGGGAGTCTCTAACTTAAAACTAAAAATCCCCAAAAAATAATATCATATTATCACCAGCAAAAGTGTGCCCGTTGGTGCACAGTGGAAATTATGTGTGTATGTTTTGCTATGTGTAGATGCAGTGCTCACAGGAACCACCAGGAAACATCCAGGGGGGCCCTAATAAAATTGAAGGTCCTGAAAAAAACCCAAGCAATCACATCATATTAAATAAACAAATGCACACTTATATCCTCCCTTACCTATACTACCTGCCAGCTAGACTATAGAGGGTCTATGTTGAATAAACCTGCTGGTCTGCGAACAGACCCAGGCAATCTAAACAGCACCTATGGGCAATCAAAAGCAGCCCATACATATATCCGATTTTACTTTCCTGACCGAGTGCTTCCGCGACATTAGACTGATCCTGCAAGAACCGCCTGCCTGTGGCATAGAAGAATGGGAAAGGCAGTTCTGGCAGCATCCATCTATCTAATATCGCAGGAGCGCTTGGTTGGGTAAGTAAAATCGGATATATGTATGGCCACCTTAACACTAGATTTACCAGGCCTGCGCAGATTTGCGTAAATTCCCTGGACCTCATATCTACTAGCACCCCTGCTGAGTTGTTTAACATGCTATCAGCTCCATTGTTCTCTTTCTTTTGTTCTGAAAATACGCCCATTAGCTGTGAGGCCTGGCACATTTGCATTTGTTAGCTTGAACCAAGGAAGGTTGAATCTTTGTGTGTAGAAACCTTCAGAAATGCCTGCCATATTTATACAAAAGACACATTCACAATATATGGATACACAAGTCTGTTTTATTTTTAAGTGTTTCAAATTTTACAGAGTTTACAGCGTTTGCAGACCCAGTGTCCATCGTCCCTGCATTTGGCACAGGTAAACCTGCTGCGATTCCTGTTGCAGCTCTCTTGGACCTGGCACTGTGTTGTCTGTACAGTCCCTGGCACAGCAGCCCGCCTTTGTGCCAATATTTCCTTGTGCTGCATGAATCGGCAACGGAGTTCTTTAGCTAGAAGACTCAGAAACAATCTTCTTTTACCTGTCCACCCTGTACATGCCTTGTACAAAATGTAGGCATTCACCGCTGCCAGGTCCAGCATATTGTAAAAAAACTGCTACTGGACACCTGCGTGTTGCTGCTCTTACGGAATACATCCGTGCCATTTGGTCCAACACGTCTACACCATACTGATTTCCCCACAAAATGTTTGGGTGGGAGGTCCGTGGGGTTGGAAGGTCGTGGGGGGGGCATATTTTTTTTTTTCTATGGGGCCCAGTCATTTCTAGCGACGCCCCTGGCTAATACTGTACTTACTGAAAGTAGCAGGGATCAGCATAAAATACAGCTGGTTTACAATCAGTAAAGGCACACAGTTAGGTAGTGAGTGACAGCAGGGACCCCCGTTAGGTAGCGAGTGACAACAGGGCCCCCCGTTAGGTAGTGAGTGACAGCAGGGACCCCCGTTTGATAGTGAGCGACAGGGACCCCAGGTTAGATAGTGAGTGACAGGGACCCCCGTTAGGTAGAAAGTGACAGGGACCCCCATTAGGTAGTGAGTGACAAGCGCCCCCTCACCTCGCAGCCAGCAGCGTCAGACCTCGATAAGCGGAAGGCCCGACCAGTTAGAGCGGGCGCAAATATGCGGCCCGCTCTAACATGTACAAACATACATTGGAGACTGAAGTGTTAGCAAGTTTTCATTGTATTCATGTCATTGTATCAGCAAGTTTTCATTCTGTTTTCACACTATTTTTTATAAAAGACTTGTGTTTCCATATATTGTGAATGTGTGTCTGACATGTGGGGGACATTTTGTATAGATGCAGGCATTTCTGAAGGTTTCCACGTCTCACACACAGGTTTGGATCGGAGCTACTCTGAGTAAAACGCAAATATGCCAGGCCTTACAGGTAATGGGTGATTTGCACAACAATAGATTGCAGATAATCAACTTGAAGACCTGTGAAAATCTCAGCAGGGGTGAGCCTTGCACCAGAAACTTAAAAAGTTGGTAATTCTAGTGTTAAATCCTATACAGTATCTATAACAGAAGGTACCTCTCAGCCTCATGTTAGTATAAGAGCATTGCCCTAATAATCTAACATATAAACACATATTTCTCACTTAAAGAAATGGGTGGGGGCATGCAAAGTATCTTATTTAAAACCTGTGGCAAAGCTGTGTGTCTAATACAGCCTAATGGTATAGAGCAGGCGTGTTTAACTTGTCACCTTTCACGTGTTTGAAAACCACAATTCCCAGCATTCTCTATTTGCAGTAAGTTTTTTCTTAATATCCTGTAGCTAAGGCATCTGTCAAGGTCTAATACAGCCTAAGATAGTGACTTTTCACATGTTTGAAAACTACAAATCCCAGCATTCTGTTTTGCAGAATATATTCTTCATAATGAACTTTTCACATGTTTAAAAACTACAACTCCCAGCATTCAGATTGCACAGAATTCAAGAAAATGTAGGTTTTCATACATTCTGGAATAAAGACATTTTCCTGACTTTACAGACATTAAAAGCCCACGGTCACGCTTTAGCGCTTCCTATCCAAGGGTTTAAACATACAAGTGATTCATCTGCCCTTCCCTTACATTCATAGCTATTAGACTATTGGAAACATTATATGGGTCGATCAGTTGGCGCAACGTTAATCCTCGCTTTGCGGCGGCAGCGCGAGTACCGATAGAGGCACTCGTGCAAAGTTATTTACCAGAGGTTGCACGCCTCTTTACGCGTAAGTATTTAACACCAGCTAATAGCTGGCGTTAAATACTTATGTGCAGGTGAGATTCACCCAAAATCGCACAGCCTCTGGGTGAATCTCCCTGTTAGAGTCATAAACTTTACCATATTTGCACTCACTTCCAAATACCACCTACCTGGCAGTTATAATCCATGAAGTGTAAAGGTTTGTACATACGTGCGATCGCTGGTGCCGATGTACGATGTGTACGAACGGTCGTTTCGCCCGATAATCCTGCTGTGTATCAACAGAACGGCCATTTTAGCCGTTAAAGTGCCCACACATGGCGCGATTATCGGACGTTCGTACACATCGTGCGTCACGGGTTAGCACCCACGATCGCTCGTATGTACGAACCTTAAAGCTCGGTAAACACCAGTAACCAACCTATAGTGCCATGGATCAGTCCGCTTGAAATATCTGATGGTGTGGGGTGGCCAGCCATGACCGAGTTTGGTTGCCCTTATCAGACAAACAGGTTAGCTAGTAAATCACGGCCAATCATGCAGTTCCCTATGGGACCACATTCCCTATGGGTCTTTCACATGCACTGCAGGCTGCAGCCACTGTTGCTGTGACCAACAATCATCTATCCTGGCAGAGCTCTCACACAAAGCAGATGCTCAGTTGGGACACATGTATTATATGTATCCAGACTCAATGGTATTTACCTGCAGATCTGAAAACAGATCCAGGCAATCCTGCCACAATGTGCAATTCAATCTGAACAGCACCATTGGACAACCTGAGACCCTATACAGGATCCAGAATATCATGCTAGTTTCATACTTATTGGTATTAAACCACAGCAAGTTCCTGATTTACACTCACTATGGGGTTAGAACTTGGAAACACAGGATTCTGATTAGCTTTACAAGTTATGGAGAGGTTTGGATAAAGAAGCTAAAAGCTCCCCACAGAGTATAAAATGAAGTTGAGCCTTCTTATTACAGAAGGTACCCCACAGATTCACAGTTATTATTATATTAATAGTGGAATAAAAGGGGAAACTGTCCATTTCTCTAAGAATGCTGGGTAGTTTCAGAGACATGCAAAGTCATTTAATCATTTACAGACACCACTTCCTGTCTAGCACACAGAAACTGGATTGTCTCATTACTTTCTATGGAGAGGGGAGGGGGAGTAAATGTGAGCGTCTGAAGAATTTTCTAATTGGCTAAGACTGTCACATGTTTTACAAACAGCACATAACTGGGTGTAATGCAGGAACTTCCTTACACTTCCTGTCTTGTCATGCACAGTGCCTAAGAAAATTTTTTGATTTGCTAACAGTGTAAGATCAGAACCTCTCATTGGATGTTAGTAAAATTCCACTTCCTTTTAGTGTCTACATGGAGACCCTGTAGAAATCCTGGGGGTGTGGCTTAACCTATCATTTTGAGTTTTCCATTTAAACTTAGGGGTGTCCAGTTTACTTTATTAATAGTATATCATTTGTTTTGAAATTCAGTATTAGGTAGTAGTACTATACTTTGTATAGTGTTGTTTCTTATGGTGATTTTAATTAAATAGTGATAATTACACACATATATATAGACCTTTTATATGTGTAATAGTGTTATATACCCCCACCTAATTGGTTTCTCCTAAAAACTCAATGCAATCTCCATAAAAATATAAATTTATTTATATAATATAAGGGATTATATTCAATCATATAAAGTAGTTTTACTAAACTTAAAAATTGTACCAAATATCTTCTCAGACTTCAGAGCAGTGTTTTTAATAATTACTTTTACATGTATTACTGTGGTTAATCTAAGTTTCTAGACTAGTCACTAGCACATTAAAGGAAACTTTAAATGAAAGCCCAGGTTCCTACTTTTAAAATGAGTTATCAACCACCTCTCTACATGGTGCACAGCCAAGATATGAATAAGTCACTGATCAGAAAGTAAGGGGGTAGGAAGCTCTAAAACTGCGGTCACGTTACTAGTTCCTCCTTCTAATCTGCGGTGGGCACATGCTTAGTGCAGGAGAAAGCAGAAGAAACCAGAAAGAGATTGAGTTGCAGTTACTGAAAGAGGACTGAAGAGGAGGAAGAGGGGGGGGGGAAACAGCACAGGGGAGGGGCCATGGGGGCCCACAAGGAAGAGACACAGAGAAGTGGGATTGTCACATGGTTTCACAGCAGGAAGTGCAGGGTATCTGGTGATGCTGCTACCATATCACTTAAAAATGTAAATATCTTCAAAAATATGTTAAAAAAATAATGAAAGCAAATTGCAAAAAAATGCTCAGGAAAGCAATTCCTGTAAATTTACCTAAAGTCATTTTTGGACCACAGTTACCATTTAAGTAATACTAAGGCTTATTAAAATTGAAACACTCTTTAGTTGAACATCAAAAATACAATAAATGGTTTAAAGTCATGTTTTTCCTATTAAAAGCCTATAAAAGGTTAATTACCCACTCTACATCACCCTATGTCATATGATAGTATTGTACACTTATATCTGTTGCATTAAATTAGATCAACTGGACTTGAAGTTTAGTTCTTGAAGACGCTTCACTAGTCACCCGACTGGCTTTCTCAATTCAGAATGACTTGTACAAGAATCTGTGGCAATTATGTACCCTGGAAAATCCCAATTAGCATATCACAGCCAAGTGTTAAGGGCATGATATGCTAATTGGGATTTTCCTGGGTACATAATTGCCACAGATTCTTGTACAAATCATTCTGAATTGAGAAAGCCAGTCGGATGACTAGTGAAACATCTTCAAGAACTAAACTTCAAGTCCAGTTGATCTAATTGAATACAGATATACCATGACCTGGATGAATGAGAACCTTAACAAGCATTGTACACTTCTTTTGTTGAGAATGAATGGTAAATGGTTTTCATAGAAGCACAATCAGTGAGCCACTAGGTTATTAGCCACACCCACTTTTAAAGGCCACTCCTACATTAAAGTATTCCTTCAGAATATTTACCTTGCCTTTTTTTTTAGTAATTTTTTAAAATTTATAACTGTGAAATGGCATCCAATGATAAAGGTTATCACAACTATCCGCCTTACTTTAGAGAAGATGTCTTTTCTCCTGAAGGCTATGGGGCATCCTATTGGATGTATTGAAGGATTGTTGGGAAGCTGGGACTGCCCACAGAATATGAAATGGTAGTGACTTCCCTAGACTTTTTTTCTGCCTGACGTGAAGGGCCAAACAATGACCCCATTTTAATCTAACTTGCTCCAACATTTTTTGATAATCAACAGCTTGTTAAAAATTGACACCCATTTTTAAAATTTAAGATATTAGAAGTCTCCAAGAAGTTCCATAAACATATAAAAGGTACAGGCATTTGCTTACATTATGAATAACAAAAAACATTATGATGGCAAGTTTGTGCAGCAATGTCCCTGGTTCCAAAGTGTAATTTTAACATAAATATCTACCGGAGGCAAGATAGCAGGCAGAGCCCTGCTATCCTCCTGGTGGTTAGTTTTGGGACTTTGGGGGGGGGGGGGGTCTACAGGAGAACCCTATGGAGCTGGGATGTGAGGTAAGGATTAAACTACACTACATGGTGGGGCCAGTAGTTGGGGGGATTATAGTTTTGGGGGTGGACATGCCCTTTAAAACCATGCTGTTGAATTCTGCAAAACACAAAAATTTTACCAGGACAATAAGCATAAAGGTAACCAGTATAAGGTACCAGGACAATAAGCATAAAAAGTAACCTTTTAGTTGAATTGTGTGAGCTCTGTAACTGTCTATGTGGACAATAGCACACCTGTCCCCAGACTTTAATGAATTAAATCATCTATCAGCCTGAAATCCTTGCACTTTATAAAGACCTTTGTGAATGTGCTCTGCCAATGTTATCTGGTGACTTTAGTTCCCCTTTAAATATTAGCTATTAGATGCTCTGTACTGCATGCTGCAAAGTAACTGCCCAAACGTTACATTTACTATGGTAAAAATATATGTAAGCATGCTGATTCATGTATCATTTTGAACCTGCAGAAAAGTACTTAGAATAGTAATACTTTTCTTGTCTTTGAAATAATATAATATCTCACCTAAAGTTTTTAAAGTGACCACCTCACTAAAGGAGCTGGTACCCAACTTGTTTTGTGCAAGGACGCTGAATTGGTATTCTGTCTCAGGGTCCAGAGAGTCCACAAAAAGAAAGAAAGATCCACTTGGAACAGGCATAGATACCCAGTCATGAGGACCAAATTGGGCTCGCTTCATCCTTCAGAAAACAAAGGGTAATAGATGGAGTGGCAATTAGAAATTTTATTCAATGTGAATACAGATATGAAAGACAATCAAAATATTAAAGAGAAAGTTACAAAATATCAGTCTTTAAGACTGGCCCACTCAGATTTAAAGATGCAAGCACATATATAAGACTAAATACAGCTTTAAAATACTGTTTTTATGCCACTCCAATCCTTTGAGCATACCAAAGCTAGAACAAGATTTACAAGAAGGTAAATGCAACAGCTATTTTTGGTGTTTTAAAGAGGACATGGTCTATGTGATATATAGAAATAGGCTCATTTATGGAGAGACGCCATGGTAAAATATGGTCTTAAAAGGAAATATTCACCCCGACAAGCAGTTTACTCCACATCCTGGAGCCCCCAAAACCTTACTTTCACAAAACTTGCCTTGCTCCCTGGCATTCCTGAAAAAAGTTACTTACCTTCAAGTCCGCAGGTTCTTTGTCGCATCATGTCCCCCATTCTTACAGCTTTATGAGCAGTTTACATGCTTGTGTAGCGCTAATGGAGGTGGTTCATTTAGCCATCATAAGTCATTGGCAGTAACATCAACATCATGCCTACAATTGACAGATCACCCCCCGGAAGAGTAGAGATGGGAATTCAAGGTAAATATCTCCTTTCAGGAATGCCAGGAAGCATTGCAAAAGTAGGGTTTTTAGGGGTAGGGTCCTAGTTATGAGGTAAGCAACCCCTTTAATATTGCACTAAACAATTTACTAAATGCTAGCAAGGCTATAACATGGCATTTGCAGCAGCGATTTCGGAAAGTAACCCAAGCAGACCCTGCAATTGGTTTACTATCTTTATTGAACACATTTTTTTGAGAAACTGGAACATCAGCCACACTGCTGCCGTCAAAGTCTTGTAAACAGTAAAGCTATAAAAAGAGAGGTGCATTTGTGATATTATATCAAGGCAGAAAGTGCAGTGAAAAGTGATTGCAGCACTCTGTAAATGAGCCTAATAGAGATGCAGAATGTCATATTATTATAATGCAAAATACCAGACAATCGTGAGGAATAACGAACTCTACCATTAAATAAAAGACCAGACAATTATTTTACTCTCAAAAAGTAAAAAGTTATCTTACTGGAACAAATGAACACTTTGTTAAGCTAAATACCTCCAGACAGATAATTTAAATGAAAGCAGAGATGACAAAATCGTTTAAATAGAAATAGGAATAACATCCAAAATAAGGCAAGTAACAAAAATTGCTGTACTACATTTATTATAATTAGCATGGGACTATCTTGTTCAACTTTGCATATTGACTTGAGCAAACCTTTTACGTATAACAAACATACTTAATACCATTTTAACTAAATACTTTATATCAAGTAATCAGACAATACAGTACAGTTAAAAAAAAGAATGGACAACAACTGTATCTCTACATAGAAACAACCCTCGAACAATAAGCACATATAAAAAGAGAACCATATTGCTTGTATAATTTGATTGACAATTTTAGCCAACAGTATTGCCTATAAAATCAATTTCAGCAGCAAGTGGATTGTGCCAGTTCCCTACGTTCCCACCCATGGTTTTAGTTGCTAGTTTTGTGGTTACTTGTGAACATTAATTTATACAAGTATTTTAGTTCTCCTAATGTTTTTTTATATCAATAAATAAAAAGATGTATGTGTGTAGTGTTGTAAACCTTTTTAATATTTAAATGGATATACTGATGTGTTTAACAGTTGGTTTGCAAAAAGCAGTGTCTTAACATTCAATTCTATTAAATAAGAAACTCAATGCAAAAAATAAGTGCAGATTTACAGATATTGTAAATTAGTCAAAATTCAGCAAACATCCACGCAGGGACAGTCCATTAAAATGCACACAGAATTACACAGCAGTCCACATTTACGTGTATATCGGTCTAAATTTGATATACATTTGCATAAACACACATTTACACAATCAAGCACATAGGAGACATATAGATTTCATTCTAAATGTATCCCGAGAAAAAGAGAATTCATTGGAAAACTCTCCAGTGAAAATGGTAAACACTGCACAGACAGAAAGTGGTGGAAAAAGAAGAAGCTGCAAAGCATGCTGGGGTGACTCACAGAGCGCCATACCAAACTGAGAATGTCTGCTCAAATCCTCCATCGTACCCTGCTTCCCATGAGATATTAGCTGTGTTCATGGATACCAGCACTCTTATATTAGAAGGAGCATGAGGACTGGTGCCTACAATGAAACATAAAGCAGAGAGGCATATTCAATATATTAATCCTGCTTCAGTGGTTCTCAAACCACCATTCCTCAGTTTATGCCCAGGAGCACTTCCACAAAAGCTACATATGCAAGGAATAGCAGCACTCTCGGGTCTTGACAGTAAAACATAACTTTTATTTAAATAGATAAAAGATCAACGTGTTTCAACCCTTAAAGGGCCATCCTTAGGTTGATCCTGATAGATACTAGCAAAAATGCCCTTTGGAAAGTATGTGTGTGTATGTTTTGCTATATGTAGATGCAGTGGATATAAAACCTTTACACCTGTATATTTTAAACTGTTACTCAGTCATCAGCATCTAGGTGAACCAAATAGGATAAACCTGCATCTCTGAGAATAGATCCAGGCAATCCTCAATGTGTGGTTCAAACTAAACAACACCATTTGGTGGCCTGAGACCCTAAACAGACTCCAGAGTAACATGCTAGGTTTTTAATAATTAGTATTTACCACAGAAAGTTCCACATTTATAGCTCGACCTTTGAAAAACCCTGACCTACTCTAGTGGTGATGGTGGGTGGGTGTCAAACAGTTGAGGATAAATGGAAGAAGGAGGTAAGATTTATTGGTTAAATATAGAGCTATGAAACCTTAAATTACAGCAGCTAGAGCACTATAAGTTAATGCCCTTACCAATAACAGTGAGGTGAGCACTGGCAGTGATACTTGTAACAACATTACTAGCTACGCATTCCCATTCTCCATGGTCTTCTTTACTGAGTGATCTAAATTGCAAGGAGCCACTGGGCAGCACACTGTGCTTACTGAAAGAGGGCCTTCCAACCTGAAAGAGATTTGAAAATTAATAAACTGTAAAAGGAGGAGACCCTTTCCATCCAACAACAGACATTACTTACAAGTTACTTCAAAACAAATATACAAACAATCTAAACAGACACATTTAAAATAAATATATAATCCTCTGCATAAGATGCCACACACATCGATCTGCTGTATACATATACATAAAGTAGGGCTTTAAAGTTTGTTAACACTTTTCAATAATTTTATATGAAGGTAACCTTAAATACCTAGCTAAGTGTACACTATACACTTCACAGGAAGTCTGTGGAATTGAACCTGCAACCTCATGTACCCTGCCTTGCTAAAATCAAAGCTTTATATCATTATCCCAAAAGGCTTACTATGTAAAATGCTAGTACATGTAGAAACTTTTTTTCTAGGAATATAATGTAATAGAAATAAAAAATAAATGGAGAAAAAACAGATTACTATTTCGTATTGTTTCATGATTAAGATTGGTGCATGTTTTGGAAAAGTGAAGTTTTTGTACATTTAGAAACTTTATCTTTTGCTAGAAATAGTGGCAAAACTGGCTGTAAAATTAGATAACTATTTTGTATTGTTCCTGAAAGGCTGTTAGAAATTCATGCTGGCTAGAAAACTGCCTATTTTTCCTATAAAATTCTCTGGTTAACAGTTTACTGTTCCATTAATGATGGCAAGCCAAATAGGCTCAGATGCAGCAAATCATTCACCCCAACCAGAGCCTGATTACAAACATTGGAACCAAGGTAGGTGCCTGCTTGGAAGAGGGGGGCCAGCTATACGTACCAGTTGTGAGAATAATTGACAGACAGGGTGCCTCTACCATGAGGCAGAGAAGGGAAGCAACAGCATGAAGGAGAAAAAAAGGTGAGAACCGCAAACGCATGTCTGATGCAGATGTCCTGTGGTATCTGTGTGGATCTCTCCTGTCTCTGCCTGCTATCATCTGAGTCTTAGCACAGTATGATTAAACTTGTATGTACCAGTCACTGTGGGCAAACTTGCATGTATATCAGCCCTCCAGTTTACCAGACACTGTTAGGTCAGCCTTTCAGTTTACCAGCCACTGTTAGGTTAGTCCTCCAGTTCACCAGCCACTATTAAGTCAACACTGGCTGGTAAACTGGACGGCTGACCTATAAGACAATGCCATCAAAAATTCTTGAAAGAGAATCTGTTGTATTCAATTAGATCAACTGGTCTTGAAGTTTAGTTCTTGAAGACGTTTCGCTAGTCATCCGAATGATACAACAGATATACCATGACCTGGATGAATGAGAACCTTCAAAAGCATGCTTAAAGGAGAATGAAAGTATAATAATAGAGCTCATGGGATTTCCCATGTAATTAGGACCTAATCTGCTATATATTTTCAGTTTTCAATACTTAGGCTTTCACACGGGCAGCAGAACGTTTTCCAATCTGTTCCCTGGCGAGCGGCTTTTGCTTTTTGTCTGAAATTAGTCTTGCATATACTTTAAAATTACCGCTTCCATTCTTCCCATAGTCCTTTTGATGTAAATCCTAATGAAGTGTATGTGTACTGTACCAAATAAGTTTATGGCTCACATGGAGGTGCAAGCAGAAGCAGAGGAGTTTGGGAAGAAGAAAAGGAGCAACAGCAACAATAACATTGATTTTTGGGCAACTAATAACATTCTGAAGGTTTAAAATTATAGAATTTGTATCAACATTACACAGAGAATCACCTTAATTTATTATTAGATTTCATTCTAGTTTAAAGGCAAATGTGGTCTCTGAATAAGCTAGGGCTAAATGAAAGCCTGCAGTGTTTCCTTTAAAAATGAGCTCTGAATCCCATCTCTGGCTGCAGCCTATGAGAAATTATATTGCGGTAAATATTCATATTTCTAAAGAATTATAGGGAGTTTCAATAAAAGGTCTTATTGTTAAAATGGTGCTACGTGTGCCCAAACCAATCAGATCTTATTTAACATTAGAAAGTGAATATCTGATTGGTTGGGGCAAAATTAGCACCATTTTTAATGACAAGAACTAATTGAATCTCCCTGATTAGGCTGGGAAAAAATGAAATTAACAGTTGAGAAGTGGGGGCCTATTAATGCAGACACAAGCTGGACACACAGTGTTTATAAGGCATGTCCACCCCCAAAACTAAAATTTTCCCCAGTGCTGGGCCCACTGTGTATAGTTCAAAAATCTGTACCTTACTCCTCTGCTCCTGATGGTTCTCCTGCTGTGCCTGTTCAAAGTCCCAGAAAGTGACAAGAAGAAGCTGTCTGTGTGTCATACAGTGCCTGCTTCTTCTTTGTCCTCAGTAAGGACTCTGGCATGCGCAGGGGAGCCCTCCCTCCCTCTGGATCCCTTCAGGCTGCTTCATCTTCTATCAAGATGTAGTAGTATAGGGCACCACAGTACACTTTAACAGTTCGCATGGGTACGGTGCCCATTTTAGGACATCACCATGTATCAGAATCAATTTAATTCTTCATTTTCATTCATGTATCAGATTCAGGTTTCATAACTCATGATTCAGAGTCATGGTTCATTCTTCATGTATCAACATCATGTTTCAAAACTCATGTATCAGATTCATGGTTTAATCTTCATGTATCAGATGCATGGTTCACTTTCAGTTCTCATCCTCAACTTTTCATTTTTAAGCTTGTCACTATAAGGACATAAAGAGTTTGTGTTTAACTAGAACAGCACCATCTATTGCAAGGGTAGAGACTATCATAATGCAACTTTTTATTACTGTAATGTATATACATATATATATATAGAAAATATTGGTGACAGTCAAAATTAATCCGCATTTATCTGCATATTTGCATTTGTATTTCCTATTATTAACATTAAAACATATGTAACAGCAGACAATATTGCATAACCAATTATACCGCAGCACATCAGTGGAAATCACAGACAGAGGTTTATATATGAGACCAGGGGCCATATTTTTTTACAGTTCAGGAACACTCTAGCACACTGCTGTTGGCTTGCTGCCAGACAATCGATAGGTGCTATCCCTCAGCTCTCTACCCCACGAGCTTGAATAATTCCAGAACAAAGATGCAAACGAGGGAGCACACTATAAGTGTAAATTCAATAATTTATTGTGAACAACACACGATGTTTCGGGACAGCAATGTCCCTTCCTCAGGTATAACTAGTGCACAGTGAATTACAAACATATATACCCTAAGTCCCACCCCCTGGCCATGTGGCAATGTGAATGACAGGCCAGAGCATCAAAGTGAGGCTGTACAAACCAAGCCAAACAAAGTGCAAATGCTTACTAAATAAAGTGAATAAATATAATTAAATACAATAAAAAATCTCTAATGTAATAAATATCAGTCACAATATATAACAGTGTTCATATAAATACAATAACTCCTTATTCACTTAGTGTAAAAATCTTCATATAGTGTACTAAAAGCTTTTACGACCGCAGTGCAAAAGGCATTGGAATAAAGCACCTTAAACGACATTGGAAAAAAACAACATTGATCTGCTTATTTGGTGTATTTTATGGTGCTGTTCTAGTTAAACACAAACAGGGTAATTCAATAAAAGTTCTTATCGTTTAAAATGGTGCTAATTTTGCCCCAACCAATCAGATGTTTACTTTCAAATGTTAAATAAGTTCTGATTGGTTACATAGTTACATAGTAATTGAGGTTGAATAAAGACATCAAGTCTATCCTATTCACCCTCCTTTTTTTATTATTATTTAACCCTACCTAACAGTTGATCCAGAACAAAACAAAATTGGGGCAAAATTAGCACTGTTTTACACGATAAGAACCTTTATTGAATAACCCTGCTACTCTCTATGTCCTTATAGTGATAGTAAAAAAACCTTGCCATTCATCAGAATCATTCTGGAAATGAAATGTGAGGAAAAAAAGAACCATGAATCTGATACATGATTTTGATACATAAGTTATGAAACATGACTGATACATGAAGAATGAAAATGATTCTGATACATGATAATATCCTAAAATGGACATCATACTATTTCCCTAACTGGGTGTGATTTAAATGAAATACATCTGAAGGTCGTCAAGTAGCACCTAGTGAGATTTGTTGCCCTCAACCCGAATTAAATTTAGAACAGAAAAAACCTTGGAACCATATATAAAAAGCAAACCTGACTGCAAACCAAAACATTTAAAATGTGCTATTACAAGGTGTACCATGGGCAAGGGCCCCATGAGAGCTTTTCAGCACCTGTTGTTGTCAGAATGGAACCATGCCAGTTTATGTTAAAACTTCCTAATTTGGTGGTTAAATCAACCTAACCAGGTTAAATACTATCCTTTAAAAGGTCATGTCCACCCATAAAAATAAATTTTACATGTAGATGCCCAGAAACATACTTACAAGACCAGTCTATCACGAATCTGATGCCAACAGCCGCTTTGCTTCTTGGACGCAGCTGTCAGTCAAAAGCGTGCAGGGGACCTCATGGCCAATAGCCAACAGTTGTGACCAGGAAGCGCCTTACTTCTCCTGTTCTTGCTCGAAACGAGCTTGGAACAGGAGCAAGGGGCGGCTCCTAGGCGGCAAGGGACCTTGTAAGTATGTTCCTGGGCATCTTTGGGGAAGTTAAGTAAAACTGAACTTAGATTTGGGGGGGGTGCTTAATATACATGTGAAATTTCTTTTTATGGTTGGACATAAACAAGTACCCTTTAACAATCTAAGTCCGTTTTTATGTACGAAACACGTCCGGGCATATAGTGTGTGTTCTTTTTAAACTTTGGGGATCTTGTGGCAGCCGATTAGGATATCGGACCCTCCTCTTGAAAAGTATCAAGAGGGGGCATAATACAGGTATCTGGCTTGTCTTCAGCTACTTGTTGAAACTACCATATGCTGACTATATACTTACCTTGGGTCCCCCTGTATATTTTTAAGTTGTATAGGTATGCATCAGTACTTAGATTAGGGTCCTAGCTGAAGGAATTTTACTATTTGGAATAGGTAGTAGCACTGAGTGCTAGAAGCACTCAGTGCTACTACCTATTCCAAATAGTAAAATTATTGTTTGAATATTATTGAATAAAGTTATTCAGTAAAAGGGTGCCCTTCCAACATATTGGGTGTATTTGTGGGTGGGGGTTTGACACCAACTGTCTGCCATGTACAATGCTGTTGCCACAGATTCGTGTACAAGTCATTCTGAATTTAGAAAGCCAGTCAGATGACTAGCGAAACTTCAAGTCCAGTTGATCTAACTGAATACAACAGATATTTGTGGGTGGTGAGATTTCTCCCATCCCCTTTTCTTGGATTTAAGGACTATTATTCTGTCCTCATCCAGCCCTTACCCCTATCTATACCCTATATTATGGTGCTCCGATCCATACTTATATTATATTTTTATATAATGTGATTGTGTGTTTATCATTTTAATGTATATCTAATAAAATGTATATATTTTAATTATTTACCCTTGGTGTACCTATTTGGAAGGGATAATCTATAGGGGGATACTTTCAGGGTTATTCAATAAAAGTTCTTATCGTTAAAAATGGTGCTAATTTTGCCCCAACCAATCAGATGGTAGCTTTCAAATGTTAAATAAGATCTGATTGGTTGGGGCAAATTAGCACCATTTTAAATGATAAGAACTTTTATTGAATCTCCCTGTTTGTTTCTTTGATTTATTTGTGCCTAAACATCTAGAGTGCCAAGGAATTGGAGGTTACTGGTACTGGATTTGGCTATTACTGTATGGGATTCATGTATGGAAATTCTGCTGTTCATTTAAAGGGCAACTAAAGCCTAAAAACAACACAGAATCAGAAGGCAGTAGTGGTGATAATTTCCCTCGACTTATATGTTTTTACAAATTTTCCAGGTATAAATAGGTACCTCGACTTGTACTCGGATCGACTTATACTCGAGTGTATACAGTATATATATTTCCAGCACCTAGCGACGCCTAGGATGCGGGCAGTTTATTGTATTTTGTACTCTATTTTTAGGGATATTGTAATAATTGTGAAAGGTTTTACTCCTATATTAATAATAAAGATATATGTTTTTACATTACTGTAGTTGAATGGGTGACTCGACTTACGCTTATGTCTATATTTTCGGATCCCCAGGAGTTGTGGGGATATCTATTTCCTAGTAGTATGCCATAAGAGTGCCTCTGTAGGTTATCTGCAGAGTTTAGTGGGTTTCTTGTGATTGGGGGTTTCCCCCATCACATCTTATCTCCCTTTTAGTGCTATTATTGTATTACCCACAGCACCACCACATATTTAGTGGTTTTTGGACGTTGTTAGGTTTCTATTCTACAACCGAATTTTTTATATATTAACTTTACTCCTTGAAAGTTACTGGCTTCTTCCTCCTCTCTAATCTCATTTTTAGAACTGCCTAAAACGAATTGTGCAATTCTCCTGCATTCCTGTTGCCACAAAACAGTTTGAAGAGCGCGTGACGTTGCCACGAGAGATCACGGTGTGATGACTTCACAGGGACGCACGCTCACGGCAAGGTCATCGCTCTTCGAACAGACTCACTGTTTTGTGGCAACAGGAATGAAGGAGAATTGCATCTCATGGGGGTAGTCCTAAAAACGGAATTAGAGAGGAGGAGGAAGCCAGCAACATTCAAGGAGTAAATTTTATATTTATATCCACAGCTATCCAGCCGCTGCTGACTGAATATACCTTAAGTACAGGGAGATGACCATGGACAAGGGAAATTCAGACAGTTCTAAACAATCGCAAACATTCATCGGCCTAAGGAAAGCACGGAAATATGCTACATAATATAAAGAAAGGATTCAACGGCATTGGCCCTTTATCATTTTGTATGTACCCACTTTTATTCACATGCATAGGAAGGGTGTTTATGATTCTAATGAATCTATGTGGCATCACTTTGGATACAGATATAAGAAAAAAAAGTTTGTTTTTTTATGTATCAGGACATAATAAAAACTAATTTGGTCCTTAACATGTAACCAGGGTGCCAGGAAAATGCTATGGGGCATATTTATAAAGGGTTTTTTTTGCCTTTTTTTAACTCTGCCTTTTCACCAAATTTAGAATTTTCGCTATTTATAAAAGCAGTGATAACCAGTAGAGAAAGGGCATTACTGCTACTTTTCACCATACATCGCTGCGGTTAACACTCAACCATATTTATAAAATGGCGAAAAGTGTATTTTTGAGTTAAGTTCAGCCACTCCAATTTGCCAAGTCTGAGGTGGCGAAAAATTATAAGTGGCCATTTATTTAGCCTGCCAATGGGTCCATGGAAGGTGTCAGTACATTGTGGAGTGTTCTCAATACTAATAAGTACTCAGGGGGGTGTTAGACTATTTTCCAGCATTTACTGTAATACAATCTGCGAGTTGGCTTTTTAAGGTTTATTTTTGGCAGTTTTTTTTTAAGATTCCGATTTTCTTTATTTACCAATAAAGTCAAATGGAGGTCTGAGGGACATATTTATAAAGGGCATTATTTTTGCTTTTTTTCCCCCACCAGCCTTTACCACAAAAGATATAATAAATAGTGTAAACTCAAAAGGTGAATTTTCTTTATTTTATTAAAAGGATATGATAGTGTAAAACACAAAAGATGAATTTTCTCTATTTTATTAATAGGACTAATTTTTTAGTATTGCTTATTTTCAGCAAACTGCAGCTAATTATTAAACCATTTAAAACTGCAAAAAATGCAACAAAAGGGAGAAAAGGGGCAAAAAGGCAAATTTAGCTTTAAACAAAAAAATGACAAAAATAGCTCTGGAATTACGTTAACAATTGTGTCCCATAACACTTGGAAAATACCTATAAATGTAAGGTGGTGTTTGCAGATAATTTTAAATCATAAATATTACAGGTACACTGTGTCTGCAGCACTCAGCACCCAGCACCCACAAATCACTCCCCATCCAAGAGTGGCACATACCACTCAATACAAAAATTATTGATTCCAGTTGTCAATAACACAAAAACAGACTTTATTATCTCCCCGCATACAAACAAAGCCCATCAATATTACTGAACCTAATAATCACACTATTGTGTTTACACCTCTTGTGACCGGGAGGGGTCCATCTTATACAAACTGAGCGCCATCCAGCAATGATGTTAAAGAGTCCATGGAGCTCAGTATATAGTCATTCTCCACATAGATGGCCGTTGCAATAAACCTCTTTGCACTGGATTATCACAGATATGCATATACTGAATCGTATTCCACTTAACTTGTGTTAATAGTCCCACTCTGTTTCCCCAGTAAACCAAAGGAAGACTATTTTATATATACTCATATTGGTTAAACAGGTGGATGCTTGGGTAATCAAGTTTGCAAATGACAAGTGTCCCGCATACACAGTCCTAATATTTAAACAGGTGGATCCATATATCATTACACATTGTTGGTCACAGGATACCCCCACATATCTAGACTTCACGGGACTTAAAAGTTTGTTCACACATTGAATACTTCGCCTGTTCCTCGTCGTGGGTGTCCATCTGTGTAAGGCCTCCACCAATGCTGAAAGTCCAGGACTGGTGTTAAAGGCATAAACTCCCGCCAACTCTGTCCAGTAGTTTTTAGGTCACCTTCTACGTTAGCACTCACTTTCTGACCAATACTCAGGCTCCCAACTGGTTTACTTCGTAGTTTGGGACCATATCCATAATCGGTTCTCCAGCAGTTGGGCTCATCTTGGGGATCCCCTCCCGGTCACTCACACACCAATGCGCGCTTCGTGCGGTAACTGTGCACTTTGTTAGGGTGTGTCCTTGCTTCCAGTAGGCCTTTTTAAAGGGGCACCTTCTTAAAGGCATATCTATCCCTTAACCCTTTCACTGCCAGGAGAATTTCTTTTTTTTTTTTTTTGCGTTAACTGCCAGAAGAATTTTCAGGATTTTGCCCTTAATCGCTTTTGACTAATTTTACAGTAGGAAACCTTGCAGTAAATCAGGAATATTATACATTGTTTTTTTTCAGCACAAAGTGTACTTTAACACGGTAACAGAATTTTGTAACTTTTCTGGAAATTTTGCTGGAGTTATGGGTAAAATATGTAAAAAAAATGAAAAATTTGCAAATTTTCATGGATTTTTCCCATTTTTATTTATAGTTATCTTAAGGTTACACACAAAAATCTTACTGTTTCTAAAAGCTCTGATACTCCCGAGTACAACGATACCAGATATATGTAGGTAGCCCACTTTTCCTGTACAGGATACCCCCCCAAACTAAAACTGCACCTTCAAGAATATTACACCAAATTGAAATGTATAACCACTACTGACGGTTAACATAGAATATCTTCCAAATTAACTAAAATATCCCCACAAGTGAGATATTTTTAGAAACTACATACCCACAGGATTTTACGAGTGAGGTAAGTTTCAATCAAAATGCAGATACCCGGGCGCAGCTCTTCATCCAATTGTAAGTTATTTTCCCACATTTTCCTTTTTTTCCTCAACTGTAAAATCAGAGACAAAATCAAATGCGAATTTTAGCTAAAAACTGTGGAGGAAAGTTCAAACGCATCTCAAATATGAAAGCCTAACCCCTCCCGAATAAAATGGTATGCCACATTCATGGGTATACCCAGAGACATAGCTACCAACTAACCCAGAGCGTGACAGGTGCCAAATGTCAGTAGCAGCAAAAAAAAAAAATTAGCCAGCTTTGCATTTGAACAGTCTGCAGTTTTTCCACAAAACACCCCCCCATCTCAGAAATACCCCCCCACAAACTATATATTCCTGAAATCTACACACCTTCAGCTATGTAACGCTGTAGTTCGTTCATTCATACCATCAATGGTGTGGGCACAGTTCTTCGTAGAAGTTTGCACTTTTACCAGATTTTCAAAAAAAATGAACATCAAACAACATTCAAAAAGGTAGAAATCATGCCAAAACCCCATGGAATGTAAAAAAAAGTTACTAAATATCAATATCCCAAATGTCCTGAATCAAACGGTATGCCATATGTGTGGTTACACATGCGGACGTGGAAGCGAGAAGCCACAAAGTGAGACAATGTACGATGGCTCAGAAACAGCGAAAATATTTAGCCGACTCCGAATTTGGACAGTCTGCAGTTTTTTCCACAAAACACCCCGTAACTTAGAAATAACCCCCACAAACTATATATTCCTGAAATTTACACACCTTCAGCTATGTAACACTGTAGTTTGTTCATTCATACCATCAATGGTGTGAGCGCAGTTCTTCGTAGAAATTCGCATTCAAAAGGTAGAAATCATGCCAAAACCTCATGGAATGTAAAAAAAAAACATCATCAATGATGTGGGCGCAGTTCTTCGTAGATGTTCGCAGTTTTAGCAGATTTTCTAAAAAATCTGAAAAAAAAACCCTCAAAAGGTAGAAATCATACCAAAATCCCAAGTAATGTAAAAAAAAAGTTACCAAATATCAATCTCCCAAATGTCCTGAATCAAACGGTATGCCCTATGTATGGTTACACAAGCAAACGTGGAATCAACTAGCCACAAAGTGAGCCAATGAACAATGGCCCAATTACAGCAACTTTTCAGATTTGTCAGACTAAATACCCCTCTATATTAGAAATACCCCACAAAACTATATATTTATGGAATCTACACACCTTCAGCTACACAATGGTGTGATTCCTTTATGCATACCACCAATGGTGTGGGCGCAGTTTCATGTAAAATTTCGCTTTTTTACCAGATTTTCAGGAAAAATTTATAAAAATACAATTCAAAGTTAAAAATCATGGCAAATTTCCATGTCATGTAAAAAAAACTTGTCAATTATCAATCTTCCAAATGCCCTGAATCAAACGGTATGCCATATGCATGGTTACACACGGACATGAAAGCCACTAGACACAAAGTGGCCAATAACAGCAACTTTTAAGATTTTACAATCTAAACACCCCTCTAACTCAAAAATACCCCCCAAAAATATATATTCTCAGAATCTACATACCTTCAGCTAAGCAACAGTGCCATTTTTTCATTCATACCATCAATTGTGTGTGCGCAGATCTTCGTAGAATTTTGCACTTTTAGCATATTTTCTGAAAAAAAAATAAATAAAAAAAAAGTTTCAAAGTTAAAAACTCTGCCAAAACCCCAAGTAATGAAAAAAGTTACCAAATATCAATCTCCCAAATGTCCTGAATCAAATGGTATGCCATATGCGTGGTTGCACACAGAGACATGGCCACCAACTAACTTAAATGGGAAGCATGCATAAGTGCAATTACAAGAAAAAAATCAAAGAAAAATCTAAGGAAACAGCCCCGAAACTTTAAGCGCTCTATAATTTCAAACAGCCCCAAAACTTGGAAATGCCCCCCACAAAATAAAACCCCCCACTAAATATCAATCTCCCACATGTCCTGAATCAAACGGTATGCCATATGTGTGGATGCACACAGAGACGTGGCCACCAACTAGCTCAAATTGGACGCATGCACAAATGCAATTACAAGAAAAAAATCAAAGTGCTCTGTAATTTGAACAGCCTACTCTTTTTCTAAGGAAACATTCCCGACACTTTGAAATTCCCCCCAAACCTTCAGCTACGTTATGGTGCCATGCTTTCATACATACATGAAGAATTCCAGACCCAGTGATCCAACATGTTTTTAGGAGGTTTTGTGAAAAATAAAGTAAGATGATTCAAGGGTTGAAATCCTACCTAAACCCACTTGACAAGCAAAAAAAACCACTAAATAGCAATCTCCCACATATCCTTTATCAAATGGTATGCTATATGTGTGGGTGCACACAGAGACGTGGCCACCAACTAGCTCAAATGGGACGCATGCACAAATGCAATTACAAGAAAAAATCAAAGTGCTCTGTTTTTTGAACAGCCTACCCTTTTTCAAAGGAAACAGCCCTAAACTTGGAAATACCCCCTACAAACTATATATTTTTGGAATTTATGCACCTTCAGCTACATTACGGTGCCATGCTTTCATACATACATGAAGAATTCTAAACGCTGTCATCCATAGAACTCCGTGCTTTTAGAAGATTTTGTGAAAAATAAAATAAGAAGATTCAAAGGTTGAAATACTACCTAAACCCACTTGACAAGCAAAAAAACCCACTAAATAGCAATCTCCCACATCTCCTGAATCAAACGGTGTGCAATTTGCGTGGGTGCAAACAGAGATGAGGCCACCAACTAGCTCAAATGGGACGCATGTAGAAGTGCAGTTACAAGAATAAAATTAAAAAACACCACAACCCACCCCCCACACGCACACTCTCCCCCTTTTAGTGGTATTTTAGTGAAAACCGGTTAGTACGGAGAGTCACACACGTTTTTGCACACTTTACTGATCCTAAAAATTCAGTCCGGTCTTTTTTGGTACCTCTGCAAAATTTCCTTATAAAATAGGCTTAGTTTCCCTTGAAATCGTACAAATAAGTATGTGCGTTTACTTTACAGATATAACCGGGGACATTGGGAAGCTTGGAGAAGAAAATTTTTTGCTAATTTATAGTTTTAGGGTAAAAAAAAAAAAAAAAAAGTGTGTGTATCACTTTAAGATTTTTTTTGTGTGCATTTCCCCTTTTTTTTGGATCATTCCCAAAGATGATCATCAAATCATCTTAGGGAACGATAACGAACTCGGAATATGGGCATAAATGCCCGTTTTCCAATTCGAAATTCGATCGGAAAAAATCACTTCCCGGAAATCATTTTCTTTTTTAAAGGTAAAGCCACAGATTGTATATTCACGATCTGTGGCAGTTTGTGCATTCTCTGCACAAATCGTGAATATACGATCTGTGGCAGTTAAAGGGTTAAAGGGCAAGTCCAGCCCTAAAATGAAAACTTACATACAGGTAAATCACCCCCAAAGCCCTAAACGGTAATAGATTGAAATCTGAAATATATAAGTCCAACCTGAAATCCTACACAACGTTCTGTTTCCCCTGTTTCTGCTTACTGGTTCTTCCAGTTAGTAACTGCCAGTTATAGATTTGACAGTTGACATCACAGCCAATAACTGAATGTTAATCCCCTATCTGCCTCTTCTGAGCATGCCCAGGCTCAGAACAGGCTCAGTACAGGTTTTTAAATTGCTCAGTTTCCATGAGGCATCCAGAAGCATAGCATGCATACAGTAATGAATTCATAGGACAAGTATGATATATCCACATATTTTAAAGAGGACGTTCTTTCTAAAAGATGTTCTTATGAGGGTGGAGTTGTCCTTTTAAGGCCTACCTATTTTACATCCTTGAAATGTACATTACATCAAAGCATGTTCAGAACTAGTGCATATCAGCATCGCATACTCATATTTATTTACAAAAAACAGCTATATTGTGCCTCATCATTCAAATGGACTTTTTAGTCTATAAATCCATTTTAATGCTTGCTGCAAAATTCTTTTATTGAAGTCACCACCTCTTTCCCCAATTTGGACCTTCTCAACCCCTATGAATTTTACTTCTATATTTTGAACTCTATGTTCACATCTTATGTGTTTCGCTATTGCACTACGCAGAATATCCCCTTTTCTCATCGCTCTCAGGTGCTCTTGCACCCTATCTGTTAATTTTCTCACTGTTTTCCCTATATATCTCATTCCACATTGGCATTCTGCTATATATACCACTCCCTAAATTTTACAGTTGATATAATCCTGTATATTCCATTATTTCCCATAAGGATCCCTAATTCTGGTCTCATATGTGCACAGGCATTGCAATTATTACATTTGTAACTCCCTATTTTTACAGTTCTCTTCCTTTTCTGCTCTGGAATTACACTAGAGAGCAATTTCTCTTTTCGCAGTGATACCACACCTAACGCAATGAATAAGGCGAAAACTATCGCCCCATATCACCTCACCGATATATATATATATAAATCCACAGGTGCAAAAAAGACAACAGATTTCTCTGTGCCACTGTTTATTTAATAAAATGTAATATTGATTGCCTGAAAATAATCTTTCTATGGAAACTTCATTGCTCAATCTTGACATGACATTTTTGAGAGATGTGGTCTTCTTTCCATCTAAAATCATATCACATAGCTTGTGCAGAACAGTCACACTATGATCTAGCTGCATACTTCGTACAATACTTACAAGTTGCTATATAAAACAACTGCTATTTGCTCCTTTTAGATAAAGTTGATGTGTATGTAAAAAAACTAAATGTTTTTACAAAAAGGACATATTCTGGCATACTTAGGAGAAACCTAAGATGTACATGAAGTGTATACATAAAAAAGTTAATATACCTTTCTCCATGAGATGGTTGGGAAAGGATCCCCTGCAGCTGCACAAGGAATCAGTAGCTCCCTCCCTGCTTCCTGTCTATATTCCCAGCCGGGCAGCACTGTGAAATAGGGTGGGTCCTAAATAACAAAGATTTTTTTTGAGAATTTATAATAATAATACTTATAAACCATTTGCTTTGCTTATTATTAGATATTGTTTCTTTAGTTCATGGTATCAGAATACCCTTTAACATTTTACAGCTTTTGGATATACAAATTAAATTTTTTTATATGCAATATAATATGTCTATGCCTTGATTTGTACATAGTAGATTTATAACTGAATGCAGTCAAATAAATATGAATTTACTTTAATTATAATTTGAAGGTCCTTTTAAGTATATAGACAAGACAGTTATGTAGCTTAAGGAGAGGTGGGCCAAAAGTAGCGAGCCCTCCATAGAGCATAAAAATAGAGCAGAGCCTTCTTATAACAGAAGATATCTTGCAGTCTCATGCTACATGAATAGCATTGCCCACAAAATCTAAGAGACAAGAAGTAATTTCTCACTCCCAGGTTCCCCAGAGTTAGAGACGGAGATATGCCACATTTCTCCTTTATGTCCTATGGCTAATGTATGTGTCCAGAACTGCTGGCTTATTAACATATAATACAGCCTATCAGCCAATCATCTGACCTGCAAACATGACATGTTTCAATCTTGTTGATCTCGTCAGTGCAACATACCATACCCCTTACTCTGGAGAACCTGGAAATAAGAAATTACTTCAGGTTTCTTAGATTTTGTGGGCAATGCTATTCATATACTATAGCATGAGACTGCAAGATACCTTCAGTAGGCTGAGCTCCATTCACAAGTATATGTAATTAGTGTGTGCTCAAAGCAGTTCAGAAGTTTGCATAAACCAAATGCAATCAACAGTCAAACCTGCCATTTTGGTACTATAAGATCAAACAACACCACTTCTATTAAATATACCCAGGGCGAGGAGCTAAACTTTACCCTGAAATACCAAAAACCTGCTCTAACTCGGACCTTGCTCTAGTAGGGCCAATGGGAAGATGTGCTTCTTGCTGAGCACATCTTCCCATAGGGTACTTCAAATAGGAGGGTATAACTTTACTTTAAGATTGGCAAAGAGAGTAGAAACTTGATGTCAAAAACTCTTTCTGTTTAAGTAAGATCCACTAACACTAATAGATTTTTTTTTTTTTTAAATGTTACAAAGGTATATTCAGACCTTTTATCATCTACAAGATGCATTGTGCCACATTAAAAATAACAACTAATAAGAAAAAACACATTCAGGCTTAATTATCCAGAGCCGCTATCGCTCTGGGTAAAAGTCCTGATCGTGATTCAATATCACGTTTGCAAATGTGGTTAAATCCTGAAAAGGGATTTACTCATTGCAGGATTTTAATTCCAGCTATTAGCTGGCATTAAAAGCCAGTGCTAAAACTGGTAGTGAACTGGTTAGCGCAACTTTAACTCCATATATTTGCTCAGCGTCTCTCAAACAAAAAAAAAAAAAATCATCCCCTAAATTAAATGGCCGTTTTAAAATAAACATGTATTTTATTACCTGATTATTAAATAAATTGTTTAAAATTATAGCAAAATTCATGTACTCTAAAGGGTTATAGATTTCACCTTCAGCAGCAGCCGTGCAGGAGGGGACTGGCCCATGGTCCCCAACGCATTGTAAGGCACACAGGTGTAAGTGCCCAGCAACTCTTCCGTAGCCTCCTCAATGTGAATAGTTCCATCATCCAAGAGCTTCCAGCCAGAGAACTGCACATAGCAAGTAAAAAAAAAAAATAATAAATAATTTGGGAGGATATAATGTCAATCAATTTATTTCTAAATCTATTCTCATATTGTTAGTTTCTTTTTTCTTTTCCTTAATGAGTTAAGTTTTATCAGTAGTAAACTGTCAGGAATCTGCTGCATATAATTTTTCAAAATACATACATAAATTACTAACGTAACAAAATATTTTCTAGTGGCTAAAATACCATTATAATCTACATATTTGCATACCAGCATACCAGCCTCTGAAAAATAAATAAAGGTGAATGACACTGACCCTCCCACCATAACAAATAGCGCCTGAACTGTAAAAGTAAAGAAGGAGAAACCATAATAAAGAAGGCAGATTAGCGTAATCAGAAAAACTATCTTTTGGGGGTTTATCAAACAAAGTTATCCATGGGTCTAGGGGTAAAGAAAAGTAAAACAGATCATTGATAAGTTTTAAGCAGTCAGACCAGACTCTATGCACTCTTAACAAGATTATTACATATAAACAAAACTAGAAAGTTTTAGTCTGACAATGGTTCCATAAAGATATTGAATTTTCATAAATCTGATTTAAACCCAAATGAAGCAGAATTTTTGGATTGCACATTTATTTATTCAATAGCATTTTCAAAAAAATGTATAGGGTTTTTCGAACATCCATGCCATGTTAATATAGGAAAGAGAGAGATATCCCCTTATTGTTAATTTTAGCAGATTCTTTATATACCTCAGACATATATGGCCAGAATTTATGGTCAAATGGCTTCTCTGCGAGAATAGGGCATAGGGATGGAGTGTGCCTTAGCATAATAAAATAATAATCGCCTAAAATCTATAGTTTGCTTTTCTTTTGATAAATCCAGTCACAGTAAAATAGATTTAGTATACTGGCTAAAATATTTGCAAATATTTTAATACCATGTATTATAATTGGCACATTTATCTAGGCTATTCTATGTATAACATTATTGAGTTCAGGCACGAATATAGAGTTGCAATCTATAGACCTGTGCCACAACAGGTAAGTATCATATATAGTAGTAATGGAAAGAAGCACACTCATGAACAAATTCAACTTGCTTTAATACTGTGCTGAAACCATACAAAACATTTCAGGAAAACTGTGCCTCCTTCCTCAGGTGATGAAGGGGACACAATCTTCTCCAGTTGCGAGATCTGGGTGTCAGTCTGTCCCATAAACAATAGCTAGTCTGGTTCGGACTAAGAAAACGTTGGCCTTTAGAAGTTGTGTGAGGAATATGTAGTGTGTGGTATTTCCCCTATATTAACTTTACTTTATTAAAAGATACCAAATATTTCCACTATTTTGACCAGGTTTTATTGTAATTTATTTATTTATAATGGGGGGGGGGGGTGTTGTAGAAGCTACCGGTATACTGATAAGCATCCAGTGTTTTGGCTTTATGTGCTCTCCATCTAGTAGATGTAGTCTCATCTGTTGTGTTGGTTTCAGTGAACTATAGATATTAAATGTTGGAAACTTAATGAAACTCTTCCCTTCAGTATTCAGTGTATAATTTGGGATAAGTTGGATAATGTAGTAATATAAGTATGGTCTTGCAATGTAATAGCTGATAAAATATCCCCGATAAGGGACAGGATCTGTGAGGGAGGTAAAAATATGTGGTAAAATATGTGGTCTATTCTAGTGTGCATGCAGAAAAGAGTAAATAGAGTATTTCTGTTGTATTAAATTAGATCAACTGGACTTGAAGTTTAGTTCTTGAAGACATTTGCTAGTCATCCGACTGGCTTTCTCAATTCAGAATGACTTATACAAGAATCTGTGGCAATTATGTACCCTGGAAAATTCCAATTAGCATATCACAGCCAGGTGTTAAGGGCGTGATTGCATACTGGCTAAGATGTGTTATAGGAACGCCCAGGGTAAGGTGTCGAAACAGCATTGTACATGGCAGACAGTTGGTGTCGAACCCCCCACCTCTATTCAGGCTTGGTTTCTTTATCCTTAAGATAAAGGACATACCTTTGAAGATTGGAATGTTAACATATTGGCAACGTGATTGTCAAGGAGGCCATTTATGTGAAAATAAAGAAACCAAGCCTGAATAGAGGTGGGGGGGTTCGACACCAACTGTCTGCCATGTACAATGCTGTTTTGACAACTTACCCTGGGCGTTCCTATAACACCTCTTAGCGACTATGCAATCATGCCCTTAACACCTGGCTGTGATATGCTAATTGGAATTTTCCAGGGTACATAATTGCCACAGATGCTTGTATAAGTCATTCTTAATTGAGAAAGCGAGTCGGATGACTAGCGAAACATCTTCAAGAACTAAACTTCAAGTCCAGTTGATCTAATTGAATACAACAGATATACCATGACCTGGATGAATGAGAACCTTTACAAGTAAATAGTATTCCCAATCTGAATTGTGGTATGCTTGCCACAAATCCTAAAGATTAAAAGTAGAGCGGAATCGGCAGAGGTTTTGCTGATGTGGTAGGGGTTAACGAGGTAAGTACCCAGATCTGTATAAGAAAGGGTCTATTGCCATATCCATATCCCCCTAGATTTTAATCTCACATGAAAGAAGCAGTTGTTCTTCTGTAAGACTCCAAAGTATTCAATTTGGGATGTACATCAATTGTATAGGTTTAAGAGTATCTAACCTGAAAAAATAGATTTTTTTAAATTGCCCATTGCTGAAAATTATAATTCTTCCCAACCAGAGCTGTACCGTTTTGATAGGTCCTGTTTCTTTAGCTAGATGAAATTAAAGATGCTTTAGGTTCACTGTCAATCAATACATGTTTTCTCGTCTGAGTAACTTTAATAAATCTAGTATGAGGGATATAAAGAAGAGTAGATATACAGTGGTTTGCAAAAGTATTCAGCCCCCTTGAAGTTTTCCACATTTTGTCACATTACTGCCACAAACATGAATCAGTTTTATTGAAATTCCACGTGAAAGACCAATACAAAGTGGTGTACACATGAGAAGTGGAACGAAAATCATACATGATTCCAAACATTTTTAACAAATCAATAACTGCAAAGTGGGGTGTGCGTAATTATTCAGCCCCTTTAGGTCTGAGTGCAGTCAGTTGCCCATAGACATTGCCTGATGAGTGCTACTGACTAAATAGAGTGCACATGTGTGTAATCTAATGTCAGTACAAATACAGCTGCTCTGTGACGACCTCAGAGGTTGTCTAAGAGAATCTTGGGAGCAATAACACCATGTGGTCTAAAGAACACACCAGACAGGTCAGGGATAAAGTTATTGAGAAATTTAAAGCAGGCTTAGGCTATAAAAAGATTTCCCAAGCCTTGAACATCCCACAGAGCACTGTTCAAGCGATCATTCAGAAATGAAAGGAGAAAGACACAACTGTCAACCTACCAAGACAAGGCCTTCCACCTAAACTCACAGGCCGAACAAGGAGAGCGCTGATCAGAAATGCAGTCAAGAGGCCCATGGTGACTCTGGACGAGCTGCAGAGATCTACAGCTCAGGTGAGGGAATCTGTCCATAGGACAACTATCAGTCGTGCACTGCACAAAGTTGCCCTTTATGGAAGAGTGGCAAGAAGAAAGCCATTGTTAACAGAAAAGCATAAGAAGTCCCGTTTGCAGTTTGCCACAAGCCATGTGGGGGACACAGCAAACAAGTGGAAGAAGGTGCTCTGGTCAGATGAGACCAAAATGGAACTTTTTGGCCAAAATGCAAAACGCTATGTGTGGCGAAAAACTAACACTGCACATCACTCAGAACACACCATCCCCACTGTCAAATATGGTGGTGGCAGCATCATGCTCTGGGGGTGATTTTCTTCAGCAGGGACAGGGAAGCTGGTCAGAGTTGATGGGAAGATAGATGGAGCCAAATAGAGGGCAATCTTGGAAGAAAACCTCTTGGAGTCAGCAAGAGACCTGAGACTGGGGTGGAGGTTCACCTTCCAGCAGGACAACGACCATAAACATAAAGTCAGGGCAACAATGGAATGGTTTAAAACAAAACATACCCATGTGTTAGAATGGCCCAGTCAAAGTCCAGATCTAAATCCAATCGAAAATCTGTGGCAAGATCTGAAAACTGCTGTTCACAAAAGTTGTCCATCTAATCTGACTGAGCTGGAGCTGTTTTGCAAAGAAGACTGGACAAGGATTTCAGTCTCTAGATGTGCAAAGCTGGTAGAGACATATACCCTAAAAGAATGGCAGCTGTAATTGCAGCAAAAGGTGGTTCTACAAAGTATTGACTCAGGGGGCTGAATAATTACGCACACCCCACTTTGCAGTTATTGATTTGTTAAAAATTTTGGAATCATGTATGATTTTCATTCCACTTCTCACGTGTAACGTGTACACCACTTTGTATTGGTCTTTCACTTGGAATTCCAATAAAATTGATTCATGTTTGTGGCAGTAATGTGACAAAATGTGGAAAACTTCAAGGGGGCCGAATACTTTTGCAAACCACTAGTTCTAAACAACATGAAAGTTCAAAACATTCTGTAAATAATAAGAATGAAAATGATAATGCTAATAGATTTAAAAATAACCTAAGGGATGATAAATTAAATAAGCATGCTGATATCCTTTTTATACAGTATCTAGTTATAGTCCACAGTTCCGTGATACAGTTAAAGGGACAGTTCAGTAGAAATTATCAATATTTGTTAAATTGTTAGTTTGTATAATGCCTTCTTAGTTAACCTACATATTCTCTCCCATTTCGAAAAATCAAATGAATTCATACCCTTTGCTGTTCCCTGCTGATGACATTCGTGAGCTGACATTTCAGGTTCTAACAAGTCTTTCTTCTTCCCAGGATGCACCACTTCCTTGGAATGTTCCCAACAGTAATATCAACTGATTGGTTGTTGGTGGTGGGTCAAACATGCTCAGATCTCTACTGAGCAACTGAATCAACCCAGGTGCTGGTTGTTGGTGATGGGTCAAACATGCTCAGATCTCTACTGAGCAACTGAGTCAACGTGCTAACCTGGAGAGGAACAACCTCTGACAGCACAGATTCTAGAGCAACAGCTCTCTGCCTTCTCACAAAAGATCACCAATGCACTAACCAAGGAACTGCAAAGCAATATAGCAGAGCTTAAAACAGACCTCGCGCAGCTAGGAGAACGCACCACGCGCATGGAGGACAGAATGAACGAACTAACCGAATTCGCCCAACGCCTGGATACCTCACATGACTCTTTATGGTCCGAAATGGAGCAACTGACCCTCCAACAGGAAGACCTCGAAAACCGAGAAAGAAGGCAAAACATTCGCATTCTAAGAATCCCGGACAATGTCGCAGATGAAGAACGTCGCAGATGATAAAACAAATATTTACTGGACTTGTTTATACATATAGCCCCCCAAACAGCACAACCCCAAAAGGTGTCATAATAAAACTGCATTATTACACCAGTAAAGAGACTCTTATGCAGGCTACCAGAAATCAACAAACAACCTCCTTGAAGGGGACAAATCTACAACTATTCAGTGATCTCTCCCCACTTACTCTAGCAAAAAGGAGACAGATGAGACCAATCACCACCATACTACGGGAAAATGGAGTAAAATACAAATGGGGCTTCCCCTTCCGCCTGATGATCCAACGCTCAGGACAACAACTTTCAGCAAGAACGTTTACCGAAGCAAGTCGCCTCTTAACAAAAATGGGACTGCCATCCTCACCTAAAGAAAGCGCCCCTCCAACTCCCAGGAAGCTCACTGAGACAGAATGGAAAGGCTCCCAAAACGCTCCATTCAATCCAAGGGAAGGAACCTCCACGTATATGCTCCAGGAGACTGACACCCTATCCTCAGATGAGTATAACCACCCTATACCCATGTCATCTACTACCTGAATATATATATAACTGTAACTATATTATTATAAACTGAACTACGCCGAATTGCTCCTTAACTTCCATCCATCTAACCATCCATTGTATCATGGTTAAGATTACATCTTTTAATGTAAAAGGTTTGAACTCTTAGGTCAAGAGAGGACTGCTGCTAAAAGAAGTAAAGTTACTGAAAGCAGACATCCTCTATTTACAAGAGACGCATCTAAACCAAACCAGTTCTTTCAAATTTATCTCACATCTCTATCCCACAATCTACTCCTCCACAGCAAGCCCCTGGTGCGCTGGAGTAGCCATACTTATTAATAAAACATGTCCAATACAGATACAAACATCCTATAATCTGTCCTCAGGGCAGATACATTATCCTACAAGGTCTAATACAAAACCAGCAAGTGGTTCTCTGCAACCTGTACTCTCCAAACTCAAAACAAATAAAAATTTTAAATAAGGTTATGAAAAAACTACAATAATCCAATGTCCAATAAAAAATTATAGGAGGAGACCAATATTTTCTCCAAGCAGGGATAGACAACAAATACACTCCAAACCTCCAACCCAAGAACTATTAGAAACCTCAAGGAAATTCCGCCAAGTAATCAGAGCCACCGGACTATATGACTCCTGGCATTTAGACCACCCAACTGAAAAACACTTCAGACATTATTCTGCGGTATTTAAAGTTCACACTAGATTACCGTAGACCACTTTTTAATTTCAGCCCCCACACTAAAAATATACAAAGCCTCTGCTATTAACCCTATCACTTGGTCTTATCACTCCCCCATTGATATACACATAGACTTAACAAAACCACCCACCAAAACATACAACTGGAAACTAAATTGAGTCATTAATAAAACGCCCTGAAGTAGTGACTGCTTTAAGGGAACTACTACAAGAATACTTCCAATTAAATGAAAACTCGGTGGGATCTCTGGGTACAATCTAGGAAGCTCACAAGGCAGTGATGAGGGGGCACCTAATCAAACCTAATTCATCCGGTCTCAAATGAGACCGCATGAAGCAATTCACTGATACCCAAACCAAGCTACTCACCCTAGAAAAGACCCTTTACAGATATCCCATAATCCAAACACTCCAAAAAGTGATAGAACTGAGGGCCAAACTAAAACAACTCGCATTAGACAAAGTAGAAAAGACCCTAGCATGGACCAAGCAAAAATTCTATGAACAAGCCAATAAGGCACACACAATGCTAGCCAACCAACTCAAATTTAGAGCCTTCACCCATACCCCGCACACAATCAAAAACTCACAAGGCATCATAGTCAACCGTCCAGACAAAATAGCCTCAGAGTTTGGAAAATTTTACAAAGACCTATACAACTGCATCCCTGCACCCAGAGACCCAACAAAATATTTTGAGGTTATCACCTATCTTAACTCAGCTAAAATACCCAAACTTACACCTCAACAATCAGCAAACCTCAACAAACCCTTCACAACAGAAGAAATAAAACAAACCATCAAAAACATGCCAAATGGAAACCCCCCTGGCCCTGACGGGTATACATACCTTTATTATAAAGGTTTCCAAGATATAGTCACCCCGTGGCTAGTTAAACTCCTCAACACCTTTTTAACAGGAGATCAAATATCGGCAACAAATGACAAAATCCAACAAACTGCTCAAGCTATCGCCCAATTGCACTTTTAAATGCAGACCTCAAAATCTTTTCCAAGACACTAGCTAACAGGCTAGCCACCCTTCTTCCCTCCCTGATTCAAGCGGACCAAGTTGAATTTATCGTGGTCCGACAAGCAGGAGACAATACTCGCAGGATAATAAAATCTCATAGACATAGTAATTCGCAAGAAAGAATCAGCATTAGTATTCTGGAGTAGTCTGGATGCTGAAAAAGCTTTCGATAGAGTAAGCTGGCACTTCCTGTTCACCACCCTAAGATATATGGGGTTCCAAGGTCCGTTCCTTGCAGCTCTACAAACACTCTACCACACCCCACAAATGCAAGTAAAGCTCCCCTATGCACTATCACCCAGCTTCACTATAGGAAATGGTACCCCGACAGGGTTGTCCACTTTCCCCCCTACTCTATGCTATATGCATCGAGCCCCTTGCCGGTACCATACTCTGCTCCCCCGACATACAAGGGATAAACATACAGAAAGACCAACACAAAATACTGCTATATGCAGACGATGTACTTTTAATTATACAAAAACCCCTAACCTCATTACCCAATTTGCATTCTGAAATACAGAAATATAGCAAGTTATCGGGATATAAGCTAAACGGAGATAAAACAGAAGCACTTCCGATAAATATACTCCACTCACAACTAAAACTCCTCCAACTTAACTTTCCTTATAACTGGCAGCAAGAGAAGCTCTCCTACCTTGGCATTTCTATCACCAAACAATGACTCTGACTTATACACAGTTAGAGGAGGAGGTGAGGTCCTTAAAACATGATTTCCGAGAGCTAGGGGCCAAGTTAAAAGCAAGGACCTCAAGGGTAGTGATTTCAGAAATACTACCGTAGCCACGTGCTAAGTCAGGGAGACAGCGGGAGCTTAGGAGCATTAATGCGTGGCTAAGAGAGTGGTGTAAGGAAGAAGGTTTTGGGTTTATTGAGAACTGGGCAGACTTTGCTGTCAGCTACAGGCTCTTTAGTAGGGATGGGTTGCACCTCACTGATGGTGGTGCAGCTGTTTTAGGGGAGAAGATGGCTAGGGGGTTGGAGGAGATTTCAAACTAGGTTGGGGGGGGGGAGGGTATTAGCAGTCTCACTGGGATAGATAGCCCAGGAGGAAAACAGGGTGTAGATAGGTCAGCGGTGGGCGGTAAGGGGGGTGGGGCTAGCATAGGGGAGAGGGAGGCATGTGTATTAAAGTGTACTAATAAATTACAGGATCATAATCTAAAATGTATGTTTGCAAATGCGAGAACCTGGCTGACAAAATGGGTGAATTGGAAATGATGGCATTGAATGAAAAGTATGATGTAATAGGTATAGCAGAAACTTGGTTGAACAGTTCTTACGACTGGGCTGTAAATATAGAAGGATATGCCTTGTTTAGGCAGGACAGAAAAAAAAAGGAAAGGGGGAGGAGTATGTGTTTATGTTAAAAAAGAATTGACGCCAAATTTAAAAGAAGAGATAACTGGTGATATGGGTGATAAAGTGGAGGCAATATGGGTGGAATTAGGCAACAGGAAAGGGGGTAATGTCATTGTTGGTGTCTGCTATAAGCCGCCAAATGCTAGCAGAAAGGAGGTGAGTCAACTTCATATGCAGTTGGCAAGGGCTGCAAGTTTGGGGAGTGTGCTCATTATGGGGGACTTCAATTACCCTGACATTGCTTGGTGTGGTGGAACTGCCATCACAGAAATAGGCGATGAGTTCCTGAATGTGCTGCAGGATAATTTTCTCTCACAGGTGGTTGAGGTTCCTACTAGAAAAGGAGCTCTGTTGGATCTGGTAATATCTAACATTGTGGAGCGCATTATAGATATACAGGTAACTGGAGGCTTAGGGAATAGTGACCATGAAATAGTGGCGTTTGGACTTTGTTATCGAAAGGAAAAGTGTGCTGGGTTAACAAAGACATTTAATTTCAGGAAAGCAAATTTTCCTAGGTTAAAAGCAGCTCTTCAGAATGTCAACTGGGATAACATATTATCAGGTAAATGTACTGAACAGAAGTGGACTGTGTTCAAGGGGATTTTGAGCGAGTTCACATCTAAATTTATACCCTTAGGAAATAAATGTAAAAAAAAGAAATCTGCGCCAATGTGGCTGAATTCTGATTTAAAGAGGCAAATGGAAAGGAAGAAAAAGGTATTTAAAACCTTTAAGGCCGAAGGAACGGAAAGGGCATTTAGGGATTATAAAAACTGTAACAAGGAGTGTAAGAAAGCAATCAAACTAGCTAAAATTAATAATGAAGTTAGGATAGCTGAACAAAGCATCACTAAGCCTAAAAATGTTTTTAAGTATATTAATAGTAAGAAGATGAGGACTGAGAATGTGGCACCATTAACTAATGGGGATAAGTTAGTTACGGAGGATGGCGATAAAGCAAATGTCTTGAATATTTTTTTTCCTCTATATACACTATAGAAGATCCAAGTACAGATATCATAGAGTATAGTAGCAATAATGGTATAAAAGATTCAAGTGCACTTTGGTTAACCGAGGATATGGTACAGAAAGAACTAAAGAAGGTTAATATTAATAAATCTCCTGGACCGGATAAAATACATCCTCGGGTACTTAAGGAGCTAAGTTCAGTTTTATCTAGGCCATTGTTTCTTATTTTTGCCGATTCCCTCATGTCCGGTGGTGTGACTCTGGATTGGAAAAAGGCTGATGTTATTCCAATATTCAAAAAGGGTAGTCGTTCACAGCCGGGTAATAACAGGCCTGTAAGTTTAACTTCAGTGGTGGGGAAGATCCTGGAAACTTTAATAAGGAAGCATGTTCTAGAGTATGTTTCAAGGACTGACATTCTAAGTAGTAACCAGCATGGATTTAGGAGGAATAGATCTTGTCAATTTTGGACTTAAAAATCCTTGTGCTACTTATACTATAAATGGCTGTGTGTTAAGTGAATCCCTGTTGGAAAGGGATCTTGGAGTTTTGGTGGATAACAAACTTAAAGGTAGCAAGCAGTGCCAGGCGGCAACAGCCAGAGCCAGCATGGTATTGTCTTGTATAAAGAGAGGTATGGATTCAAGGGAGCAAAATGTAATTCTCCCTCTTTACAAAGCATTGGTAAGGCCTCATTTGGAATATGCAGTGCAATTTTGCAATCCTGTGTACAAAAAGGACATCTTTGAAATGGAAAGGGTTCAGAGGAGGGCAACTAAATTAATAAGGGGATTGGGGGAGCTTGAATATGAAGAGAGACTGGAAAAGTTACAATTATGTACGCTGGAGAAAAGGCGCTTGCGTGGGGATATGATTACTGTGTATAAATACATTAACGGGCCATACAATAAACTATCTGGGGCATTGTTCACCAATAGAACATGTCAAAGGACACGTGGACATCCCTTAAGATTTGAAGAAAAAAGGTTTAGGCTTCAAGCTCGGAAAGGGTTTTTCACTGTGAGAACAGTAAAGCTATGGAACTGTCTTCCAGTGGACGTTGTTATGGCAGGTTCATTGGTCATTTTCAAAAAAAAGCTGGATGAGTTTCTGCAAACAAGGAATGTTACAAGTTACTGGTATTGATACATAAAGTAGAGTTGATCCAGGGAAATTTCCGATTGCCACTTGGAGTCAGGAAGGAATTTTTTCCCCCTTCATAAATTTGGTGGGGTTTTTTTGCCTTCCTCTGGATCAACGGTTAGGCAGGAAATGAGGATATTGCTAGATGGGTTGAACTGGATGGACGTATGTCTTTATTCAACCTCAAATACTATACTATACTATACTGCAAACTATGCCCCAATGATAAACAAGATTCACTCCTATATTGAAAAATGGCAAACCTTATTGACTTCCTGGTTTGGAAGAATAGCAGCGATTAAAATGTCGGTGCTACCGAAACTTTTCTATTTGTTCAGCACAATACCATCTAGATCCCCATGAAAATAATAACCAAAATCCAAGAGGAACTAACCCATTACATTTGGGGGAAAAAAAGCCCACAGAATTGCTAAACAGGTGATGACAACGCACAAGTCACAAGGAGGCCTGGCAGTCCCAGATATCAAAAACTACTATTACGCCACACAACTAAAACAACTAATGTATTGGACAACCTCCACACCTATGGCCCGATGGGCTGAGGTTGAGGCAAAATGGATATACCCTACACACCCACTGGAATACCTATTGAGCGGAGAGGCAGTAGATGGAACAGAGAAACCCCTATCAGTTATGCTAGGTTCCAAAAAGTTATGGAACAACACTAACAAAGACAAAAAAATTAGTACAACCATTTTCCCAGATGATACCATTCACCTGTACCAACAAAATACCAGACAGCAGAAAACCAAGCTGTTTATTATCTGGCTAAAAGCAGAACTATTAAGATTCTATGATATTTTAGACCCTATAACTCGGCAGGTCTACCCATTTGAAGTATTAAAAAAAAATTTAAACTCACCTCTCTTTCCTGGTTTACATATCACCAAATATTCCACTACGCGCAAACTGTAATGAAAACTGGCACTTTCCCCCTTCCCACAACCTTTGAAGCTCTACTGATGAAGGGACCCACTCAAAAAGCCCTCATTTCCAAAATCTACTACATGCTAAACTCCCCGCAATCTGAACAATTACCCAAGCACAAATATATGACCAAGTGGGAAACCGCTTTGGGAGAAACAGTAAACACTGAAGACTGGGAACAAATATGGGAACAAATATCAAAAACATCTATCTGCACGCTCTATAAAGAAAATGCTTACAAGGTGCTTCTGCACTGGTATTAAACAGTTGTGTTCAAAATTATTCAACCCCCAATGCTGTAAAGGGTTTTAGGGAATTCAGTGTACATTTGTAATTGTGTTCAGTATTAAATCTTACAAGGACTTTTTAAAGAACCAAATGCAACTAAAATGGCATTAATTGTTTTTGTAATACAGTATTAAATGTTTTTTTGTGATTTCTTCATTGACACAATTATTCAACCCCTTAAAGACTACCACTCTTAAGAACAGAGGTTCATTCAAGTGTTTTCGATCAGGTATTGAAAAATTCTGGATGTCATCGAGCAGCAATCATGCATAATAAGCATCAATTATGCAGATTTAAAATGACTGTGATACTTAGCTCCTTCTAGACATTTACTGGTGTGTTTACAAACATGGTGAAGTCAAGAGAATGGTCCAGGAAGACATGAGAAGTGGTGATTTCTCTTCACAGGAAGGGCAATGGCTATAAGAAGATTGCAAAGATGTTAAACATACCAAGAGACACCATAGGAAGCATCATTCGCAAATTCAAGGCAAAGGGCACTGTTGAAACGCTACCTGGTTGTGGCAGAAAGAAGATGCTGACTTCGACTGCCGTGCGCTACCTGAAGCGCAAAGTGGAGAAAAGTCCCCGTGTGACTGCTGAGGAACTGAAAAAAAGATGTCAGATGCGGGTACTGAAGTTTCAGCTCAGACAATAAGGCGCACACTGCATAATGAAGGCCTCCATGCCAGAACTCCCAGGCGCACCCCCTTGCTGTCTCCAAGAATAAGAAGAGTCGACTGCAGTATGCCAAAAGTCATGTGGACAAACCACAAAAGTGTTCTGTGGACTGATAAAACAAAATTAGAACTATTTGGGCCCATGGATCAACGCTATGTTTGGAGGAGGAAGAAAAAGGCCTATGAAGAAAAGAACACCTTGCCTACTGTGAAGCATGGCGGGGGGTCAATCATGATTTGGGGCTGTTTTGCTTCTGCAGGGTACTATGAATTCTCTTCAGTACCAGGAGATATTGGAAAAAAATGTGATGCAGTCCGTCAAAAACCTGAGGCTTCGGAGAGGTTGGACCTTTCAACAGGACAATTATCCCAAGCATACCTCCAAGTCCACTACAACCATGGTTGCAGATTAAAGGCTGGAACATTTTGGAGTGGCCATCGCAGTCACCAGACTTAAATCTGATTGAGAACCTCTGGTGGAACTTAAAGAAAGCAGTTGCAGCGCGCAAGCCTAAGAATGTGACTGAACTGGAGGCTTGTGCCCATAAAGAATGGGCTAAGATACCCATAGATCGCTGCAAGACACTTGTGTCAAGCTATGCTTCACGTTTAAAAGCTGTTATAACTGGAAAAGGATGTTGTACTAAGTACTAAGAATGAATGTCACTTGAGGGTTGAATAAAACGGATAATGATGTGAGCACAGAAAAGACATTTGTGGTTATTTCATTATAAATGTTATATTTGTCTGACTTACAAGTGTCTCTTTGATTTAATTGTAAACAAGATGACTGAAATGATCAAAATCAATGTCATACTGGCCAAAACACTCAATTTCAGTGGGGTTTGAATAATTTTGAACACAACTGTACACCAGACAAATTGCATAAAATGTTCCCCAATACTCCCAATCTTTTCTGGAGATGCCAACAACGGGAGGGCACCCTTCTACATATCTTCTGGGAATGTAATGTACTAGCTCCATATTGGAGAAATATCCAAACAATACTTCAAAAAACATTCAATATTACAACCATATTAACTAGCAAAAGTGCTCTATTGAGCTTACCAATCCCTGAACTCTCCAAAAAAGAATGAACTTTAGCACGATACCTACTTTCAGCAGCTAGATGTCTTATTCCAAACCATTGGAAAACTACCTACCCTCCCTCAGAGGTAGAATATATAGTATGGGTAAGAGATATAAGAAATATGGTATACCTAACAACATATCTACAGGGCAAAATAGGAAGATTTGTAGAAATATGGGCACCTTGGGATAACTTGGAATCCTGAGCCTGACGCTACAATAACAAATGGGTATCGACCAAACCCATCAAATAAATATTTCATATAGCTCAAAAAATCTCTGAAGAGTCTATACACACTCCTCGCTATGATAAAGGTTTTACGATTTACTCCCCCCATGAAATATCCTTCATCGTGCTCCAGAAAGACTCTTTGATTCAGCACGGCGAAAGTCCCCCCAACGAACAAACCCGACTGGACCCCGTACAAAAGAAACCCCACCACAACAGGTCCGAACCTAAAAATATGTAATTGTACCCATGTATATAGATGTATGCTTAAAGGGCATGTCCACCCCCAAAATTAATCATTAATTGACCACCTTGTGATGTTTAAAAATAACCCTTCCTTTCCTCTGAAATCCCTATGGCTGCTAAGAATGCCCGCATTGAACTTATAAAAAGTGAACACTAGGAGGCTTAGGTACCTTATTTCGTTTCTTTCTTCTTCTCTGCCTCCGGGAGAAATATGTCCTGTGCACTAGAGCAAACCTCCCCAAGCGCGGAAGCATCCGCTCCCCCCTCCCTTCGAGTGACGCGCCTCTGTTGAACAAAAAACGAGATTTCTATCTCGAAGCAGTGCAAGTCAATAGGCCAATCACGGGTCTGCATTTCGGCAGCCAATGGCCATACAGCAATATCTTCTGCTGGTTCCACCAATCCGGTGTATTTGGATACCAGCTGGTAGCAGAACAGCCATCATATTGTTCCTGCAGAACTATTTGGCTGTCAGCAGTGCTGCAATTTCGGACCTCAGAGCAATTTTTGATTATGATAAGGTTAAAAAAATGTATATATTTATTAGAAATGCCTCAATTCATTTAAAGGGCAAGTCCACCCCCAAAACTAACTTTTTATATTTATTTGGCCCAAATAAGTGCTCCAAAACAAACTTTACAGCATGTAAATCGGTCCAGTGGTTTAAAAGTTACAGACCTTTGTAGCTGGCTTAATCCTGCAGCATGGACCAATACAGCGATGAACAGAGAGAGGTTACATTACCTTGCCTCTGTTCTTTTCATGTTCTTGAGCATGTCTGTTAACATACAGCAGTGAGAACAGAGGAAGTTGCATCAGTAATGGTCTGACCCCTGGATCCTGCCCTCTTTTCCCTCTCAACCAATCACAGCTGTAAAGTTATGTGTACTGAAGAAATCCAGGATCAACAGCTGCAGCCAGCCAGCCCAGAGAGAGAGATAGAGAGAGAGACACACACAAACACAGGCAAGATTTTTTTTTTTATTTCTAAGCTGCAGCTCGGGGTCATCTAAAGTGGAAGTGGAGAGGAAGTGCAGCCTGATATATATCTCATTAAATATCAGGCAAAGCAAATGATTTTGAGAAAAATGAACATGGTGTTTGAGGTTGGTGCTATTATATAAAGAACATATAAAAAGTTTATTTTTTGGGTGGACATACCCTTTAACCTATCATTGGCAAAAGATTGCAGTGATAAAGATGCACAGCACACGGGTAGCCACATGTATTTGTTGTGGTTTTAGGCTGTCGTCATAGTGAAGGCGGAGCTATGCAGGATAATCCAAGCACCTCAATACTACCTAATTTGAAAAGTTCATTTTGGGGGGTGGACATGCCCTTTAAATCACACATATAGGAACATATTAGGGCTATTAGGAATGGAGATGACACAAGCCCTATAGATAGGCACTTTAAAGTGTGTATTGGTAATAATCTTAACTGCCTTTTAGTCCAAGGGATAGAGAGAATCCATTGTGATCTTAGAAATTAGGATTGACTTGCAAGATTGTTACGCAGCAAGGCCATATGAATTTTCCATCTAAACACTAGACGTCCAGAAGGAATGAACTCTATTTTAATTATGTCACTTACTCACCTTCTTACTTAGCTATTTAAACTTGTGTGTTAAGTATTGAGATCCATGCTTATGACTAAGGACCTGTTTGGTCCAAAACGCATCAAGCGTTGCATCAGGCCGAAGCGGTCTGCATCCGGGCCACCAACGGCTGGTGGGGAGTTTCTTATTTGTATCCAGTCTTGTCGCAGTGGCAATTGTTTAAAGGTTATCCTGTTAAATCCGGGGCCTTGACGCACAAGGACCATATGCTATTATAAGTGAGTTACACTGATACCTATATGACTTCGGGGACTTTTTTTTTCATCCAGCCTGAAATTAGCTATGTTAAAGGAGTGGTTATTAGCACTAGTGGATGTTGTGTGTATATAGTTTATCAATCAAGTGCCTTATAAATCAAAAAATATTCTGCTGTGTCCAGTTTGGGGTGAAGGTTGGTATATGTGAAATGCATTTTGGAAAATTTCCATTCCTAGTGCTGGCTAGAGATTACAAGCATGCCTGCCCACACAGAGAGTTGCGTCTGATAAAGGGGGCATTGGTTAAGAGTGGGAGGAGGGATTCTTAGCCTAAGCAAAACATGTTCTGGATTGAAAGTATACAGCAACACACACACACCTGAGAGAATGTGCTACTTTCATTTATTCATAAGATGAGGCATTTTTTCAGCTTACATACCCTTTTCAAATGTTTTCTATATAGCTGAGGAAGCCAGTAAGGATTAAGCAGGCACACAAAGTTTGTGAAAAGCTATTTTTCTGTGTAGGAAGAGAACCACCCCATTTGCTTTTTTTAGTTGAATTAGAAAATGAAAGGGGGAATTTCTTGCTCTGGGGATTTCGGTTTGTCTGGAGGAAGTGGAGAAAGTGGGTTTCTTCAACAGATGCACCGCTCCTTCATTGTGGCGGCTGTGTGGCTACTGTGAAAATTAACCAAAGTTACGAAGAAAGCGTTATAGTAGGTGTTCTCCCCAGAGTTGGTTCCCATGTCGAAAACCATGATCACTGACCATATTAAACCAAGACGGGAATACATATCACCTTACAAATGAAAAAATATATCCTTCCTAATCTTTAGGAGCTTGCATTGAGTATTTAGGAGCTACAAATGAGGTGTGGGGGCTGGAGAATTTAAATAATAGGAAAGATGTATAAGAATGTGTGTAATTTGTCACTATTATGGTACCATCTCAATGACCATAAATAAATTTAAAAGGGCATCTCCACCCTAATAAAAAAACTTTTAGTATAATGTAGGGCATCCCTGCCCACCCGCAACCGCTATATCAGTTTAGTAAAAAAAGGTTCAGAACGTTGCTTACAGCCCCTCGCCCCTGCGGCGCTCTGATCTGGCTCCCTGCTTGTTTGAGGTTGTGAAACTATAACAAGATACCAGTTCTGTGATACACAAGTTCAAATAACTAGCTTCAGGGTTCCAATCAGCATCCAAACAGGTAAAGGTAAAAAGGTAAAAGTGCTTCCATAATACATATAGCACTTAAACAATACACACAGCACAATGAGTAATCATCCCCTCCCCAACACACACTTTTACAAGGTTCACTACTCATAAATAGAATATAAATATTTGCAGGCTCGTTTATAAAGGGGAGCAGTGGTATTCAAAGACGTTAAAGTTGCACTTACCGATATTAAAACCTTTATTGCGCTGGCTGCATGTGTATCACAGGACTACAGGACTAACATGGCTACAACCATTTTATCTGCAACTATAGGGGTTGAACACTGAACCAAGCCATAGTCTTCCAAGTAATATCTTATTTCACACACCCAATTTGAATTGAACATTTATCTAAGAAGATAGACATATCCAGTTAACAACAATTTGCAATGAATTATGGCGGAATTGTAACAAGTGTCTATTGTTAACATTTCATATTGTGAACTTTGTCTCCAGAATTCTTCTTATAAATAGTAATAAGCATGGATTTATGAGAAATATATTGTGTCAGATAAATTTACTTGGTTTTTATGAGGTGAGTAAGAATTTTGATTGTGGCATAGTGGTGGATGTAGTATACTTGGAATTTGTTAAAGCTTTTGATACTATGCCACATAGGTGACTAATGTATAAACAGAGGTCTGTTGGCCTAGAAAAATAAACATTTGTACATGGATAGAGAATTGGTTGTTGGATTGCAAACAGAAAGTAGTGGTCACTGGAGCTACATCCATGTGGGCTAAAGTTCTAAGTGGATTGCGTCAGGGTTCTGTACTGGGGCCACAACTTTTTAATCTGTTTATAAATTACTTAGCAGGGGGTATTGAGAGAAAGGTCTCTGTGTTTGCTGATGACACTAAACTATGTAGAGCTTTGGAAACTTCAAATCATGTGAAATTGCTGCAAAGAATACCTAGATAAATTATCAAAATGGGCAACAGAGTGGGAGATAAAAATCAATGTTGATAAATGTAAGGTGACTCATCTGGGGTTTAACAATCTTCATGCCGCCTACACCATAAATAATTCTGTGTTAAGTGAATCTTTGATGGAAAGATCAAGCAAACAATGCCAGACAGCTATGGCTAAAGCTAGCAAGATATTGTCTTGCATAAAGAGGGGAATAGATTCAAGGTAGAAAAAGATTATTCTCCCTCTTTATAAGGCTTCATTTGTAATATGCCAAATCGCTCAAATATTTTGCCAAATCCTCATATATGGCGAAGGTTGCCCCCTTTCCCCCATCTTATATATCCTCACCATGGAACATCTAGTAGCACAGTAGCACTTAGAAATAATCCTAACATCTCAGGAATAACCATTGGCCACAGAACACACAAACAATCCCTTTACGCCGATTACTTACTCCTATATACAAACAATCCCCACATCACCCTCCCCAACATTATACAAGAAATCAACACATATAGAAAACTCAGCAATTTTAAAATGAACGTTAAAAAATCGGAATGCCTTAACATCAATCGCCCAGACCCCATAGCAAGCTTTGTCAAATCTAACTTCCCCTTCAAATGGAAACCCACCTCTTTTACTTACCTTGGTACAGTTAACACATGACCTCACAGACCTATACACAACCAACAATCTACCAGCTCTACAGAAACTGTGCTCCAACCTGGAAACACGCTATCTTGGCAAACACTCCTGGTTTGGCAAATCACACATTATTCAAATGGATGCACTGCCTCGCTTTTTAAATCTGTTACAAACAATACCCATTACCTAACCTAAAACTTTTTTTGAAACAATTCAGAAAAAAACCCTTCAATTTTTATGGGGCAAGGGCCCACATAGAATCAAATACTCAACCTTGACTCAAAGTAAAGATAATGGAGGTATTAACCTACCAGACTTTAAAAAATATCAGCAGCAATAACCCATCAGCAGCAATAACCCATATAATAGACTGGCAATTTAATGAACAAAATAAGGCATGGGTGAAACTAGCGGTCACATTATCCCCCTCAAATCTTCAAGCAACCCCTTGGCTCCTAGCATGCGATAGACCAAAACAACCTGTCTCAAACTACTTTGTACCATCCTGGAAAGATGCTCTGAAATGTCTTAACATCGCTACTTTTCCAGGAATGATGATCCCCACCAAACACAACAAAGCCATCCCACCTGGACTCAATAATGCTTTCTTACATTGGAACAATAGCGATAATCCAAAACTTGGTCAAATAATAACACCAACACGCCTAAAACCAATGCTAGAAATTATTGGCAACAGAAATCAAGAGACTCACATTCCAATATACCCAACTCTTGCACTTTGTCAATAAACTTCTCAGGAAAAAACAACTCTAGGACAACTCCACCTCATCCGAAACCTTCTGCATAACCTCAACCCCACCTCAACATTCCATATCCAAGATCTACAAACTCAATCTAAAGCTTTTACCAACCTTACCCTCATATGCCTTAAAATGGCAACAGGAACTCCAAATGATCTTTACACCAGACCAATGGTCACAAAGCTGTGTACCATTGTGCTTACACATAAAATGTCTATTGCAAACTACGCTCAGAAGAAAAAATAACAAGATGGTACAGATGCCCTTTAATATTGCATAAGATCTTCCCCCCAGATTCCTGAAGATATTGGATCCCATACTTATATCTGGTTTACCTGTAACCGAATAGAAGCTTACTGGTCAACTATCATATCCATTTATAACCAAATATCGCTGAATGACATCCCATGTACATTACCCATTGTAAAACTTACCACGCTGAATGACATCCCATGTACATTACCCATTGTAATACTTACCATACTACCAACTTCAGTGGAACATACCCGAAAAGGTCTCCTCCATTTCTTCCTCATTGTGGGACGAACAGCAATACCAAGATATTGCAAAACTTCTACAAACTCAGCATGGATACAATAACTTAACCATATAATGAGGATGGGAGAACTAACTGCTACATTCCATAACAAGGAAAGAAAATTCTCACAAATATGGTCCCCATGGATCCTTTTCAAAGACCCTCCCCAATACAAATCTTCATTAAATCAATAACTACCAAATTGATTAAACCTATTTTATTGCTATATTATATAACAAATCCACCAACAAGTACTAATACTTGAGCCAAACCCCCTCCTCCTTTCTTTTCCCATCTTACCCTCATACCACCCCTCCACTTCCACCCATAAAACTTCTTGTTTTAATAAAAGTTGAATGTATTATAATTTAATTTCCTCAATAAAAATTAAGAGAAAACTTGAGAGCTACTTGAAAGCAATGGTGTCCGAAAAAATCTGTCAAGTGTATTAGAATTTCTATTTTGGGTCATATCTATTTTTTTTTTTTTTTTAACACATTATGTTATTAAAGGGATATTCCTCTTGAATATTGATGTATTTCTACAAAATATTATTTTTATTTTGTAGAAATATTCTTGGGAACTACTGTTAGGTAGTATTCCAGTATATATTTTATTTCCCCTTCAGCATTGTTTATACAGCTGCCATCTATATTTACATATATCTGGTCTGATTTAGGAAAATACCCAAGTTTTTTTAACTCCAATTGTTCTTTGGGCGGTGCCGTAATAGTCTTTGGATTGTGTCTGTATTCACTGGGAGAGTTAGTTAGGCTGGGTACACACCAGAAGATATATTCGGCCGACCGACCAATTCACAGCACTTTCGGTTGGTCGGCCGAAAATATCTCCTGGTGTGGGGCGGCCGGCCGCAGCCAGCCTCGATTCTCCGTTCATCTAGATTGGAAGAACGGGTGTGTCGGAAAATCCCGATCAATCGTGTGGTTCCCTATTGGACCGCATGGTTGATCGTTCGCAAATTCGGACGATTGTCCCTCCATGTGTACCCAGCCTTAGTGATAAGGGCTCCACCACAAAGTCTATTAAGCAATCTTGCTATTAAGCATTTTGGGTCATGGAGATTGTTTAGTATGCAACTATTACCATCTGCTGATAGGCCATGCCCTATAACTCATCACAATAAGAAATACAAGAAATCATAAGATTGCCAGTTGTTCTAAAACATTTCATAATTTCCATAATCTCATCATATGATTTATTTAGTTGTTTTATAATCATATTTATATTGGCAATAATATCTGATGACCAGTTCTTTGCAATCGAGATTCTTAAATTGATATGACTAAAAGAATTTATAATTTATAAGAATATGACTATTGTTCTGTATTTAAATGTATAGTGATTAATAGTGATATTCAAAAAAGCTAAATATAGTTTTAAAACTGGTCCATTACTCTCTACAAGAGAACAAAAGTTTTAAGCAAATACATGATCCATCTTACCTTCTCAATCCTCAGAGGCCGACCATCTTTATTCCACTTCACAAATGTGACCGGTGGTACGGCGTCTGCAGGGCAGCGGATGTGACCATGAATACCAACTGGGACATAAATTACTGGTGGCATGCTGACTACACGAGCAGGATCTAAAATTTTCACAAGGGGTTAAAGTGAAATATTGATAATTAAGCATACTTGTGTGGTGAAATTGCATTAATCTACTGATTATATCGTTGAGGAGTATATCGTATATAGGTTGAGGAGTGATGCAATGCTTTTCATTAATGCAACAAAGCAGAACTAGAAAAAAATAATAAATAATAATCTTTAAGGCTATTAATTATAATACAGAAATGCTGTAACTGAAAAAAAAACTATTAAAAACTACTGCTGAAAGGAAAAAGATGAGGTACCTTGCATGGACTTCACACAACTCTGTTATGAAATTGCTTTACGTTTATTTGCACACAACATGTTTCGGACAATCGTGGTCCTTTATCAAGTGTAACAAACAAAGAGCATCTACCACATTCCTATAGGGACAGAACAAAACAGGGTTGTCACAACTGAAGTCAGGGATTACTAGATGTAATGCACCCACGACGACCAGTACTGTATTTTTTAACTAAGGTACATAAATCACTAACTGCCTAACTAAATGTTGATTCATTTCTGCAACCAGTGGTTAAACAGGTACCCACATACTTAAAAGATACGAGGTAACTCTACCCACGGAGCAAAAAATGTTTTTGGCAAGCATTGATATACAAAGCCTTTATACATTTATCCCACAAGATGAAGAGATAAAGTACTGTATGTGGAAGAGTTACTTCTGTCAAATAACCATTCATACCATCTGGTATATTTTTGACAGATTGCCTGACACTAGCACTAAAAAACAAGTACTTTAGGTTTGACCAGATCTATTACTGGCAGAAAAAGGGGACCAGCGTAGCTGTAGCTCCATCTTTTGCTAACATTTTTATGTCAGTAATAGAAAAAAGGCTGTTCTTGGAGAGTAATTACAGACCTTTTTTTTATCAAATGTTTCTGGTATGTTGATGATATCTTTTTTTTTAATGGATATCATCAGAAGATTTTAGTAAAATGGTACAGGAGCCAAATCTAATGCACCCCACAATTAAATTCACACATGAGATATCGGACGCATCGATCCCATTCTTAGATGTAATGATTGAAACGAAAGACCAGAAACTGCTCAACTCATTGTTCTCAAAACCTACAGACTGCTGAGATCTAATAGCTTCCACAACCCTAATTTGTTCAATGCTATTTTCATCAGACGATAAGAAATTTATGGAAGCAGGTACTAAATTAGTTGATAAGCTCCTAGAAAAAGGATACAATAAACAAAAACTGTTGAAAGAATTCTACTAAGTAAGACGTAGCCCATGAGTAGATATACTTACGTGTAGAGAGCCCTAAGTTCTGGAAAATCATACAACAAGATGAAAAAATGGGTCATCTATTTAAGAAAACACCCTTATTAAGCTATCGGAGGGGTAGAACAATTAAAGACCAGCAGATGTACATATCCCCCAAAGAAAGTGTCTAGGCAAACCAAAGGTGGTCACTTACCCATGCCTAAACTGTATATGTTGTGCATCTATAATACAGGGCACAACTGTTACACATCCATTAAAAGGCACCCCATTAAAATTGAAAGGGTATGCCACTTGTACCACACCACAGGTGGTATACCTGCTTAAATGTCCATGTGGCTTTGGTTATGTGGGTCAGACAGTTAGACCCATTAAGGAACGAATAAAGGAACATAAACATGACATTAAAAATTTTAAGGAAAGAAACAGTTGTGATATCTCAGTGTCGAGACATTACTATGAGAAAAAAAAAAAAACACTTACAACCAGTTGAAATGGCTAGTGTTAGAACAAGTACCACCTTTAAGCCAGATCTATTATTAGACTGCTACTACAAAAGGAATGTTATTGGATCAGGAATCTGAATACCTTAATGCCAAAAGGCTTAAACGAATCCTGGTCATTAAAATATTTTAATGATATACAGTAAGCGGTTATCCCAATTTACTCACTGCGTGATCTTCTGTTTCTCTTTACAGATAGCAGTCTGCTTTTTTCAATGTAATCATAGAACTAGATTATGAATACAGCAAAAGTAACCTTACCAATAGAATAATGTATGGCAGACTCATTATACTGTTTTGTACATATCCTTATCAATGTTCAGTCCCTTAGGAAACCTGACTAATGGGAAAACCAATTGGAATTATGTACTATTTTGAATGGACTCAATTGGTAAAAAAGACTTAAAAATTGAATTGTGGTCTATGGAGGTGAACAGTAGCTTTACCACTCAAGACAGTCTTTTGGGCAACCTCTGTGGTTTTGTATACTGGGTTACAATGGGTTAGTGATCGATGGGGTGGGTTTTTGACACTATTTAATATACTATGTTCAAATATAAGTATTGTGTATATAATTTTCAACACTAATAAAAGATATCCAAAACCAGTAATGGTCCGAAACGTGTTATGTTAGCCTGCCGTCAGTGAAGCACATAGAAAAAAAGATTTCAATAAAGGATTTTTTATTTTTACGGAGTTGGCGATTGCGGAGATTTCCAGAGTGCACTGAGCCCTTGTTTATAGTTACCGTAATTTTCCATACCCCTGTTCCTCCTGGCAATGGAAGCTAGCAGGGGTGGGATTTAGTGATGCAATTTCCTATAAGAATGTGGTAGATGCACTTTGTTTGTTACACTTGATAAAGTACCACGATTGTCCGAAACATGTTTGTGCAAATAAACGGAAAGCAATGTCATAAGCGAGTTGCGTGAAGTAGGTAACTCATCTTTTTCCATTCAACAGGTGCTTTGGGAGAGAGCACAGAGGTGACCACCAAGGCAGCTATTGCAAATGGAACCTGGCATTTTTACTTATTTAAAACTACTGTCCATCGTGCAGGTTTGCAGATTGACAAAAACTTTTTGGGTTCACAGAAAAATCTTGAATCCCTTGTATCCTGCAGTGTCTGAAATCAATATGCCCACATCTTCAAGATTGGTCTGAGTAAAGAACAGTATTTATGTGTGAAACCACCGTGCATTAGGAATTAGTATGTATTGAAAAAATGAATAGTGAATGGGCAGATCAAATAGGTAATTTGCACATTCTTTGCCTAAGTAGCTTTGTGACTTTAATATGCTTACTTAAGAAATACAGTGCAGTAAACACGGAGAGTCATTAGCACTTCAATAAAGAGAACAAACACAAAAATTCCATAAATTCATAATAAAATCGCTTGCTATGTCTCTCACCACTAAATTATCAGAATTATGTGGCAATTATTAGTAATTACTAAGACTAAGTTTATTAAAGGCTATGTTTACTCAAAAAACTTGGGAGGGGTTCAGAGTCTGGCCACGAGTAAAGATGTTTGCACACCAGGAAAGCTCCGCAGTATGGACACAAACCTGACCTGATCCAAGCCCAGATTTTACAGCTCCGATATTTCTTTCAAAATATGAGACATCATAGGGCCAACTAAACGATTCCAAGCACATAAGGTAGACTTAAATTACTATGTTTCCAGACAAGACTAATGAACAAGGTTTTGCTCCTGAGTGGAGAACTGTACCTGGACGGTGATTTATCGCTACTATAAGACAACACCCCCACCCCCCCATAGACTGTAAAATCTTCAGACAAACATGGCACAGAAGTGAGGGTTCTGTGAAGTATTTTATATATAATAGATAGATAGATAGATAGATAGAGACGCACTCCCAGGTTTTAATCAAACAAACAATATGGCTTTATTGCGCCATTGTGGTTATCATGTTTCCGCCCAATGTTGGGCCATCATCCGAACATAAGTTTGCTAATCGTAATTGAAGAAATTTAAAAAGGTTAGAAGTTAGGACCTTCCAGAATGGGGTTAACTTGACATGGTTGGAAGGCTTTTCATTCATGTGATCACAGTAATGTATACTAAAACCCCTTTGTTTATAAAGTATGCCAGTGTGCAGATAATATGATATTGTATGGGGCCTAGGAATGTGCATTGATTATCTTTTCTATGTTTGTAAAAATGTTTGACCAGATCAGTAGCACTTCCGCTAAATGTAGTTGTAAATTAGCCTAATTGGAGTGCTTCCACAATCCTTGTATTGTATGTATTTATTTGGGAGGCCTGGTCAAGCCTCCATATGGTCAAAGGGCTGGGGGGAAGTGAGAGAGCCTGTTAAATGGATCCAATGTGTAAGAATGAGAAATGCAAAATTTTGCTAATCGTAATTGAAGTAAAAGAAATTTAAAAAGGTTAGAGGTTAGGACCTTCCAGACTGGGGTTACCTTGACGTGGTTGGAAGGCTTTTCATTCATGTGATCACAGTAAGTTATAAGTTATACTAAAACCCCTTTGTGTGTAGATAATATGATATTGTATGGGGCCTAGGAATGTGCATTGATTATCTTTTCTATGTATATATATATATATATATATATAAGAGAGAGGTTCAGGCGCACTCCATGGACAAACAAGTCTTTATTGTGAAGAGTAGGCCAAAGCAACCTACGCGTTTCAGCCCGACGCTACTGGGCCGTCATCACTGATGACGGCCCACTAGCGTCGGGCTGAAACGCGTAGGTTGCTTTGGCCTACTATCTTCAAATAAAGACTTGTTTAGTCCATGGAGTGCGCCTGAACCTCTCTCTTATTGGATATTCTGCTGGCAGCACCCTGGCAATTGTCTGGCAACGGAGTGCATCGGATCCCTACCTTCATTTTATATATATATATATATATAATATATATATATAGTGCCCATTGGTGCACAGTGGAAATTATGTGTAGGTAGTGTTAGGTTTTTATATATTCTCTATTATCACTTAGCATAATAGCAGCCATTTTGTTCTCTGACTCCATTTTGTCTTACATTATTGTCGTGTTATTGCAGATGTTTTGTTTCCAAATGTTCTTTCTCATTTGATAACACTTGAGCTTCCAGTGAGCTCAAGGTCTTTTGCCTCCTACATTCCAAGGTTTTAGTACGTCCTCGGCAGACACTGTGTCTGGCCACGCCCACTTTTCTCTTTGTGAAAACCCAATGTAACATGGGAATAAACCGAGAGAAACTGGGTTCTACTACACCATGCGTGTTGTGTGATCCATTTCTTCCAGCGCTGAAAGGTCTCTAAATGGGTCTGACAGGCATCAATCAAAGTCCGGGGGACTAGTGAGGATATTTATTCTAACAGGTAGGTTTTGCTATGTGTGGATATAGTGGATATAGAATCTTTACACAGGTATATTTTAAACTGTTGCTCAGACAGTCACCAGCTTCTAGAGGAACCAAATAGGATAATCCTGTAGGTCTGAGAGTAGACCCAGGCAATCCTGCTACACTGTGTGGTTGAAACTAAACATGCTAGGTTAATACTTACTAGTATTCACCACAGCAAGTGGTGATGGTACCTCATATATTATAACAGAAGGTACCTCACAGCATCATGTTATTGTAATAGCATTGCGCTAATAATCTAATGTATAAACAAACATTTCTCATTCCCAGTTTACCTAAAGAAATGGATTTATCCTTTATATACTCTTATACAGATCTAATTGAAAAAAAGTTGCTTCAGAGCAATTTGTAATAACTGATAACTGCTTTTTATTTCAGTATTACAGTAAATCCTTGGTAGGTATACCTGCCTGGCTTTACCACTAAACAAAAGGCTAAGGACTTGCAAGGGAGCACCTTTATCCCAACCATTAATAGTGGCTGCCGATTCAAATTGTTCTAGCCAATCAGTCCACTCCCTAGTTACCCCATCTAATGGATCAGATTTAAAAATAGGTTTGGCAATTGGGCCTGGTAGAGCTACTGAGTCTAATTGGGGAATTATATCTGCAGGTACAAGGACAGGAGGATTTAAATCAATACTATCAGTAGCAGCCTCCATAGCTTAATACAGAGAACAAATATACAAAGAAAACTGGGAGAATAAATGGTATTACCAGCACCGTTGCCACCAATTTGTACCAGATCACTGCTTTATGGAAGGATTATGGGTAGCATGGCACACAGTGGGTTACTCTGGTGGTCGGGCACAAAGCACACAGTGCACATAAACAGGTTCCCCGCATAACGTGCAGTAATCAGGGGTGCACCACTTTGAATATTGACCAGGCCTGTATATTGTGTGTCCTTGTAAGTTGGTGTACACTTATCTGTTGCCTCAGAGTTTGTATCCAATAAGGAAAATCGTCTGTCCAATAATCTGTCCTTCCAACAGGTGGTTACAGGATCTTATACACAGGGTCTTATACACAGGCTCGTGTTGCAGTCAATATCACTCCAAAGCACACACCACAATCCACTTTCACTTTCTCTCCTCCTACCATAGAGAGCAGGGATGTCTTGTATTTTATTACTCACTGACACCACCTGCAGGCTGGAGGTGATATATAAGGAGCCTTGGTGTATATGTCCATTACAATTCACATCATATCCTGTGTAGCAGACAGAAACTTTTTTTGGATTATACTTCCTTTCATATGGAGCAGACACAGGGGTGTGGTTTAAGCTGCCATTTGACCATTCCATTTTAAAATAGGGATCTCAGCTCTGTAAGTAAGTTTATGTATTTTGTATATTTTGTGTTGTACCTAAGTCAGTGCTAAATTTCATATGCATTTACTGATGGTCATTTAAATGGTAACCGTGAGATAGTACACACATACATATACACCTTTCCTATGTGTAATATCCTATACCCCTCACCACATAGGTAGCTCCTAAAAACTCAATGCAATCTCCTATGGAGTTATAAATATAATAAATATATTTATATAAGGAATAATTTGTTCTGCTTCTTCTTTCCTTCCCGATTCCCCTTATCTCCATTATTCCAGTCCTTACCCCGTTTCCCCTGTATTTCCCCCTCCCCCATCACTTTCCTTTTATTATCCCCCCACCAGCATATCTGGGATGGCAATGAAACAATATTAATTGTATTATGTATAACTTATTTATGAAACTGTTTTGTATGAGAGTAACATGCATATTTCAAAATATGACAGATGCCATACAATTTCTCTCCCATAATTTACAAAAAAAATATGCAGACTTATTTTGTTTCCGCAACAGAAAAAAAAGTAGCACTCCTTCTGAGGAAAAATATTGTATTTCATAAAAAATCCTATAAATGGCCAATATATTATCATTAAAGGATACTTAGCAACTATGAAAGTGACTATGGTTAATATCTATGCTCCCAATAACAATATGCGGCAATTCCTGACCACTCTATCTGATGAACTAAGAGGTATGGACATAGGAAGACTGATAATTGTTGTACACACACATAAACACAACACAAACAACTAACCAGACAAATTAAGAAAGCTCTCCTGAAATTCCAAAATGATCTTATCATAGCTGATACCTGGTGACTGCAGCACCCTTCTGATAAAAACTAAACCTTCTACTTCAACCAACACAAAAGTTCTTTAGAATAGATTATTTCTTTACAACTCTGCTCACCTGTGTTAAATACTCCAATATTAAAAAGTATCATGGTCAGACCATGCCCCTATCAAATCTCATCCCCTTTAAATAAAAAACCCAACTAAAAGACCAAGATAAACAGTATACCACAAATAATACCCCAGCATTAGAACATCATTACCATAAACTGAAAGGATTTTTTTTTTTCACTCCTCATTGATTCAGTTAAAAAGGCCATGCACTTTACATGATACTGGTTTTATGACAAATGCAACAAAACCAAAACTATGATGGCCAGACAACTACAAAATAAAATCCAAGCAAATAGACTTTCCCCCCAAAGACAATCCCACAGCTCTATAGTATATTACCCCAAAAATATTGTAAATATATTTAGTAAACACTAAATACTATAATGGCTCGACCACAAAAGCTAATCAACATCCCAAATCACCATCAGCTAATATTCTTTTAGCTGAAAAAACAGGTTTCCACAAATAATAGCTGCCTTGGTGGTTCCTTCCTTGGCTCTGCCCCAGAGTACTCAAGTGCTGCAGTTTAGATAAAGATGAGGTACCTCTCAAGGACTTCATGCAACTCAGTTATGAAATTGCACACAACCTGTTTCGGACATTCGTGGTCCTTAAAGGGCTTCTATAGTGAAAAAAACACATTGCCCCTTTGCAAAGTTAAATTCATGTACTCTGTGCTGCCTTAATCCTATCTCTGTCACTGACTTTGTTTAACCATGGTGTCAGATCTGTGTGCAGCACTCCCCCCTTCCCTCTGTTACCTCCTACATGTCTCAACTCCAGCTAACCGTCAAGCTTATCATGTGCAGTAGGAGTTAAATGTTCAAAATCCTGAAAAACACACCCACACACAATGGCCAATAGAAAGCAAGCTGTCCTGGAGACACAGAAGAAGGAGAACAGATCGATCTCTCACTTTGTGACCCATCATCAATCAGTGAAAGCTATTAAGAAGGGGGGTCAAGTGCAGCCTTATATGTACCATTAAAGCTACCTCTCTCCCCCTGCTAATGCTGTTATCTCTATGTTTATTACAGAGCAGGGGGGGGGGGAATCACGTCACAGGGATTTGATTGACAGTCCAAGTAGGAGTAGAGGAATGCAATCATGTATTCTTCTAACTGGTGTATCTCAGGACAGAGAGGGAATCTGAAAAAAGTGAAGACACTCTAGGGGTTGTGGGGAATTATAGAACACATGGTAAGAAAGAAAAAAAGTTAATTTTCCCACTATAGATGCCCTTTAAGAAAGCTGGACAGGGACTCCAATCAATGCGGAAATTACCGCCCTAAAAATTCAGACATCAAAACTTTCTCAAAAATATTAGCTATCTGCTTGAATGCCCTTCTGCCGGAAATACCATTTATTAGACATCAACAAATAACAGACAATATCAGACGATCAATGGACCTTCTACACACAGCAAAAGATGTCTTATTACTGAATGTGGAGAAGGCCTTTGACCACATAGGATGTATTACCAATTCGTAGCATTAGAACAATGTGCCTTCCCTAAACACAGTACACTATATGCTAACCCCTCGGAACAAGTAGCAAATATGGGGTGTGAGAGAGATTTCCATGCTTCTAAATCCACCACATTCCTAGTTCATTTAGGTAATTCTTTACAGAAACTTTTATCCCTAAACATTAATTTCAAATGGGCAAAGGAGTCATTCAAATATCTTTGAATACACCTAAGGCTGTGTACACACCATGCAATTTTTGGGGCCGATCGAACCAATAGTTTATTGTATCGGTTGATCGGGTCGACAAAAAGTTGCCCGTGACCAACATCCAAACGTGTTTTTGAATCGGACAAATGGGCAATCAGGAAAATCTGAAAACCACAGACGATCGTGCAGTCCATAGAGGGCCGCGTGATCGCCCGTGGTTTTCAGACACGTCTGATTGCCTATTCTACCGATTCAAAGGGTTGTATGTCAGTCGTGGCCAGACGAAAACCCATACAATTTTTTTGCCCAATCAACCGATACAATGAACTATCAGTCACGGCAAAATGTCAGGCATGGCTACTTTTGCTGCGACCAACAGTCCTTCAGCCTGGCCCACAAGTCGGAAGTTCATAACAGTCAGCTGGAACGAAGCATCATATGGTGTGTACCCAGCTTAAGTGATGCAGCTCAAAAGGTTTATCAGAATAACTATCCACCACTGTATTTCCTTATCAAAGCACTATTAAGACAAAACCTTTGCATTTATCACTCCCACGTAGCATAGCAGGAAGGTGAAATTAGGTGATATTACCTAAAATACTGCACCTGTTCAGAAACACACATTTGAGGTTTGGGATAAACATGTCAAACCATGATTAATGGCCTAATCCTGAACTTTTCATTACGCACACCCCTTTTGGGTAACCCACAATTTGTACCTGATATGACTAACAGACACGATTGGGGAAAAAAAGTTAAGGGCTCGTTCACACTAGAAACTGACAGAAACGGCCAGTAACACACAGCATGTGTTTCTGTCAGTTTGTATCCATTTTTTCATACATTTGTATCCATTTTTTAACAATGTGTATTCCATAGATTTCTATAGAAAATGCATGAAAAAACGGACAGAAATGCTGCATTCAGTGCGTTTTTTTAAACGGATTGGAACGGAACGGATTATAACGCAGCAGGTGTAAACGATATTATGAAATCCTATGGGGTTTTACTGTCTGTCCATTTTTTTAAACGCACCTGCGTTTAAAAAAACAGATAAAAACTGATGTAGTGTGAACGAAGAGAAAGCATCAGAGCTCTGGATGATTGACTGTCCCTTTACATGGGAGAAGGCAGAACACAAATACAAATTACAACAAAATTACTGGTTTATGTTCCAACAGATAATTCATTTTATCATACTATATGATAAAACTCATATTACAACTATACAAATATTATTTACAAGTTATGCACTGAGATATCCTAGGAGGTAATGGACTGATAACGGTAATCCAGCAATTGTTGTCCCCTAACCTACCAGGTACAAAACTCAATTATATGCTGAAATGGCAATCTAGAACTAGGACACAAATGTCAATAGAACAATGATCAGTTATGACACTGAACTATTCCTATTACAAGGAAACACATCTTACAGAGGGTGCAGACTGGATGTTGACCTGCTGGTGGACATGTACAGTAGTCCAACAGTTCTGGATGGATTGACAAATATGGGCATCCGATTTATTTGGAACTACAATAACACTCTTACCTTGGACTGCCTTGTTTAACCTACCCTCCAAGTAGTGACTCTTTGTATGTGAGTTCCGTTTGAATGTATTGGAACCGGATCCTTATATGTGCGATTTATCAGCTGGTAAATACTTCCCAGGAGATCTAATGTTCATAGCACAGAGACTGTTTAATGTGACTAGGTTAACGTTTCAATGGACATTTAGTTTCATGCATCCTATTCATTGTTTTATTGATTTTTTATGTGTGGGTTTTCTTGTTTGTTTTTTTTTGTATATTTGAATAATAAAGATTAGTGATTTTTAATTATATATCCTTGGATGGTGGACTCACATTAACGGCTTTATTCTTTTGATTATTTGGGACTGTAGTGATAGGTCCTTCTATTTCCATGTCCTGATCATGTGTGCAGTGCTATATGGGGACATGGACTCTATGGAGTGTGTAAGTTATATAGGTAGAAGTTTAGTGAGTTTCCCTGCACTACTTAGATTTCAAGTAAGACACACTATGGAAGTTTAATAGTATTGGTGCTGATCTCCTATTACGGTATTATATCAGCTGCATATTGCATGAGGTTAGAGGGTAAGAAAAGGAAGCTGCCAGCCTGTTTTTACTTAACAGATATGTTTGTGTGTGAAGGAGGGGGGATGATTTTGCTCTAAATAAAAACAAATAAATGTTATGTTATATAGAGATTCTGATGTAATATCCATTTTGGCCATGCATGGGGGGGAAGGTTACTTTATGGCCCTATATACATATACAACCAATTGATTTGAATTTGTCTAGCTGCCTCAATTATGAACTTGAAAGTACATGTAAACTGGGGCAAATCACTTTTTAACTCACATAATAATTAGGATTAAATACCACCAATCTTAAATCTGCTTTTTTTTCCATCTCTGACCTTCCTATCCCTTGTTTTTTAGAAAGGGGGCAGGGCACAGCTAGTCAGTAAAGAGCTATCAATCACCCAGTCCCTCCCCCTGGCACACTACATGTAAAACGCTCTATTCTACAAAAATAAAGCTTATTTCTATATCACTGCATGGCTAATTGATTCAGCATTATGATCAGAAAAGGGAATAAGCATTGTCTGTTGCTCTGTGCTATTTCTGTGCAGATAACCCCAATTCTACAGTTAGCTGCTGGCTGTGTTACTTAAAGGGCAAGTCCAGCCCCAAAATGAAAACTTACATACACGTAAATCAACCCACAAAACCCTAAACGGTAATAGTTTGAAATCTGAAATATATAAGTCTAACCTGAAATCCTGCACAATGTCCTGTTTCCCCTGTTTCTGCTTCCTGGTTCTTCCAGTTAGTAACTGTCAGTTATGGATTTGACTGTTGACGTCACAGCCAATGACTGAATGTTAATCCCCTGTCTGCCTCTTCTGAGCATGCACAGGCTCAGTACAGGTTTCTAAACTGCTCAGTTTCCATGAGGCATCCAGAAGCATAGCAGACATACAGTAATGAATTCACAGGACAAACTATGATATATTAACAGATTTTAAAGAGGCCATTCTTTCTAAAAGATGTTCTTATGAGGGTGGACTTCCCCTTTAAGTCCCAATGTATGGTACCTTAAAGGACAACTCCACCCTCATAATAACATCTTTTAGAAAGAATGGCCTCTTTAAAATATGTTGATATATCCTACTTTGTCCTCTGAATTAATTAATCTATGCCTGCTATGCTTCTGGATGCCTAATGGAAACTGAGCAATGTAGTGACCCGTACTGAGCCTTTACTGAGCCTGAGCATGCTCAGAATAGGCAACTAGGGGATTAACATTCAGTCATTGGCTGTGATGTCAACTGTCAAATCCATAACCGACAGTTACTAACTGGAAGAACCAGGAAGCAGAAACAGGAGAAACAGGACATTGTGCAGGATTTCAGGTTAGACTTATATATTTCAGATTTGAAACTATTACTGTTTAGGGTTTTGGGGGGTGATTTACCTGTATGTAAGTTTTCGTTTTGGGGCTGGACTTGCCCTTTAAGAAATCAATTTCAAAATACACACACTTACATTCAAACTCCTACAGCTAAAAGAAAAGTCTTACTTGATACAAGCAGTTATTACAGCTCCCAGTGCTGCTTACCTTCCCATAGCAAAGCAGTTTTACTTTCACTATAACACAAAATCACTGGGTGAATTTTATTGGCTGTAGTGAGGCACAGATCATCTCCACTGCACATGCTCCACACTCCATTTGTGCCTTAGTTTTGGGAGGTGGTGGATACATAGAGAGGAGACATGCATACTAACTAGGAGTGAGCTAAAAAGGACATGAGGAGATCTAGTGACAGGGAGCACTGAGAGCAAAAAGGGACAGCACTGAAAATATAGAACAACATTTTTTTTCAGGTTATTCTCCCTTTAAAAATTAGATAACTACCGTATAGTATGTAAATGTAATGATTAGGACAGGGATGTCCAAGCTTATGTGCAATGGCAATGGGCTGCCAGTGAATTATAGGAATTGGAACACCTGGAGTGTCTCAGCTGAGCAGTTTATCAACCCCCCCATACACTATAACACAAATATACACACATTGAACTGGCGGTTCAATGAACAACCCTGACCGCACCAGTACACGTGCGATTCTTAGCTGAAATGATCGGTAATCATTTGTCGACAGTGTAATCACACGTGTGTACAGACTCTTAGGACAAGGCCACACTTTAACGTATGATCACACAATGGAAGTGTGAGCTAGTGTCCTACTCTCACCTAGCCCTTATGCTGTGTTGAGTCTTTACTCACTAATCTCACTGTTTAATTGTTTGTTTTAAAAGTTATTATCTAATACAGTTGAAATAGATGTGTGTGTGTGTCTGTGTGAGGGAATTGTTCTATCTATCCAATACCTATCTATTTATAAACATTTCTGGTAGATTGAGATACAGTCTGAAGAATTTTCATTAAGGTAAATGTTGTTTTCATGAACTGCAAATGGAAGCCATGAACAGTTGCTCCTTTTTTAAGCTGGTGTAATGTTGTGTGTAAAGGAAAGGGGGGCTCAGGTCCTGCATTGAGACCCATAGTTCTGTAGTTACACCACTGCATAAGCTAGAATGTAGAAAGTGCTAAATGATAAGAGATCACAGGTTCACATCATCATATATAATAAAACCCTAAGTGTGCGTCCCTGTGTCTGTGTGTGTCACTGCAGTTCCTATGGACCCACCACTAGAGGGAGAGTCTCTGCAGTTCCTATTGACTCACCACTAGAGGGAGAGTCTCTGCACTTCCTATTGACTCACCACTAGAGGGAGAGTGTCTGCAGTTCCTATTGACTCACCACTAGAGGGAGAAACACAGGAAACACACGGAGGGAGAACAGCAATTAAACAGACTGCAGGTAAGGTTGCTTGGGACAGGGGCCCCTGGATTTGGAACAGAGGGGGGGTCCTGGATTCGGGACAGATGGGGGGCCCTTGGATTTGGGACAGAGGGGGGGGGGCTTGGATTTGTACAGAGGGGGAGCCCTGGATTTGGGACAGAGGGGGGGGCTGGGTTTGGTACAGAGGGGGAGCCCTGGATTTGGGACAGAGGGGAGAGCTGGATTTGGGACAGAGGGGAGAGCTGGATTTGGGACAGAGGGGAGAGCTGGATTTGGGACAGAGGGGGGACTCTGGCCTTGGGACACTAAGAGGGTACTCTGTGCTTCTAGCGCCCGTTATTGTAGCAGGCTTAATGTCCAGTTGCTTAATAAATGGAGAGCTGGATACCACTCGTGAAAAGTGCACAATGCTACAGTCAACAACTGTTCAACACCCTGCATCATCCCATGGAGGTTCCCATTAGCAAGTTTATAAGAAACAAATACTGAGAAACTGGATACTGCAGATTCCATGCACTAGCATATGTTAGTAATTTACTTAACACATATGCTAAAAGAAACAAAGAAAATGGAGATTCAATATCATAAAAATAACTGCAAAACCCATGCAAACCAATCTAATAGTGGGCTTATGTGGGTTTTGTAGGTATTCTAATGGGCTGTTTTTTGGGAAAAGCACAGCACTCCCGATACCATACATACAAATTTTGCAAACTGCATTGTGGGATCTTCACAAGATAAGATTCTCGTCTGTGCAATATTGAATCTCCCCTATTATGCTTATTTTATATTTTTGTAACTTACACTGGACAGTGAGATATGCTGATGCAGATGGAGAGCGTCCCAAGCTGTTGCTAGGCACACAGGTGTATTTACCAGCATCCTCCGGTTTAACTCTGAATATGATAAGCGTCCCATCGATAAGAATGCGAACCCTTAGTTTCAGATCACTGTGTGAGAGGTACAAGGTATAATGCAAACAGCGGATACATATTTCTCACAACATATATTATGGGACATATTTATTAAGCAGAAATACATTTTGTTAATATTTTGTGTTTTTATCTTTGAAAGCACACCTTGCCAGACCATTTAATGGACCCTAAAATACTTTACAATATAACTTAAAGAATTTGGTATAAAAATATTTTCCCACTTGATTTAGGCTGTGCTAAAAATGTAATTATATTTATAAAAAAAATACATTTACATTGTCCGCCCCCAAATTCCACCAGCACAAATATTCATGTTGGAGAGCTAAACAGTAATAATGTTTTTTTTATACTTTTTTAAATTGTTAAATTAAAAATCCTTTAATATGAAATGACCTAAAGCAAAAATCCACATATGCAATTATTATAATTGGAAACATAATTGCATTGAACTTAAATAAATCAATAAATAATAAATAGGGCAGCATGGTGGCTTTGCAGTGCCTGCGATCAAAACCTTCCTCAACCGTATCTGGCTGGCTGTTCTCCCTGTGCTTGTGTGGGGCACTTTCCACAACAACCATAAAGGCATACTGATTGTATGTCTTGGTGAATGGTTTAATAAATGTAAAGCACTGCATAAAATACAGCACTAAATAAGAAAATAAATACAAATAAAATACAATCATATGTAAAAAGAGGACAGTAAACATTAACTTAAGACATAGATATAAAAACATTAAATAAAATTCCAGTAAATTATCAGTTTGTGAACACTGGGAATAAAGACCAAAACATTAACAGGGAGATGCAATACTTACCTGCGCTGCATTTCTTCCTGATGAGTTCTCGCCATGAAGTACTCTCGTAGTGTGAGTTACTGCACAGCGGGAACTAGGCAGGTAAGGAGCAGAGCACAGGGGAAATGACACCTTTGAAATCACGTTTTCTGTTTTACATTGGGTGCCTGTGCCGTTAAAAAGGAAAGGGTGCTGGCCCTAGAAAAATAGAGTTAACCCCACGCTAACTCAAAATAACATTGGGAAGCGCGAGGTTAACTTCATTTCATCCCTGAGTCGGGGATATGACATCTCCATGTAAATAATTTATATCTGTGCTTTATTAGCTCAGGAACACATTGTAACATGCTTGGATCTACAGGAAGTAGAAGAAAACCCAAATGGAAGTTCAGTGTATACAGTTATATTAAAAGTCCTCAATTTAATTTATTTTGTATAACTTAAAGGGCAACTATAGTGAAAAAAAGACTTTGTCTGTATACAATGTATAGATCACTTAGTATAAGCTTCCTTACTTTCATGTTGCTGTGTGGCTTCATTTCTTCACACTGGCAGAAGTTTGTACCAAGCTGTGTAGTCCCCCTCCCCTCTCTGTCTACTCCCCCTCAAGCAGTGAAGGGCTGTATACAGAGTTCGAGCATGGTCAGTTGAATGGACTTTAAATGAAGTGCTGACATCCTGTTGACCCCTCCCTTCCAGAGCTAGACTGCAAGCAATCACAGTGTGGGATAAAGTAGCAATATGCTGAAGGGAGGGGCAGAGGGGGAGAGAGGACAAGTGGTGCTGAGATTCTTTACAAGTAAGTTACTGAACTCTGCCTGTTCTCTAAGTTTGCTAATTGTTATTTATTTTTGCACCTAAAGATCATATCTCTTTCCCTGCTTAGCTGAGATCATAATCACTGAAGACAAGAGTCAGTGTAACAGCAGCTATAGTGAGACCTTCACAAACACAGTGACACTGCTTTTTATCCTGATACATTTCATTTGCTTTAGTCTATATATTTCATAGATTGCACTGTATGTCTTGTTTGGTATATAGTCTGTATTACTGTATTATTACATATATTGTATTAGTGTTCCATTTGAGTCACTGGTTTTGTATGTATATAAGATTTTGGGGGGGGGGGTGTTTTATAGTGTGTTATGCTCATATTGCTAGGTTAATGGTTTATTGATTGTGTTTAGCACTACAGCATTTGACTGTGTTGCACATGGTACTTACAGTATGGGTGAAGGAGTGGTTGACAGTACTGCATGGGAGCTTTGGATTGTGTGGGTGTGTGCTTTTGAGTGACAGATGAGGTGTAGCAGCTCCTACAAATCACAGCATATTCAAAGGCTTATATCTCTGGGACTATGAAGAATTCAAAGAAACTAAAGGTACCCTGGTGGTTGGGATGACTTATAGGATACATTAGAAGGAATTTAAAAAAAACTATTTTCTCACTATAATTGCCCTTTAATCATATCAATGGCTCTGTGCTAAGTAGATCTCTGTTGGAAAAGATTTGGGAGTTCTAGTAGATAACAGACAGCAATGGCTAGAGCTAGCATGGTAAAGGGGCATATTTATAAAGGATCGCTATTTCGCTATCGCATGACATCGCTATGACAAAAAGCGCTATTTTCGCCTTATTTATAAACTCGCTCATTTTCGCTTTCGCCTTTGCAGAAAAGTATCGCTGTGGCAATGTGTGGCTATAGTTTTCGCCTTATTCATTGCGTTAAGTGTGGTATCACTGCGAAAAGAGAGATTGCTCTCTAGTGTAATTGCAGAGTTATCTGTCACTTTTTTATTTACAGCCATTTATAAATAGGGGGATTTTCGCCTTTTTGCCCCTTTTCTCCCTTTTTTGCATTTTTTGCAGTTTTAACAAGATTTTCGCCAAACATCATTACTTACTGGAATGTTCCATTAACATGACTATTTCTTACACAGCACTATGGTATGTTCCCATATTAATGTAACTGGTTTGACAATTAGATGCTAAAAATAATCAATGCTAAAAAATGTCTCCTATTAATAAAATAGAGAAAATTCGCCTTTTGAGTTTTACACTATCATCCTATTAATAAAATAGGGAAAATTCGCCTTTTGAGTTTTACACTATCATCCTATTAATAAAATAGAGAAAATTCACCTTTTGAGTTTTATACTATTTATATCTTTGGCTGAAAAAAACACCAAATTTTTATTTTAAATAACAAAGATAGATGTTCAGTGTGTATTAACCAATTTAATACTACTTTGAAAAACCACCAGGGAGTATTACCTATTTACCATCATATGTGCTGAGCTTTTTCAGCATTATTAGTGCTACTTTTTACTGGATAATTTTCGCTTTTGATGAAAATTCGCCTTTTTAATAACTGATGAAAGGAAAAGATGAACGTTTAAAAAATTATGGTAAAGGCTGGTGGGGAAAAAAATAATGCCCCTTTATAAATATGTCCCTCAGACCCCCATTTAACTTTATAGGTAAATAAAGAAAATTGGAACATAAAAAAAAAAATCTTTAAAAAGCGAAAAATTAACCTTAAAAAAGCAAAATCGCAGATTGTATTACAGTAAATGCTGGGAAATAGTCTAACACCCCCCTGAGTACTTATTAGTATTGAGAAACACTCCACAATGTACTGACACCTTCCATGGACCCATTGGCAGGCTAAATAAATGGCCACTTATGCGTTTTCGCCACCTAAGACTTGGCGAATTGGAATGGCTGAACTTAACGCAAAATTACACTTTTCGTCATTTTATAAATATGCTTGAGCTGTTACCGCAGCGATGTATGGCGAAAAGCGAAATGTAGCGGGGACCTGGTGATGCTGCTGCCATATCACACACAAAAATGTAAATATCTTCAAAACTATGCAAAATAAACAATGGAAATAAATTGCAAAAACTCTCAGGAGAGCAATTCCTATCAATTTACCTAAAGTCATTTTTGGACCACAGTTCCTCTTTAATAAGGGGAATTGAGGGGCTTGACTATGTAGACAGATTAGACAAGTTAGTGCTGTTTACACTGGAGAAGCGTCAATTGCGCAGGGATATGATCACAGTGCATTTTAATGAATCAGTATTACTTGAGAAAAGTTCTCAGCATTATATTTAGAGTGTGTTTCTTGTACAATAGTATTGAAAAATAAAACTAAATTAAATATATATATACATATATATATCCTACTTACTTCTTAAAGAAAACATTTTCTTCCTGCCAGTACCAGGTGTAGGTAAGGTTCCCTGGATACGCTTCAGCCTGGCATGTGAACAGAGCATCTTGGGAAATGTTAACGGTAATGTTCTCAGGAGGGGAAACAATGAAAGGCGACCCTGGGGATGGGAACAAACATTACCTCAGCTGCCAAAAATTGCATGTGTTCTCACCTGGAGGCCAGCCAGAGAGGGCAAGGCACATGGGAGCTAAAGGTTGCGGTTAGCTCATGCTTTAAAGCCTCTCTTTTGCAAAACAGGTGAGAGAGCATCTAAGTTCATTAAAAAGAATTAGGAAATATGCATTGGTAAAATACCTTGAACAAGTAGCCGTGTGCTATGAACTGCTTCTCCCTGAATACTGGTAGCCCGGCAAGTGTATGATCCTCTGTCTTCACGTCCAATGGATGAGATTGTCAAACTACCGTCATTCACCTTTACAACACAGATAGGGAAAGTTGCAATATAAGACAGGTCCCATTTAAAGAATATTGAGCCTACAACATGATAATGAATCCTTTAAATTTTTTGCGGTTATAAATAAAACACAAATACACACTAGTATACAGAGCCAGTAACCGTACGGGCCTAGGATCTGACAGGATTACACGGTAATCATTTGATTTAAAAAAATCTATCAGAAATTACCAAAACATCTCACAATAAAAAAGGGATAGGAAGTCTACCATTGGGCTATATGTATGTATATATGTATATATATATATATCCATCCCCAAAATGATAGGTCATACATTGTTTGAGAACTCCCTTAACCCTGACACCATAATACTCACACTGCCACTAAGGCATGAGTTATTCTGCAGATCCCTGCTGCATCTGCACACTACCTCTTGGTTCTTCCAGGTAGATCTGTCAGACAGGGCCATGATATGATGTCATGATTTCTCCACTGAGCTCAGCATGCATGAAAGCTATAATGAGTATTAGGGTTTTAGGATTTGGGATGGGTTCTCTATATAGCAATGAGATTATTTTGAGACAGGCATGCACTTTATTTAAATAAAATAAAGTGTGTAACGTGTATATAAATATATATACACACATACACACACACACACACACACACACACACACACTCTCCTCCGTGTAGTCAGCACTCCTGTATAATGCAATGCCTTGTCTGGGTGCATTCCCACTTTTGATTATATATTTCTAGAAAACCGGATGAACTCCCTGGACTTGTTTAATAAATAAAAATTAAAAATATACAGAAAGGGGAACAGGTTATACCCTCTACAGAAACACAAGAGGCAAAAATACAATCCTACATGGTAAAAGCTTTTATCCTGTGACCCAGAAGAGAGGCATTACACTATTCACAATTCCTCCAGGTTTTACAAAATAACACAGAGGATTATTTGTGGAACAACAATTGCTTGACCAAAGGTTTGTGGACCGAGGTATGATTCAAAGGTGGTCGATAAAGAGCTAAGCAAGGCCAGGGAGCAGGGACACTCTGCCTATCATAAACCGCCATGGAAAAACCTAAAGTAATGTACCCCATATACGGTGGGTATAAGCAACAGTGTCAAAAAATGGGAAATTGGTCAAGTGGGCCTCTCAAACAAGAGAGGAAAGAACTTCAAAGGCATGCTGATAAAAACGAACATTGGCAAGAGAAGGGGGTACCCACTAAGGATTGATAGTAGTTATGTGACAAGAAAAAGACTGGCAGCAAATAACGTACTATAGGAGAGTAGATGGTTTCAACTGGTTTTAATCTGTTTTACCGTTTATAATTTATATTTTTAAAATGCATGTTATATTTCAGACATGTTGGGGTGGGGAAAAGGGTAAATGTATTTAACTAATGGAGTCTGTTATTTAATGCAGATGACGGTTACTGTGTTAACTGAAACACAAAGATAATTAATAAATAAATTATATATAAAATACATAAGATTTACTGAACTATAATGGGAGCAGCAATGGAATGTTTTCTTATATTAATCACTCAGCTACCCTCCTGGCCATCCACTGTTCCAACACCGTAACATTTTTAAAAAAACTGTTGTTTTAAAAGTAGAAGAAACCGATTTACTTTGTTTTCCCAAACTAGTTTTTTCTACTTATTTACTCTCAAAATAACAGCATTGCAATGTTACTAAAGACAAATGTTTTTTAAAGTTGTAAACAGCCTTAAGACAAAAGAACTTAAATATATCAATCTTATGTATTATTCACACTATAATATAAGGTCACCTTGGAGTTTCCTGTCCTGTATAAAAGCATGAGGTCTGAGTCCTTGTGCTTTTATATGGTCAGGGAACTCCGACGTAACGGTGAACATTATCCCTTTAAATTTACTTTTTTTCTATCCCTAAAATTTTTTTTTTTTCTGTAGTGTAGAGACCCCCCTCCCAACCCTAAACGCCATGTTTAAATGTTAAAAAAAAGTGTCCAGAAACTTACTTACCAAGCAGTGAGTCAAATTTTTATTTTGGGCTTTTTTTAGTTTTTGCCCTTTATGACTATTCACCGTTAAAAGATATTCCCCTGAATTGAACAATCTCACACAAGAAGAATGATTAATAAAGGTGCAGGTTTTATGCACATATACAAGCTTTTTCTACATTGAGTAGCACTGTCTGACGAAGGGAGGTTGCATCCCCAAAACGATATGCTGTTTTTGCTTAAAAATCATTTTGCACTAAAAAGGAGTTGCCGTCTCTAACTTGAAATTGTATTTAGTACAGACTAATTGTCAACCCTGGGACCAGCACCACCTGTAAATTGGAAGCACTTAAAGTGCTGTGGGTGCAGATTGAAACAAAGTGAACCCTTTCCTGAAAAAGCCTAACTGATGGCATTATGTAATTATGTAACTCGTTCCTTGCTTCCAATGTTGCAATTGTGTGTGTGTGTGTGTGAGTGTGAGAGAGTGAGAGTGAGAAGGGTTTTTTAAAAATAGATTTTATTCTACAGGTCCTTTAAATAATAACAAGAAAAATGAAGAGACTTTTGCTAATTTTTTTTTTTACAAGTTTAGGTGTACCTGGGTTTTTTTTTTGTGGATACCCGAATTTGTTCAAGCCACGATTCAGTGATTTCAATGCTTTCATATTAAGTGGGAAAATAAAAATGCATTGATTTGCATGCAGCTGTTGTAAGTAGCTTTACTTGAAAACAAAGGATTGTGATCTGTAATAAGCAACCCAAAAACATTTGATTACAGGAAAATGCTAACTTTTTTCAAGTTTTTGTTGTCTATGGCAGTGATGCCCAATTGCGCGTCACAGCATGACGTAACTGACATGTCAGAGGTGGGGCTACGCCCTTAGCCCGGACAGAGTGTGACCCCCAACATGGGCCAGGTTGGGCACACCTGGTATATAGTGATCCCTAGGGGTGGGGAAACAAGTGATTCACATGGCATGAGACTTATTTCACAAGGATTATTCACAGCACCAAAAGAAAATACAGACCATTTATAGTAATAGTGCATATAAATCTTTTTTAAAAACAGTTAAAATAAAAATTAAAGGTCCCTGGGTCTGGGAGGTACAGTTGATAATTTCTACCTCCCAATATTGTTTCTATAAAGAGCACCTTCTGGCTTCAATATAAGCTTTAATACAGAAAGACCCAGGACACTAACTTTGCAGATGAAAACTTTCAGGGAGATTCAATAAAAGTTCTTATAGTTAAAAATGGTGCTAATTTTGCCCTAACCAATCAGAGGTTATTTAACATTTGAAAGCTGGTTGGGGCAAAATAAGAACTTTTATTGAATCTCCCTGTATGTGTGCTGTAGCTTCAATCCAACGTCTCTCCCCCAGGTTCTTAAAAAAAAAAAATAGTAAATTTTTTTTTTACAGTGGAGTTATCCTTTATGTAAAATAATTACTTCCCAACAAACCAGGGAATCTATAGCTTTTTAGTGCAAAAATAAACTAATAACACTTATTGACAGAAAACCTACCAGAAAATAACTACGAAAGCTCGTTTAATTTCCAGTTACCCCACATGTATTGGGTGTTGAAAAAGTCTGGCTTGATTAAACACCAATCAGGCCATATAAAGCAGCAAGACTAATGATAAACACCCCAGAGTTTCCTTCAAAGACCTCAACAAATTTATTCAACAAATTTATTCTGCAAAATCATATTCAATTTATATTTTAATCTTCATCTTGTATTGTGTTTTTTTAACATACATACGTATAAGTATTCCTTTTATACAAAGGCACATAAATTTGTAGTGGTTGTGGTAAGGGGTGTGTATTTTATGTAATGCATTGATCTTGTGCTCAGCTTGAAAGTCTGAATTTAAAGGGACACTATACTGAAAAAGTGACTTTGCCTCATCTTAATCTATAATTAAATACATGTAAGTAGCACTTTGATTTTTGTGTGTTGCTGCATGCCTTCAAACCAGCACACATTTTTTAGGAGCAGTATCCCCCCTCCCTCTTTTAACCACTCCCACTTCCATCCGACCTGACTTTTTTCCCCACAAACCAACTATCAAGCCTGCACACAGCATACAGCATACAGCATACAGCATTCCGACTGTCAAAACTCTGTCACCATTCCATTCCAGCTACAGTAAAACTGCTCACAGAAGAATATTTTTTTCAGAGCAAGGAACTTGATTGACAGCTGAAATATAAGAAGTTTAAATTGGATATCTAAAGAAATAGGCAGATCAACAAAAAAAATTATACAGTGGTGGTTGGGAAGAATTATAGTTTCCAGGTCAATTTAAAATAACCTATTTGCCGGTATAGATGCCCTTTAATACTGTGCACATCACAGCAAAATTTAGCCAATGGCATACATCCTAGTGCAATGAGGGCCAGAAGTGGCAGCGCTGTCTTGTTCAGCTTCAAACCCAGGCTAACAGAAAGAGAGAAAAAAAAAAAAAAACAATCCCAGCAAAATTAGGAAGGATGGGATGTATGCATTAAGCACAGGTACCAAGGCTAATATACATACAATGATTGACTTCTGATGGATGTTGTTTTAAGATGAATTGAAATAATTATTAAAGACAATGCTGAGGTAGTAATTACTGAAAATACAGCCATATTAGAAATATTAGGCTAATTCTATGTGAACACACACAACACAAAAGAAATAAACAGTTGTTTTTTTAATTGTTCTTAATTGAACACAGCAAACACACTCATTAAACACATGAATCTTACCTGATATTTAGTTGTTCCTCCCAGGAACTCTCCCTCGCGCAGCCAAGAAACTGTTGGTTTGGGGTTCCCGAATGCAGTGCAAGTTAATGTGATACTGCTTCCCTCCTTCACCTCTAGGTACTGAGGGGGGGTTTCTGTGAATGTGGGAGGTGCTGAAGAGGTACAGGTATAAAGAGAGGAAGATAGACACATGAGGGCAGAAAATGGCTGTTGAGGGTCTAGAAAACTAAAAACACAAATAAAAATAAAATAAAAAACAAGACTAGTGGCAACTACAATAGGATCATAAGAGAGGAAAAGAGCAATAGGAAACATGAGAGAAAAGCACTGTAACGTGAACCAATATAGTTAGAAAAAAATGAAAGGGACAGGAAAAGAAAGAAAAGTAATCTAGTGAGAGGCACATATAAGAAGTCACAGGGAAAAATAACTACATGCATAGCAGGAACTAAATAATTAAAGTCAAACGAAAGTGGTGTCAAAAACATCAGGATATTAAATAGCAGGACCTTTCTACCAGGCCAAACTAAGCATTGGTTGGTATATGCTATATACAATGCTATATACGAACTGTTATAATTTACTTATCTTGTTATGATGTTTAAGGGATCTAAGATGCATTTAAAAAGCATCAAGGAGGGGGGGCGCACATGGGTTAAGTTCACACTACATCACTTTGTATCCGTTTTTCAAACGCAGGTGCGTTTAAAAAAATGGACAGACAGTAAAACCCCATAGGATTTCATAATATCGTTCACACTTGCTGCTTTATAAAAAACGCACTGCATGCAGCATTTCTGTCCGTTTTTTTCTTGCATTTTCTATAGAAATCTATGGAATACACACTGTTAAAAATTGTTAAAAATGGATACAAATGTATGCAAAAAATGGATACAAACTAACAGAAACACATGCTGCGCATTTGTCAGTTTCTAGTGTGAACGAGCCCTAAGAGATGACAAAAAGTTTCTTATACAAATGTTTTTCCAAAATAAATTATGCTGCTGCTGCTACTTCAGCTAAGATGGAGAAGTATGTTTACAAAAGTAATAAAAGTTTTTGGGGATTACACAATGACAATATACAATGACTTTACTATTATGACAAGGAATACCCAAGGGATGAATAGCTCCATTCACCTTATATAATATTACACCCATTGTCGTGGAGTACCCACATGCTAAAGTAACATGTATGAGTGATTGTAATATGGTCTATATATAACTTTGGACAACTTATCTCCAACTCAGGCCATATGACACCAACGCAATAAAATCCCCTTTAAGAAATGAGATGAGTGAATATCTGCTGACATTTACATCCACAAGACAAAGCCTTCACATGCTACTCTGATACACACCAATACCATTCCAGAATTCATTTAGCTCTAATACATAGATCCCTAGCCCCAGATGTTATATCAATGCAACATTTGCCTTGAGGCATGTATGACCACTCCACGCTACTGTTGACACCTAAACACCTGGATGAATCCAGCATAGACAGACTCTGTAGATTAAACTCATTCTGGCTCTCTTATAGCCAGAGCCAGATGCCATTCCAGAGGAAATCTAATTATTCTTGGAGGAACACAAATTAGACAAAAACAGCTCGATCCATACAACCTACAGCACCATATATTAGAAGTTCCAGAATAGAAGAAGATACTCAAACAGTTTTAGCCATTAATTCTGGCTATATATCCTGGAATGCTTCTGCTCATTTTATTCCCATATATACAATTATATAGGACTACCTAACACATATCAAATTCCCCACACTATCTGAATCTCTGCATTAGATCTAGAAAAAGATATATCACTGTAAGAGGTACTAGCAGCCATAGCCAAGCTAAAACCAGGCCCCAGGCACAGATGGCCTTCCAACAGATGTATACAAAAGATACTTACTCGAACTAACAGACCAACTTCTGAAGGTATTTCATCAAGCAACCCTTAGTTGTTTGCCTAACTTTTCCTATGAAGCAAACATTATAATTTTATCAAAACCGGGAAAAGACCCCACAGAGTGCTTGTTATACAGACCTATATCAGTGATTACAAAACCCTTACCAAAATATTAACCTTCAAAATGTTATTACCAGTATAATGCACCCTAACAAAACGAGCATTATGCCGGTCAAATCAACATCAATCAACATCAGAAATTGAATATCCTATCTGGCTATCCGGCTTAAATTTAATGCTATATGGTTACAACAAAAACTTTGAACCCCCAGCAGCAGAATTAATGCTATCACAATACCTAAAGACAGACTTTATCACTTATCAGTGCCACCCAGAGGGACATATTGTGGGAAGTGGTACCTGTTTACCACTGTGGAAGCACAAAAACAAACATTCTTGAGTAAATTGCAACAATATGTGCCGGATTTGAAAGCGGGGTGACTGGAAAGAGATGGCTATCTCACATGTTATGGCCTCCCCAGCCCCCAATAACTGCCTGGTTCAGCTATACATCCTGCATCAAGCATATATCTTAGCCCCAACAGTTTAAAACACATATAAAGAGGAAAAATTCTATGATCCAAAAAGCCTTAACACAACACTTTTGGCATATGATATGGGAATGCCCAGTTGTGCAGGGTTCCGGGGGGGGGGGGGGGGGGGGGGGTGCGTATGTCTTTATTCAACCTCAAATACTATACTATACAATAATAAAACATAATAAAAAAATATGACAAAACTTTCATGTAAATAAAGATTAGAAAATAATGCTGTAAAAATGACAATGTATAAAAATGCATGCAATTAAACCACTAAAAATGCGCATACCTACTTATATACCCTCACAACCCAACCTGGGCAAGGTGGCTCAGTGGTTAGCACGGATGCTTTGCTGTCCTAAGTTCGATTCCACCCTTAGACACATTTGCAAATTTGTATGTTGTCCCCATGCTTACGTGGGTTTCCCCTGGGCACTATGGTTTCCCCCACAATCATAAAGACATACTGATAGGTTGTATGTGTCAAATAAATGTGCTTAGATTGTAAGCTCTGGCAGGCAGGGCCTAATATGAATGTATACATGTAATTGTAAAGTGCCACGGAAGATGATGGAGCTAAATAAATCCACAATAATAAATCCCAAAGTTTGTTTTATGGTCTAAAATGCATAAACTTACCCCAACCTCACACTATACAGATACTCACACTTAATTATACATCACCAACCTCACAACCCAAACTAACTTCCATTTCCATGGCCACAATCCCTAAAGCATCAAAAAAGTTAGTTATATGGAAAAAACATACCCCCTAACACCACACAGTATACACACCTACAGATAAACCCTTGCAACCCAAACTATCCTACTATTTCCATGGTAACCATACCTAAACCTTTATAAAAGTTTTATGGTCTAAAATGCAAAAACACACCTACTGATACACTTCCACACACCCCTTTCTGTTTTCATGGCAACAATATACACAAGTAATTATATTTAATCAGAATGGATTATTAAATTTACATGTCATCTTTCATTACCATAACAAGTTTATTGAGTTTTAAAACATGCACATTCACAAACACACATATAGCCTTTCAAAATGCAGACTTTCAAGCTACATTCCAAGTGTATACAAACCCTTTCTAGTTCATATGGTAAGATTCTGGCTCAGATATCTCAAAGTATTTTAAACCTGCATCAGTCCTGCTATTTAGAATGCCAGATATAAGAGGACAAGATCTTTCTAGTCTTTAGAAACCCAAAGTTGCAGAAAGCCTAGCCACCTGTGCAATTCCATTTTGGTGACAGCGTGTTCATGCCCCTTGTATTTAGTTCATAGTAGAATGATTAAACTAAATGTGGATGGTTCCTAAGGATTGTAAACTAAATGTATATTAAGTAACTGTGTAAATAATTACAAAGCTGTGTCAAAACTAGAATTGGATGAGATTAATTTCATTATACTGTAATTCTATATATATTATAAAGTCAGTTTTATATTGTACAAAGAAAAAAGTAAGCAATATACTCGTTTGGCATTACTCCACTCAAAACATTTAGCCAGGATGTATTAATCTAAGCACTAATGTAACTAATACAAAGAACTGTATAGTGTAAACACATCTGTAGTTGTCATGCATCACATATGCATAATGCATAGCACTATCTGACTGCTTATGTGTTTATTATATGAACAATACAATACCCGCGGGACATTTTGCTTAGGTTTCTGCAGTCATAGTTACCTAGTTGTATGTTGAATAAAAATACAAACCTTTTAACATACCCATTATTCCAATACAAAAGGTGCTCCAGAGAAAGGAGAATCATTGTAAACTACATACAGTATGACTTCTTATGTTGGCCATAGTTGCATTATTTTTGTATCAGTGGATAATCGCTCCAGATGTTGTGTTTGTAAACCAAATGTGGAAAAGCAACAAATTTTGTCCACTTGATATTATTGGCCACTAATTTTGATCTATTTCCACCTTAAAAGGACAATTATACTTATTTTACTAGCTCCCCTTCACTTCTGTCCATGAAAAGTACCCACGGTGAGGAGCTAAACCTCTAAATCCTCAACAGTCTATCTCCAGATATATCTGTTGTATTCAGTTAGATCAACTGGACTTAAAAGTTTAGTCTTTAAGAACTAGAAGCCCAGTTGATCTAACTGAATACAATAGATATACCATGACCTGGATAAATGAGAACCTTCACAAGCATCTCCAACAGTGGCATAACTAGGAATCACTGTGCCCCCCAGCAAAACTATGATGAGGCCACTATCTGGGCTCCTTCTACAGTGACTATCTGGGAGGAGGCTATATCTGTCATAGGAAAATTATATTTAATTAATAAGATGGGGCTCACTGCTAGCTATGCCCCTGGTTACCAAAATTTTCCATCGCTGGTCCAGCCTAGTTACATGCCTCATAATGATCTGGCCATTGGGAAGATGTGTGGCTTCCCATTGGACTTGTCACTGACAGCCTGTAGGGCAGAGTCTGAGTGAGACAAATATAGGTATGTATACCTGCAGACGCAGACTGCACCCAGCAGGGGTGAGCAGTACTCACCCTGGGTACTTTCAAGTGGAGGAGGGTCTTTTGGGACTAATTGTCCTTTAAGAAGCAAAAGTCCTGTCGGCATATGGGACCTTTCTCTTCAGTGTATCAAAGCTTATCATTATCCTAAGAAAAACAGCAATTATGAACAGTGGGGCAATATCCATATAGTACATTTTGCTCAAAATAATTGATTTCAGCACAAGATAGTGTTTAAAGGGCAAGTCCAGCCCTCAAATAAAAACTTAAATACAGGTAAATCACCCCCTTTTTGTTCCCTACCTGTGCCCCATTAAGACCTGACAGATGTTTATCCATACATCCTCTAACCTCTAGGAAGTATATGTACCAGTACCAATAACAGTTTTTTGCACAAGGTGTATTCTGATTGCTGAACGCTCAATTTGTTAAGGCTTCAGCATTCATTAAAGGGCAACTCCACCCTCATAAGAACATCTTTTAGAAAGAATGGCCTCTTTAAAATATGTTGATATATCATACTTTGTCCTATGAATTCATTACTGTATGCCAGCTATGCTTCTGGATGCCTCATGGAACCTGAACAATTTAGAAATCTGTACTGAGCCTGGGCATGCTCAGAAGAGGCAGGGAATTAACATTCAGTCATTGGCTGTGATGTCAACTGTCAAATTCATAACTGACAGTTGCTAACTGGAAGAACCAGAAAGCAGAAACAGGGGCAACAGGACATTGTGCAGGATTTCAGGACTTATATATTTCAGATTTCAAACTATTACTGTTTAGGGTTTTGGGGGGTGATTTACCAGTATGTAAGTTTTCATTTTGGGGCTGGACTTGCCATTTAAAGGGACTGTCCACCCCTCTTTTGAAAAATGAATATGTGGTAGATAAGCCCCCAAAACCTAGACATCATTTAATTCTCAACCTTTAATTTGGCTTCCACACAGAGATATTATACTTACATCCTCCTCCTCGCTCCACCGCCGCGGCTCTGCACTTCCGGGTAAGGCAGTCAGTGTCGGCCGTGACTGTGACGTCACGGCCAATCACTGACTGCCATTTCCGGACCAGTCTCCACTGCGGCTGCTCGGGAACAGAAAAAGAACAGTGCAGCCACAGTGGAGACTGGGAGAAGAACCCGGAAGCGGCGGTGGAGCGAGGAGGATGTAAGTATAATATCTCAGTGTGGGAGCCGAATTAAAAGGTTGAGAATTAAACGATCTCTAGGTTTTGGGGGCTTATCTACCACATATTAATTTTTCAAAAGAGGGGTGGACAGTCCCTTTAAGCACCAACCCCACATGGCACAAATTCCGCTTTACTTACCTTAAGCAAAAATATTTCTATCCTCTACTTACACAGCCTGATCCTTTGATGTGGCTCTGAATTCTCCTCTGCAGCATCTGTGTCTAACCTGATATTAAAAATAACTGGTGGGGGTGGACATGCTCTTTAAGATCCTTTAGTACAAAAAAGATATGGGGGAGAACACTAATCAGGTGAATCCAAGATTATTTATTGTAACAACACATACAACGTTTTGGGGCGCCCTGTCACTTCCTCAGGTTATTGCGATCTTTAAGATCCTTACAAAGAATTCTGCTCTCTGAAAAAAAGGGTTAAAATCTGCAACCCTAAAATGAAATCACATTGTCATGGCAACCTAGGAGTTTAACGATTTTACTTCCATTAACTACTTAAAGGCTTGCATATAATTTTAATGCACAGTATAGCTGTGAAGAAAATGTATTAACATCCAGAGGGGGGATTATACTATTCCCAAACTCCTAAAGTATGTATTTCACCCTCACAGGCACACACTTTTCATACCCTCCAATACCTAGGGGCTACCAAGCACACACACAGGAACATTTCAAATATGTTACTACTTAATAGTAAGCAAGCTTAAAGGGGAACTGTGGTCCAAAAATGACTTTAGGTAAATTGAGGTAAATTGATAGGAATTGCTCCCCTGAGATTTTTTGCAACTTATTTCCCTTGTTTATTTTGCATAGTTTTGAAGATATTTACATTTTTGTGTGTGATATGGCAGCAGCATCACCAGGTCCCCTGCACTTCTTGCTTCCTGCTCTGAAACTGTCAATCTGTCCTGTGTCTCCTCCTCTTTGCAGCCCCCCTGGTCCCTCCCACTCATGGACCCCATGGTCCCTTCAGTTGCAGGCCCCCCATGGCCCATTATCTTACAGCCCCATGTGGCCCCGTCCACTCACGGGTGCCGTGGCCCCGCTCATCGGCGGTTGCCTACGCCCCGCCCACTCGCAGGGGCCGTGGTTTACTCAGACCCCCCCCCTACAGAAAACTCTGTGGAAACACAGAACTCTGAGAACTCTGCCTGAAAAGGCTGTTTTCACACAGTGAAAGAGAAGGGCTGTAGATTCCCTTGCCTTCTCTGTGAGGACTTCACACAGCAGAGAGGAGGAGGGACTTCCTTCACACACTAAGGGAGTCTGAGGCTGTGCTCGCCAGCGGCACTGTGCAGGAGAAGCCTCAGGAATGTCACAAGTCAGCCTCCCATCCATTAACTTTCTGGTCAGTCATTTCTGTATATCTTGGGCTGTGGAGCACGTAGAGAGGTGGTTGATGGCTCGTTTTAAAGGTAGGAAACTGGCCTTTCGTTTAAACTTTACTTGTTTGGAGACCACAGTTCCCCTTTAAAACACTGGTGTATGCACAGAAACATTTGGAATAATATAACAGATATAATTTAAAGGAATAGTTCACTTGAAAAGTGAACTATTCCTTTAATGTATTGATTCAAGACAGATGAGATTAAGGAGCTGTGCCTTACCTACCGTTCTTCAATCAAAATCTCAGGAGCAAGGGAGGAAGGTAAGTATATTTACCTTCCACACGATCCACCGCAGCAGCACTGACAAGTCCGGACAGCTTCCTTGTTCTATTTAACTATAGCGCAAATTGATTAGAACCAGGAAACAGTCAGGAATTTATCATACCCATTAATATTCTGCAAAACGATTCTACAAAATATGTCATGTATTTAAATTACTTTTACAATTTCAAAATCTTTTGAACTCACCGTTCACTGTAAGATGTACCCAGCTGCCATTGTGGAAGGTGTCATACTGTTGTTCAAGCATCAGCACTTTGCATTCATACCAACCCTGATCCTGAGAGCGAATCTGTTCAATGCGTAAGGAGGCTTTGTCATAAAGTGTTGCACGGCCTGCGCAAAGGTCAGAGAGCCACAATAAAAAAAAATCAAAAATATTTTATGCAAATATGAGCTCAGTTCTGCAAAAATCTCACAATAGTTTCGGAGCTTGTTTCTTTCAGTCAGAGCAACATTACAGACCCAATATTTTGCATTTAAAGTAGCAACCGAAAATTGCTCACCATGGAGCTCACATAAGGGTGATGTGCAGTAACTAATGCAATGGAAAAAAAACTTTGGAAGTATTGGATAGTGAAGTAAACTTGTCTTTGGAGCGTAACCAAACCAAAATACTTATTCATGTTTAGTGATTGCTCCTAATTCCCCCCTCCCCTCCCTTACTCACTATCTTTTTGTAGTGTCTGCGATATTTATGAGTTCTGCACATTGTCATCATAGACACTGCTCATCTCCCTCACCCCACCCCCACTCTTATATCTTATGATTCTCTTAATTGTTGCAAAAAGTGTGCTGGCAGGTCTTTCCCAATAAATGCTGTGATTTCAAGTATTTAAGCAATACTAAGGAAAAATGTAAAGATTATTAATCCATGAAAAGAACACAAAAAATATAGAAATTACCTGAAATGTAACAGAATTTAAAGGGCAACTATGGTCTCAAAAAGAGTTAGGGTTAAATGAAAGCCTGCAGTATTTCCTTTAAAATGACCTGACAATCACATCTCTGGCTGGAGCCTGTGAGAAATTACATTGGGGTGAATGTTTAAACTTCCTGCTTCCAGTAGGTTAAGTGACATAACCTGACCTCCGCCCTGCCCGTCAGCCCCGGGGGAGAAGCATGCTCATTTAAGACTTAATGCTGGGGAAATCAGGAAGTACCTGTGGAAAAAATTGACAGTTGAGAAGGGGAGCCTATTAATGCAGGCAGAGGCTGGTCACACGACTACAAACTGGTCAAATGGCTGAAAACAGTAAGAGTTTAAAGGAATAGTTCACTGCAATAGTGAACTATTCCTTCTCTACATTGATTGAAGCCCAGGAGGTTAAGGAGCTATGCCTTACTTCCCGTTCTTCAATCAATGTTTGGATAGCCAGGAACGAAGCTCAGGAAATCTTACCTTTCACGCGATCCAGTGGGGCCGCTCTGACAGTTCCCGACTGCTTCCTGCTTCTGTTCTGCTATAGCTTGCATTATTGGGCATGCGCGTTATAGCGTAACAGAAGCAGTAAGCAGTCTGGAATGGTCAGAGCGGCCCCGCTGGATCGCACGAAAGGTAAGATTTCCTGAGCTTTGTTCCTGGCTATCCAAACATTGATTGAAGAACGGGAGGTAAGGCATAGCTCCTTAACCTCCTGGGCTTCAATCAATGTAGAGAAGGAATAGTTCACTATTGCAGTGAACTATTCCTTTAAGCAGGAAGTAATATTGCTGAAACTTTCTAGCAATAACTCTAACTTCTCACAGATTGTATCTAGAGGTGTGATTACGGTTTTATTTTGAAGGTATGATGGAAGGCTTTTTTATATAATCCTTACTAGTTTGGAAGAATTCGAGACCCTTTAAAGGATTAAAAAAAATAATGTTTATTTGATTCCTTACTAAATTGCTTAGTTATAAAATCCTTTTGAAAGTCTCTTGGTGTCTGCTCTATACAATACCAAAAAAAATAAAATGTCATACAATGAAACATTACCCAATCAGTAAAATTTTCCTTTCCTTCTTTCCTTAAGGTAAACTCTATCCTATCATCTCTATCTTCTAATATAAGGAGTCGATAGCGACCACTGGCTACCCGGATGTATAGAGAGAGGGAATATTGGTAATGCGATTAGCCTTTTTTTATAATTGACTCTGTCTGCATCTTTTGTGTGTGTGTGTGTGTGTGTGCCCAACTTTGGAAAACTGGTAAATAGTAAACTCTGAATTATAGAAATGTTAATTCACTTCCTACAATGTCTATTTTTGATTTCAATGAAGTATCATAACAGTAAAGGGTTAACAAAATTGTTTCTTTAAATGGGCGGTATCTAGATTAATATAGGATAAGGCAGAGATTATCCATTTTATATCTGTTGTACGACACGATCACTTTATTCTATTTTCTTTACCCGTTTGTTTTGATGAAGTTTTACAGGAAGATATTTAAATCCAGGTTTTTGGGGTCTTTTGATATTTTTATCATAACATTGTATAGAGTGTTCCAGTTCAGTCCAAACATCACAGGAAAATACAACTGCTCTGCAGAGGTTAAATATATCTTAACCCTCAAACTTCTACCCAATAGTATATCAATCAAGAGGAGATCCATTGGATCTTTCTATAATGGAAATTTGCAAACCATTCAAAAAGGGTAGTCGTTCACAGCCGGGTAATTAGAGGCCTGTAAGTTTAACTTCAGTGGTGGGGAAGATAATGGAAAGTTTGTTATGGGAACATACTCTAGAGTATGTTTCAATGACTGACCTTATGAGAAATAATCAACATGGATTTAGAAGGAATAGATCTTGTCTACCTATTTTGCTTGGTTTTAGAAGTGAATAGGAATTTAGACTGGCGTTGGAGTAGATGTAGTATAGTTGGATTTTGCTAAATATTTTGATATAGTCCCCCAGGGGCGACTAATGTATAAGCTAATGTCTGTTGGTCTGGGGAAGCACATTTGTACATGGATAGAAAGTTGGTTAATGGATAGGATGCAGAGAGTAGTTGTTAACAGGGCTTCATCAATATGGACTAAGGTACTAAGTGGTGTGCCACAGGGTTCTGTGTTGGGGCCGCTTCTATTTAATCTGATTTGAAAGTAGGGATGGTCAGCAAGGTTTCTGTGCTTGCTGACAACACAAAACTTTGTCGACCTTCAGAGGGTGTGCAATTGTTGCAGGTGGATGTAGATAGTCAAGTGGCAGATGAGATTCAATGTTGATAAATGTAAAGTTATGCATTTTGGACTTAACACAGAGCCATTTATAATATAAGCAGCAAAGGATTTTTAAGTGAATCCCTGTTGGAAAAGGATTTTGGAGTTTTGGTGGATAACAAACTTAAAGATAGCAAGCAGTGCTAGGCAGCAACAGCTAGAGCCAGCAAGATATTGTCTTGTATGAAGAGAGGTGTGGATTTAAGGGGGAGGGGGGGATTATTCTCCCTCTTTACAAAGCATTGGTAAGGCCTCATTTGGAATCCTGTATACAAAAAGGACATCTTGGAAATGGAAAGGGTTCAGAAAAGAGCAACTAAAATAATAAAGGGAATGGGGGAGCTTGAATATGAAGACAGACTGGACATTATAAAAAGAAAAAAGATGCACTCATTAACATATAAATCCTTTATTTGTGATAGGGATATAAGGAATAAAAAATATATAAAAACATTGGCTAGGTGGCCCATATAGTGGTCAAGGTAACTAGTGCTGAATTAGGTTAAGTGCGTCACTGGGAAATAGAAAGAGGTAGAAACAATACTGTGCTGGATCAGTGTATCCGAACAGCAACTCGGGCCACCCCCAACACCAGACGCGTTTCGTCCTTGTGACTTTTACGATAGCTTTGATTGGATAAGTTACAATTATGTACACTAGAGAAAAGGTGCTTGTGTGGTGATATGATTACTGTGTATAATTACTGTGTCAAAGAAACGCAGACATCACTTGAAGAACAGAAATTTAGTCTACTAGTTCGGAAAGGGTTTTTCACTGTGACAACAGTAAAACTATAGAACGGTCTTCCATAAGTTGGGATGGCAGGTTCAATGGATAGTAGGGCAGCACGGTGGCTCAGTGTTTAGCACTGATGCCTTGCAGTGCTGAGGTCCTGAGTTTGATTCCACCCTTGGACACATCTGCAAGGAGTTTGTATGTTCTCTCCGTGCTTGCTTTCCTCCAGGCACTCTTCGAGGCAGGGCCTTATGTGAATTGAGTAAATAATTGTAAAGCCCGCAGAATATGTAGCGCTATATAAGAAATAAAATACATACATAGTTTTAAAAAAAATCTGGATGAGTTTCTGAAAACAAGGAATGTTGCATGTTACTGGTATTGATACTACTTGTCAAAACATTTATATTAGTGTGTGCATTGCCGCAATGTAATGCTTAGAAGTGTAATGCAAGCTGCATTGATTTCAGTGTAGCCATTCTGCATGTATTTAACGCAATGGCATTTAGCACTGCAGCAGGTCAATTTCATGAGGCTGCAGCCCCACTTAAGCACACTGGAGAACGCACATACGCAATAATGCCAATCTTGTGCACTTCCGTCCATGGGCGTTGCACTTTCACAATTGTTCCCTAGTGGAGCGCATGCAATACGGACCAAAAGTAGTGATCACATGCGCTACAATAGCGCATGGAAATGCAGCACATGCAGTGGGGCAATTCCCATTGACTATTACATGACTGCGCTCCCACTAGCACAATCTTTGCCTTGAAGAAGTGTTGAAAGTAGTAACATAGTAACATAGTAACATAGTAACATAGTAATTAAGGTTGAATAAAGACATTCGTCCATCAAGTCCAACCTATCTTTTTTTTTTTTTTTTAACCCTACCTAACAGTTGATCCAGAGGAAGGCAAAAAACCCCAGCTAAAAAAGGGGGGGAAAAATTCCTTCCTGACTCCAAACGGCAATCGGAAAGTATCCCTGGATCAACCAGATCTATATGCATTAATACCAGTAATTCTCAATATTTTTTAGTTTTAGAAACTTATCCAGGCCTTTTTTAAAGTTATTCAATGAACTTGCCATTACCACCTCTGCTGGAAGACAGTTCCACAGTTTCACCGTTCTCACTGTAAAGAAACCTCTCCTAACCTGAAGATGAAACTTCTTTTTTTCAACAGTAAAGGATGAACGAGTCCTCTGATATGACCTATTAGTGAACAATGCACCAGAGAGTTCACTGTATGGGCCATTAATATATTTGTATAAGGTTATCATGTCCCCACGCAACCGCCGCTTCTCCAATGTAAACAGCCCTAACTTGTCTAATCTGCCTGCATATTCAAGCCCCTCCATTCCCCTTATTAATTTAGTTGCCCTTCTCTGAACTGCCTCAATTTCCAAGATGTCCCTTTTGTATATGGGATTCCAAAACTGCACCGCATATTCCAAATGTGGCCTTACCAGTGCCTTGTAAAGAGGGAGAATAATATTTTTCTCTCTTGATTCCATTCCCCTCTTTATACAAGACAATATCTTGCTAGCTCTAGCTGTTGCTACCTGGCATTGTTTGCTACAGCTAAGTCTGTTATCTACCAGAACCCCCAAATCTTTTTCCATTTCAGATGCACTTAACACAGAGTTATTTATGGTGTAGGTGGCACAGGGATTATTAAATCCCAAATGCATCACCTTACATTTATCAACATTGAATCTCATCTGCCATTCTGCTGCCCATTTTGATAATCTATCTAGGTCTGCTTGCAGCACTTGCACATCATTGGAAGTTTCCAAAGCTCTGCATAATTTAGTGTCATCAGCAAACACAGAGACCTTGCTCTCAATGCCCCCTTCTAAGTCATTTATAAACAGATTAAACAGAAGCGGCCCCAGTACAGAACCCTGAGGAACTCCGCTTAGAACTTTAGCCCACATAGATGTAGCTCCATTAACCACCACTCTCTGTTTGCGGTCCAATAACCAGTTCTCTATCCATGAACAAATGTTTTCTTCAAGGCCAACAGTCCTCAGTTTATACATTAGTCGCCTATGTGGCACAGTATCAAAGGCTTTTGCAAAATCCAAATATACCACATCCACAGCTGTGCCTGAATCTAACTTCTTACTCACTTCTTCATAAAAACCAATTAAATTTGTCTGGCATGATCTATTTCTCATAAATCCATGCTGACTACTACTAATAAGATGATCTCTGGAGACAAAGTCAAGGATATGATCCCTTAACAAAGTTTCCATCACCTTCCCTACCACTGATGTTAGGCTTACAGGTCTATAGTTACCAGGCTGTGAACGACTACCTTTTTTGAATATTGGTATTACATTGGCTTTTTTCCAATCCAGCGGCACATCCCCAGACAAAAGCGAATCTGAAAATATGAGACACAGTGGTCTTGCTAGAACTGAACTAAGCTCTTTTAAAATCCTAGGATGCAATCCATCTGGTCCTGGCGCTTTATTGATATTAACTTTGTCTAATTGATTCCGTACCATATCCTCTGTTATCCAATGTGAAAACTCTTCATTTCCTCCCTGCACATTGTTACAATCCCTACTGTAAGGATTCTCAACAGTAAAAACCGATGTAAAAAAACGGTTTAGCAGATTAGCCTTTTCGGCATCCTCTACAACCACCTCAGCTCCATTATTTAATGGTCCCACATTCTCAGTCCTCATTTTTTTACCATTTATATACTTAAAAAACATCTTGGGGTTGGACTTGCTTTGTTCGGCAATCCGTGTTTCATTTTCTATTTTAGCTAGTTTAATTGCTTTCTTGCACTCTTTATTACAACTTTTGAAGTCCCTGTAAGCCTGTTCCTGTGACTTCTGCTTTCAAAATTTTAAAAGCCCTTTTCTTTTTTTCCATTTCCCTTTTTACCTGAGCATTAAGCCATGCAGGAGTGGACCTAATTTTTTTACACTTGTTTCCTAAAGGTACCGATTTGGAAATGTTATAGTTTAATATCCCTTTAAAAGTGGTCCACATCTGCTCAGTATCTTTACCTAGAAACAGTTCCCCCCAGTCTATGAGCAGGAGCGATTCCTTTAAAAGCATAAAATTAGCTTTCCTAAAGTTAAAAGTTTTTGTTAAGCCAGTGCACTTTAGTTTTCTGCAACCTATATTAAATGACACTATATCATGGTCACTATTCCCTAAGCTTCCCATTACCTTCATCTCCAAAATGAGCTCTGGGTTATTAGATATCACCAGGTCCAACAACGCATTCTTTCTAGTAGGAACTTCTACCATCTGTGAAAGAAAATGCTCATATAGGAAATTTAAGAACTTTATACCTTTTGAGGTGCTGGCAGTTCCATTACTCCAATCTATTTCAGGGTAGTTAAAATCCCCCATAACCAGAACATGCCCCATACCAGCAGCCTTCGCCAACTGCATATGGAGATTCATTTCCACCTCTTCCCCGGCATTTGGCGGCTTATAACACACTCCAACAATTAATTTACCCACCTTCTTGCTTCCTGTACACAGTTCCACCCATAATGTTTCTGCCGCATCGTTTGCTCCCCCATCTATTCCATCTTTTAAATTTGGCTTCAATTCCTGTTTAACATACATACATACTCCTCCTCCTTTCTTATTAACTCGGTCATGTCTAAATAAGGAGTACCCTTCAATATTTACTGTCCAGTCGTGTGAATCATTAAGCCATGATTCTGCTATACCAATTACATCATACCTTTCCTTTAAAGCTATTATTTCAAGTTCGCCGGTTTTTCCAGCCAGACTCCTTGCATTTGTAAACATACATTTTAGATTATCAATTGATTTACTTCCATACATGGTCGTACATGCCTCCTTATCCTCTATGCTCCCCCCTCCTCCTTCTCCTCCCTCCGTTGTGTTACTAGCCCCCAGATCCCTAACTTCTCTATCTACCCCTGTGTAGTTAAACGTTCCCTCCCCCCCCATACCTAGTTTAAAATCTCCTCCAACCCCCTAGCCATCTTCTCCCCCAAAACAGTTGCAGTGTTAAGGCAAAGGCCCCTTTGCCTTTAAAACCCAAACGTTTTAAATCTATATGCTGCAGTGTAAAGAGGGTGGACATGCCCTTTAAAAACAAAGATGGCAATCTATCATTAAGGGCAGAGCCGAAACGAGTCAGGTGGTTGGCGTGATGAGCGTGATTGATCTATTTGAAGGAAGTGCAGCCACAATAATGTGTTTTTCATGCGATTTCGGTTAGAATGGAAATCGCATGAACACAAAACTTCACACAATTTCCGATGCACATGCGATTGCGCATTCATTTACGTTTTGCAATCACCTTTTTTTGCACAGACGCATGTGTCTCCACAATGTTTAAATAGCAAAATCGCATGTGCAAACGCGGAATAATGGACCAGAATCTCACACGCAATCATGTGCAAAAATGCTCTAGATTATGCGTGCGCTTCAGTGCGTTGTAGTGGGGCCTAAGAAGGTAAACTTTCCAGTAATATTAATGCAGCTGACAGGGAGAGCTAAAGACCTTCACACTGCAGACCATATATTACCATTATAAAGGTGCGGTATAGCCTTTAGCGATCGTTACAGCGATCGTTAATTTATGATCACTATCTTAAATCTACGATAGCAATCATAAATATATGATATCAACGTAAATCTATGACCGTGATCGTAGATTTATGATCGCCCATAGAATACCATGCTATACTACTGCCACAGTCGTACAGTAATGAAAACCCGCGGTATCGCAAACTTGCAATAACACAGGCTTATTACAGGGAATAGTGCAGGTTTATTGCAAAACATGTGTGCTACACGTTTCTGACCCATTCAAGCACTTGAGGAAGGATGAGTGGGTCAGAAACATGTAGCATGCATGTTTTGCAATAAACTTGCACTATCCACAGATACAGACCTGTTTCTTTGTATTATTCACCTGCAATATATTATTTATATATCAGATTCAGTGGAGTGGAAGCCATAGGTGAGACATACAATATTTCAGATATGGACACCCTAGATACCCAGACCTATATACCTAAATTTGATTTAATGTGCTGCTGCAAAGGAAAGGGTCAGGTCTTACTGCAGAAAATATATTTTTTTTAGTTTTAATCACTGCTTTGCTAGTTAGATTGGAGTGGTGGGGAGAAATAGATACACACACATGGGGACACACATGGACACACACATAGAAACGTACATAGATAGAAACACACATGGACACACAGACACACACATAGAAACGTACATAGAAACACACATAGACACACACATGGACACACATGGACACATAGGGGCATATTTATAAAGGTTCGTTAACTTTTCGCGGCCGTTTTCGCGGACATTAACACACAAAAATTAACGAAGCGTTAACCTTTCGCGGCGATACTTACCTGTTACCGCCGCTTCTATTTATAAAGCGGCGGTACTGGTTTCGCTCGGGTAGTATCGGCTGTTTTACTTCGCCACCTTTTTTTTTTTACTTCGCCAATTTTTAATACTTGCTTTACATTAACCAATCAGATTTCAGAACTTTCCAGAAATCTGATTGGTTAATGTAAAGCAAGTATTAAAAAATTGACCAATCAGAAACGGATTATGGATTTCTGCAAACCTATATAAAGAGGAGCTTTCCGCCGCGGAACTCAGATGCCATCGCAGTAGATGGCTGAAGTAAGAAGAAAGAAGCGGCTGGCAACATCGGCTCCGCTGAGGCCGGCGGTGCCAGCGGGCTCACTGGCGGCCGCAGTGAGTCTGCCTGGCATCGGCGACCTGAGTGGGGTTGGTGTCGCCAGCCCGAAGACATCGCGTCGGATTAAGACGCCGGCAACATCGGCCTCGTTGAGGTCGCCGGCGCCCGCCGGGGGTACCCCTGGCGGCCGCAGGGGTACCTCTCGGGGGTCGGCGGCCTCGGCGGAGCTGGTGTCGCCGGGACTGGAAGAAAGAAGACGTCGCCCAAGGGCTCTTTTAAGAGCCGCACTGGGGGTCCCGGTTTCAGCTGCGGGACCCCCGCCAAAGGCACTTGTCAGTGCCGCAAGGGCCCTTATAAGGGCCGGGGAGGGGGGGTCCCGGTTCGAGCTGCGGGACCCCCTAAGCCCCAAAAGGCCCTTCTCAGGGCCCCGCTGGAGGGAGCCTTCAACACCCCCAGCGGCTCCCTCCCGTCCCCTCCCCGGGAGCGGCCGGGGCGGGGGGCTTGGAGGGGTTGCCGGGGAGGGGGTGCGCGGCGGGTGGTCGCGACCACCTGCTGCGGCCCCTTCCCGGCAGCCCCTCCTAGCCTCCCGTTCCGAGATTGCCGCGAACGGGGAACGGGTTGGGAGGGGCTGCTGGGAAGCGGCGGCGGCGGCGGGTGGTCGCCGCTGCCGCCACGGGGGGTGTGGGCGGGGTGGGCGCCCCCTTATGCCCCGCCCCCTTAGGACCGGCGTCGGGAAGGGATTTTAAGTCCCTTCGCGGCGATACTATACAGTATCGCCGCAAAGGGACTTAAAATTACCGCAGCACATCGCGATGTGCGGCGGTAATTTTTTTGCGCTAACATCGTTTCTTTAAAAATATGCCCCATAGAAACACACATAGACACACACTTAGAAACGTACATAGAAACACACATGGACACACAGACACACACATAGAAACGTACATAGAAACACACATGGACACACAGACACACACATAGAAACGTACATAGAAACACACATGGACACACAGACATACACATAGAAACGTACATAGAAACACACATGGACACACACACACACACATATTAAAGGGGAAGTTAACCTATGAATAATTTTTCCACCTACCTTAATGTATCTCAGTAATACTGGTAACAAGCAGGGCAATCTCGCTAATGTACCCATGTAAATCTACTTCCGCGTATGGCCCATGTACTCGCGTGACGCCGACGTCATCACAGTGAGTGAAGTCTGACGTCACTCTCTAGGGCCGTCCGCTGCGGTGCGTTCTACAAGCCTGGTGCTGTCTGATGCGGCGCAGAGGAAGGCAGCCTCTAGGACCTGTAAGTGTATCGAGCTTCCAGCGAAAGAAAGTGGTGTGTCTGTGTGCTAACAATTTATCAAAGTTTTTGCCAATGATTTTACCTGTATCTGTGTGACAACTATTTATTATAGTTTGTGCCAATGATTTTACCAGATTGGGTGCCAACCATTTACTAGAGTCTGGGTGCCAACTCTTTATCAGAGTTTGTGCCAATGATTTCACCAGTATCTGTGTGCAAACCATTTATGAATTTTTGCCACTGATTTTACCAATATCTGTATGGCAATCATTTATTAGCATCTGAGTGCCATCCCTTTATCAGAGTTTGTGCCACTAATTTTACCAGTTTCTGTGTTCCAACCATTTAGAAGAGTCTGGCTGCCAACCATTTATCAGAGTTTGTGCCAATGATTTCACCAGTATCTGTGTGCCAACCATTTATAAATTTTTGCCACTGATTTTACCAGTATCTGTGTGCCAACCATTTATTAGAGTCTGGGTGCCAAACCTTTATCAGAGTTTGTGCCAATGGTTTTACCAGTATCTGTGTGCCAACCATTTATTAGAGTCCGGCTGCCAACCATTTATCAGAGTTTGTGCCAATGATTTTACCAGTATCTGTGCCAACCATTTCGTCTGGGTGCCATCCCTTTATCAGAGTTTGTGCCAATGATTTTACCAGTATCTGTGTGCCATCCATTTATTAGCGTCTGGGTGCCATCCCTTTATCAGAGTTTGTGCTGCAGATTTTACTAATATCTGTGTGGCAACCATTTATTAGAGTCTGGGTGCTAACCATTTATCAGAGTTTGTGCCAATGATTTTACCAGGTTTGGTGCCAACCATTGTATGTATGAGAGAAAGGGTGTGTGTTACGGTCTGTTCTCACTGTATGGGACCTTTACCGTCTGTTCTCACTGTATGGGACCTTTACCGTCTGTTCTCACTGTATGGGACCTTTACCGTCTGTTCTCACTGTATGGGACCTTTACCGTCTGTTCTCACTGTATGGGACCTTTACCGTCTGTTCTCACTGTATGGGACCTTTACCGTCTGTTCTCACTGTATGGGACCTTTACCGTCTGTTCTCACTGTATGGGACCTTTACCGTCTGTTCTCACTGTATGGGACCTTTACCGTCTGTTCTCACTGTATGGGACCTTTACCGTCTGTTCTCACTGTATGGGACCTTTACCGTCTGTTCTCACTGTATGGGACCTTTACCGTCTGTTCTCACTGTATGGGACCTTACCGTCTGTTCTCACTGTATGGGACCTTTACCGTCTGTTCTCCACTGTATGGGACCTTTACCGTCTGTTTCTACTGTATGGGACCTTACCGTCTGTTCTCACTGTATGGGACCTACCGTCTGTTCTCACTGTATGGGACCTTTACCGTCTGTTCTCACTGTATGGGACCTTTCCCGTCTGTTCTCACTGTATGGGACCTTCAACCGTCTTTTCTCACGTATGGGACCTTACCTCCTTTTCTCACTGGGGTTATGGGACCTTTACCGTCTGTTCCCACTGTATGGGACCTTTACCGTCTGTTCTCACTGTATGGGACCTTTACCGTCTGTTCTCACTTTAGATAGTTTGTTAGGTTAGGCTAGGTTAGACTAGTTAGGTAAGTTAGGGCCCTATTAAAAGGAACCTTGACGTGGTGGTAGGTTATTTTGGGCAAAATTTTTATTCTTGGTGTTGATTATTGTCTATTTAAAGAAAATGTACAAATGGTGCTAAGTTCAAAATGACAAAATGGCTAGCCGCACTCCCACCGACAAAGCCACGCCCACGCACAAGCCACGCCCACCTTGCGCCGCATATAGGCGCCGATCAGGGTTTGGCTAAGGTGGCAAAATCCCTAGAGACACCCCTGGGACAAGTCCAGCCCTGAAATGAAAACTTACATACAGGTAAATCACCCCCCAAAACCCTAAACAGTAATAGTTTCAAATCTGAAATATATAAGTCTAACCTGAAATCCTGCACAATGTCCTGTTTCCCCTGTTTCTGCTTCCTGGTTCTTCCAGTTAGCAACTGTCAGTTATGGATTTGACAGTTGACATCACAGCCAATGACTGAATATTAATCCCCTATCTGCCTCTTCTGAGCATGCCCAGGCTCAGTACCGGTTTCTAAATTGCTTAGTTTCCACAAGGCATCCAGAAGCATAGCAGTCATTCAGTAAAGAATTCATAGGACAAAGTATGATATATCAACATATTTTAAAGAGGCCATTCTTTCAAAAAGATGGTGGAGTTGCCCTTTAAGTGTAGCCATATTTTATATATTTAATGCAATGGTACTTAGCCCTGCAGCATATAGATTTAATTTGCACGATGCCATAGCCAATCAGAGGAGCGGATGCCGGTCGAACCCCTCCTGCTTGACTTCTGTGTAAGGAAAAGCTCGGAAGTTAAGCATAAGACAGCGGGGGAACAAAGGCTGGCAAGTACATTTGGAGAGATCTTTGAGTGCCATAAACCTATGGGGTGAACATACCCTTTAAAGGCAAAGGTAGCATTTGCCTTTACACAACTTCCAACCTGAGATGCCAGATCATTTGGTCTAGTAGAGAAAGTTCAGTGGGAAATATCATTGTTTTTAAAATCCTTCGTTTATATTATGCATACCTAGTTATTCAACATATTCCATCTTCCATTTGTAAAAATCAGTTGAATTTATACCACAAGATCCTCACGCTGGGTTTGCTTTCTATCTTCTGCAACACTTACTTAAAGTTTCATTCATTCATAGCTTCGTCCTCTATTCAGTCAGCGACTCCGGCCAATGAGAAGCCCCACGTTTTGTAGAAGCTTGCCTTCTCATTGGCAGGGATTGTAAGGCAGAAGTGGAGTCGGAGCCACAAAGAAAAACTTACTGTAAGTATTGCAGAAGATAGAAAGCAAACCCATCGGTAAGGACGTGATTGTTTAGGTCTTTACCCTGTGTACTTCTGACTGCCGTGTCCGGTGGAATTGGGTGGAGGGGAGTATAGTTTTCCTTTAAGTGCTCTTTTTTTCTTTAAAAAAACTGTACATTGTACAGTGATCAGTACAGTTCTACTGGGGTTGCCACCTTTCCCTTCAAGACTCAAACTCTTAGGCCTAGGCCCCACTAGCGCGTGTTCAATTGCGTTTTGGGATCAGTTTGAGCTGATCAGTTGGTCTGTACAGCATGCACCCTGATTAGGTCCAATTGTGGAAGCAGAACGACTGTGCATCATTGCAATTGTGTGTTTTCCTGTGTGCTCAAAAGGGGTCACAGCCTCATGAAATGGACCTGCTGCAGTGCTAAGTGCCATTGTATTAAATACATGCTGTATTGCCACACTGAGATCAATGCATTATACTTCTAAATGTAAATTGCAGCAATACACACTAATATAAACACATAAAAAAAAGACACAGTATCTTGCAGAAATGCTCACAAATATAAAGGGTTAAAGCAGAAGTATACCCTAGAAAAACTTTATTTGCAAGATGTTGTTTTAAAAGTAAAGTTGCTAAAAAAAAGGAAACCAGAAAGTTTTTAGCAGAAAAGGTAGCCTTTGGGGGGGGGGGGGGGGGGGGGAGAAAAAATGTTTTAGCCAACTTTTTAAAAACAAAATCTTGCAAAAATAGTTTTTTTTAGGGTGTACTTATCCTTTAACAGGTTGCCTTATAAATATACATGCTCCCAACTATTGGAGCAGGAAAATCAGCTAATAATATTCAATGCTATCTCTGATGATTGGCTGATCAAACTGGCAGGTGGGGACTCTGAGGTCAACCGTTACATGCAGCTTGGCATAAGTCTAGAAACACTAGATACCAAGTAAGCATGTGCAGAAGGAACATTACACTACAGCATTGTGTCCAAGACCAGTACAGCTTTGTGTCCTAGACAGCTTCGTGTCCTAGACCAGGATTCACTCTGCAGTGAAAATGTTTAATTTCTTAGGTTATTTTTTAATTCTTTCCAAAATGGTTTGTACAACTAAGAAGAAGATGGTTTTCCATCTGCCACAATTTCTCGCAGTTTTTAGATCTGCTGTGGTCTCTCATCGATTACTTTCCATCTGCCACAATCTATCAGAGATCGAATACAATTTACCACAACCTCACAGGGATTGTTTTTAAAGGACAACTGTATTGTCTAAGCTCTATCCCACCTTATTCAGGGATCTATCCAATGGCTTCTTGACAAAATTGTCTTCCCATTGGTTGGGCCCTGGGCCAAAAATGTGGGTGGGTGGAACAACAACCATGCAGTTCTTTAAATGTGCTGTAATCTCCCAAAGTTAAAAAATTAACCTGGTTTCAGCACAGTTTTGTGCACTACATGTCAATAGTGTATCTAAGGGAAATAGAGGGTTCTTGGCTCCTACAGGTTTTACTGAAGAACGAGAGGAAAGGTACAACTCCTTTACCTCCTTTAATAAAACTGAAACCCCATAAGCAGTTTTCTTACCTTGAAAAGGTTGAATAAATGCCATTTGTATGGAGACTACAGTTACCCTTTACCTATACACATCCCTTAAAGCTGCTCCCTTTTATTTAATCTACATTTTTTTGGAGCTGTGATTACATGCTGTTTTCTAACCAAGGAAAAATATTTTTTTTCAGTATCTTCCATTACTTTTGTTTATAACAGAAACAGAACTTCTTCTCATAAACATTTGAATGCTGAAGTGCATTGAAATATATTAGCCTAGTAATAAGATTTAGACATAGAAGACAAATCAGTTACAATTGGTATTTAAGTTAAAGTAACTTTGGTGATATATGGATGCTAAATATATATATCCTGATGACGGCCGCGTGTTACAGCTGAAACGCGTAGAAGTTTTACTATGAATAAATGTTTATTTTAAAAGTCCAGCGGAGTGCCTCATACATCTCTATATCTTACATACAACGGAGAGCACCCGGGCAGAGAAGTTACGTGCAGGTGTGTGTTTGGCTTAGATGGGAAAACAGGTGGAAAAACAGTTGGTAATGTACGTAATGTATTTTATATAGTTATAAGTTGAGGAGGTGACATTGCTTGAGGGACGTATAGCACATGTTTATTGTAAAACCTTTTGCAACATTACCAGTTTTTCCACTTGGAGCATAAATATACAAATGTTGTGGTAAACCTACTCATGAACATGCTACATGGAATTTGCTGTTGGGAAAACATGTTGAGTGCAACTGAATATCGCAGCACTTGAGTGACTGACAGGCGTCTTCTCTGATCATGTGACATGCGGCTCTTTGTCTGTGTTGTTAAAGTCAGGCTTCATTCTGTTGCGCTGTCTGAGCTCTGTCTGTTTTTATTAAGCGTGCTCTATTTTTTGCACATTTGTTAGCAGTATGTCACCTTGTTTGCACTTTAACACTTTATCCTTGCTCAAGGTCCACTTTATATTGACTATTAGATCCCAATCAATAAAAGTTATTTTCTGGTCCGAATTGAAAATGCCATGATGTCTTTGTTCTTTTAGTTGTAACGGTCTGTGAAGTGTGTGACATGTGGGCAGTGTGTGTGTGTGGTGCTAAAGTCCAGGTAATGCAGGTAATTCCTGTGTACCATACCCCCCAACCGTCTCGGTTTGAATAGGTGGATGGGGCATGTCTGCAATGTTGCGGTATGTGGGGGCACGGCATTCTAGGGTGTGGACAGTCTGGGTCTTGTCTGTGATATTGTGGTGTCCAGGAGGCTTGGACATGACATTTGGTGGTCGTGACATTTGGGGGCATGGCCACACTGTTTCAAAGCGTGAGCGTAGCTGTGTGTGGTATTTGGAGGTGTGCCTGTGATTTTTGGGGGCATGGACAGGATGTTTGTGTGTGTGGGTATGATTCGGGAACAAATCTTGGATGTTTGGGGGTGTGGCCACATCTGTTAGCATGGTGACAACATTTGAAGTCATGATTGCAATGCATGGCAGTTATCTTTGGGGGCGTGGCCTTGATGGTTGGGGTAAGAGTGTCACCATGATGTTTGGGGTGTGGCCGTGACAGCAATATCTGGGGGTGTGGTCACATTCCAGGAGGCATAGTCTTTCCAGGGTTTACATTTGTTTATAAATGTGATTCATATCACCAATAGTAACATAGTCTTTCCAGGGTTTATATTTGTATATAAATGTGATTCATATCACCAATAGTAACATAGTCTTTCCAGGGTTTATATTTGTATATAAATGTGGTTCATATCACCAATAGTAACAGTCTTTCCAGGGTTTATATTTGTATATAAATGTGATTCATATCACCAATACTAACAGTCTTTCCAGGGTTAATATTTAATACCTTCCAGGAGCAAATTGTGATGTCTTACAGACCTTAAGGGCACGGCCACACTGCATTCTCCTTTTGAAATACGAAATTGCTTATCACAAACGGAAAACACAATCACATACGTTTGCCGCATAGCAAAAATTGCATGCGCAAACGCAAAACAATTTATGCTAGTATATCTGTTGTATTCAATAGATCAACTGGACTTGAAATGTAGTTCTTGAAGACGTTTCGCTAGTCTCCGACGGGCTTTCTCAATTCAGTCGGATGACAGCGAAACGTCTTCAAGAACTACATTTCAAGTCCAGTTGATCTAATTGAATACAACAGATATACCATGACCTGGATGAATGAGAACCTTCACAGGCAATTTATGCTAGTGTGGCTTAGCCCTAAGGGAAATGTCTGGTTCCCTCTGTTATAGAAGATGTTGTTCTGTATGCGCGGCTCACTGAGTTGTGTAGCTGCACATTACGCTGTTGTTGTGTCACTGAAGTGAAGTGTTGTTGAAGTCGGGCAGCACACAGAGCCCAGGCCCTTCATCGGAGTTGTTGAATTGGGGAATCACACTCTGCAAGTAACGTGCAGGCTTTTTATTGATTTCTGCTTTATAAGTAGATGTAGAAAGAAGCCCGTTTTTTTTGAACACTGACTGACTGAATAATTACTGTGTGCTGGATGAGAGCAAGCGGCAGAGTCAATTAAGACTCACAGGAATGTGCTCGCTCCTCCTTATCAGCACAGCAATTCAGTCAGTCAGTGTAACAAACCGTAACTGCACCGGGTGAGAGACTATGTTTAGTCTCTTATTTTAGTTTGAGATAGAAATGGCAGTTAACCATTTGAATTTACAAATTGTTATCTACATTACTAATACAGGGAGGGGGGGATACAGAATGTCTGTGGTGGATTTTTCTTTTTTTGACCTTATGTATTATATGGAAAAATACGCTACCTACAGAATAATATATGGATATTACTTCACCTCGGAGTTTCCTGACCTCTATAAAAGCACTCGGCCTAACGGCCTCTTGCTTTTATATGGTCAGGGAACTCCTCGGAGGCGTAATATCCTTATATTACACTGTAGGTAGCGTATTATCCCTTATATAATACATAAGGCTAGGCTTTTTTAATGGGGAGGTGCAGTGGTGAGAATCTATATTACACTAAGTAACTTCCTGTATTCCACTGCCCATCCTCCCCCTCCCGTATGTCATTTATATAGAATCCTGATATTGACAGACGTTGTTTGGACCCTTTCTCTTTTCGATAGGAATGTTAATTAACTATTCTAGACTAAACAGGGATTTCTATATAAATGACCAATACAGGGAGGGGGAGAGTGTATCTGTGCTGGTTTTTTTGCATAGGCTTTATGTATAATAAGAAATAATACGCTACCTACAGTATAATATTGGATTTACTTCACCTCTGAGTTTGGCCTCATGCTTCTATATGGTTATGAACTCCTAGGTGGGGTAATATCCTTATATTACACTGTAGGTAGCGTATTATCCATAATATATTTAGCCCTTTGTACAAGACTCCAGGGATGGGTCATGGATGGAAGATATATATCTCCTATTTTTGGTCTTGTTTCCTTTTATGCCAGTACATGGGGGGTTAACCTCTGCAGGAAGGAATGTCTGCAAGGAGCTCTGGGAAAGAGGAGTGTGTGGATTGCCTAGCAGGTGTATTGCTGATGAGCGTGCAGGCTGGAAGGTGTGTGGATCAGAGCTCCTGGCTGGATTTCCCAGTGTTACAAGGAAGGTAACCTTCTTGCTAAAAGAACACTGAGGTGTGTCAGTAAATGAACTGTGTTTTATTTGCAAAGTCTTTAAAGTTTGGGCTGCTGAAGAAAGCTGGACTTTTTCCTTTGTGTTGGATTACAAAGTGAACTGCATAATTTGATTTGCTGAGTGAAGCTGCATTTCCTTTTTTCCTGTTTGACTGTTTTTCTGCAGATGCCAAATTTATGTTGCAAATAAACAAAACCATTATTTTGAACTTTGAGGCTGCCTAACCTGTGTGAACTTGATCCCAGATCCCCCTGAATATTACACCTTGTTTAAATTAAATAAAAATAAGCAAAAATAAGCAGTGACAGAGCATTAACCCTTTCATTGCCACCAATGGTAAATTTTACGGTGCTCTATTTCCTTCCTTTTTTGCCAAGCATGGTAAAATTTACGATTGGTGGCAATGGCCCTTTAAATCCCTCCCACAGGCTCCCCCGTGTGATCGGAGGGCACTATTCAGTGCCCTCCTCTCCCCTCGATCCCCCATCGGTTTGGTCCCACACCATGGGGGGACCTCAAGAAATTAACCCCTAAAGTGCCGGATCGTATAGGGAATCCCTCCCACCCTCCCGGTACTTCATTCCTTGCAGAGCCGCAGCGGAAAGGGAAGTCCCGTGACATCACAGGACGTCCGGGGCTTCCCTTTGTGTCCATCCCCATATTGCCTGGTGGTCTAGTGGACTAGTAACTGAGATCGGTTCCGATCTCAGTTTACTACCGAAGTATAAGCAGGCACTAGTGCCTGCTTGCTATACTGCATACGAAAAAAATGTAACTGTAGGGCAATCGGGGGGCAGCATTCGAGTGCCCCCCTAGCCCCCTCGATCCCCTTGATTTCATAAAAATCCGTTGGGGGATCGGAGAGATAGCAGTGCCTGAAGTGGTGCCCCCTCCTCTATTGCCGGTCCCTCTCTGCCTCTGCTAACTGGTAGGAGACCCCGGTGACATCACAGGGCTTTCCCTTTCACTGGGTCTTCCCTTTGCAAGTTCTCTGATGCCCCCTAGTGGTTCTAGTAGAGGTACTGCAGTGTGTTCTCATATAGAGCATGCTGCAGTACCTGTATAGTAAAGCTGTCTTGCTAACAGCCTTTACTATCATTTTGTGAATGGAACTCAAAGTTCCATTCACAATAGGATTTTTTCTAAGTCTTTGCTACTTAGCAAAGACTTAGAAAAAAAATGGGACAGAGATCAAATTTGGTGATCACTTCTTATCACCAAATTATTGATCTTTGCCATGAATGAAAAATCACTTCCTGAAAATGATTTCCGGGAAGTGATTTTTCCGATCGGATTTTCGAATTGGAACGGGCATTTATGCCCGTATTCCATGTTCGTTATCATTCCCTGATGATCTGATGATCATCTATGGGAATGAGCCAAAAAAAAGGGAAATGCGCACAAAAAAATTCTTAAGTGATACACACCCCTTTTTTTTTTTTTTACCCTAAAACTCTAAATTAGCAAAAACTTTGTCTTTCCAAGCTTCCCAATGCCCCCGGTGATATCGGTAAAGTAAACGCAGATCATTATTTGTCCGATTCAAGAAAACTAAGCCTATTTTAGTAGAAATTTTTGCAGAGGTGAGGTACCAAAAAAAGACCGGATTGAAGTTTAGGATCAGTAAGTATGCAAAAACTTGTGTGACTCTCCGTACTAACCGGTTTTCACTAAAATACCACTAAAGGGGGGGGGGGGGGGTGGGGTGGTTGTGGCGGTTTTTAATTTTTTTCTTGTAATTGCAATTGCGCATGGTTCCATTTGAGCTAGTTGGTGGCCCCGTCTCTGTTTGCCACCCACCCTATGGTATACTGTTTGATTCAGGACATGTGGGAGATTGCCATTTAGTCGGGTTTTTTTTTCTTGCCATGTGGGTTTAGGTAGATTCACACTTTTGAGACCTCTTTTTTTTTTCTTCCACAAAATCTCCTAAAGCACGGAGTTCTATGAATAACAGCGTCTGGAATTCTTCAATATATACGAAAGCATGATACCGTTACATAGCTGAGTGTGTAGATTCCAAAAAGATATAGTTTTTGGGGGGGTATTTCCAAGTTGAATAGGCTGTTCAAATTACAGAACACTGATTTTTTCTTGTAATTGCACTTCTGCATGCGTCCCATTTGAGCTAGTTCGTGGCCACACCTCGTGTGCACCCACGCATATGGCATACGTTTGATTCAGGACATGTGGAGATTCACATTTAGTGAGTTTTTTTTGCTTGTCAAGTGGGTTTAGGTAGGATTTCAACCTTTGAATCATCTTATTTTATTTTTTCACAAAATCTCCAAAAAGCAGGAGTTCTATGGATTACTGCGTCTGGAATTCTTCATGTATGTATGTAAGCATGGCACCATTATGTAGCTGAAGGTGAGTAGTTTCCAAAATATATAGTCCATGGGGGGTATTTCCAGTTTCTGGGCTGTTCCTTTGAAAAGGGGTAAACTTGTTCAAATTACAGAGCACTTTATTTTTTTCTTGTATTTGCGCTTGTGCACATCCCATTTGAGCTAGTTGGTGACCACATCTCTGTTTTGCACTCACATATATGGCATACGTTTGATTCAGGAATTGTGGAAGATTGACATTTAGTGGTTTTTTTTATTTGTGGGCGGCATTTCCAAGGTTCAGGCCGTTTCCTTTGAAAAAGAGTAAGCTGTTCAAATTAAAGAGCTCTTTGATTTTTTTTCTTGTAACGGCACTTGTGCATGGCTCACTTTGTGACTAGTGCTTCCACGTCCATGTTGTAACCATGTATATGGCATACCGTTTGAATCAGGGGCATTTGGGAGATTGATACTGGACAATTTTTTTTTTTCTATTTTGCATGGAATTTGACATGATTTTTAACTTTGAATTTTATTTTGTACATTTTTCCAGAAAATCTGGTACAAGTGTGAAATTCTATGCAGACGGTGCCCACACCATTTGGTGTATGCATAAAAGAATGGCACCTTGCATAGCTGAAGGTGTTAGATTCCAGAATATATAGTTTTGGGGGATATTTCTAATAAAGAGGGTTGTTTTAGTCTGCAAATCTGCAAACTTGCTGTAATTGGACCACTGTGTTGGCTTTCTTTGTAGCTCTCGATTCCACATCTGCGTGTGTAACAATGCATATGGCCATACTGTTTGATTCAGGAATTTGGGAGAATTGATATTTGGTAACTTTTTTACATTACTTGGGATTTTGGCATGATTTCTAACTTTGAAAGTGTTTTTGTTAATTTTTCAGAAAATCGGCTAAACATTCAACTTCTACGAAGACCTGCTCCACATCATTGAAGGTATGAATGAACAAACTAAAGCATTACATACTGAAGGTGTGTAGATTCCAAGGATAATATAGTTTATGTGGGAGTATTTCTGAGTTTTGGGGTTGTTTTGTGGTAATTTGGATTTGACTGAATATGTTTGCTGTTTTTAGCCATCGTGCATTGTCTCACTTCGTGACTAGTAGCTTCCACGTCCACGTGTGTAACCATGCATATGGCATACCATTTGATTCAGGACATTTTGGGGATTGATGTTTGAAACTTTTTTTACATTCCATGAGGTTTTGGCATGATTTCTACCCTTGAAGTTTGTTTTTTGTTCATTTTTTCAGAAAAGTGCAAACTTCTACGAAAAACTGCGCCCACTCTATTGATGGTATGAATGAACTAACTACAGTGTTACATAGCTGAGGTGGTAATTTCAGGAATATATAGTTTGTGGGGGTTTGTTTCTGATCTAGGGGTTTGTTTTGTGGGAAAAAAACTGCAGACTGTCCTGTCGAAATTCGGAATTTGGCTAATATTTTCGCTGTTTCGACCATCGTGCATTGTCTCACTTTGTGGCTTTTCGCTTCCACGTCCCCGTGTGTAAGGAACCACACTATATATATATCTTCCATCCATGACCCATCCCTGGAGTCTTGTACAAAGGGCTAAATATATTATGGATAATACGCTACCTACAGTGTAATATAAGGATATTACCCCACCTAGGAGTTCATAACCATATAGAAGCATGAGGCCAAACTCAGAGGTGAAGTAAATCCATAATATAACTGTAGGTAGCGTATTTTTCTTATAACATAAAGCCATGCAAAAAAACCAGCACAGATACACTCTCCCCTCCCTGTATTGGTCATTTATATAGAAATCCCTGTTTAGTCTATGATATATTAACATTCCTATCGAAAGAGAAGGAGGTCCAAACAACGTCTGTCAATCATCAGGACTTTCTATATAAATGACTAATCAGGGAGGGGGAGGGATGGGCAGTGGAATACAGGAAGTTACTTAGTGTAATATAGATTCTCACCACTGCACCTCCCCATTAAAAAAGCCTAGCCTTATGTATTATATAAGGGATAATACGCTACCTACAGTGTAATATAAGGATATTACGCCTCCGAGGAGTTCCCTGACCATATAAAAGCAAGAGGCCGTTAGGCCGGGGCTTTATAGAGGTCGAAACTCCGAGGTGAAGTAATATCCATATATTATTCTGTAGGTAGCGTATTTTTCCATATAATACATAAGGTCAAAAAAAGAAAAATCCACCACAGACATTCTGTATCCCCCCCTCCCTGTATTAGTAATGTAGATAACAATTTGTAAATTCAAATGGTTAACTGCCATTCTATCTCAACTAAAATAGAGACTAAACATAGTCTCTCACCCGGTGCAGTTACGGTTTGTTACACTGACTGACTGAATTGCTGTGCTGATAAGGAGGAGCGAGCACATTCCTGTGAGTCTTAATTGACTCTGCCGCTTGCTCCTCATCAGCACAGTAATTAATTCAGTCAGTCAGTGTTCAAAAAAAACGGGCTTCTTTTCTACATCTACTATATAAAGCAGAAATCAATAAAAAGCCTGCACGTTACTTGCAGAGTGTGATTCCCCAATTCAACAACAACTCCGATGAAGGGCCTGGGCTCTTGTGTGCTGCCCACTTCAACAACACTTCACTTCAGTGACACAACAACACGTAATGTGCAGCTACACAACTCAGTGAGCCGCATACAGAACAACATCTTCTATAACAGAGGGAACCAGACATTTCCTTAGGGCTAAGCCAACACATCATAATTGCCTGTGAAGGTTCTCATTCATCCAGGTCATGGTATATCTGTTGTATTCATTAGATCAACTGGACTTGAAATGTAGTTCTTGAAGACGTTTCGCTAGTCAATCCGACTGAATTGAGAAGCCAGTCGGATGACTAGCGAAACGCTTCAAGAACTACATTTCAAGTCCAGTTGATCTAATTGAATACAAACAGATATACTAGCATAAATTGTTTTGCGTTTGCGCATGCAATTTTTGCTATTGCGGCAACGTATGTTATTTTGTTTTCCGTTTGTGATAAGCAATTTCGTATTTCAAAAAAAGGAGAATTGCAGTGTGGCCGTGCCCTTAAGGTCTGTAAGACATCACAATTTGCTCCTGGAAGGTATTAAATATTAACCCTGGAAAGACTGTTAGTATTGGTGATATGAACACTTTAATATCCAAATATAACACTGGAAAGACTGTTCTATTGGTGATATGAACCACATTATATACAAATATAAACCCTGGAAAGACTATGTTACTATTGGTGATATGAATCACTTTATATACAAATATAAACCCTGGAAAGACTATGTTACTATGGTGGGGATATGAATCACTTTATAAACAAATGTAAACCCTGGAAAGACTATGCCTCCTGGAATGTGACCACACCCCAGATATTGCTGTCACGCCCACACCCCAAACATCATGGTGACCCTCTTACCCCAACCATCAAGGCCACGCCCCCAAGATAACTGCCATGCATTGCAATCATGACTTCAAATGTTGTCACCATGCTAACAGATGTGGCCACACACCCAAACATCCAAGATTTGTTCCAAATCATACCCACACCACAAACATCCTGTCCATGCCCCCAAAATCACAGGCACACCTCCAAATACCACACACACAGTACGCTCACGCTTTGAAACAGTGTGCCATGCCCCAAATGTCACGACCACCAATGTCATGCCAAGCCTCCTGGACACCACAATATCACAGCCAAACCCAGACTGTCCACACCCTAGAATGCCGTGCCCCCACATACCGCAACATTGCAGACATGCCCCATCCACCTATTCAAACCGAGACGGTTGGGGGTATGGTACACAGGAATACCTGCATTACCTGGACTTTAGCACCACACACACACACTGCCCACATGTCACACCTTCACAGACCGTTACAACTAAAAGAACAAAGCATCATGGCATTTTCAATTCGGACCAGAAAATAACTTTATTGATTGGGATCTAATAGTCAATATAAAGTGGACCTTGAGCAGGATAAGTGTTAAAGTGCAAACAAGGTGACATACTGCTAACAAATGTGCAAAAAATAGAGCACGCTTAATAAAACAGACAGAGCTCAGACAGCGCAACGAATGAAGCTGACTTTAACAACACAGACAAAGAGCCGCATGTCACATGATCAGAGAAGACGCCTGTCGTCACTCAAGTGCTGCGATATTCAGTTGCACTCAACATGTTTTCCCCACAGCAAATTCCATGTAGCATGTTCATGAGTAGGTTTACCAACAACATTTGTATATTTATGCTCCAAGTGGAAAAACTGGTAATGTTGCAAAAGGTTTTACAATAAACATGTGCTATACGTCCCTCAAGCATGTCACCACCTCCTCAACTTATAACTATATAAAATACATTACGTACATTACCAACTGTTTTTCCACCTGTTTTCCCATCTAAGCCAAACACACACCTGCACGTAACTTCTCTGCCCGGGTGCCTCCGTTGTAATGTAAGATATAGAGATGTATGAGGCACTCCGCTGGACTTTTAAATAAACATTTATTCATAGTAAAACTTCTACGCGTTTCAGCTGTAACACGCGGCCGTCATCAGGATATATATATTTAGCATCCATATATCACAAAGTTACTTTAACTTAATATACCAATGTAACTGATTTGTCTTCTATGTCTAAATCTTATACTAGGCTAATATATTTCAATGCACTTCACAGCATTCAAATGTTTATGAGAAGAAGTTCTGTTTCTGTTATAAACAAAGTAATGGAAGATACTGAAAAAAATATTTTTCCTTGTTAGAAAACAGCATGTAATCACAGCTCCAAAAAAATGTAGATTAAATAAAAGGGAGCAGCTTTAAGGGATGTGTATAGGTAAAGGGTAACTGTAGTCTCCATACAATGGCATTTATTCAACCTTTTCAAGGTAAGAAAACTGCTTATGGGGTTTCAGTTTTATTAAAGAGGTAAAGGAGTTGTACCTTTCCTCTCGTTTCTTCAGTAAAACCTGTAGGAGCCAAGAACCCTCTATTTCCCTTAGATACACTATTGACATGTAGTGCACAAAACTGGCTGAAACCAGGTTAATTTTTAACTTTGGGAGATTACAGCACTTTAAAGAACTGCATGGTTGTTGTTCCCCCCACCCACATTTTGGCCCAGGGCCCAACCAATGGGAAGACAATTTGTCAAGAAGCCATTGGATAGATCCCTGAATAAGTGGGATAGAGCTTACACTACAGTTGTCCTTTAAAAAAACAATCCCTGTGAGGTTTGTGTAAATGTATTCGATCTCTGATAGATTGTGGCAGAGGGAAAGTAATCGATGAGAGACCACAGCAGATCTAAAAACTGCGAGAATTGTGGCAGATGGAAACCATCTTCTTCTAGTTGTACAAACCATTTTGGAAGAATTAAAAAATAACCTAAGAAATATAACATTTTCACTGCAGATGAATCCTGGTCTAGGACCGAAGCGGTCTAGGACACAAAGCTGTACTGGTCTTGGACACAATGCTGTAGTGTAATGTTCCTTCTGCACATGCTTACTTGGTATCTAGTGTTTCTAGACTTATGCCAAGCTGCATTAACGGTTGACCTCAGAGTCCCCACCTGCCAGTTTGATCAGCCAATCATCAGAGATAGCATTGAATATTATTAGCTGATTTTCCTGCTCCAATAGTTGGGAGCATGTATATTTATAGAGCAACCTGTTAAAGGATAATTACACACCCTAAAAAAAACTATTTTTGCAGATTTTGTTTTTAAAAAGTTGGCTAAAACATTTTTTCTCCCCCCCCCCCCCCCCCCCCCCCAAAGGCTACCTTTTCTGCTAAAAACTTTCTGGTTTCCTTTTTTTTAGCAACTTTACTTTTAAAACAACATCTTGCAAATAAAGTTTTTCTAGGGTATACTTCTGCTTTAAACCCTTTATTGTGTGAGCATTTCTGCAAGATACTGTTCTTTTTTTAATGTGTTTATATTAGTGTGTATTGCTGCAATTTACATTTAGAAGTATATGCATTGATCCAGTGTGGCAATACAGCATGTATTTTAATCCAATGGCACTTAGCACTGCAGCAGGTCCATTTCATGAGGCTGTGACCCCTTTTGAGCACACAGAAAACACACAATTGCAATGATGCCCAGTCGTTCTGCTTCCAACATTGGACCTAATCAGGGTGCATGCTGTACAGACCAACTGATCAGCTCAAACTGATCCCAAAACGCATTGAACACGCCTAGTGGGGCCTAGGCCTAGAGTTTGAGTCTTGAAGGGAAAGTGGCAACCCCAGTAGAACTGTACTGATCACTGTACATGTACAGTTTTTTTAAAGAAAAAAAGAGCACTTAAAGAAACTATACTCCCCTCCACACCAATTCACCGGACACGGCAGTCAGAAGTACACGTAAAGACCTAAACAATCACGTCCTTACCGATGGTTTTGTCTTTCTATCTTCTGCAATACTTACAGTAAGTTTTTCTTTGTGGCTCCGACTCCACTTCGCTTACAATCCCTGCCAATGAGAAGGCAAGCTTCTACAAAACGTGGGGCTTCTCATTGGCCGGAGTCGCTGACTGAATAGAGGACGAAGCTATGAATGAATGAAACTATTAATAGTGTTGCAGAAGATAGAAAGCAAACCCAGCGTGAGGATCTTGTGTATAAATTCAACTGATTTTTACAAATGGAAGATGGAATATGTTGAATAACTAGTATGCATAATATAAACGAAGGATTTTAAAAACAATGATTTCCCACTGAACTTTCTCTACTAGACCAAATGATCTGGCACCTCAGGTTGGAATTTGTGTAAGGCAAATGCTACCTTTGCCTTTAAAGGGTATGTTCACCCCATAGGTTTATGGCACTCAAAGATCTCTCCAAATGTACTTGCCAGCCTTTGTTCCCCCGCTGTCTTATGCTTAACTTCCGAGCTTTTCCTTACACAGAAGTCAAGCGGAGGGGTTCGACCGGCATCCGCTCCTCTGAGTTGCTATGGCATCGTGCAAATTAAATCTATATGCTGCAGGGCTAAGTACCATTGCATTAAATATATAAATATGGCTACACTTAAAGGGCAACTCCACCATCTTTTGAAAGAATGGCCTCTTTAAAATATGTTGATATATCATACTTTGTCCTATGAATTCTTACTGAATGACTGCTATTGCTTCTGGATCCTTGTGGAAACTAAGCAATTTAGAAACGCGGTACTGAGCCTGGGCATGCTCAGAAGAGCAGATAGGGGATTAATATTCAGTCATTGGCTGTGATGTCAACTGTCAAATCCATAATGACAGTTGCTAACTGAAGAACCAGGAAGCAGAAACAGGGAACCAGGACATTGTGCAGGATTTCAGGTTAGACTTATATATTTCAGATTTGAAACTATTACTGGTTTAGGGTTTTGGGGGGGTGATTTACCTGTATGTAAGTTTTCATTTCAGGGCTGGCCTTGTCCCAGGGGTGTCTCTAGGGATTTTGGCCACCTTAGCCAAACCCTGATCGGCGCCTATATGCGGCGCAAGGTGGGCGTGGCTTGTGCTGGGCGTGGCTTTGTCGTGGGAGTGCGGCTAGCCATTTTGTCATTTTGAACTAGCACCATTTGTACATTTTCTTTAAATAGACAATAATCAACACAAGAATAAAATTTTGCCCAAAAAACCTACCACCACGTCAAGGTTCCTTTTAATAGGGCCCTAACTTACCTAACTAGTCTAACCTACCTAACCTAACAACCTATCTAAAGTGAGAAACATACGGTAAAGGTCCCTACAGTGAGCCAGACGGTAAGGTCCATACAGTGGAACAGACGGTAAAGGTCCCATACAGTGAGAACACGGTGAAGGTCCCTCGGAGAACAGACGGTAAAGGTCCCATACAGTGAGAACAGACGTAAGGTCCCATACAGTGAGAACAGACGGTGAAGGTCCCATACATGAAACAGCCGGTAAAGTCCCATACAGTGAGAACAGACGGTAAAGGTCCCATACAGTGGAGAACGACGGTGAAGGTCCCATACAGTGAGAACAGACGGTGAGGTCCCATACGTGAGAACGAACGTAAAGGTCCCATAACGTGAGAACGACGGTAAAGGTCCCATACAGTGAGAACAGACGGTAAAGGTCCCATACAGTGAGAACAGACGGTAAAGTTCCCATACAGTGAGAACAGACGGTAAAGGTCCCATACAGTGAGAAACAGACGTAAAGGTCCCATACAGTGAGAACAGACGGTAAAAGGTCCCATACAGTGAGAACAGACGGTAAAGGTCCCATACAGTGAGAACAGACGGTAAAGGTCCCATACAGTGAGAACAACGGTAAAGGTCCCATACAGTGAGAACAGACGTAAAGGTCCCATACAGTGAGAACAGACGGTAAAGGTCCCATACAGTTAGAACAGACGGTAAAGGTCCCATACAGTGAGAACAGACGGTAAGGTCCATACAGTGAGAACAGACGGTAAAGGTCCCATACAGTGAGAACAGACGGTAAAGGTCCCATACAGTGAGAACAGACGTAAAGGTCCCATACAGTGATAACAGACCGTAACCACACCCTTTCTCTCATACATACAATGGTTGGCACCAACCTGGTAAAATCATTGCACAACTCTGATAAATGGTTAGCCCCCAGACTCTAATAAATGGTTCCACACAGATATTTAAAAATCTGCAGCACAAACTCTGATAAAGGGATGGCACCCAGACCTAATAAAATGTGCACACAGATACTGGTAAAATCATTGGCACAAACTCTGATAAAGGGATGGCACCCAGACGAAATGGTTGGCACAATACTGGTAAAATCATTGGCACAAACTCTGATAATGGTTGGCAGCCGGACTCTAAAAATGGTTGGCACACAGATACTGGTAAAACCATTGGCACAAACTCTGATAAAGGTTTGGCACCCAGACTCTAATAAATGGTTGGCACACAGATACTGGTAAAATCAGTGGCAAAAATTTATAAATGGTTGGCACACAGATACTGGTGAAATCATTGGCACAAACTCTGATAAATGGTTGGCAGCCAGACTCTTCTAAATGTTTGGAACACAGAAACTGGTAAAATTAGTGGCACAAACTCTGATAAAGGGATGGAACTCAGATGCTAATAATGATTGCCATACAGATATTGGTAAAATCAGTGGCAAAATTCATAAATGGTTTGCACACAGATACTGGTGAAATCATTGGCACAAACTCTGAAATAAGAGTTGGCACCCAGACTCTAGTAAATGGTTGGCACCCAATCTGGTAAAATCATTGGCACAAACTATAATAAATAGTTGTCACACATAACAGGTAAAATCATTGGCAAAACTTTGATAAATTGTTTAGCACACAGACACACACTTTCTTTCGCTGGCTCGATACACTTACAGGTCCTAGAGGCTGCTTTCTCTGCGCCGCATCAACACACCAGGCTTGTAGAACGCACCGCAGCGGACGGCCCTAGAGAGTGACTCAGACTTCACTCACTGTGATGACGTCGGCGTCACGCGAGTACATGGCCATACGCGGAAGTAGATTTACATGGGTATCTTAGCGAGATTGCCCTCTTGTTTACCAGTATTACTGAGATACATTAAGGTAGGTGGAAAAATTATTCATAGGTTAACTTCCCCTTTAATATGTGTGTGTGTGTTTGTCCATGTGTGTTCTATGTACGTTTCTATGTGTATGTCTGTGTGTCCATGTTGTTTTTCTATGTACGTTTCTATGTGTGGTGTCTGTGTGTCCATGTGTGTTTCTATGTACGTTTCTATGTGTGTGTCTGTGTGTCCATGTGTGTTTTCTATGTACGTTTCTAAGTGTGTGTCATGTGTTTTTTCTATGGGGCATATTTTTAAAGAAACGATGTTAGCGCAAAAAATTACCGCCGCACATCGCGATGTTCTGCTGTAATTTTAAGTCCCTTTGCGGCGATACTGTATAGTATCGCCGCGAAGGACTTAACCCCTTCCCGACGCCGGTCCTAAGGGGGCGGGGCATAAGGGGGCGCCCACCCCGCCCACACCCCCCCGTGGCGGCAGCGGCGACCACCCGCCGCCGCCGCCGCTTCCCAGCAGCCCCCTCCCACCCGTTCCCCCGTTCCGGCAATCTCGGAACGGAGGCTAGGGGGGCTGCCGGAAGGGGCCGCAGCGTGGTCGCGACCACCGCCCGCGCACCCCCTCCCCGCAACCCCTCCAAGCCCCCCGCCCGGCCGCTCCCGGGGAGGGGACGGAGGGAGCCGCTGGGGTGTTGAAGGCTCCCTCCCCAGCGGGGCCCTGAGAAGGGCCTTTTGGGCTTAGGGGGTCCCGCACTCGAAACCGGACCCCCCCTCCCCGGCCCTTATAAGGGCCCTGCGGCACTGACAAGTGCCTTTGGCGGGGTCCCGCAGCTGAAACCGGGACCCCAGTGCGGCTCTTAAAAGAGCCCTGGGCGACGTCTTCTTTTCTTCCAGTCCCGGCGACACCAGCTCCGCCGAGGCCGCCGACCCCCGAGAGTACCCCTGCGGCCGCCAGGGTTACCCCCGCGGGCGCCGGCGACCTCAACGAGGCCGATGTTGCCGGCGTCTTAATCCGACGCGATGTCTTCGGGCTGGCGACACCAACCCCACTCAGGTCGCCGATGCCAGGCAGACTCACGGGCCGCCAGTGAGCCCGCTGGCACCGCCGGCCTCACGGAGCCGATGTTGCCAGCGCTTCTTCTTCTACTTCAAGCCATCTACTGCGATGGCATCTGAGTTCCGCGGGGAAAGCTCCTCTTTATATAGGTTTGCAGAAATCATAATCCGTTTCTGATTGGTCAATTTTTTAATCTTGCTTACATTAACCAATCAGATTTCTGGAAAGTTCTGAAATCTGATTGGTTAAGTGTAAAGCAAGTATTAAAAATTGGCGAAGTAAAAAAAAAAAAGTTGGCGAAGTAAACAGCCGATACTACCCGAGCGAAACCAGTACCACCGCCGCTTTATAAATAGAAGCGCGGTAACAGTAAGTATCGCCGCGAAAGGTTAACGCTTCGTTAATTTTTGTGTGTTTAATGTCCGCGAAAACGGCCGCGAAAAGTTAACAACCTTTATAAATATGCCCCTATGTGTTCCATGTGTGTCCATTGTGTGTCTATGTGTGTGTTCTATGTACGTTTCTATGTGTTGGGTCTGTGTGTCCATGTGTGTTTCTATCTATGTACGTTTCTATGGTGTGTGTCCATGTGTTCCCCATGTGTGTGTATCTATTTCTCCCCACCACTCCAATCTAACTAGCAAAGCAGTGATTAAAACTAAAAAAAAATATATTTTCTGCGTAAGACCTGACCTTTCCCTTTGCAGAGCAACATTAAATCAAATTTAGGTATATAGGTCTGGGTTATCTAGGGTGTCCATATCTGAAATATTGTATGTCTCACCTATGGCTTCCACCTCACTGAATCTGATATATAAATATATATGCAGGTGAATAATACAAAGAACAGGTCTGTATCTGTGGATAGTGCAAGTTTTATGCACACATGCATGCTACATGTTTCTGACCCACTCATCCTTCCTCAAGTGCTTGAATGGTCAGAAACGGGTAGCACACATGTTTGCATAAACCTGCACATTTCCCTGTAATAAGCCTGTGTTATTGCAAGCAATTTGCGATACGCGGGTTTTCATTACTGTACGACTGTGGCAGTAGTACAGCATTATTCATGGGCGATCATAAATCTACGATCACGGTCATAGATTTACGTTATAATCATATATTTGGATTGCTATCGTAGATTTAAGATGTGATCATAAATTAACGATCGCTGTAAGACGATCGCTAAAGGCTATACCGCACCTTTATAATGGTAATATATGGTCTGCAGTTGAAGGTCTTTAGCTCTCCCTGTCACTGCATTAATATTACTGGAAAGTTTACCTTCTTAGGCCCCACTACAAACGCACTGAAGCGCACGCATATCTAGAGCTTTTGCACATGATGCGTGGAGATTCTGGTCCATTATTCCGCGTTTGCACATGCGATTTTGCTATTTAAACATTGTGGAGACACATGCGTCTGTGCAAAAAAAGGTGATTGCAAAACGTGAAATGAATGCGCAATCGCATGTGCATCGGAATGTGTGAATTTTGTGTTCATGCGATTTCCATTCTAAACCGAAATCCGTGAAAAACACATTATTGTGGCTGCACTTCCTTCAATAGATCAATCACGCTCATCACGCCAACCACCTGACTCGTTTCGGCTCTGCCCTTAATGATAGATTGCCATCTTTGTTTTTAAGGCCATGTCACCCCTCTTTACACTGCAGCATATAGATTTAAACGTTTGGGTTTAAAGGCAAAGGGGCCTTTGCCTTAACAACATGCAACTGTGTGGGGGAGAAGATGGCTAGGGGGTTGGAGGAGATTTTAAACTAGGTTGGGGGGGGAGGGAACGTTTAACTACACAGGGGTAATAGAGAGTTAGGGATCTGGGGGCTAGTAACACAACGGAGGGAGGAGAAGGAGGAGGGGGGACATAGAGGATAAGGAGGCATGTACGACCATGTTGGAAGTAATCAATTGATAATCTAAAATGTATGTTACAATGCAAGGAGTCTGGCTGGAAAACACGGCGACACTTGAAATAATAGCTTAAAGAAAGGTATGATGTAATTGGTATAGCAAATCATGGCTTAATGATTCACACCGACTGGACAGTAAATATTGAAGGGTACTCTTATTGAGACTGACCGAGTTAATAAGAAAGGAGGAGGAGTATGTATGTATGTTTAAACAGGAATTGAAGCCAATTTAAAAGATGGAATAGATGGGGGAGCAAACGATCGCGGCAGAAACATTATGGGTGGAACTGTGTACAGGAAGCAAGAAGGTGGGTAATTAATGTTGGAGTGGTTTATAAGCCGCCAAATGCCGGGGAAGGGTGGAAATGAATCTCCATATGCAGTTGGCGAAGGCTGCTGGTATGGGGCATGTTCTGGTTATGGGGGATTTTAACTACCCTGAAATGTTTGAGTAATGGAACTGCCAGCACCTCAAAAGGTTAAAGTTCTTAAATCCTATATGAGCATTTTCTTTCACAGATGGTAGAAGTTCCTACTAGAAAGAATGCTTTGTTGGACCTGGTGTATCTAAAACCCAGAGCTCATTTTTGGAGAGGAAGTAATGGAAGCTTAGGGAATAGTGACCATGATATAGTGTCATTTAATATAGGTTGCAGAAACAAAGTGCACTGGCTAACAAAAACTTTAACTTTAGGAAAGCTAATTTTATGCTTTTAAAGGAATCCTCCTGCTCATAGACTGGGGGGAACTGTTTCTAGGTAAAGATACTGAGCAGATGTGGACCACTTTTAAAGGGATATTAAACTATAACATTTCCAAATCGGTACCTTTAGGAAACAAGTGTAAAAAAATTAGGTCCACTCCTGCATGGCTTAATGCTCGGTAAAAAGGGAAATGGAAAAAAAGAAAAGGGCTTTTAAAATTTTGAAAGCAGAAGTCACAGAACAGGCTTACAGGGACTTCAAAAGTTGTAATAAAGAGTGCAGAAAGCAGTTAAACTAGCTAAAATAGAAAATGAAAATACGGATTGCCGAACAAAGCAAGTCCAACCCCAAGATGTTTTTTAAGTATATAAATGGAAAAAAAATGAGGACTGAGAATGTGGGACCATTAAATATGGAGCTGAGGTGGTTGTAGATATGCCGAAAAGGCTAATCTGCTAAACCGTTTTTTGTACATCGGTTTTTACTGTTGAGAATCCTTACAGTAGGGATTGTAACAATGTGCAGGGAGGAAATGAAGAGTTTTCACATTGGATAACAGAGGATATGGTACGGAATCAATTAGACAAAGTTAATATCAATAAAGCGCCAGGACCAGATGGATTGCATCCTAGGATTTTAAAAGAGCTTAGTTCAGTTCTAGCAAGACCACTGTGTCTCATATTTTCAGATTCGCTTTTGTCTGGGGATGTCCGCTGGATTGGAAAAAAGCCAATGTAATACCAATATTCAAAAAAGGTAGTCGTTCACAGCCTGGTAACTATAGACCTGTAAGCCTAACATCAGTGTAGGGAAGGTGATGGAAACTTTGTTAAGGGATCATATCCTTGACTTTGTCTCCAGAGATCATCTTATTAGTAGTATCAGCATGGATTTATGAGAAATAGATCATGCCAGACAAATTTAATTGGTTTTTAAAGAAGTTAGTAAGAAGTTAGATTCAGGCACAGCTGTGGATGTGGTATATTTGGATTTTGCAAAAGCCTTTGATCTGTGCACATAGGCGACTAATGTATAACTGAGGACTGTTGGCCTTGAAGAAAACTTTGTTCATGGATAGAGAACTGGTTATTGGACCGCAAACAGAGAGTGGTGGTTATGGAGCTACATCTATGTGGGCTAAAGTTCTAAGCGGAGTTCCTCAGGGTTCTGTACTGGGGCCGCTTCTGTTTAATCTGTTTTATAATGACTTAGAAGGGCATTGAGAGCAAGGTCTCTGTGTTTGCTGATGACACTAATTATGCAGAGCTTGGGAACTTCCAATGATGTGCAAGTGCTGCAAGCAGACCAGATAATTATCAAAATGGCAGCAAATGGCAGATGAGATTCAATGTTGATAAATGTAAGTGATGCATTTGGATTTAATAATCCCTGTGCCACCTACACATAATAACTCTGTGTTAAGTGCATCTGAAATGGAAAAAGATTTGGGGTTCTGGTAGATAACAGACTTAGCTGTAGCAAACAAGGCCAGGTAGCAACAGCTAGAGCTAGCAAGATATTGTCTTGTATAAAGAGGGGAATGGAATCAGAGAGAAAAATATTATTCCCCTCTTTACAAGGCACTGGTAAGGCCACATTTGGAATATGCGGTGCAGTTTTGGAATCCCATATACAAAGGGGACATCTTGGAAATTGAGGCAGTTCAAGAAGGGCAACTAAATAATAAGGGGAATGGAGGCTTGAATATGCAGGCAGATTAGACAAGTTAGGGCTGTTTACATTGGAGAAGCGGCGGTTGCGATATCTCCTATTTTTGGTCTTGTTTCCTTTTAATGCCAGTACATTGGGGGTTAACCTGCTGCAGGAAGGAATGTCTGCAAGGAGCTCTGGGAAAGAGGAGTGTGTGATTGCCTGAGCAGGTGTATTGCTGATGAGCTGTGCAGGCTGGAAGGTGTGTGGATCAGAGCTCCTGGCTGGATTTCCCAGTGTTACAAGGAAGGTAACCTTCTTGCTAAAAGAAACACTGAGGTGTGTCAGTAAATGAACTGTGTTTTATTTGCAAAGTCTTTAAAGTTTGGGCTGCTGAAGAAAGCTGGACTTTTTCCTTTGTGTTGGATTACAAAGTGAACTGCATAATTTGATTTGCTGAGTGAAGCTGCATTTCCTTTTTTCCTGTTTGACTGTTTTTCTGCAGATGCCAAATTTATGTTGCAAATAAACAAAACCATTATTTTGAACTTTGAGGCTGCCTAACCTGTGTGAACTTGATCCCAGATCCCCCTGAATATTACAGATCGGTAAGGGAGACCCCGGTGACATCACAGGGCTTTCCCTTTCACTGGGGTCTTCCCTTTGCAAGTTCTCTGATGCCCCCTAGTGGTCTAGTATTGGCTAAATATTTTCGCTGTTTCTGAGCCATCGTGCATTGTCTCACTTTGTGGCTTTTCACTTCCACGTCCGCGTGTGTAACCACACATATGGCATACTGTTTGATTCAGGACATTTGGGAGATTGATATTTAGTAACTTTTTTTACATTCCATGGGGTTTTGGCATGATTTCTACCTTTGAAAGTTGTTCTTTGTTAATTTTTTCAGAAAATCTGCCGAAAGTGCGAACTTCTACGAAGAGCTGCACCTATACCATTGATGGTATGAATGAAAGAATTACAGCGCTATGTTGCTGAAGGTGTCTACATTCCAAAAATATATAGTTTCTGGGGGGTATTTCCAAGCTACAGGGGTGTTTAGTGTAAAAAAACTGCAGAATGTTCAAATATAGAGATGGCTACATTTTTTTACTGTCACTGCCATTTGGCATTAGTCCCACTTTGGGTTAGTTGGTAGCCATGTCTCTGGGTACACCCATGAATGTGGCATACCGTTTTATTCGGGAGGGATTAGGCTTTCATATTTGAGATGCGTTTGAACATTCCTCGACAGTTTTTAGCTGAAATTCGCATTTGATTTCGTCTCTGATTTTACAGTTGAGGAAAAAAAGGAAAATGTGAGAAAATAACTTACAATTGGACGAAGAGTTGCGTCCGGGTATCTGCATTTTGATCGAAACTTACCTCACTCATAATATCCTGCGGGTGTGTAGTTTCTAAAAATATCTCACTTGTGGGGATATTTTAGTTAATTTGGTAGATTTTCTATGTTAACTGTCAGTAGTGGTTATACATTTTAATTTGGTGTAATATTCTTGAAGGTGCAGTTTTAGTTTGTGGGCGTCTCCTGTACAGGAAAAGTCGGGTACCTACATATATCTGGTATCGTTGTACTCGGGAGTATCAGAGCTTTTAGAAACAGTAAGATTTTTGTGCGTAACCTTAAGATAACTGTAAGTAAAAACGGGAAACATCTGTGAAAAATTCCTAATTTTTTAATTGTTTTACATATTTTACCCATAATTCCAATTAAATCTCCAGAAAAGTTAAAAAATTTTGATACCATGCTAAAGTACACTTTGTGCTGAAAAAAACAATGTATAATATTCCTAATTTACTGGGGGGTTTCCTGCTGTAAAATTAGTTTAAACCATATGAGTGCAAAATCCTGAAAATTCTTTTGGCAAAAAAGGGTAGACAACTTGCAAAACTGTCTGGCACTGAAAAGGTTAAAACAGTTTGACTTTGTTTACAGTAGGTAGTGCGCAACGCAGGGGAAACATCATACTTGCGATGTAGTGTGGTCATATAGCATTGCCATTGTTTGCAATTGTATACCACTATGCATTAACTCACTGCAACATGCGCTGTGTTATTAAAACAGTAACATTTATTTCTATGGGAAATTTGTATGCAAAATGTATGCAATATATATCTTTACATGTCCTAAGCAAGTTAGTAAAACATTCTGTCAGTAGCCATATTATGCAGAAGAATGGCAAAGCGGGGAGACAGCTTATCTTTTATCACTTTTCATCCAAGGATTACACATTTTAGTTACAGTCTAATGAAGTGTGATTCACACTCACATCACATCAGAATCTGATAAACAGGTTAACACAATGAAAATCTATGATGACTTTCATATTTATATTCATAAAAAAGAAAAATCTCTACTCTGAGGTTAAACTATAAATTAGAGCAAGTACACGAGTACAAAAAAAACCTCACAGGTTGAATGCAGTGTTTTCTGACGGCCCTCCTTACCATACCATGCTCCCACAAAGCAGTAATCAATTTGCGACTATTTCAACATCATGGCAGTTTTTTGGTACATTGTAGTGCAAGCCACAAAAAAATATATTGCATCTGGTGTGCTGCGCTATTTCCAAATGAGTGTAAATAAAACCCACGCTAACTTGATATTACATTGGGTAGTACATTTGGGGGATAGGTTAAATGGTTTTGGCCTTGCTGGAGGACAACCTGAAATGTTTCTGCTAGGTACATTGCAGAAAACAGGTTAACTTAAAGTATAATTAAAAACTCACCTTTCCCCCTTCGACACAGCCAAATTAAACCCAGGAATAGGACCTAAACTGCAGCAGTGCTTAGGATAATTCTCCTAAATGGGAATTGGTGATTGTAGCCACCTGGAAATAGCTCTTAAATTAGGGGCTCACTTTTATCCTCCTGTTTATAGTATAGTATAGTACCAACCCATCTAGCAATGTCCTCATTTCCTGCCTGTTGATCCAGAGGAAGGCAAAAAAAAAATCACCAAATTTATGAAGGGGAAAAAAATCCTAACTGCAAGTGGCAATTGTAAATTTCCCTCTACTTTAGGTATCAATACCAGAAACTTGCAACATTCCTTGTTTGCAGAAACTCATCCAGACTCATCCTACCATCACAACGTCCACTGGAAGATAATTCCATAGCTTTACATTTCTCACAGTGAAAAAACCTTTCCGAACTTGAAGCCTAAAACTTTTTGCTTCAAGTCTTAAAAGATGTCCACGTGTCCTCTGATATGCTCTATTGGTGAACAATGCCCAAGATAATTTATTGTATAGCCTGTAAATGTATTTATACACCGTAATCATATCCCCACGCAAGTGCCTTTTCTCCAGCGTACATAATTGTAACTTTTCCAATCTCTCTTCATATTCAAGCTCCCCCAATCCCCTTATTTAGTTGCCCTTCTCTGAACCCTTTCAATTTCAAAAGAAAAAAAAAAGATTGTGCACAGGATTCTAAAACTGCACTGCATATTCCAAATGAAGCCTTACCAATGCTTTGTAAAGAGAGAGAATAACATTTTCCTAATCCATTAATAATTCCAAATCATTAATAAATAGATTAAATAGAAGTGGCCCCAACACAGAACCCTGTGGCACCCCACTTAGCACTTTAGTCCATAATAATGAAGCATTAACAACTACTCTCTGCATCCTATTCATTTTATTTTGGTTTGACACAGATTAATTTAAACCGGATTAGTTAAACATGGTTTCCTTTGGTAAAACTTAACAGACAAAAACAAAAATTAATAGTAACCCCTGTCTCAACTCTAGATAAAATTTTCCAATACTTAGTAAGCTGCCAACATTACTAAGCAATAATTTACAGTAAAGGATTGCATACATTGAAATAGCTCAATATCGTTATATGTGTAATTGATAATGACTCACCTGCATACTCTGGGTCTACATGAGGAGGATAAAAACCAAATTTAATAAAAATGGGAATAGGAACTCCAAATTTAAACCATTCAACAACATAGGGAGGGGGTTGTGCTGTAAGTGGATGTACAACATCGCACCCCAGAATCACACTCTCCCCAGCACGTGCAGTCACAAACTCTGGTTCCTCCCGTGTGCCACCAGCACCTAAAAAATGAAAAAAAAATGTGCAAATTATAATAAATACATTTAGTTTTAGTGCAAATTATAATAAATACATTTAGTTTTAGATTACGTGAAACACTAAAACAGGCACATGTAAAATTACCTGTCAGAAACTCCACTCATGTGCTTAAAGGGGAACTGTGGTCTCCAAACAAGTTGAGTTTAAATGAAAGGCCAGTTTCCTACCTTTAAAACTAGCCATCAATCACCACTCTACGTGTTCCGCAGCCCAAGATATAAATAAATTACTGACCAAAAAGTTAATAGGTGGTAGGCTGACATGTGACATTCCTAAGGCTGCTCCTCAACCTCGCCACTGGTGAGAACAGCCTCAGACTTCAGCGACAGGACAGGAGACAGGAAGTCCCTCCCCCTCCCTGCTGTATGAAGATCCCCACAGAGAAGATAAGCGAATCTACAGCCCTACTCTCACTATGTGAAAACAGCCTTATCAGGCAGAGTTCTAACTCTGCCTGAAAAGGCTGTTTTCACAGTTTTCTGTAGGGGGGGGGTCTGAGTGGCCCACGGCACCCACAAGTGGGCAGGGCAATGGCACCCGGGAGTGGGCAGTGCTAAAGGCCACATGGGGCTGTAAGAGAAGGGGCCAAGGGGGGACCTGCAAATGGAGGGGCCATAGGGTAGTAAGAGGGTAGTAAGAGGGACCAGAAGGGCTTGCAAGAGAAGGGGGTCTGCAAGGGGAGGAGGAGACATAGGACAGATTGACTTGTCATCCACTGACATGGTTTCAGAGCAGGAAGTGCAGGGGACCTGGTGATGCTGCTGCCATACCGCACACAAAAATGTCAATATCTTCAAAACTATGCAAAATAAACAATGAAAATTAATTGCAAAAATTCTCAGGAGAGCAATTCCTATCAATTTACCTAAAGTGATTTTTGGACCACAGATCCCCTTTAATACCCTGGAAAAAAATAACTGAAAATTAAGCTTTTTAGTTTGTTTTTTTTAAACTTAGTCCATTTGTGACGGCTGAGCTTAGTGCTCATCAAAATATGAAACCACAGACAGCCTGTTAATTGGAGCTCAAATTTTAGAACAGGGCTAGTTCATAGTGTAGTTTATATCAAATATAATAATTATTAAAGTGCATGCCCACTCCCCAGAGGAACATTTTTCCCCTAAAGCAGGGACCCAAAAATCCAATTTTCACAATTATTGCCTAGTTCCCAAGTGTTCTTGGAAAGGTATATTTACCTTTAAGTCTGCTAATCCCCCACATAGGAAAAAAAGGGATGTATGAGCACCCTAACAGTGACCTATAACCTGTTAATAAATCCTGCCGTACTGTGCTAAAAAACCCAGTGGAGTAAAATACTCCGGCACAACAAAAGATGACTACATGTCCTCAGAATTATAATGATGGGGTAAAAGGGAGGGGTGTGAAGTGACTTTCAGTGGACGACATTAACACATGCCTTGAAGAAAGAGACTTCTAAGGAGAATGAATACCCATCAGGGAATACCATGGTCACTGAAAACAACCAGGGCTCATTGATGACCACCCACCCTTACTTTCCCCTATCCCCCCCCTCCTACACTCACAAAGGATGCTGATACGACCGTCAAGATATACTTGTAAATATATGTTGTTGAATGTTAAACATAAAAGTTGTGTTGTGCCAAATTGTTTGGCCTGCCAGTACAGCTTATGTTTACCATTTCATAATCTTTCATTTATTTGCTTTTATCTAAAAGGCATCTAATAGCGACTAAGCAAACCCCTTCCCCTAAGGATTGCAGGACTTAACCTTAACCATATCCATAGTTTCGATAAGGTTACATTCTAAAATCATCTGAAGAAGGGGGCACGTTCTCCCGAAACATTGTACTTGGATGTGTGCTTTTCAATAAAACACTTTAAATTCACCAAAGGTGTGCGACTCCAAAAATCTAGAACTGCTCGCATTTACCTCCCTTGGAAGTGGGGAGTATTGAGGAGGTCAGCACCCACCTACGTTTGTGTGCATAAGGAACCTGTGAAACATTGATCTATACATTCTAAATCATACACACGGAGTGGGAAATTCAAGCAGTCCACCTGTACCCCATTCCAGAGATGGACAAAACTACACCAAAGTTCATCCGTCCCCCACCGGAGCATCACCTATGTACAAAGGTGAACTCCTTAAACCCTAAACAGAGACCACAAACAATGCCTAGACACGAAAATATCCATCCGTGGCCCCTTTTTAGGGTTATTAGAAAATGTTTTTATTTGTTTAATGTTCTTTCCTCCCTGTTATTCCCCTCCCCCTTTTTTTATTTCTTTTTTTTTTTTTCATGACCATTGCTTGGTTCAAAACAATGACAAAAGATATGTCATTGTATGATCCTTGTCGATGTATGATCCTTAAAAAATGAAATAAAATTTTCAAAAAAAAGTCTGCTATTCCATCTTCTTATTTTGGGCACTTTGCCGCATGTTGCAGTCATAGCCATGGTGGTGATATCATGGCCAATGACTTATAAAGGCTACACAAGCCATCTCCTTTAGGCTTATAAAGATGTAAAAGGAAGCAGACACAAAAATTCTTCTGCAGGATGAACATGCCCTTACAGGGCATTGTAAATTAGTTGTGTGGGGCATTTTGCAGCATGACAATATCTCTTTTTCAAATGCCAATTCTAAAATTCCATTATATCCTTTCTTTAAATAAAAATATATTCCTTTTTGTGGAGATTGCATTGAGTTTTTAGACTGTACTATGTAGGAAGGGGTAGGCTAAAATAATATTATACATGGTTAGAGTGTATATTGTAATGTAAAAGGTATAACATTAATTAGTTTATTAATGTGTTCTAAATAAAGATATATAAGTGTGTAACAGTGTGTAAATGGAATATGAAATAAAAATAAAAAAAAGTGGGCGTGGCCAAGATGGCGGCTTGAGTGGACGCGCGGGACAGGAGCTCTCCTGACAAAACATCCTGATACTACTAAAAAGTCGGTTTACAATCCCAGAAAACAAGCAGTTTGAAAGGGAAAGCTGGAACAATGACCAAACACGGCAACCAGCAGAACAAAAGGTCGGGCTACGCAGACAAACTGGGAAAGTTTGCCCACCTACCACAAGAGCAGGCCGCAACCCTGGAACCGCCGACTGCACACGCGGCCGCAGAGGAACAAACAGTGGGGGCCTCGCCAGCAACCCCATCCCCGGCACAAATACTAGCCGCCATCCAGGAATCCAAAACCTCCCTCACCGTGTTGATAGAAGAGGTAAAGGTCGACGTAGGCCTGCTCCAACAGGATTTCCAGGCACTGAGACAACGCGTGGGGGGCCTGGAGGATCGAGTCTCTGCTGTAGAGGACTCCCTCCGACCCATACCAAACAAGCTGGACACTATACGACAACAACTTAAAGCATAGCAGGAGAGAGCAGAGGACCTGGAGAACAGATCCCGCCGCCAGAATATCAGGTTGGTGGGACTCCCAGAGGGGATAGAGGGCAGGGAACCGGAGACTTACCTTACCACATGGTTCCTGGACACCTTCGGGGCCGATGTGTTGTCACCCGTGTTCACGGTGGAGCGGGACCACCGCGTTCCCTCCCGCCCCCCTCCCCCCGGCTCACGGCCAAGACCGATGCTCGCTAAATTACTAAATGCGAAAAACAGAGATACCATATTACGCCAAGCGAGACTTAAGGGCCAGATACAGCTAGAGAACAGTACAATCATGCTGTTCCCGGATTACTCCATAGAATTACAAAAAAGGCGGGCAACCTTCTTGGCAGTAAAGCAGCGCTTGAGAAACCTGAACTTACCTTATGCTATGATATACCCTCCCGGCTGCGCGTTCAGCACGATAATAGCACCAAATTCTTTGAATCACCTATGGATGCTACACTCTGGCTGGACACTAAATTTGGTCCTACCAACAGGAACTAGCACAAGAGCACCAATAATCAATAAACAAAACTCCTGAAATACACAAAAGCCAGACACCATGCCCCACGAAACCTGACCAAACCCTCCACCCGCACTCACCCTAGACAAGACATTGGAGACCATGGGAGTACAGCCAACCCTTAACCCCAAGCAGGGAGATTATTAGTGTACAGCAGCGAATCTGAAATTCTGTACCAAAGGGTAAAACTGAGCACCCTCACCACCCCACCGAAAGCTGGTACGGTGGAACCTGCACTTACTCAACAAGGAGCAACGATTGAGTATACCCACGGGCGGACTGGGGCTCGGTCGGGGGGCCAGAGTTTAACTAAGCATAATAATCTTACAACATCTACCTAAAACTGAGGAATACAAACTAAACAAATAAGGCTAAATGTAAATACGTAACTTAATGCAACAAAAGATTTTGGTCATGAGCCCACATCGAGAGAGACAAACCTACTAACAGATCACCTGAAACTTGATCACAACCGAGACAATCCTTAACCTAAAGGTCTGAGACCAAGGAGCCAGGGGTGGCATAGAAATGCGAACCAACAAATACGAGGGACTCCCCACTCCCTCTCCACTGGACCCCCCCGCTGAACCAATCCCTCTCCCCAAGATGTGTATAAATATAACACGGTCAGGTGTTAGGGGTTTGTATGTATTATAGGAATGTATATAGATAAATATGATGGGCCTCCCAATCTCTCAGCATTGGATATATGTATAAAATAGAGCGGGTGGGTTTGTGGATCTGCACGTATTATAGAAATGTATATGGATAACTATGATTGGCCTCCCAATCTTTCAGTATTGGATATATGTATAAATATAGGGGGGTGGGTTTGTGGATCTGTACGTATTATAGAAATGTGAATAGATAAATGTGGGAGCCTGGCGCCCTTTCCCCAGTGCCCCCCCCCCCCCCCCCCCCCCCCCCACCCCGGCCCCCCCCCCCTGGGGGGTGCGGGGGGGGGGGGCGACTGTGTTATAGATTTACAGATTATATGGAATGTGAATGAAAACATGACAAATTCCTCGCCCTCTCTTCACGGGCCCCCCTCTCGCTGGACCAGATCCCTTCCCTGGGATGTATAAATATGGAGCGATTGGGCTCGCGACTCGCGATCTGCGGGCCGTGCGGAGGGGTGACCGGATAAATATGATGCACCTACTGCTCTCTTCTCACTAGATCCTCCCCCCACTGAACCAACCCTTCCCCCAGCAATATACATAAAAACAAAGCGACTGAGGTCTGTGGAATATATATGTAATATAGAAATGTGACTACATAAATACGAGGGACCTTCTGCCCCCCCATTTATTGGATTCCCCCCCCCCCCCGCTGAATCAAACCCCTTCCCAGGGAGATATATAAATATATGCGGTGACTAGGTTAGCTTGTCCTATGGATGTATAGGATGGGCCCCCACTTGGGATTCCCCCTCACTAAGCCAAACCTCTTCCCTGGGATGTGTATAGATCAAAAGTGACCAGCAAATGGGTAAACATGCAGAACAGAAATGTAAACAGATAGATATGATGGACTCCCCTATTTGACCGAGCTACCCCTTGACATAGGTGCCACGGGCCAACTTGGACGCCAAATTAAACTATTTGAAAGGTCAATAATAACTGACAACGTAAACTAACCCCCCAATCCGCCAGCTGTCTATCTACACAGTTAGAGTTCACAACATAACACAACCTCGACATAGAATAAGAACACATTATAACTGTATGTAGGTGTGAAGGTACTCGAAACCAAATTAATAGATACTGACAATATACCAAAACAAGTCGGGAGACCTCCCCCCCCCGACGTACCCACGTCTGAATAGAACCACTCACTTCCCCACCGCCAATTTGACTGGGAAGCACCTGCCCCTGTCAAACCGCATTGGCCGGACACTAGTGTCCGTATTTACAGTTTGATAAGTTTATTGTTGATGTTAATGGTTTACTTAAACCAATTCAATTTGTTAACGCCTGCAAATTTTCTTTTCTCTGTCCACTATATACCTATGATAAAGAGAACCTGCCTCTGCCATCGAGCCCGGAAGCCTAATCCGGAGGGCCCCTACAAGACGCAACCAACAATAACAAACCATGGGTGAGTCGGCTACTGCTCTAAAACTACTATCATGGAATGTCAGGGGATTGAACCATACAGACAAACGCACCCAAGTATTCAATACAATCAACAGACACAGAGTTGATATAATATGCCTGCAGGAGACCCACCTGGTGCGCACAACCACTAAAACCATACAGAAACCCTGGGTTGGATGGGCGGCACATAGTGTATGCTCTACATACTCACGCGGAGTCTCCCTACTCTTCAGGAAAACACTTAAATACAAAATACTCGCGGTTAAGACAGACCCATATGGCAGATATGTCTTTACCCACGCAGAAATAGAGAACACCCCTGTGACTATACTAGGCATATATAACCCCCCAAACACTGGTCTCTCATTTATAGAAAATATTACTCCCTTACTACTTGGATATCCCGATGCCCACGTTATCTGCATGGGAGATTTCAACGCAGTTATGTCCCCATCTATGGACCGACTAAAAACACCTCGGAGCGCCACCAACCCAAGACACCCGAACACTACACCATTGGCATCCTTTGTAGAGGCATGGGCATGGGTGGATGTTTGGAGACTCAGACACCCGAACACGAAAGAATTTACTTGCCACACACCAACACACAACACACTATCCAGACTGGACTACGTCTTCCTTACAAAACAAACGGCCCCCCTGGTTACATATATATCCCACCTTCCACGTGGAATTTCGGACCACTCACCTATATTGACCTATATTGACACATAATACTGGAACATACTGGAACATACACAAAACCGTGGAAATTCAATGCATTCTGGCTAACTCAATTGCCGACACCAGATATTATCCCCGAACAATTAGAAGAATTTCTGAAATACAATACCCCAGAGAATAATCCAAAAATAGTATGGGAAACCTATAAAGCCTATCTGAGAGGCCGACTCCACTCAACAATCTCATATATTAAGCGCACCACACAGGATCAGGAAAATAAATTAACCACCCAACTCCAACAAGCAGAGAAAGAGTACATACAGACCCAGACACCATCAACCAGAATGACATGGCTACAAACACAACGATTATATAACAATGAACAAACCCAAAAAGCACACCGTAAACAATTTTTCATTAAACAAAATTTTTTTGAAAATGGGAGCCATTCTGCAAAACTACTGACATATCTGGTAAAGGATCACTCCCACTCAAACACAATACTGGCCATACGAAACCCCCAACAGACTTTAGTACACTCAACTCCCCAGATACTAGAGACCTTCCATAATTTCTATCAAGAACTATACACATCTAACCTTACAAGATCAAAAGAAGATATAAACGAATATCTAAATAACCTACGATTTCCCAAACTCACAAATGAGCAAAGGATATCCCTAGATATACCCATAACACAGGAAGAAATACAGTCTGCGTTGGGGGAGCTGGCTAATGGGAAAGCACCAGGACCGGATGGATTACCATCTGAAATCTATAAAAAATACAAGGATCAATTAATACACCCACTACTAGAAATGTACAATGAATCATATGTCACTGGAGCTCTACCCCCGTCCTTATACAATGCTACAGTGGTGGTCCTCCCCAAACCTGGGAAAGATCCACAAGAGTGTGGATCATATAGACCGATATCACTACTCACATCAGACTACAAAATACTGGCCAAAACCCTTGCACAGCGCCTAAAACGCTTCATTAGCTCCATAGTACACCCAGACCAGACGGGCTTTATGCCAAACAAATCAACGACAATCAACCTAAGACGCACACTGATTCAATCACAACTAAACCATGATAATGCCGGGGAACGAATCATTCTCTCACTGGATGCCGGCAAGGCATTTGATTTGATTGAGTGGCCGTTCCTTTGGGAGACCCTGAGACACTTTGGTTTTGGGCACAACTTTATTAAAAGTTATTATATGCAAAGCCAGTGGCACAGGTACTGGTCAATGGGGAACTAACCACATCATTTACACTACAGAGAGGCACTAGACAGGGATGTCCCCTGTCCCCCTACCTGTTTGCCCTGGCGATCGAACCATTAGCATTAAGTCTCAGAGCTGACACACGGATACGGGGATTTCGTATAGATCGGTACGAGGAACGCATGGGCCTCTATGCGGACGATATTATTTTATACCTAGAAAACCCAGGCCCACCACTCATAGCCGCATTTGAACTTATAAATATATTTGGAGCACATTCAGGCCTCAAGATAAATTGGGACAAATCGGCTCTATACCCGCTAGACACAATTCCAACTCATAGAATACCCGACAATATACCAATACCGATAGTACCACACTTTAAATACCTGGGCATAACCATTACTAAATCCCCTCAACACTTCTACACAATGAACATATCCTCACTAATAGAATATACTAGAAATAAAACTGTGGCCTGGAGGGCCGTTCCACTTAACTTATGGAGCCGAATACAAATGATAAAAATATTCCTGTTACCAAAAATACTGTATACAATACAACACTCCCTGATATATATCCCCAAGACATTCTTCATCAAGCTAAATAGCCTAATCACTACCTTTTATATGGGGCAACAGAAACGCGAGAATTAGGGCCAATATTCTACAGACACCCAAACACTTGGGAGGACTGTCACTCCCTATCCTACAAATATACTACTGGGCATCCCAGATGAAACACTTGCAATGCTGGGTAAACACAGACACCACGCCGACCCCCTCGGATATGATGATGACCACCTACCTAACAAGCCCATTCATGGCATACTTGGACGCACCCAAATTACATATGATAGGACCAGGCACCACCCTACATAAACAAATGCTAAAAATCTGGAACCTCATCAACCACCTGTTCTGTCTCGATGGATATTTTGAACATGCCCCCCTCTGGAGCAATAAGCTCTTTCCACAACTGCTAAGTCTCCCGGGACGTACGGTATGGGGGGAACACGGTATAAACACACTAGGGGACTTAATCCAAAACAAGCAGCTAGTCCCCTTCCAGGATCTCCAGAATACATATAAAATACCGAACATACTCCACTACAGATACCTTCAACTACAACATGCGCTGAAAGCTATTTTTGCCAACAATTTTGATAAAATAACAAAACATCCAATGATTGGAATAATACGTACACATGGGATAAAAGGAGTTATATCCAAACTATACACCAGCCTAATAACTGCCAAATCACAACCCACAATAAAACAAATTAAAGCAAAATGGACACCACATATGCCAACAATAACGGGCGACCAATGGCCAGATATTCTATATGCACACTGCCAAGTATCCCCAGCAGCAAATAACAAACTTATACAATTTAAAATATTGCACCAGGCATACTATACACCCAAGCAGATGAAATACATGAAAACTGGCCGAAACTCAGACTGCCCTAAATCGAGCACAAGAGGCAGACTTTATACATTTGATGTGGGAATGCCCAAGAATAAATATAGGGTGGAAGTGGTCGAGACTCTGAGGGCGCTCACTCGCATCCCATCCAACCCTCACCCAAACTATGTGTGTTTGGTGTCCTGGAGGAGGACGTGTGGTCCACTAAAGAGCAGGCTTTCCTGCAGGCAGCTCTGTTCTATGCACGTACAACAATTACACTGAGGTGGATGTCTAGTAAATCCCCAAACATAAAAAAATGGATGCAGCTGGTAAACAGTGATCTACCATATATCAAGATTATATACCAACACAGAAACTGCCCTGACAAATTCCAAAAAATATGGGGCGGTGGCTGGACTCTACCAACACGTTGGTATTATAAATGGAAGATACATACATACGATCAGTCGGCAACCAAACTTTATGGAAGCAAGTTTATACGGGGACCTCCGGAGGTGGTACCGGGCAGGCAGTGGGCAAAACCAACCATTACCAAGGATAGAAAACCGCAGGCTGGTATTGTGTTATAAAGTTATTTAAGAGCTATGATATAAGAACCGAGATATTGTAATATGATCCTAAGTGAATACATAAGTTAACTACGATCAATGTCGACAGAACAGATATTATTTCAAATGTTTAATGTATAATATGTTTGTAAAGGTATTGATACAACATGTATCTGATCAATGACTAATGTAATGCTTTGGAACCAAAATAAAACTGTTTAAAAAAAAAAAAGTACTAACATACAGAATCTTCCACAGTTTGAATGGACTGGTCAAAATGGGGGCTATAGACACACCTCTCAAATTTATTTATTCTGCATGGGAAAATAAAAGGAAGTTTGCGTTAATTTCCTTATTGGCCTTATTATCCAATAGGTGTGCTTCTGGTAGGTGCTGTAGCACTATTAGCCAATGAAAAGAAAGTTGCAGTGTTTAAATCACATCAGGATGCAATGCATGCTTTACAGTAACATCCTTTAGCTTAGCATTGTGGAAGAGACTTAGTGAGCATGTGCGAGTTAATGGTCAATCAAAAAAAAGTTTGCTTTCCCAGTAAGTGTAGCTGACATCCTGCTGTATTGCATTGTGGGAGAGAGTGTCAGGATGCTTTAGAGTTATATCCTGCTGTATTGCATTGTGGGAGAGAGCTTCACATCCAAATGCAATGTGTAGTGGAAGCAGGTGGGCGTGGCCAAATGGCACTGCTTTACTGAAGACTTTTCTTTCTCCTACAGTGCTTTACTAAAGATCCTTTGTTTGGGTCTTCCCTGAAGGGAAGTTTCCTCTTATGCTGGTAAGTGTCTAAATGTTATTTTTTGCTTTAATGTACAGTCTCTCTGTGTCTCTCTCTCTCTCTGTGTGTGTCTGTCTCTCTCTTTCTCTCTCTCTCTGTGTGTCTCTCTCTCTGTGTCTCTGTCTCTCTCTCTCTGTCTCTCTCTGTGTGTCTCTGTCTGTCTCTCTGTGTGTATGTCTCTCTGTGTGTCTGTCTCTCTCTGTCTGTCTCTCTCTGTGTTGTCTCTCTCTGTCTGTCTCTCTCTCTGTCTGTCTCTCTCTCTGTCTGTCTCTCTCTCTGTCTGTCTCTTTCTTCTGTCCTGTTAGCAGCAGTGCTCACAATGATCAGCTTCCAGGTTAGCACAATTATTATAAATTGTCACATTACTGTAATAGTGGCCGACTGTATTCTAGCAGCCAATAGGAATATCCCATATTAAACAAGCACCAGGTTCCTCCTTACTGCCGCATGTGTGTAAACGACAGCATCTAACAAACCCCTTCCACATTGGTCGGAATCCAGTTAAAAGCCAATAGTGTTCCGTTTAACTGGGAGAGAAGGCATTGCCTATAGAAATGGTGGGCGATCCCTGCTGTTGCTAGGTATTGAAATGCTGCCTGTTCCTGCTAGAGAGCCCTGGGGATTAGCTGGAGGAGGGAGTTAGTGTGTACAGTATTGTATGTATACAACCTGACAGCACCTGGTCTGTCTCTCTCTCCTGGAAGAAGGAACTACCGGGAATGACTCCAAGTACCGCGGGAAGCCCCGCGGAGCCTCCCAACAATTGCGGCGGGGCCTGGGAGCCTGGTTTTCAGCCGCGACCAGCCGCAAACTACCCCTGGAAGGGGAAGTTATCATTAGGAAAAAACGTATCTAATACATAATAATTACACTACAAAAATAACCGCATTATTACTTAAAATATGTCATTCTTAGATAGGACTACACTAATATGGAGGTCCTTGTAAGTGACGGGTAACTTACACATATATTTTAATCAATATATGTAACTAACACTCCAGCAAATAAAACTAAATAAAACTAACACATAAAAAACCTACTGTGCACCAACGGGCACACTTTTGCTAGTACTTTAATAAATAAAAGTACAATATTTTTATTCAAACCTAGTAACACAAATACAGCTTAGCATTGTTTCAAATGTAATGTCTTTATATCCTCATATAATCAACTAAAGTGGAGTATCTCCCCAAAGGAAATTATAATAAGACTTTATCAGTATTAAATGTGTTTTTATAAGGATTATTAAAACTTCATACACACGTGCGATCACGACACACTATCAGGGAGATGTAATAAAAGTTCTTATCGTTAAAAATGGTGCTTATTTTGCCCAAACCAATCAGATGTTAGCTTTTAAATGGTAAATACCATTTGATTGGTTGGGGCAATATTAGCACCATTTTTAATTATAAAAAATTTTACTTAAAGGACAACAATATAAAAGCAGCTGAAATCTCTTACTCACATTTACAACCACGGGGCACAAGCGGCCTGCGTGTTGGGCACCCCTGCAATTGACAGACAACATAGTCCCAGTAGACAGAGCACATTCACAAAGACACAACAAGCTATGTCTCACCTCTTACCGTACTTTGCTGTGGCTGATGGCTAATCTATCAAACATTTGGGCACTAGGTTCAGCTCCCATAAAGCAAGCCATACACAGGTCGGTTTCCTATTGGCAAAAACGATTGTAAATCTGATCGGAAGAACATTTTGTAATTCTCCATTTTGAGCTGTCAATCTTCGATATTTTAATAAATTTAATCAAGTTTGTTGAAATATCAATGCCTTATCCCACCTCTTTGATTTGATGGAAGCCCTGCCCAACTAAATGTACGCAGCACACTTCACAGAATCTGCAGCCTTGCCCCCTAGAATTCTAATGCACTCCGTTTTGCTACCACAGCTAGCATATACAGTAGAATACTTACAGGGAGATTTACACAGAGCCGCAATCGCTTTGGTCTATGGGTAATTCTCACATCCCGAATTCAATATAGGTTTAGCACCTGTGGGTAGACTTGCCTATTAGCCGGCATTAAATAGTCGCACTAACACTAGTGGAAAACCCATAATGAATTTGTTGCCCTGGCTACGCTGGAGTCTTTTATGGTATCCGTGCAATGGTGGGGTTAAAAGAGGGTTTCCATATCAGTGCAGAGACATCTGTATAAAAAAAACTCTGTCAGGAAGATTCTCCCACCCGCACATAAGTATTTAACACCAGCTATCTGCTGGCGTTAAATACTTATGTACAAACAGTTGCAAAGCCTCTGGTAAATAGGCTTTTGACAGCTGTGCTAGTATCTCTCCCGGTACTCCTGCAGCCAGTGCAAATTGAGGCTTAAAGACTTTAAGAGCAGAAAACAGCGGAAATAAACCTGAGTGTGTATAGATAGTGAATAGCGGGTCTGGGGCGTGGCCAAAAGGTGCCTATAATTACTAGGCTCTTTAAATACTACCCCTCACCCACCCCCTATGGGGGTCCCGCAAGGCTCAGTACTCGGCCCTATTCTTTTCTCCATCTACACCTATGGCCTTGGATGACTCATTAGTTCATTTGGATTCCACTATCACCTGTATGCGGATGATACTCCAAATCTCCCTACACTAACATCCCAGGTCTTCTTTCCTTCAAACCCCATGTCAATCGCTTGCCAACTTCTGTCGGCTCAAACTCAAAAACATCTCCCGCATTTGTCCCTACCGCCTGGCATCTCTTCAATCCATCCTCAACTCTGCTGCCCGGCTCATCCATTTCTCTTCTCACTTCTCTAATGCCTCTCCTCTCTGTCACTCACTCCACTGGCTGCCCATCTCGCAAAGGATTCAGATAAAATTGCTTACCCTATCCTATAAAGCACTATCCAACACAGCCCCTCCATGCTTGTCTGATCCACCAATACATGTCCCAGATGCAATCTCCACTCCGCAAAGGTTATCCTCCTCTCATCCACCCTTGTCACCTCTTCCCATGCCCCCATTCAGGACTTTTCTTGTGCTGCCACTCTGCTCTGGAACTCCCTTCCTCCGTCTGTCCATCATTCACCATCCCTTAAATACTTTCAAACGTAACCTTAAAACCCACCTCTTCAGACAAGCATATAACCTGGCCTAGACATTACCCCTCGCACTGGCCCAACCTGATCCTAACAGCCCCTCACATTCCACTGCCAATCAGCCTACCGATTCCCGTCACCTTATGTCTCACCCCCTCTAGACTGTAAGCTCTTGGGCGGGGTCCTCACTCCAATTGTATCACGGTCTTGCTGTAAGTATCTCCTCACAGGAAGCTTATATTCTGTATTACCTGCGTATGTAATATGTAAGACTTTGTATAATACCGTATGAATTACCCAGTATGTAATGTATGACTGTAATTGTAAAGCGCCACGGTAGATCTTGGCGCTATATAAATCAATAATAATACTATTACAACAAATGGGCTGTACTGGAAACAACATGAAAGCCTTCTTAGTAACAGATTATACTTCTTACATGTACATAAATTCAAGATCTCAGGAGTTCTGAGGAAAAAAAGCTTTCACATTATTTTTTTTAAAAATTAATTTAGTCCTTTTTTTAACATTAATTGTGAATGTGTGTGTAATATATATATGTGCTTAAGTATATCCCATGACACATATTTAGTAGGAATATTGCTTATATAACTTGAGGATCTTTCTTAAGCACCACAGCACTTTGTTACCATGGACCAATGGCATACTGAGGGCATCCTAATGCTGTGCAATATAAAGAAGAATAACACCTATTTCCAGTCGCATAGTTTAACAAATGTTCTGCAACATCCAACCTAATTTTCTGTTTATCACTTTGCATGTACATTTCTGTTAGTTGCCCCTTGGTTCTACCCTTTATTTTTTAAGGAAAGGTTAGATAGTTGAAAATAATTACAGGTAAAAAAAGATATTAGTTATTTGACTAAATGCATTAATCATAAATGTCATGACTCCCCATCATTCCCCATGGAACTCTTAAAAGTATTTTTATGAAAGCATAAGAATGGAGCATAAAGGTTTTTCTTGTGAGCTACAAAGTGGTTAATGGAAAGCAGAAATTTGTACTAAAATGGTAGTCTGAAGCCTGCATAGCTGCTGGGCTTTCTGATTGGCTGCTGGTGACATCACTAGCTTTAGGGAGTGATATCACAGGATATTTCTGACACACGTGTGATGGCTAGCAAAAAAAATGAATAAAAAGAGAGGGGGTGAGGTGGAGAAATATCACCCTGAGTGACAAAAGACTGTTACAAGAAGACCCTATGGCATGCTTTTCCAAAAGGGCAGTTTGGTTTTGTGCTAATTTGTTTAAATGTACTGTATGATTGTGCAAAGCAGGTTGAGAGGGAGGATGAGTGCAGAAGAGTTCATTTCTGTTTAAATGCTTTTAATCTAATGTATATATAGCCAATGTGTGCTGGTATTTTATAGTTACAAGCTTTGTGTGAAATGCTTTTTACATCTTTTTAGAAGGTACAATAATCTCAAATCACACAATTCCTAGAATATAAATTAGTGCAGAAATGATATTAAGACTTGTTTCTAGGCAGTAAATATAAGTAGGGCTGCATTCAATTATTTAGAGTATAAAAATGGTTAAAGAAGACCAAGCATAAAAGAGGATCTGAAATGGACAGCCATCACTGGAAGAAAAAAAAAATACAAAAGCTCTATCGGACAAACAAACAGCTGTGCAAAGGAATGGGATACCATATCTTAAAGACAATTAGGAAAATAATTGTTAAAATAAAGCACATGAAGCCTTGTCACATCCAGAGATAGAGAATAAGCCACAGCTAGAACAGCGAAAGAGAGACAAATATGCATTTGGCAAATTCCTGCTTGATGTTCCTAGTGTCTGGCTTAAGCTGGATAACACCATCCAATAATTGGGCCCAACTGACCGACATTTCATTGTATCAGTCAGTTGGGCCGAAATATTGGATAGTTTCTTCAGCTGGACCATGAACGAACATTCGGAGGTGTCAGAAAACCCGTGCAGTCCTCTATGGACCACAGGCTCATTTTGTTGCGACCGACAGTTCTTTGGCTGACAGGTCAGAAGAAAAGGCTTGGCACATGTGCTTAAAATTCTCTTCTAGTAAACCTAGAAATACAGCGTTAAAAAATCAACAACAAAAAATCAAATTACCACAATAGAGGTTTTATACCAAACTTACCTCCACACAACGTGTAACAACATCTCATAAATAAAGGTCTAGCACCTACCAAGGTGCTGTGCTAATGGGTAATATATCTCCTCAAAAGTAGACTCCCTGAAGCATTATCAGGGAGTCCAAAAAGACCCAAAATATAAGCACACCAACCATAACCTAGAAAAAATAAGACATAACTATAGTATATGTCAAATATGCGCTAAGTTTATTAAAACCCTTCACAAAACCTGTGCATCCCCTCCCACTAAATCCGTAAACTGCATACAAATCCAATTTCAAACAAATTACAAGTTAGATAGGGTATTCATAAGAGAATCTTAACAATAGAAGTCTCTAAAAGAAAGGAGTCTGAAGAGTCACTGGCAGCCTCACTCACTAACTATGTATGCACACACAGCTGTAATAATCAAGATGCTGTAGTTTGTCACTTGTATACTTAGTAGCGATCAATGTTTCAATAATGGTAGAATGCAACAGTTCAAATGGCTGTACACATCAGGGGCGTGTTTAGGGGAGGGATTCCTGGTGCCTGGAATCTCCCCTTCCTGTCTGCTCATTGCAGTCTGCTATTCTGCTTCTCCTGGTGTCCATAGACTGTTACATAGTTTGTTACATAGATTGTTACATTGTCAATTGGACTGTGAGTGAGAAGCAGCATTTGGAGGTTTCAAAAATGTATCCAGTCTGCCCTGTGATTGACAGCACCATAACTAATCATAATTGATACAAAATTGTATCAATATTAACCCTGCAGCTGCTTAAGGTGATTGCTGAGACTGGATTTATATACATTACTTACCCCACTGTGATTTAAGAAATCCTGGAGGTGGTAGCTGACTATTAACATTTCATTATATATATTATATATACACAGGAGTGATTTTTCCATATATTCCATATACAGAATGATAGTTCAATGTGCCCATACATGATCCAATGTTATCAGCTTCCCCTACTGTAGTAAAGGGAGTTTACTGTCTTGTCGGATAGGTCCCAATACCGACAATATTCATCAAATTCTGTCAGATCCGTCTTCAGTGTCACAGCTCTGACTTTTAAGGGCACTAATGATATTGAAAGGCAAATGTGGATTTCTCACTAGTAAAAGAAAACATTAAGCTGGGAACAAATGGCCAAATTTTTCATCTCGACCATTCGCCACTACGAGCAGTCGGCCGGGACAAAGCACGGTTAGTCGCAGCAAATGTCTCTTATGGACCGCACAATCTGCAGTGATTTACCGACATTGGTCACTGCCGCCGCCGAAGTCCCCTCAGATTTTTTAGACCAACCAACCGATACACATAAATATCGGCAGGTTGGGACGAAAAATCTGCTTGTATGTACCCAGCCTTAATGAAGATACTTTATAACAAAAGTGATATATGTTTAACTGTGATGAAAATTATGGCAAGTACAGAATATATAATATTATTATATGATGCATATATAATAGACTATATGGATGTATTTGGTCATGAACTTCCTTCTGGGGTTGTTCATGTGGTTGTTCGGTGGTAACCCATTCAGGAATCCCCCCCTTGAAAATCCTCTGCTTGCCCCTGCACATGGTAATAAAATTGTCCGGGGCTGGTTAAGTCAAAGGTACACGACTCTGGAATCACACTTAAACGGCTGGAGACTGCTGATCAATACGAAGTTCTTCACCCACGCACTCTGTGGGACTTACATACACAGACTTCTCCTCATCAGACTATTAGCATGCGAGCATCTCCCCAGCATTCCATCCACGGTGTCAGACTCGATACGTACTCACAGCACACTGTAGCACTCTGGCAACACTCCAGTAACTCCGTCTCCTCTCCACCTGATGGCGGATTTTTTTTAATAGATGCCCAATGTTCTTAAAATTATCCACCAGCACAGAATACAAGCAAAGACAATGAGGGAGATCCACCCAGAGCAACAGCCACTATAGGTTGACCTCTCTTATGAAATTCACCAGCGGATGTGCAACTCTGGGTAAATGCAACCCTACTTGAGTATATAATGGCAGCTAATACTAACACAGTAAGAGCTGCACAGTCACTGGTGAATAGAGATGTAATTCAATTCGAATTGAATCTGAGGGTTTCGAAGTCCCGACGAAACTTTCGGAACTCCTGAATTTCACGGAAAAAGTAGGCGATTTCCGAAAATCAAAAGTAGACGATTTTCAAAAATCAAAAGCAGACGATTTTCAAAAATCGAAAGTAGACAATTTTTGAACATCGAAAACCAAAAGTAGACGATTTTCGAAAATCAAAAGTAGACTACCGTATATACTCGAGTATAAGTCGAGGTTTTTAGGCTTTAAAAAAAGCCTAAAAATCCTACCTCGGCTTATACTCGAGTCACTAACCTGAACTCCGGCAGCCGCACGTTTCCTCCTTCTTCCGCATTCCACTGGGCTCTGGCTGACGTCACTACTCGGTGCCGGGTAACACCGGCGCAGAGTAGTGACGTCAGCCACAGCCCTGTGGAATAGGGAAGACCGAGGAAGTGTGCTGCTGCCGGAGTTCAGGTTAGTGAGGAAGCGTGCTGCTGCCGGAGTTCAGGTTAGTGAGGAAGCGTGCTGCTGCCGGAGTTCAGGTTAGTGAATTCAGCATTGGTAATCTGTGTGGCTTGGATCGTTTTGGGGACATTTTGATTCCAAATGTTAAGTAAAGTAAATGCCTGTACTCCACTGGGGGTGGGGGGAGGTAGGTGCAGTATTTGCCACTTAAGATGTTTGGAAACTACAACTCCCACCAACTAAAGCATGCTGGGAGTTGTAGTTTCCAAAACATCTGGAGCGGCAAGGAATTGGGGGTCAGTGTGGGGGATTCCTATTAATTTAAAGGGTAACTAATGCATTAAAACAATACAGAATCAGGAGAATGGTATGTATTTTTTAAAAGATTGCCTTCTGATTCTGTATTGTTTTGAGGCTTTAGTTGCCCTTTAAATGGACAGCAGATTTCCCATACTGTAGTCCCATACAGTAATAGCCATACTGGATTTGGACTACTGTATGGGAATTCTGCTATCCATTTAAAGGGCAACTAAAATCAGGAGGCAGTAGTGGTCATATTTTCTACCCTCGACTTATACTCGAGTCAATCATGTTTTACTAATTTTTTAGGTAAAAATGGTACCTCAACTTATACTCGGGTCGACTTATATAGTATATACGGTATTTTTGAAAATTGACAATTTTCAAAAATAGATGATTTTCGAAAATTGAAAAGACTATTTTCAAAAATCGGAAATCGAAAGTAGACGATTTTAAAAACTCGAATTTTCGAACTTTCCATTCAAAAACGGAACGAAACTCAACGTTTCGAACATCTCTACTGGTGAATAGCTTGTGGCAGCTGCAAGTGTCTTTTACAATACTAACACAGCTAATGCAAACAAGGTTAAAATCAAGCTAATCGATATTGAATTTAAGATATTTTGAATATTTGAAGATATTTGAATTAGTGTGATAACTGGTTCCCTGCTTAGAGACTCATGTAGAATAGGGATGAATATGTATGTAGCATTCCGGACATAAAAGCAGTAATTGGTGTCTTTCCCTATCGTTTTATTGCAATTACTCTGAAATGTACCTTCATAACATGGGGTTTGTATATTTGCATTTCCCAGCCTTCCAGTATGACACATAGAAGAGAATCTGATTGCAATTCACCCAGAGCTGCAACCCCTGTATTAAAGGGCATGACCATCCCCAAAACTGGTGCTGGACCCACTATGTAATGCAAAAAAAAAATTACCTTACTCCTGTGGTTCTCCTGTAGTGCCTGTCCAAATTTCAGAAAAGTGACTATTAGGAACTGTCAGTGAGTCATCCGGTGCCTGCTTCTTCCTTGTCCCTGTTGAGGTTTCTGGCATGCCAGGCGAGCCCTAAAACACCACCACCCCTATCCTGCATCCCTCTGGATAGAGAAGAAGTATACTTACACTGCCTGCCTCTCAGTCAATCAGAGACGCGGCTGCTGGTCTGGCACCTGTTTGCAACAGAGTGCTGTGGGAACTAAGGAGTGTAAGCACAATTCTGCTGCTTTATTAAACAAAACGAATTTGGTGGTTGGGGGTGGTATATAAAAAGGGGAATTGTGGCTATGGGTATACGAGGCCAATAGTTTTATTTTATCCAGTTCTTCGGGGGGATTGGTATTTTACAGTTTAGTGGAGTTCTTGGGGGGGGGGGAGATTATGCAGTATAAAAATGTACGTTCATTTCTACTTTAAATCACAAAATAATTAGAAATAACATTTCTAAAGAGGTTGTCTCTTTAATCTCATGGGTTAATAAAAAGAACTATTTTTGGGCAAAGAATTTGTTATCTTAGCTGTAAATTTACAACACTATGACAATAATTTAGGTTATAAATTAAGAATGCTACTGCATACTGTTCTTAACCTACTGTATATTTCAGTGCACTGGCACTGCAGTAATGATTTCAATTCAGTATGATTTCAGTCATTTTCAAACAAAAGCCTCCCAACTGAGAAAAGATCTGCCTGCTATGTTAACAGGATATCTTTCTACATTCAAAGTTCAGTGCACTGAGAAATCTTGTTTACATTATCTGTAGTTCCTGACTTCAACTTTTCAACAGAGATTTAAAAACTGATCCAAATTATGGTTAAAATATTTCTCAGCACTTTTAGATGCATGCACAAAAAATTAAGTTTTGTGCCCAACTATGCTTTTTTTGTTGCCATTATGTAACTCCAATAAACATTCTACTGTATATACAATCAGTAAAGTGTAAAAATAAATTTTTCTAGACCTTTTTAATGGAAGGTCTATATCTATCAGAAACATACAGATTTCACAAACAAATTGAGTACAGTATTATATTTAAGAATGAATTTAAAAAAAATATTGAAGCATAAATTCTTGGCCTCAACATTGAATATGACATGTTAATAAGAAGTTGAAAAACACATGGGTAACAAGATGTGTTGTACCAATATATGTGGGCATGTGGGTGTAAATGTGCTACTTGGCAAAAACACCAAATTTTGCCTAGATCAAACTGTTAATTGGAATTACAAAATCGTGCATCAACTGGAAACTATTGAAAATAAACTAAAAACAGTATTCTATTACAGGGATGTCCTTTCTTGGCCATCTAGCTATTGTTGAAATACAGGTATACTTCTGTCCGAGGATGCCTGTACTGTAATTGTAGTTGGAAAACAGCTGGGGGAAAAAAAAAAAAAAAAACTACTGTGTTTTGTATTTCACTATATCCTTTCTGGCATGAAGAGCAACTGAGAAAAAATGATTTACATATTATGGAAGTTCTACTGATCTGGCTAAAAAAACAGCTGTAAATATAGGGATGGCATACACATACATACACACACACCAGGGGACAATACACGCACATAACAATGAGAAGCTGTCCAGCCATACCTCTTTTTAAGAATCATAAAAAGTAAACTACAACTTCTTCCCGTATGGGAGGAAAATAATAGATAATAAACAAAACAAGGGTTTAGAGATAGGAACATTTTAATAATGGCAAAATGACAAAGGGGTAATGTTCTTTAGTAATTTAGCACACAAACCTGTTAAAGGACAATTATACTCACCTTCCCTCCGCTCCTCTTCTTTGCTCATTAGCTTTTATCCAGGGTGAGGACCTGAACCTCTAAGTTCCTCACCCCTGGGTTCGCGTAACCTACAGCAGAGTATTAGAGCAACGCTGTTCTGGTAGGCACCGCCCCCTCCTCCCTGTCGGCGCAGGGCCAATAGGAAGGCACGCTCTGCAACAAGCGTGCCTTCCTTTTGGCCTCGTCGCCGACAGGGAGGAGGGGGCGGAGCCTACCGGAGCAGCGTTGCTCTAAGACTCTGCAGTAAGTTACGCGTACCCAGGGGTGAGGACTTAGCGGTTCAGGTCCTCACCCTGGTTAAAAGCTAATGAGCAAAGAAGAGGAGCGGAGGGAAGGTGAGTATAATTGTCCTTTAAGTCCTTTAAATATTCAGGACCCTGTCTTTCCCTGTAACATCTGAAGCATTGACCAGAAAAAACATCTCCATGAATAACAAAGTAGTAATGCTGTAGTAAAGATACGGAGTGGGGAGATGTAATGTTTGCCTTTATTGGCACAATAAGTGTAAACCGATATTTTATCGGGTAGTATTGGTTTTTGAGGGGCACGAGAATCCAATGCAATAGCCAAAATGTCACATTTTGCGCTACTTTGTAGCGCAAACCTTAAAGGTGAAGTTAAGTCCCCGGACAACATTGTCCTAATAAATAGAGCACATTCACAAACATACAACCAGCTGTGTCTCACCTCTCCCTTTACTGTGGCTGCTGGGTGATATATAAAATTAAACTGTGGGTACCAGAAGTCAGCTCCACTTTTAGGGCATGTCTACCCCCCAAAACTAAAATTTTACCCCATGTGGGCCCCACTGTGTAGTTTAAAAACACGCTGAAGCTCTTGTAGTATGATTCGGCTTCTTTTTTTAAAGAACTAATGTGGCGGTTGGGGGTGGCCAGGGGTTAGCTACATAATATTAAAAGTAAAAATGTAGGGTGGACATGCCCTATAACAGCACAGATATTCTTCCTGACACTCCAGAAGCAGAAATTATAACGTGTCCATCACTGACCTCTTACTAAGGTCTTTGGCTGCCTGCCAGTATACTTTCTGCAACATTTAATAGAACCAGCAGAGAAAATGAAATCGAGGAGGGGGGAAGGTGTGTGTCAAAGCAGAGCAGGATCTATGGTGAGGCTGTGCAGAAGTGTCATGGTCACTACAACTGTAATCATTTAAAAACAAAAACAAGCACAGGTAAATATGTGAGTACCACCATTTTACTGCTCTCAAATTCTAGTTTCAGATAATGTTTAATCGAGTATAGTGACCCATTTAAGAGCTCCTTTCCCTAACAATTACAGACTAAAGTACACTGCAAAGATTACTTTTCTTTTTTGTGTGAAAAGATATCATTGTTAGGGAGAGGAGTCTGGGGATTTGAACCAATGACCTTATGTCTGTGTGTTTCTAAAACATGTGTTTAGACCACTGAACTACCACTGCATATGCAAAGAATACAGGTAAAAAAACAAAGTCAGTAAAATGAGATGACTATTTTGTACGGCCACAGTAAGGCTGTATGCAATTCACACTGGCTGGTAAATAAACTGCAGGGTAACTAGCAGCTTTTAAATCTTATTTATGTGGAGACATCAGTATAGAAAATACCCTGTGCATAGACAGTAAAAACTGGGGTGAATGGGGCATTGCCAATATGTGCAAATGCTCACAAGGCTCTTTGAAGAATCTCACAATTTATAGGTCTTCTAGGGAGAAAAGCATTCACATTAGGATTTTTAATAAAAGTTTAACATCTCTTAAATGGAGATGTAAGACCGCACACCTTACTTGACCACAATCACACGATACAGTAAATCTTGACTAGGAACCCATTTAGAAGGCAAGTTATACCTGCAGTTTGTGTTTGCGTGATATATGAATGTCTCAGTATTTTATGAAGAGCACATTTAAAAAAAACAATCTTCAAAGAAGAATATATAACACTTTAAGGTCTTTGAAAACAAAGTCCTGGAAAAATACAGATGATATAGATATGCATTAGGTGATCTGTTCCAGCAGGCAGAAGCACACTTCCTTGAATTTTCTTTCCATGAAGTGATCATCCCAGGGGGCACATGTGCAGCTAAACTTGTAAGAAAAGCTTGTCTACTGGAAACATATTTGTGTGTAAGAGTCCTAGTCCTGTGTGAATGAAAAATAGAAAAAATGTTCTCCCATTTATTCATTTAAAAAGTTTTATAACTTACAAGGTGAACGTGGCTCCGCCTCTGAATACAAAACAGTATCGATGACAGCACAAAAATCTATACACTTTTTATAAAGGGAAATATGCTATTAGTGTCCTGCATATTTGAGTTTAGTATTGAATAGAGAAGACATGCAATACTCAAACAGCAATAATATACTATAAAATGCAACAGTATTGAAACTGTGCATATAAAAAGCATATTCAACAGGCTCCCTCTTTATAACAAGAAGGAGTACTGTAAATAACAGACTCAATCTTTATAAAAAGGAGTACTGTAAATAACACTCCCTCTTTATAACAAGGAGTACTGCAACTAGGTCTCATTAAATTACAAAATATAAAATATAAGTGTAGATGCAAATTTATCGCAATATTAACACTTATTTGTTGCAAAACATTTATTGCAAAATGATTAACTTGATACAATGTAGGTCATAATGTTTCACTTAGATATGTTACTCTTTGGTGTTTGCTGGATTCACTGAACCTGTTGCATGCAGGCACTAAAATCTCGAGGAGATAGTATGAGGTAATTGTTACTGTTCTGTCATATGCCAGTACAATAATGATCTGTGTAGTTTGTTATAAAAAAAAAATCAAGATCACCAATTTACACTGCAGTTTGTTACACATCAGGGCACTGACTAAGGGTCCCTCTGGCACGATTCTCACAAACCTCCAAGCGCATCCTGCGATTTGTTAGCATGTGAAGCGTTTTAGGAAAGCAATCACAATTTTTTTTGTGCAAATGACATGCGCTTCGAAAAGATATTGCCAAAATAGCTGCACTTCACAGAGAGTGAAATGTACTGCTTTGCGATTGTGTTACAGTGTGTTGATAGCGTGGCCACAGCATAAAATACAAGGATTGTGGAAGCACTCCAATTAGGCTAATTTACAACTACATTTTGCTGAAGTGCAACTAATCTGGTCAAACATAGAAAAGATAATCAATGCACATTCCTTGACCCCATACAATATCATTATCTGCACACTGGAATACTTTATAAACAAAGGGGTTTTAGCATACATTACTGTTATCAAATGAATGAAAAGCCTTCCAACCACATGAAGGTAACCCCAGTCTGGAAGGTGCTAACTTCTAACCTTTTTTATTTCAATTACCATTAGCAAACTTTTGCATTTCTCATACTTGCACACTGAATCAATATAGCAGGCTCTCTCGCTTCCCCAAGCCCTTTGGCTTTTCAAAATGTGGGAAGAGGCCACCATCCAGTGCTTTATAATAAAGGCATAGGACCTCCCATTAAAGGGGCATGTTGGGGGTGCTATTACCACATAGAAGCTTGACCATGCTTCACAATAAATACATACAATACAAGGATTGTGGAAGTATTCCAATTAGGCTAATTTACAACTACATTTTGCAGAAGTGCTACTGATCTGGTCAAAGATTTATACAAACATAGAAAAGATAATCAATGCACATTCCTAGGCCCCATACAATATCATATTATCTGCACACTGGCATACATTATAAACAAAAGGGTTTTAGTATACATTACTGTGACCACATGAATGAAAAGCCTTCCAACCACGTCAAGGTAACCCCAGTCTGGAAGGTCCTAACTTCTAACCTTTTTTACTTCGATTACGATTAGCAAACTTTTGCATTTCTCATACTTTCACACTGGATCAATATAGCAGACGTTCTCACTTCCCCCCAGCCCTTTGGCTTTTTAAAATGAGGGAAGAGGCCATCCATCCAATGTTTTATAATAAAGGCATAGGATCTCCCATTAAAGGGGCGTGTTGGGGGTGCTATTACCACATAGAAGCTTGACCATGCTTCACAATGAATACAACATAACACAAATGTTGGTACTCTATAGCCTTCACCATTGAGTGAGAAATATGGAAGCTGTATTACGGTTAAAGGCAGGAGCAGCACAATCTAATTGCATTGTGTAATTGCAGACAGCCCTAATGAGCTAGGTTTACCATTGCCTTCCTTAGTTGCCAGCCATCAAATGAAAAAAATGGAAGCTAGGATTAGTGTACATTATGGGTCGGCTTGAGGTTTCATGCATGCTTGATAAAGGGGCCGAATTATGCTAATGCCAAAGGTAACAATAGTTAAAAAGCCTTAAGGATATCTGCAATTATTCTATAACAGGGGATCATATATTCTTTCTGCCTTTTTTATACCCATTCCCAGTTATAAGACTGTTCCAACTTTCCCCTGATCTCACTTTGCCCTTTCCAATACAATGCATGAACACACAGGGAGAAGTGTCTGGGGTGCTTGCATTGTGCCAAAATATTTGCCATTTCCCCCTCTAAACAGTGTAATGTACAAACACAACTGTCAAAAACTGACATCCAAAAGCTCCTACCTGCCTTGCTCTTTGTTTAGATATTGTCATCCTCTTGCAAATGATCGGAGAGCCCCCTGCCACCAAGTCTGCCTTTTTATCCTCTACCAACACTTACCGTACTCTGCTCTGTGAGTACACAAAAAATCTTTGCTCTCTTCCAGCAGAGTACCAGTTAAAAAGGCCAGTTAAAAAAACACTTCACATTTGTTTTCATCTGTCTAAGAATTTAAGCATCTGTGTAGAACAACTATTTTATGAAGCTGAGGTCTGTAAAGACAAAGATACAAAAACAAACAATTGTGCTGGTCGTTAAATAGTCACTATGCGACAGCCGTTTTAGTCTCCTGTCTCCATCTCCTCCAAAATGTAAGGCCTCAAAAAGTATTTTTGTTATTAGTATTTGTCTATATCATAAGGCTAGTATGCACATGCCTTGTGCATGTCCAATAAATGGTGAATGAGTGACGGCTCATTCTGGCATCATTGGTGGTCTGTCCTGCAAGATCAATGAATTGTGCGATTGTCGGCCACAATGGCCATTCAGTTCCGTGTGTGATGGACACGCACAATGCACATTTGTACTATGCGTTACACACACAGGGCATATTTTTATGTTTGTCCAAATAATCAAAAGGAACAGTTAACAACAAACGTTTCTAGTAGGAGTTGTGAAATATTTTAAAACCATTTCTCTAGTAAATACTTTGTTGTGAAAAGCCGTAAAGCAATACAAACAATCCAAATCAATGCATTACTATTTCCCATCTAGTATACAGCAGATCTGTAGTGTTAAAGGGCAATTATAGTGAGAAAATTGTTTTTTTTAATTTCTTCTAATGTATCCTATAAGTCATCCCAACCACCAGGGTACCTTTAGTTTCCTTAAATTCTACATAGTCCACGAGATATAAGCCTTTGAATATGCTGTGATTTGTAGGAGCTGCTACACCTCATCTGTCACTCAAAGGCACACACCCACACAATCCAAAGCTCCCCTGCAATACTGTCACATACTCCTTCACCCACACTATATGTACCATGTGCAACATATAGTCAAATGCTGTAGTGCTAAACACAATCAATAAACCATTAACCCAGTAATATGAGCATAACACACTATAAAACAGCCCCTCCCCCCCAAAAAAAAATCTTATATACATACAAAACCAGTGACTCAAATGGAACACTAATACAGTATATATAATACAGTAATACAGACTAGATAGCAAACAAGACACACAGTGCAATCTATGAAATATATAGACTAAAGCAACTGAAATATAACAGGACAACAAGCAGTGTCACTGTGTTTGTGAAGGTCTCACTACAATCTGCTGTTACACTGACTCTCTCTTCAGTGATTATGATCTCAGCTAAGCAGGGGGAGAGATATGAACTTTAGGTAAAAAGTAAATAACAATTAGCAAAGTTAGAGAACAGGCAGAGTTCAGTAACTTACTTGTAAAGAATCTCAGCACCACTTGTCCTCCTCTCTCCCCCTCTGCCCCTCCCTTCAGCATATTGCTACTTTATTCCACACTTTGCTTGCAGTCTAGCTCTGGAAGGGAGGGGTCAACAGGATGTCAGCACTTCATTTAAAGTCCTTTCAACTGACAATGCTCGGACTCTGTATACAGCCCGTCACTGCTTGAGGGGGAGTAGACAGAGAGGGGAGGGAGACTACACAGCTTGGTACAAACTTCTGCCAGTGTGAAGAAACGAAGCCACACAGAAACATGAAAGTAAGGCAGCTTATACTAAGTGATCTATACATTGTATACAGACAAAGTTTTTTTTTCACTATAGTTGCCCTTTAAAAAGCATTTTATGTTAATCAAAGCCATAGGTTTACATACTATTATAAACTAAACATTGAATAGAAATAAATATAATAGACACATTAGCAACCTGTCTTATTCTTTGGAAAATAAAGATACATCTCTTGTGTCTTAATGTGTATACCAATACAACTTAATGAACTGTTTATTATTTTGGGTGTGGAATGTCCCAATGAAAAGCACTCTTACGTGCAATGTATAAGAATGAATTTACAGTTCTTGAAGGCAACCTCCACTAGGTCCATTGCTGGGGTTCCTAGTTATCTATACCTTCTAATCAAAGCTAATTTCCCAGGGTTAGATGATTAATCTTCCATTTAAAGGTAAAATATATTATTATGAAAGTTCAGAATTATTTATGGTTTTATCGGACATATTATAGTTATAACAGTGGGTTGTACTATGGGCAACAGCTATTTATATATTTTAGGTACCAAGCAAAGTTTGAATTGTGTAACAATACAGAGGGAGTTATTGTGCCCATACACTGCACTCTTCCTGTAATGTCTAAAGAACTGCCTGATCCTATCTTTTTGGGATTGAATAGCAAAATGTATGGGCCAGAAAGTGAATATCAGCTGTCTAAAACCAAATTAGATGTTTTATAGATTTGACCATTGCAAGTAGAATATTTAAAACATCCATATAGTATATTGCAAGTATTAGATGTTTTCTGACAAAGTTTGCTAATTTATCTTTGGTTTATCAAATGAACTATTTAGGGACAGAGACAAGAAACAGAGGCTTACACAAATACTTCTTTTTTATATAGTTAACCACAATTTCACTAATAGTAACATTTAGTTGTTAAACAGTAGCATGTAATGTATTTATTTAAAATATGGTTTATGCTATAAACACATTTTTTGGTTTCCGCTGGTGGTTGTGGGTAAATCATAATGCATGCCTTCATTGTGGTATGCGTTCCTATGCGTTTTCATCCACAGTCCTCTTGTCTTCTATTGGGGTCTGCTGGTCTTCACACATAAAACTGTGCGAAGCTGTGAATTATAGCAATGCAGAGGACTGCAGTGGAGGTGTCTTACCTCAGGATTTGGCTCCCCTTCACAGCATTCATTAGCTGTAACTCTCACCCATTGAAATCTATGGCACTGTCTGTAGGGATATTCTTTGCAATTCTTATTTGCAGTACTTGTGCTTAAAGGGTAACTGTGGTAAATTAACAGGAACTGCTTTCCTGATGATTTTTGCAATTTACTTTCATTATTTATTTTACATAGTTTTGAAGATATTTACATTTTTATGCACTTCCTGTTTCCTGCTCTGAAACCATGTGACAGTCCCTCTTCCCTTTGTCTCCTCCTCCTCATGGGCCTCCATGGCTCCTTCCCTTGCAGCCTCCTGTGGCCCCTCCCACTCATGGGTCATGTGGTCCCTCCCACTTGTGGGCCACATGGCCCCTTCCCTTGCAGCCTTCTGTGGCCCCTCCCACTCGCAGGCTCCGTGGCCCTTCCCACTCACAGGTCCCGTGGCCTCTCACTCGTGGCCCCTCCCAATCTCGGGCTCCATGGCCCCACCCCACTCACGTGCCCCATGGCCCCTCACCTTGCAGGCCCATCCTGGCTCCTTCCCTTGCAGCTCCCTGTGGCCATTCTCACTCACAGGCTCTGTGGCCCCTCCCACTCATGGGCCCTGTGGCCCCTCCCCTTGCAGACCCATCCTGGCTCCTTCCCTTGCAGCACTCTTGGGCCTTTCCCTTGCAGCTCACGGGACCCAATAACCCCTCCCCCTTGTGGACTCCCCATTACCCCTCCCCCTCTTGCACCTCAGACCAATAACCCCCCTTACAGAAAACTGTTTTTAGCAAAGAAAGAATCACCAGTTTTTAACTTTGTCTAATTCTTTCTCTGCTGAAAAGGCTGCTTTTACACAGTCTTTTGTAGAGGGTAGGAGGGTTATGGTCTGAGGTGCAAGTTGGGGAGGGGCCACAGGACCATGAGTGGGTGGGGCCAAAGAGTCTGAGTGGGAGGGGCCAGAGGGGGCTGCAAGGGAAGGGGCCAGTTTGGGTCTGCAAGGGGAGGGGACACAGGGCCGCGAGTGGGAAGGGCCAGCAAGAGGGAAGCATTAAAAAAAAGCAGTGCTGTGGGCTGTGCTGTTCTCCCCACCCCCCTCCTACCGTTTAGTCATGCACTGAGCATGTGCCAACCACAGATTAAAGGAGGACGTAGTATTTCGGACCGCAGATTCAGAACCTTCCACCCCCTAACTTTCTGATCAGTGATTTCTTTTTTGGGCTGTGCAGCACATAGAGAGGTGGTTGATGGCTCATTTTAAAGGAACCTGGCCTTTCATTTAAAATAAACTGGTTTGGAGACCACAGTTCCCCTTTAATCACTAATAATTAGTTCAGCCTGGTTAAGAAAGAGGTCATAGGCAGGTATAATGGGGGGGATAGTTAACTCACTGAGAACAATCCGCTATGAGTATCTTTGTTTGTGACACACACTGAGAAGACTAGATTATTCAGCTTAAATTTTTCCCTTTACATGCCATTTTCAACCAAATTTGAAAAGTTATAAAGTAGGTGAAATGCTTCTACCATTTTTTTTACAGCCGGGATGCATGAAAAAGTAGCCGGGTGGGGTGTGACGAGGAAATTTGTTGTTGGGGAAAATTAAATGTGCGCTATTTTTACTAGTTAAAGGGCATGGCCACTGAAAAAAAAAACTTCTATATAAATTGTATATTACCCCCCCAAACCCCACTTTTGCGTTATTCGTAGCTTCCAAAAACACTCCTGAGCTTACCTGACCCGGACCCTCCCGCTCCGACACTGCCTTTGCTGCCGACAGCCGCTCCACTTCAAGGTTGCGGCTATCAGTTAAGGCACCACATGATGTCACGCCCAATCGCCTGACAGCTTCGACCAGGAAGGAAGGAGACTGTCTGCTCAGAAGTCCCCTGCTCCTGTTTTTGCTTGAAACAGGAGCAGGGGGCGGCAACTAGACGACGAGGGACCAGGTTAGGTAAGAGAGTTCAGGAGCATTTTTGGAAGCTTCAAATAACCCAAAGCGGGGTTGTGGTGGGGATAATATACAATTTAGAGAAGGTTTTTTTTGGAGTGAACATGCCATTTAATTATTATTATTTTCCAATGCTTTTAAGGTTTGACATTCCCTTTAAACTGATGCAGTATAAGTACATTAATACAGCCTGCTTCATACTCTAATGGGAATACTGACCAGCCTTACACTGTGCTCATTATATAGGTCAGGGCTGTCTAACTTTTGTCCCACTAGATGTTTTATAACTACAATTCACAGCATTGCTTGTTTGCAGAATACTGAGAGTTGTAGTTTTAAAAGATCTGAAGGGTCACAGGTGAAAAATGTGTTTAATGGAATGCCTCACATGGAGCCCCCAAAGACCTCCACAGTCCCAGAAATGAAAGGGTAAGTTTTGGTTTGACTTTCCTTTAATTGATCACACAAACAAATCCATACAGCAGAAGTGGGCATAATTTACCTCTCCCTGTGACAAGAATAATTACTGGTCCACTATGGCCATAGTCTGGACTGATAACAGAGGACATTAAAAGTACTGATCTCTTATCACAGGGTTGGGATTAGCAGAGTGAGCCCACACATCACTCATTCACACTTAGATCCTTCTGTGCACCCATTACACTACATGGCAGCGCAAGCACGCGACCCGCATACAGAGCACACAACAGTCTGCTGTGCCATCCTTTCGCAATCTTGCAAGAGTTAGTTAACACATGCTCACATTACTTTGCTAGTGTTAAAAGGTCTTGACCGGGCAGATTTGGTGGGAGTTTTGCCGGACACACACCTATTCTAAATTCTTTAGTAAATCCAAACAGTGTTTTCTCCAGAAATGTTTACAGCTGGGTGGCATGAAAAAGAAGCCAGGTGGGCCTTCTGGCTAAAAGAAGCTAGGGAGAACACTGTGGTAGTATAAATCAGCAATACCCACATTTCCTGCCTGAGGTCAAGGCCCCACTAGGCAGCGCACAAGAATCGTGCAACGCAATGCCACACGATTCATGATGCACACCAAAAATGGTGATTGCATGCGCCGCAAAAAAAAGGACAGCAGACCATCCTCTTCTATTGATGTATGCTGAGCGATGCGCTAACACAGCGCACATCAAAATAGCCTAGTGGGACCTAGCCCTAACAGTTGTTCCAGAGGAAGGCATAAAAAAATCTAGTATGAAGGGGGGGGGGAAGTTTCTTTCTGACTCCAAGTGGCAATTTGAAACATCCCTGGATCAACTTTGTGTATCAATAACCGTAACATGCAACATCCTTTATTTTTAGAAACTCATCCAGCTTTTTTTTTTTAAACTATCCAATGAGCCAGACAGTTCCATAGTTTTACTTTTCTCAAAATTTAAAAAAAAAAGCCCTTCTGAAGACGGATGTCTGTGTGTCCTGTTTTATTGATAAACAATGCACCTAATAGTTTAGTGTATGGCCCAATAATGTGTTTACACACAGTAATCATATCCCCACACCAGCCACTTTTCTCTATTGTGCATAATTTTAACTTATCCAATCTGTATTCATATTTAAGCTTCCCCCAATCCCCTTATTGATTTAATTGCCCTTCTCTGAACACTTTCCATTTCCAAGATGTCCTTTTTGTACACAGCATTCCAAAACTACACCGCATATTCCAAATAAGGCCTTACTAGTTGTTTCTAAAGAGTGAAAATAACAGTTTTCTCCCTTGAAACAATACCCCTCTTCTTACAAGACAATATCTTGCTGTCTCTAGCTATTGCTGCCTGGTACTGATTGCTACATTTAAAGGGCATGTCCACCCCCAAAACTAAAATTTAACCCACTACTGGCCCACTGTGTAGTGTTCAAAAATCCTTACAACTCAGCTCCTTATGGTTTTCCTGCAGTGCCTTTCCAAAGTACAGACAAGGGAAGAGGACTCTGGCATGTGCAGGGGAGCTCTTCCCCTCCCTCCCTCCAGATCCCTCTGCTCCTGTTCTTTTCTGTAATGTAGTGCAGTGTTCTCCCTAGGGTCTTTTAGCCGGGCGGCCCACCCGGCTACTTTTTCATGCCACCCGGCTGGAAATAATTTCTTGAGAGAACACTTGTGATTTGAAAAAATTTAGATGTAGGTTTAATAGGTGTACCAATAGGTCAGTAAAACCTCCCGCCAAAACTGCCCAGTCCAGACCTCTTTTTTATACTTGCAAGATTATTTTAGCACATGTTAAGTAGATTTTCCAAGATCCCTAATTCCACAAAATGGTGGCACATGTGCTTGTGCTGCCATATTACATCTGGGTTACCTTCAGATTTTGCCGAACTACAACTCCACGCAGATGTTGCCGAACTACAAACTCCACGCAGATGTTGCCGAACTACAACTCCACGCAGATGTTGCCGAACTACAACTCCACGCAGAGTTGCCGAACTACAACTCCACGCAGATGTTGCCGAACTACAACTCCACTCTACATTCTACAAACACGGAATGCTGGGAGTCATAGTTTTCAAACATCTAGTGGGACGAAAGGTAGACATCCCTGAACTATATAATGAGCAAAATGCAGTGCACTTTTACCCCCACCACCAAATGTCCCCATCCCACCTCACCCGGCTACTTATTCATGCCACCCGGCTGGAAAAAAATTCTGGGGAGAACACTGTAGTGGGTATTTTTTGTAGTGTAGGGATATCATTCCTACTATACTCTAGGCTATCTGTACTTGGATATTGTGTAGTGTATAAGGAGGAAAAAAGTCTTGTTCTTGACATTTCCTTTATCGGCATCTTCTGAAACTATCTTATTACATTACATAAAGGGCTTGTACATCACATACATAAATTACATTACATTACACAAAACACATTACATAAGGGGCTTGTGCATACTCATCACATGTGAGCTCTTCAAACTGCTACGCTATTATGTGACAAAGGGCATATAGGAGTAACTCATGGGGACAGTTCTAAAAAGGGGATTAGTGTGGAGGAAGAAGCCAGCAACATTCAAGCTGTAATGGGAGGGTATGGAGGCTAATAGAAAAAAACAGCACCTTTTTATTTGAAGCCACAGCTATCCAGTAATATAAAGTTCTTTTTACACAGTACATTTTCATTCCCCATCCTCTTACTATTAATATACTTAAAACAATTTAGGGTTAGTTTTTCTTTGTTCAGCTATCCTAATTTGATTATTTACCTTGCATCCCCCATCTTCTTTCCTGGCTCCACAGGCATCAATTGAAAAACAGAGGTTAAGGCATAGCTCCTTAACCTCCCAGTCTTCAATCAATGTGTGAGTTGGTTTAAAACCCATTTAAATACAATCCACTTCTATTCAGTAGCTTTACCTGAAAATATATCATGCCCAATTAAATGCCGAAGACCTAATTTTATTGAGGGAAATTTTGCTTTCCTGAAATTAAAAGTCTAACACAGTGCACTTTTCCTTTGGATAAAATACATTAAATGACAATTACATGGTCACTACTCCCTAAGCTTCCAGTTACCTTCAGATCTATAATATGCTTTGTGACGATATTACCAAAGTGCCTTTTCTAGTAGTTACTTTAAACCACCTGTGAAAGAAAATATTTATGACTCCCATAATCAGAATGTGCCCCAAGCTTCCAGCCCTTGCCATCTGCATGTGAAGCTAACTCACTTTCTCCTTGCTAGCATTCATTGGCTTGTAGCAGACACCAACTATACCCTTCTTCTGTTGCCCAATTACACCTATATTGCCTCTGCTTTAACATCAGCATCGACAGTCCCCTTTCCTATTTTCTCCAACATGCCTAAACAAGGAGTATCCTAAATTTACAGTTTAGTCAAAGCAATTTTCTCCAATTCTCCCATTGTTTTCAGCCAGGCTTCTTGCATTAGTAAATGTATTTATTAGAATGTGATCCTTTAATTTATTTACATACTTTAATACACATGCCTCCCCATCCTCTGTGCTAGCAATCCCCCACTTTCCTCCCACCACTGGCCCATCTACACCCTGCTTGCCCACCATGATATCTACCCCACCAAGATTGCCTGTACCCCCAAAAACTCTTCCAACCCACTAACCATCTTCTCCCCCAAAACAGGTGCACCCCATCCCAACTAAAGTGTCTGTAGCCATCAGAAAGGTCTGCCCAGTTCTCTAAAAGCCCAAACCCTGCCTCTTTATACCAATCATTTAGCCATGCATTAATACTCCTAAACTCCGACTGTTTCCCTAGCATATCACGTGGATGCAGTAGTATATCTGAAAATACTACCCTGGAGTTTCCCTAGTTCTCAAAAGTAATTTTTAATTTCTTACTTAAGTTCTATAGTCCCATAACATCTTTCATTTGAAAACATCTGAATTTAGCATTTAGATGCCATTACATCATCTCTTAACAGCCAACGCGTTAAAAGGGTGTAACACTATTTTACTTCAGTCATTTCTCTTTCATTCTACTTTTAGTATATTTTTCTTTTTTCAACAATAAAGATAAATACAAATGAATCTCAATGACTCAGCTAAAAACTTGATTGGTGTCCACAGCAATGATATTTGGGAATCCCCCAACTCAGCACTCAGATTCATTTTATTTATTTATGCAAGTACTTGAGGAAATCTCAAGCTCTCATCTAACAGGTGCATAGCAGTCCAAAAATTAGTTTGCAAGTCTTGTTTCACTTCTCATTAACCAATTTGCAATAAACACAATAGAAAAGGGGAACACTGCTACATGACTGCCAAAAACTGAATGACAAAAAAGATCAGTGGATAAATGAGCATTTGCAGATCTAAAGTCATGTTCAAGGGCACTATGATCCCACTGCAGGCTAGTCAGTGGACAATCCTTCTCTGTAAGTGGTACACATACAAAAAATACTGGCAAACTGACGATACTTTTAACACAAATGTTTTCTCAAACGGTGTGCATTGTAAATCTTGATGTCAAGTGAATAAAATACTTTTCAGTTCAGCATTAACAGCAAGAATTGTGCATTGCCATGTGTGCTACAGTCTTAAAAAGTTTAAGAACCACTAAGATAAACTAGCACAGGACAAAATAGTAACTGAGTGGGCAGGGTCAGCTGATTTGTGGTGTCATTTCACACTTAGAACTGTGATTAATCGCACACCAGAAAAAGTGATACTTCTCACAAATAAACCATGCGATACTTAAAATGCTGCAACACTTTCTTATCTAGGAAAAGCAACGTCACCTCTTCAAACCCGAAAACACAAAACTCATTGAATTAAAAAAAAATAATCAAATATTAATTACATCACTCATTACCAAAGCTACTGTACGTTTCTCACCAAAGAGTTAAAAATTCTAATAAGTACTCATTTTAAAATGTTTTGAAAAATAAATACAGAAAATGGAGGGCAGTAATGTGGTGAAGATACACAATGACCTCAACACTCTGGTTCACTGATTGTAGAGAGGCTAATGCTCCTGAACCTTCCTGTCTACTAGATGAAACCTTTACATTCCATCAATTTAGGAGTACATCCATAAATCATCTAATAAAGTGTGTGTGTGTGGATACATTAGATACAGACTGACAAAGAATTATTACAGGGTGGATAGATAACCAACTAGATAGATAATGACACATAGTTATGATAGATGCATTGTTAATAATTCTATGAAGATAGTATTAGGATATATAGTTATGATAAGATAAATAGGCAGGCAGACAGATGATAAATGTTAGGTACAGATCTAGATTATAATCCGCATATTTTAGCATCATGCATAAAATGGATGATCCAACATAAAAGCAATTTCATAGCCCAAGCCATAGTGACCTCAACTGCACTTTGACTAATAGGCGTCCCTACCTATCCTAGATGAAAGGGCACCTCCTCCACAGACCAACTAGAACGGGGGTTCTGATTGGCACAGGTGAAATGACTTCATTGGGATTATTGGTGAACATTTCCCTGGCAGGGAGGCCGAATCCAGCTATTTTGCAATGCTTTAGCCTATGTCAGAGTGGTTATTGGTGTGAAAAGGTTTCTCATCGTACTGAGAGTTCCAGTTCTACAAATGTCTACCATCCCCTCACAACCCACACGGAGCGGAAATCCGACAAGGAGGTACCGCACTTCAACTCACCTTGAACGAGTCCTCGGGTGCTGATTACACTTGCTATCAAAGTGAGCACATAGCAAATCATAGTACTGCAGAGCACCAGTCAGGAGCCTCATCATATCTCAGACGTGCCCTTCTCGTTGCAGAATTGGCATTGCTGAGTCCCAGAATGGTGCGGACCTTCCCCGGCGATGTCCTTTTCATGCCTCGTTCCTTCTTCCTTGTCGCCGCTTCCCTTTCTCCATCACGGCCCCTCAGTGGGCTACTAGCAAGCACAGGGACAAGCCAAGTCCGTGATGAAACCTACTCAGGGCTCTTTACAGGCTCGCACCGCCCACGGATCGCAATGACTGGTCGAGTGGAATGAGAGTAGGTGGTGATTGGCTGGAGGTGTTGCCAGTTGAGATGCGATCCCTGGCTAACCCGTTTCAAGGTGCGTTGGAGCGCAATGTGCACAAAGCCGCAGTATCATGCGCATTGCCAGAAGAGAAGCGTCTTACGGTTCATTCCTGCTTACAACCGGGTGGCAACTTTAAAAGCGTCTGACCGGTAATTCGCCTTTGTTTCCACATGTACTCAATTGATAGAAGGGCTTCCAACCGATGGCATCAGCTGCAGGTACCGAGCCCCACGAGTGGAGGAAGGAAAAGCAATTGTGGCTGATAATTCACTGGAACTAGAGGGCAGAACCGAATGCAAATGTAGAATTCCAATTAGAAAATCCAAATCCCTGTACTGTCTGTTCAGTAATGTTCCTTCATTTGTAGTGACCTCATCAGTATTATAGGAAAACACTCCTTTCCCATCCATTGGGTTATGTGTAGGTGACCCTTATGTAGTGGGAAAATATACAGTGAATAATGCACCCCCAACTGTAAATTATAAGGATATTAGAAGTCACATAGGAGTTCCGTGACCATATAAAAGCATAAGGCCGCAGGCCGAGTACCTTTTATACAGGGCACGGAACTCCTCAGTGACTTCTAATATCCTTATAATTTACAGTTGGGCGTGCATTATCCACCATATTAGAAGTCCCAGAGGAGTTCCGTGACCATATAAAAGCACAAGGCCACAGGAGTAGGTTATACAGTAATATGTTTTTACCTGACTTTAACACACACTCCCAGGGCTGGAGTGTGTATGGAGAAAGGTTCCTAATAAGCAAACACCTCATTATCAAAATTATCAAGGAAATGAGACTCAATCACAAAAATACATAATTTTCCACAATGCCAGTCTTTGGGGGCTCCTGGGAATATTCCCTCCAACATTCCCCTTTAATAGATACACTTATCGAAACAACGTGGTGTGAAGCTGCAGTGAACCTGTAAAGTGAACCTGATCTCAACACTCTAGGCAATGTGTTTCTCGATAATGTACCAATTAAAAGGTGTTGTTGATTTCTATGGGATAAACGGTAAGATAATATCTATATAATCGGTACACTTCCACCACCCTAAGAAGTTTTAATGGGAAATTGGAAACCACTAAGGGGTAGGTTATAATAGATAATGCACCTCAAACTGACTGTAAATGAAGGGGATATTAGAAGTCACCTCAAGGTTCCATGAAGGCACTTGGCCTGCACCCTTGTGTTTTAATATGGTGACTGAATTCCTCTGTGACTTCTAATAACCTTATAATTTACAGTTGGGACACATTACCCACTTTATTGACCTTCTACTATTTTAAAACATTTGGTTTGCGGGCCCCTTAAGCAGTTTGGCCCCATAGTTATTGTCATAGCCCATTTGGAAAAGCCGGTCCTGCTGACAAATTAGCACCAATGTACTGTGAATTTGCATTTATTTAGGGCAATTCACAGAGGAGCGATGCGGCTACACAGCGCTGTTTACAGCCCTTAACGTTGCACTAACCAATTTACAATTGGTTAGCGCGATGTTAAGTCTTGCTTTGCGGAGGCTGCATGAGTGCATGAATATGTTTGCAATCTGTTTTTTTACGGACATTAAGGTTTAAGGTTTTGTGATCCGTTTGTGTGAGAAACGCAGAGCAATGCATGTCAATGTGACTGGCCCTATTTCACTACAATCCGTTTTTAGAGTGCATGATATCCACACACCCAACCTAAGTACTTAGAAAATTTCCACAAACTAATTAGCGTGTTTAGTGTGGCCTCAGCCAAAAGGGCTTATTTGGTTTGTGGCAATATACATAAGATTATTGGGGGGGGGGGGGGGGGAAATTATCAGTATGTCACTTAAAAGGTGTTCTGCCTTGAACAGGCTTAAATTTGAACTCGCTTTCATGAACGCTTTCACTAAACAGACCAACAGATCATGCACCAGATTGGCCAAAAGGCCCAAATGTGTCAACTTTATTTGTCTGACTGTAGACGCATGTAGGTCAATATCATGTGGGATCAAACAGATTTGCCATGCATTTATCTCAAAACCTGGATCAAACTGACAAAATATTTGTAGAACGTGTGCTCCAAGTACTGTCAGGTGGTGTTTGATGAAAAAAAAAAATACATTTATGTGTAAAAGATACTTGGACTGGGCCACACTAGCACATTTTTCGCATGTTTGCTCATTCGTTTTTGTTCGTGATTGCACCCTCGATTTTCACAAAAAAATCCTGCAATTTCCGTTGCACATGCGATTGTGTCCGTTCGCATTTTGTGTTCAACCATTTTTTTCGCACAATCAGGCGTTTTCTCTTTGTAAATAGTGAAAATGCATGCGCAAACGCACAGAAATTGCGTGTGATAACGCTTGCTATTTCGTGCGAGATTATCAGATTCAATAAAGGTTCTTATCATTTAAAATGATGCTAATTTTGCCCCAACCAGTCAGATGTTAGCTTTCAAATGTTAAATAAGTTCTGATTGGTTGGGGAAAAATTAGCACCATTTTTAACCATAACAATTTTATTACATCTCCCAGCAGGTTCTTACCCCTGGGAGTACAGCTGGTAATTAGGTACGGTACCTATACAAACTAGAAAAGACACGGTTCTTGCAGAGCACTGGCTGGTATGTCTGGCTTGTTAAAGGGGCGGGTTCAGACCCAAAAGGAGCATCATGTGCAGCTAGAAGGTATACATGTATTGCAATTGTGTAATATTACGTTTTTAAACTGCAAATAAATAGTGTAAACAAACACACAAAACAAATTATTGTGTAAATTCTATTTAAATCCCTTTAATAATGTATTGTTGCTTTAATATCTAACTGATGTAATTTTTTATTAACTTTACAGTACATATCGAAATCCATACAATTTCCGTGGTATTGCTGATGATTCCTCATTATGATAGATATGTTTGATAAGATTTTGATAATTAGCAAGGCTTATATATAAAAGCTATTCAAGGTTTTTCTGGCAGAACCTGTGAATGTTCAGACATCCCTCCCCACTCACGTATACTCAGTAAGGGTCCAGTGAGTCACATTGCAGCCGCCCTCTTTCTTTTGCAGCGTGATATGTATTGTGTTACTCATCTCCTTCACAAATAGCTTCACACAGCACAGAACACCAAGTGCCCAACAGGTTAAGAACAACCATGTGTCACTGTCCTCAATGGGGGTGGGGGTATTATATAGAGGCAGAAAGTAAAGATGAATAGACTAATGTCTGAAGTGGGGCAACAGCAAAATTGGTCAATGTGACATTTTAGATTAATTTATAATCTCATAGAATTTCACAGTATAGTGACAATATCGGTTATGTGAAGTTTTCTTTTAACCAGAGAGCTGCATGTTATTATTATCATGTTATTGAAAGATGAATAATCAAACAATATTAACAAATATTTAATTAAAGGATAAAACAGACAGAATCATCCCTAATGGTGCATATTTTGTTAGATGATAAAATAATGCATAAATCCCTTATTAAACATTGGAAAATAGGCAAAATAACATCTTATGCATATACTATCATCTACTGTTACCATGGTCATTTTTCTACTGCTAATAATAATGCAGTGGCCACAAAGAATAAAAAAGCATATTTTCAGAAAGACCAAAAATAAAAATATATCTAAAAAAAAAAGAATATTTGCTTGTACACATTTGCAAATGAAACATTTATGGTGCATTACAAGACTTTTTAGTTACAGTATGAACAATAACAAACTTTTGTGCCGATGAAGTGGGGAAACTGATGTCACACAGTCTCATCAGAAGTTTCATAAAATATTTTTTTTTATAAAATGTTTCTTAGTAGTAATGAGAAATATGGAAGGTGTGTTACTTATCTGAGAGCTGCTCAGGTAGTGAAGCACACTACAGAAAATCCCCCCTATACTACAGAAAGAAAGGAGCAGAGGGATCCGTAGGAAGGGAGGCAAAGGGTGCCTCCCCTGCACATGCCAGAGTCCTCAAGGAGGACAAGGAAGTAGCAGGGACCGGATGAAACACAGACAACTACTGTTCACATTTCTGAACCTTTGAAGGCACTGCAGGAGAATCATAAGGAGCTGAGGTGTAAGGTAAGGATATGCCCTTTCAGTGTCATTACCCTTTACAAAGTACATGTTTATAATTTTTTTAAGACAGGAAAGAGAATACATTTATATAATTTTTTTGCTTTAACATTGTTTTATACTGTAAAACTTAAGTTTGGGGCAGATTCTGACTTTGCCTCATGGCAGAAATGCCTAACTGTTTAATACGGTAATTGTCCGATCACCCTTTTGTCTAATTTGGACTAAAGTATGTCCAATGGCGGATGAAAAAAATCAATATTTTCGGCTAACTGAAATAATTAAATATCAGTCAGTCCATCCGTGTGTACAAAAAATGTTGAACGGTGCAACACACAACACAAGAAAAGACCCTGTGGATCATACTTATAGTACAGTGCTCAAGGGGATCATATAGTATAGCCAAAACACTAGGGACACAAGCATCCTGTATGAAAGACCCCTCTTAAGACAAGCACATACCACTTGAAGGTCCCAGAAAACACAAAACACATTTTGGAAAACACAAAACCCCATGATACCCTACACCTTACAATATAACATATTATAAATACACAATATATAAAGAAAACATTAAAATTAACTGTGCCCGGGGCATCCCCGGAATAAGTGGTCCCAAACCTAGCAGCAACACAAAACTATGATGTGCCCCTCCTAGGAGCAAAAAGCCCCACAAGACAAGATAAATACTCCCAGAATCGTTAAGTGTCCCATAAGCCTCTGGATACACACAAATCACAGTCTGCACGTAAGGTACCTTGTGTATGCACTGGAGATATGACAAAGTAGACAGACCTATAAAACCAAATGTGATGGTCACATAATGATCTCTGCTCCAAATACAATGTGGGGACTTGTATGGGTCAGCCTATCCACGCAAACAACACCAAATAAACGAGGTCGGAACCACCTGTTCGGGGTAAGCCACCCTTTTCACCCCAAGTCCCTACACTGTATAGCCAAGCAAGTGGCTTGCGTTCGTGTCAAATAATCTTGTTAACTGGTACTCATGCTTTCGGGAAGTCCACCCTACGCCGCTATATACCACAAACAAGTCCATCAGTGTGTACCTATCCTTATTTGACTTTATTTAAGCAGTCAGTAAGCTTAATTGATCAACCTTGTTAATGATAATATTTACCAAGTTGGATTGTCTTTTGCTATAGCAATATCTTACAGTGATTAGAGCTTCCTCTCTCTGCATAAAACAGCAACTCATAAATGTAGAAATAGCTTTATGATTCATCATTTAAATAACATAAATTTTAAATACATAAATATTTCCTAGCAAAACTCAAGAATCTCAGATTTTATGCTAAAGAGGCAGCTCTAGAATCCAAATAAACTTGGGTACTTACAGAACAATGCTTTAACAGATGAAAGAGAAAAGGTCTTAGGCTAGCTACACACAAGCAGGTATTTCAGGCCAACCGATATTTCCCTATTTCCGTTGGTTGGCCCAAAATATCCGCTGTAATTTTTTGGCATCACCAAGTTGAAAAACAGAGCTAGGTCCCCACTGTGTGTGTGTTTTAAATCACTTTTCTATACATTTGCGTTTTGCGATCCACCAAGGGCTAGGACCCACCTGCCATTCTCATGTGCTTACGATCTCTTGTGATCCATTAGCACGTGAGAATTGCAGAGCAGTGCACTTCAATGTGGGTGGCTGCGATCCATCTCAGCCGAAATCCCCATCTTTTATAGAAATCACAAGAACCAGTTCCCACTATGTACGTTGCATTCTGATGCTAGGTAATGTATTTTTCCACCGCCTGCACAAATTTAAATCATTTTTGTTTGTTTCTGTATGTTTGTGCTTTAATTTAAGTCTGTAGGAACGAAGACAAACTCACTACTAATGTAAGTGTAATGCAATCCTGAGCAAACAGACAAAAATGCATGCTAACACGTGTTTTTCATGTGTTAATAAGTTACCGTATATACTCGAGTATAAACCGAGGTACCCAATTTCACCTAAAAAATCTAATAAAAGTTGTTGATTCGAGTATAAACCAAGGGTAGAAACTTGGCATTCAAGATGTTTGGAAACTACAACTCCTAGCTAATAAAGCATGCTGGGAGTTGTAGTTTCCAAACATCTTGAATGCCACCCTCACTTGGCATTCAAGATGTTTTGGAAACTACAACTCCCAGCATGCTTTATTAGCTGGGAGTTGTAGTTTCCAAACATCTTGAAGCCAAGTGAGGTGTGCATTCAAGATGTTTGGAAACTAAAACCCCAGCATGCTTATTAGCTGGGAGTTGTAGTTTCCAAACATCTTGAGTGCACCCTCACCTGGCATTCAAGAGTTTGGAAACTACAACTCCCAGCTAATAAAGCATGCTGGGAGTTGTAGTTTCCAAACATCTTGAATGCCACCTCACCCTCCCACCCAGTTCAGTTTTTACCTGTGGGCTCTCTTCATCCAGATGCTGTGGGCTCTCCTAAATCCAAGGGCTTCCTGGAACTGTGTGCTGGCATTGAAGGTAAGGTCCTCTCCATTCCGGCAGCAGCGTCTCTCCATTCGGCAGCCGCACGATCATTCCATGTACTGGCGCGCCGGCTGACGTCACTAATTGGCGCCGGACAGTGACGTCGGCCGGCGCGCCAGTACCCGGAATGATCGTGCGGCTGCCGGATGGAGAGGACGCTGATCTTCAATGGTGAGTGACTCGAGTATAAACCGAGTCCGAGTTTTCAGGCTGATTTTACAGCCTGAAAAACTCGGTTTATACTAGAGTATATACGGTAATTGTAAATGACAGTGAATATTAATCTTAAATTAATCTTACCTTAATCTTACCTTCTTAAAGATAAGAAGGGGTATATTCTGTAAGGCACTTAATATTAATTTAGATATAACACAAAACTAAGTATAAAGTAATTAATATGTTACATAACATGGTTATTTTATAAAAAAAACAATGCACCTTTGCTCTAGTTATCACAATAATGTAATTACGATTTATAATATTGACCATTGCTGTGGTTTGCAAACTTTATACAGAAGAACAATTATAAAGCATTTTACAAGTTTCAAATGTTTTTATTGCAATATACATTCAATGTATGCAATATTTATCCTTTTTCTTCTACTATCATCACTCTCTGTTGAATATCAGCGTCTGGGGCAATTTCTGACTAATGGTGAATCCTCTCTTGCCTTGTTAGTCCATGGAGATTATCACAATTTGTGGACGTCTACTTGTCCACCCACAGGTTCTCAATGGGATTAAGATCTAGAATGTTTCCTGTCCATGGGTCCAAAATCTGTGTTGCAGACTTTGAGCCACATTGAAAAAACAGTAAATCGGTACTTTCCTAAGAAACACACTGACCCTTTAAAAGTCTAAGTATTTGCAAAAAAAACCCAGAAGAGAATAGTCGTACATATGCATTCAGATGATTTCATTTCTGTGTCCATTGCATAAACATACCTTTAAAGGGAAAATACAGTGGAAAAATGACTTGCCTTTATTAAGTATATCTTCGTATGTGCCATTAAGCACACTCCTAGTTAATATGCATTCCCCTTCTCTCTGTGGTCAGCCCCTCCCAGAATTTAAGACACAGATAGAGTGGGTGAGCATGTGCAGTGGAGATGTCTGTGGCTCACAGTTTTGAGACACAGCTCAATAGTATTCACGCTGGGATTTTGTTATAGTGAAAGGACAGCAGCTTTGGCAGCTAAATTGTTTTAATTTTAGCTGTAGGAGTTTGGGTGTGTGTGTGTGTGTGTGTGTGTGTGCACAAAGAACACCTTTTATCTCTGCAGGATAATAATGACGAATCAATTAGCCATGCAGTAGGTGGATAATTGACAGTTTGTTACTGCCTGCCTGTGCCCTGCCCCCTTGAACAAGTAAAACACTAACAACTGAAAATAGGGCATAGGAGGGTCAGAGAAGGGGGAAAATAGTTTTAAAGGGCATGTCCACCCCCAAAACTATAATCCCCCCAACTACTGGCCCCACCATGTAGTGTAGTTTAATCCTTACCTCACATCCCAGCTCCATAGGGTTCTCCGGTAGTGCCCCCCCAAAGTCCCAAAAACTGCCCACCAGGAGGCTAGCAGGTCCATATAGGACACTGCCTGCTTCCTGGCCTCCCGGAGATTTTGGCCATGCGTACTGCAGCTCTTCTACCCCCTCCCTCTCCCTCCCTCTCTCGATTCCCTCCCCCTAGCGTATAACCATTAAAGTATAAGATTGCCCCTGGTCTCCCAGCCCCAACCGCTCTATTTATATGTTTATAAAGCTCCAAAAACTTTACTTACCTCTCCTCTTTCCTCCGGCGAAGTGAGCTGCCGGCAGCCGCATCCGTGATTGGCTGCCGCTCAGCCAATCACAGACGCGGCTGCCGGTCCCGCCCCTCTGCTTGCATTTTCTAGCAAGCAGAGGGCCGGGAGCGCGGCGGAGGAAAGAGGGGAGGTAAGTAGAGTTTGGGGGGCTTTTTAAAAAAATAAATAATGCGGTTGGGGCTGGGAGCCCATGGGGAATGCCATATAAAAAAATAAAAATTCGGGTGGACATGCTCTTTAAGGTTAGTGGCAATTAATCATTTATTTTTTAACCTGTGTGATATTTACATAATGTTTGGCAAAGTTTTTGTTAAGCTTTGTTTTTAGCTTAATGCCCTAGTTTCCAGGCAACATTGGTAACATCTGTATACTGTATGTTTTATGTTTGTTTCTAGGCAATTTGCTCTTACACTCTTCTTTATTCTGGTACACAGTATAACCAGAGACAATAGCATTTTTCAAAGATCAAGATACACACAGTCTTGAGTGTTCTTCCTATGCACAGCATAGTGAGAACACTCAGCACTGTGTGTTTCCCTTGACAGTGGCAAACTCCCTTATAAGGAAACTACAGCGGCCTAGGGAAATTTAATGTCTTTCCGAACGAGCGTTCGGCTGACCCGAACATTTGGCAGACGCACATTCATTCGGGAAAGCAGAAACACACTGCCGGTAAAGCCCCAATACCTTTGGATCCAACGGTATCAGGGCTTTATCGGTGTGTGTACCTAGCTTAAGTGTATAACACTTTTCACTTTTATGCATAAAATTGTAATTAAACCCCCCTATGTTTGCACTAGCATAGATATTATGATAAATGGGGCCCAGGAATGTACATTGATCATTTTTCTTGTTTGTTCTATAATGTTTTGCTCAGATCAGTAGCACTTCCACTATTTGTTATAAAGTAATTTTGCCACAGGAGTGCTCCCACAGCCCCCCTTTTGTGCATATATTGTAGCAGAGTTTCTCTGCAGGAAGATTGACCAAGCTTCCATGTGGTAGTAGCACCCCCAACACGTCCCTTTAATTGGAGGTCTTGCCTTGAATACTAAGCATTGGATGAGAGGCCCCTTCCCTCCTTGTTAAAAGCCAGTAGGCGGGGGGGAAGTGATAACCTGTAATACTAATCCAATGCAAGGTCAGGAAGACAACCTTCCTAAGAAAATGCAACCAAGCAGGGAGTGTCATCCCAGATAAATGACCCAAGGTAAACTGTTAGGACCTTCCATACTGGGGTTACCTTGACGTGGTTGGAAGGCTTTTCACTTTTATGCATAAAATTGTAACTAAAAACCCCTATGTTTTTACTGTTTGCACTAGCATAGATATTATGATATATGGGTCCCAGGAATGTTCATTGATCATCTCTTTTCTTGTTTGTTCTAAGTGTATAACAACACATTGGATCCAATGCAGTTTTAGTGCACTTAAATGAGGCCTTTGTCTAAGAGCTTATCCTGAACAATGCCAGCATGTAAAGAGATATTCATCCCTTTAACATACTTCGCAATATTCCCTTTAAGAAAATACATTCTTTTAAAGAATGGTTTTGAATGTAAAATATCAATAATCCTGAAAAGATAATATAATACATTCCTCCCAACATTTAAGGTTGGCTGGCGAGGGCATGTTCAGAGCCTACTTAGGCTCCTTCCACAAATTATCCCAACCTGTCCACAGAATATCCAAGTCCCACACCCCACAGGACAAATGCTTGTGGTCCAGGACACCCGGACAGGCTCTTTAAAATGGGTCTGTCCCTTTGAAGGTTGGGGAGTATTGAATTGGTTTTCTGAGGGCTCAGACATACCGGTTATAGGCAGTTTACCCAGAAGTTACTTTACAGTTATAGGAAGGGGTTTAGAGCATAAATCACCAAAATGTGGGCCTCAAAATGTTTTAAAAACTACAATTGCAATTCATAGCTGCTTTCTGTTGTAGAGTGATTGTAGGAAAATGCTGGGACTTGTAGTTTTGCAGATTGGAGATTCCTTGGTTGAAGTATATTAGAAGTGACCTGAAATTATTTTTAAATTGTCCTTCTGCACTTTTGTTGGTATACCATGTGACAAACTTTTTTGACTTAATCAGTTTCCTATGTAACCAGAGGGCTGCACTGGTTGCAAAGTGAAGCAATTAAGTAACATACATTTTCACTGATCTTGCAACCCTGTTAGTACCTGTTAGGCAGATAGACACATTAATTAATTTAAAGTTTTTGGTGTTTCTATTTCTCCTTCACATTTATTCTTAAAAGGGTATCTTTTTTACTACTTACCGTAATTTTCTTTTCTTGGTCCGTAGCACGGCAGTGGTTAACATGGGTTACACCCCCCTTGGCTGTGACTGACAGGATTAAGTAGCCTATAAGAATTCCTCTGCTCCTCCCCTCTATGTCTTATGGTCGACTGTCCGAGTGACTTCTGAAACACAGAGAAAAAGGGTGGGAAATAGACCACTGCCATGCTACGGACCAGGAAAAGAAAATAATAAATAAATAATAAATAACGGTAAGTAGTAAAATTTTCTGTTTTCCCAGGTCCTACACGGCAGTGGTTAACATGGGAGCTGCTAAAATAAGGGAGGGAGAGAAATATGATGCTTAACACACTTTATTTAGATGCTTCTTTTAAAATGCTTTTGCCAAACTCAGCTTGAGAATGGACATATAATCTGTAGTGCTTGATAAATGTGGACATAGAAGTCCAGGTTGCCGCTCTACAGATTTCCTCCGGAGAGGTTCTTGCTGAGAAAGTCCATGAGGCTGCAATGGACCTTGTGGAATGCGCTGTAATATTCCCTGGAAGTGAGGTTGCCTTACTCTCATATGCCTGTCTGATGCACGTTTTTAACCAGGCTGCCAGGGTCGGTTTGGATGGCTTACATCCCTTCTTGTTGCCTGAATAGATGATAAATAAAGAATCCGTTTTCTGAATGAAGCTGTTTTGTCAATCTATGCTTTGAGAATTCTTCCCACATCCAGAGACGTCGGGATGGGATCTTGATCCTGAGGAGAAGATGTGGGTAGGATAATATCTTGATTGATTTGAAAAGGAGTAACTACCTTGGGTAAAAAAGTTGGATCTGGTCGTAGAATTATTCAATCACTGAGAAACATTGTAAATGGTTCTGAAGCCCTGAGTGATTGAAGTTCGGCTACCCTTCTGGCTGACGTTATTGCAACCAAAAATAAGGATTTGATGGTTAAGTTGGATGTAGAACATGCTTCTAATGGTTCGAAAGGTGATCCTTGAAGATATTGTAGTACTAAAGTTAAGTCCCAGGGTGGAACTTTGTTTCTTATTTGTGGCTTTAGGTGTTTTACCCCCTGGAAAAACCTGATGATGAGCCCATCTGAAGTTTGTGAGTGCTGAGATAGCAGAGACTTGAGTCTTAAGGGTCGCCAGACTTAGTTCTTTATTTAACCCTTCTTGTAGAAATTCTGTGATATTTTCTGATGATGGACTTAAAGCATTGAGGAGTTTGGTTTTGCATCATGAGCAAAAGACTTCCCAGATTTTATAATAATGTTTAAAAGTGGATGCCTTTCTGGCTACCTTAAGAGTAGAAATGGTATCTTCCGATAGGCCCCTTGCCCTCATGGATGAGGTCTCAAGTACCAGGCCCTTAGCTTCAGGTTCTCCAGTTCTGGATGAGTTATCGGCCCCTGGGTTAAAATATTGCTGGTTATCGGCAGTCTGAACGGAGAAAATTTTGCCATTCTCAGTACTCAGCTGAACCAGGGTCTCCTCGGCCACCAGGGTAGGATAGTGATGACTATGGCTCTCTCGTCCTGGATCTTCCTGAGAATTCTGTGAATGATTGAAAAGGGGGGGGGAAATGTATATAAGTTGTTGAGACAATTTCATAGAGAGAGCATCCGTCCCTGAAGCTTTGACTTCCCAATGCCTGGATATATATTTCTTGACTTGGCGATTTTTGTGAGTTGCCATCAGATCTAATTGAGGAATGCCCCACTTCTGAGAAATGGACCGTAAAATCTTCGGATTGAGGTGCCATTCCCCTGGAAGATTAGTCTGTCTGCTGAGGAAATCTGCTCTGCAGTTGCCTTTCCCTGGAATATGGTCTGATGTTAGATCTGTCAGGTGAGATTCTGCAAAAGTGAAAGAGATCGGAATTAGTGACTGGTACGGGTTCAGATAACTACAAAGACTTCTCATCTACTTTATGAGGTGGTCTAGCACCTCCTGTGTTAGGGTAGAATCACATAGAGATGTTTCTCCTGGTTCCAAAGCAGAACTTGTTCTATCCAAAATCAATGAATGAGTATGAATGGAGGCATTGGAAATCATGGTTTTAACTTCTGCCATCATGGTGGAAGAAAAAGAACTAAGGGAAGAATCGATCAGATCTTTGACTGAAGAGAGTAGTTCCTAAACTGGAGGATTGTCTCTCTGCTTAATACAATCAGCGCATAATTTCTTCCTCTAAGTGTGGGCTGATCACATAAGGCACATTCATAGGTTTTGTGTTTATAGTAATGATGGTCCTTCGATTCTTAATATCCTGGTGAAGATCTGAAATTAAAAAACAATTATAACTCATGGAATATTGCTAAGATGGTGCTGCCCTTATGATGTAGCATCTCACCCCCTGGATCTGGAGCTTCTCCTTCTTTGTGACATGACAGGCAAGCTGGAAGAAATGAATGAATGCTGACAACACCTGTAGCCTGATTGTACTCACAGAGTAAGGCAGAAACACAGCTTCCAGCGCTAGCCTCCGATTGCTGCGGGCAGGAGTTGCGAGGCCTGATCAAAGCAACATCTGAGAAGTGTTGCCGTGTGTTTAAATTGAATTTCGCACTGTTTCCGGGTCGTGCGGACGTGACGGCAGAATATCGGCGGTGCGCCAGTCCGCCCTGCACCCAACAGAAGTGGGGTGTGCTGAAGCTTTTGTAGGGCAGGTAACCCAAACTCCAAGAGATCCATATGGGGCGAGAGAGGTAAGATGATCCTGCAGTTGCACGAGGACAGGAGAAAGTAAGACATGGAGGGGAGGAGCAGAGGAATTCTTTTAGGCTACTTAATCCTGTCAGTCACAGCCAAGGGGGGTGTAACCCATGTTAACCACTGCCGTGTGGGAAATCACATTTTCAATTGTACATTTGTGTATAGTATAGTATTTGAGGTTGAATAAAGACATACGTCCATCCAGTCCAACCCATCTAGCAATATCCTCATTTCCTGCCTAACTGTTGATCCAGAGGAAGGCAAAAAAAACCCACCAAATTTATGAAGGGGGAAAAAATTCCTTCCTGACTCCAAGTGGCAATCGGAAATTTCCCTGGATCAACTCTACTTTATGTATCAATACCAGTAACTTGCAACATTCCTTGTTTGCAGAAACTTATCCAGCTTTTTTTTGAAACTGACCAATGAACCTGCCATTACAACGTCCACTGGAAGACAGTTCCATAGCCTTACCGTTCTCACAGTGAAAAACCCTTTCCGAGCTTGAAGCCTAAACCTTTTTTCTTCAAGTCTTAAGGGATGTCCTCGTGTCCTTTGACATGTTCTATTGGTGAACAATGCCCCAGATAGTTTATTGTATGGCCCGTTAATGTATTTATACACAGTAATCATATCCCCACGCAAGCGCCTTTTCTCCAGCGTACATAATTGTAACTTTTCCAGTCTCTCTTCATATTCAAGCTCCCCCAATCCCCTTATTAATTTAGTTGCCCTTCTCTGAACCCTTTCCATTTCAAAGATGTCCTTTTTGTACACAGGATTCCAAAATTGCACTGCATATTCCAAATGAGGCCTTACCAATGCTTTGTAAAGAGGGAGAATTACATTTTCCTCCCTTGAATCCATACCTCGCTTTATACAAGACAATACCATGCTGGCTCTGGCTGTTGCCGCCTGGCACTGCTTGCTACCTTTAAGTTTGTTATCCACCAAAACTCCAAGTTCCCTTTCCAACAGGGATTCACTTAACACAGAGCCATTTATAGTATAAGTAGCACAAGTATTTTTAAGTCCAAAATTTAAATACAGCAAGATCTGACTGCTCCAAAACTTTTTTCTGAATTTTAAATCAGTACTGTAGATCCTGAGAAATCATCATTTGAAATCACAGCATTTACAGGGAAAGACCTGTCACTCTAGAAGCAGAAATTAACATATATGCCCCTCTCCTGACCTCTTACTAGGATCTTTGTCTGCCTGCCAGTATACTTTCTGCAACTAGAGAATCATCAGAGAAAAGGCAGAGGGGAGGGAGATGTGTAAGCAGATCAGTGTTCATGGTGAGGCTGTGCAGAACTTATAAGTGTTGCAGACACTACAAGTAGGCAGTGAGTAAGTGAGGGTGGGGGGAATTAGGAGCATTCACTAAACATTAATAATTTAATGACAAAACAAGCACAGATAAATATGTGAGTACCACAATTTTACTTCTCTCAAATTGTAGTTCCAGATGATGTAAAGTTGTTTAAGTCAGTATAGTGACCCTTTGACATTTTTTGGACTGTATCAAAAACATCTCTTGCATTCATCCTTTTCTTTAATACAATGCTACCAAAATTCTAGTTCATGCCCTAATTATACCCTTGTTTGACCACAGTAACACCCTCCTGTGTAGTTAACCAAGCCATCTTTAAAGGGCATGTCCACACCCAAAACTGAAGTTTGACCCACCACTGACCCCACTGTGTAGTGTTAAAAAAACCTTACCTTTCTCCTCTGCTCCATACGGTTGTCCTGCTGTGCCTATTCAATGTCCAGGAAACTGAAAACTAGTTTTACTGTGTGTAAAAAGGTATCTGCCCCTTTCCTGTCCTCATGGAGGACTCTGGCATGGTAGGTGAGCCCTCCCTCTCCCCCTCCAGTTCCCTCGTCTCTGCAGTTCATGTTTTAAAAAAAAAATTCTGTAGTATAGGGGTCCCCTTCCTAACCCTAACCGCCAGGTTTAAAACTTAAAAAAGTATCCAGACACAGACTTACCAACCTTCATTCCCTTGGCTCTTTCAATAGCCGGCAACCGGGTCTGTGATTGGCTGCTACTCTGTAGCAATAGAGGTAGAGGGAACAATTATTGGTAAGTCTGTTTTCTTTAGTTTTAAACCTGGCAGTAAGGGTTGAAAGGTGGTCCCCTACACTACAGATGCGCATGTGTATAGATTACTAAGTGCGTCGGGACCTGTCAGAGGACGCAGTGGAGGAACGAGAGACCGGGTAAATTGCTTAACTTTCCTGTCTCCTGAGCATTTTATTGAAGAACAGGAGGTAAGACACAGTGAATAGCAAAAAGTGGTTTTAACCAATGGAGATACACTTAAAGGGGAACTGTGGTCTCCAAACAAGTTTATTTTAAATGAAAGGCCAGGTTCATACCTTTTAAAACGAGCCATCAACCACCTCTCTACGTGCTGCACAGCCCAAAATATGAAGAAATCACTGATCAGAAAGTTAGGGGGTGGGAGGTTCTGAATCTGCAGTCAGAAATACTATTTCCTCTTCTAATCTGCGGTTCGCACATGCTCAGTGCATGAATGAAGGGTAGGAAGGGGGTGGGGAGAACAGCACAGCACTGCTTTTTTTAATGCCTCCATGGGGGCCCACGAGGAGGAGGAAAGACAGAAGAGGGACTGTCACATGGTTTCAGTGCAGGAAGTTCAGGGGATCTGGTGATGCTGCAACCATATCACACATATAAATGTAAATATCTTCAAAACTATGTAAAATAAATAATAAAAGTAAATTGCAAAAATCCCTATGAAAGCAATTCCTGTCAAATTAACTAAAGTCATTTTTGGACCACTTACCAAAGGCATGTATACTGCTCAGATAAAGAATTATTACAATGGCACAAGCTTCTGTTCTCAATGTTATCGTATTGATACGTAAGGGGGAAGGAGAGAGTTAGTAATGGAAAGAAAAAAGGAGGTTCTGTTTTACACATTTCATGGGTTTGTTTTTTTTATTAATAATAATAACAGGAATCATAAGTGTGAATTTGTATTCTTTGCCCAGTTTTCCAGTATTTTGTTATAATTGATTTTGTGAAGATTAGTACAAAGTTATCAAGTTTTTGCTGCTGCATAAATAGAAGATCACCAAATGGGACACCAAGGAGAAATGTGAGGGTGTCCAGTCAGGGGCTCTTCTGTTAGTCAGCGGTGCGGAGGGCGTGGCTTCCGGTTGTGGCCGTGGCTAAACACTTGGTAAATTCAAACTTTACAAGTGGGTGGGGGCACAGGTAGGCAAATATATAAAAAGAGATGGACGAACAGATGTCAGGGGCGTGCCTACCACAAATGTTTGCTCATGGCGTGCCCCTGTAATACATTGGCAGCTGGGGGTAAGGGGGGGAAAAGTTACGCAGCCGCCGGCCGGCTGCCCCTCCTCATATGTGTGCGCGTAAGCAGGTAATGCTGCTGCTGGAGTCTTTTGCAGCTGCCACTAGGCTAGGCCGAGGCTTCCTGTGAATTAGTAAGTGGCATTTTATATGCAACAAGTCTGTGCTGCTGGGCATGGCTAGGGGGCATTTTATATACAACAACTCAGTGCTGCTAGGCATGGGTTGGGGGCATTTTATATTCATCAAGTCAGTGCTGCTGAGCATGGGTTGGGGCATTTTATATACAAGTCAGTGCTGCTTGGCATGGGCTGGGGCATTTTATATACAAGTCAGTGCTGCTTGGCATGGGCTGGGGCATTTTTTTATATCAGTCAGACCACTTGTTCAAAGATCCGCCAGGCAGGTCAGGCAATGATCCCTGACCGAACAACCGTTTCGGATGACCAGTGATGCGCGATGTGTATGAACGGACGTTTCTGAAGTGCCCATACACGGCACGATTATCGCGCATCACGGGTCGGCACCCGTGATCACACGTGTACCTTAAAGGACAATTATACTAACCTTCCCTCCGCTCCTCTTCTTTGGTCAGTACCTTTGATTCAGGTCCTCACCCTGGGTAAAAGGTACTGACCATAGAAGAGGAGCGGAGGGAAGGTGAGTATATCTGTTGTATTCAATTAGATCAACTGGACTTGAAGTTTAGTTCTTGAAGACGATTTAGATTCATCCGACTGGCTTTCTCAATTCAGAATGTACAAGAATCTTTGGCTATTATGTACCCTGGAAAATCCCAATTAGCATATCACAGCCAAGTGTTAAGGGCGTGATTGGATAGTGGCTAAGAGGTGTTATAGGAACGCCCAAAATAAGGTGTCAAAACCGCATTGTACATGGCAGACAGTTGGTGTCGAACCCCCCCACCTCTATTTAGGCTTGGTTTCTTTATTTTCACATAAATGGCCTCCTTAACACCTCTCTTGAACCAGTCACGTTCCTTTGCCAATATGTTAACATTACAATCTTCAGAGGTATGTCCTTTATCCTTAAGATAAAGGTGAGTATAATTGTCCTTTAAGTCTATTACTGTTATCTTAACCACATCGTAGCCAACAATGTAAAGTGGGAATAGTGGTCTTGAAAATGGACATAACATTTATAAATACTGAAAAGAAGGCAGTTTCAGGAATAGAAGACTCCCAAGGATGTCTTGAAAACTTGCTTTATTAACATAACATGTTTCGAACTCATGGTCCTTTATCAAATGTCACGTAATATCACATTTGATAAAGGACCACGAGTCCGAAACATGTTATGTGAATTTCTGGAACTGCCTACTTTTCAGTTTTTATGGTTATAAAACGTTGGGGACAGAACGGTTGCAGATACCAGGAGGATTGGAAGGAGCTCTTGTGTGCAATAACTTCAATAAAGTTGGTGTGGCCTTGGCAAAGTGGACGTGGTCAAAAGTTTTGTTATTTATCGGAAGGGGCCAAGGGCCACTTGGTTATATTTGTCATTCAGACCAAAAGGTCCCAGTCCTCCCATGATCCCATTGATAGATATGGTGATAGAAAGCAGATAGGCAGGGAAGCTGGTGGATAACAGTCAAAGGCACTGTTGAATAACTGGGAAAGAGAAACTGGTGATTAATGGGGAAAGTAAAGAAGAAGACAATTGTGATAGAAGCGGCCCCCACACAGATAAAGATAATATTAGTGTCCGACGCAGAAAATGATAAAATAATTTTCCCCTATACATAAAATGGTAAAAGGTCAATGCTTAAGTGATCAGAACTGATCTGAGAAGTATAAATTTTCTATTTTGGACCAGAATTTAACGGAACTAGAGCTGGATATTTGGAAGGTCCAGTCCACCACCACCACGGTGTGATTTGGTAAGTATATAGAAGTTCATTCTGGATTGAGCATGACACCAGACAAAGGCTCTAACTTATTTTAGGAGGATTTGGAGAGTCCTCCAGTTAATATGCAACAGAAGCGCTCAAAAGAAATATAGCAATTTCAAGGGAACATTCATTTTTATTGTATTTATGCAAATTAATCACGAGAGGGGATAGAAGTTCTACTTCTCAAGGTCCTGTTTATATTGCCTGTAGTTGTGGAGAATTAAAAGCTGAATAAGGAAAGTCATATGACGGAGTAAGAGTTACTCCCAGATATTTGATTTTTTTTGTTATCCTCTGAAGGTGGAAGTGTGGTTGAAAGGATAAAACCTCCTCTCTGTGGGGTCAATATTGGAAGGGCTTGGCATTTTACTGGATTTATTGTTAAGCCAGAGATCTGCTAGAAGTAGTTTAAACAGTTAAAAAGGTTGGGAAGAGAGATCGTACGGGATGTCACAAATTGAAGAATGTCATCTGCGTACAGAGTAATTTTATGGGTATCTTGGCCTAACTGTAGGCCCAAAATGTCTAATGAAGAGCAGATTCATTCTGCGAGGGGCTCGATTATTTAGGCGAAAATTTGAGGGATAATGGGCAGCCCTGTCTAGTTCCTATTTTAATATGGAAGGGAAAGTGTATCTCGTGTTGTATATAGGCTTGTGGTGTGTGATATAGTATCTGTAAGGCTAAAATCAGTAAGGGGGAGATGAAATTTGCGAGGTACTGTAAACAAATAAGACCAGTCGACCATGTTGAAAGCCTTTTGGGTGCCCAGAAAGAGCAGGAGAAACAGTCTTTTTGTTGTGTGCATGAGAGATCAGGTTTCTGGTGCGTCTGATATTGTCAGTTGCTTGTCATTTTAGGATAAATCCTGATTGATCTAGATTGATTAAGAAAGGCAAGACTTGGTTCTAGTGATTGGCTATAATTTTTGTAAAAATTTTGAGAGCTGTGTTTAGATGGATCGTTAATTAGAATAAATCAACGTGTCTTTACCTTCCTTGAGAATCATTGTGATAGCGGCTGTGTTCATGTATGGTGTAGGAAAGGTGCCTTGGAAAAAGGATTTATTTTATTTGGTCTGACAGGCTAGTAATTTACGGGCGTAGATCTTGTAAAATATATAGGAGAATCCATCTGGGCCTGGTGAGGTATTTAGCTTAATATTTTTTAGGGTGAGTGTAATCTCTTGTTGGGTGATTGGTTGGGAGAGGTCATAGCACGAAACTTAACACTGGATTTGATTGGGCTTTAAAGGATCACAAAGCCACATCTTACCTTTCTTCAATCCCACAATACCAGACATAATCGCATTTATGGCCAGTATTGCATCACGGGATCTCAGAAAGGTAAGATGCATGGCCTTTGCCTTATTGAATCCAGTAAAAAAAATTCCAGTATCTTCCCCACCAATGATATTAAACTTAAAAGTCTACAGTAACCAGGCTATGAACTACCCTTTTTGAATATTTGTAGTGCATCAGCTTTTTTCCAATCCAGAGGCACATCTCCAGGCATAGGTAAATCTGAAAAGATAAGAAACAATGAGCTAGATAAAACTGAACTAGTCTTTTAGGCTGGGTACACACCAGCAGATATTTCCAGCCGTCCGACCAATTCACGGCACGTTCGGTCGGCCGGAAATTTCTGCTGGTGTAGGCCAGCCGGCCGTGACCAAGCTAGGGCAAACGGGCGATCAGACATGTTGGTAAAATCATGGATGATTGTGCGGTTCCCTATGGAACTGCCAGATCGATCGCGCAAACTGTCGGCCGTGCCCACTATTGCCATGACCGACAGTCATTTGTCCCAGCCAAGTGCTCGCTCGTAGTGAACGCTCGATCGGGACAAATACTACGTTCGTCTGTACCTAGCCTTATGGTTTCACCCACCCTATTTCCCTATGATGGTGTCATCAATTTCTATTGATAATTCACAATTACTATTACAACACTGCTAATGTTCTAATTTTTTATACAAACCAAGTATTTTCAATAAAATGAAACGCTGTATATCAAATAATGTAAAACATAGAAAGCATATTAAAGGGCAACCTTGAGACATCTCTTACCTTTCAAACAAGCCTAGAATAATGTTTTTAGCTTCTCTGGACCCTAAGTTCTAAAGGTTTGTACACACGTGCGATCACATGTGCCGACCCGCAACGCACGATGTGTACGAAAGGCCGTTTCAGACGATAATCGGCCCTCTGAAATAGCCGTTTGTTCGGAGATCGTTGCCCGATCCGCCAGGCCGATCTCCGAATGAGCTCCCGTTTTGGACGATAAAGTGCCCATACACGGGCCCAAAGCGGCTGCTCAAACACATCATGCGTCGCGGGTCAGCACGAACCTTAAGCTTGTAAAGTTAAGCTGGCCATACACATGCGATCCCACAGTATGTGTGCCGAATGATTACATTGGTATCTGTCAGCACATACCCTGTGGGAACAGCACAAACGGGCCCGACCAATCCCCATTCACCACACAATCGAATCGGCTCCCTCTACTTAAAATACAGGGAGCCGATACCGACCGATGGAAATTTTCCGTCATTCCCAATCCATCAGAATGCCGACTACAGACGTTCAGCGTCACTCCAATCAGTCGGGAACACCCCTACACACGAACAATAATAGGTAAATCCCATTGTTCCCCGATGGGATTTACCCATTATCGTTCATATGTATGGCCACCTTTAGAGTTCCTTGTCTGTCTGAGTCTGTGACAAGCACATGGTATGCTTTTATAAGAAGCCCTACCCCTCCAACTATTGTCTATATTTTCCTTTTTTATGGACATCTTAGGGAGAGGAAAAAAATATATTTCCATGCTTGTGGCTAGCTTTGTCACAGCACAGAGTGCTAGAAAATAAAAAAAATCCCTTTTACACTGCTGTAACTTTATACTGGATAGGCTGCAGTATTTTAATTGCACCCCCTTTTTAATAAAGGCCACTTGAATGGAAACCACAGTTCTCTGTAAACCTAAACAACTGTGCCCTATTGACATTTATGTAGTTAGATATTTGATCTGGAGTTCACCGTCCTCTTCCCCAGTTCAGCCTCTTGTTTGCAGGACAGCAGTCAATCATGACGGTGCTGCATATGCAAGCTCATAGAGGAGGTGGCAACATTTGGGAAAGAGGACAGCAAACTCCAGATCAAATATCTCACTTAAGGTACGCCAGTAAAGTAAATCACTTGAGGTTTTCAGGGGAGTGGACATGTGGTTTAAATGACAATTCTAGTCCTTAAAGGGAAAGTTCACCCCTCAAACAAAAAAATTTATTTAGCTAAATCATCCTTCCTCCCAACCCAAAACTTTATTAGTTAGAATGTTTCCCCCCCCCTTCCCTGTCTCTAAGCTCTTCCAGATTTTTTACAAGCTTTAACACCCTCAGAGGAGGCAGTTATGTGAATAGCATTCAGTCATGATGTCACCTTACAGTTGCTAACTGGAAGAACCATGAAGCAGAGAGAGAGGTAGCAGACCACCAGGCAGCATTTCAATTTAAACTATTGTTGTTTGAGTTTTAGGGGGTGATTTACCTATATATCATTTTGCTTTGCTGTTCTGGTTTAACTCCGCCCCACAGACCTCTGCAGAGTGTGTCTTCCCATTGGCCAGATTGTAGGTGGGGAATGCGAAAGTAGACCGGATCGGCAAGGAAAAGTTTTGGTAAATATATCTGTACCCAGGGGTGAGGACTTAGCATTGCTCACCCTTGTTACTTTTAATAAACAGAAGTGGAAGGTAAGTATAATTGTTTTTTTAATGATAAAAAAAAGCCTTTTTTAACCTCTGCTGGGCAGCTACCTGAATTTAATACACCTAAGATCCCACAGTCTCTGTACTGAGTGGATAGAGTTGAATGCATCCTTTCACAGTGGGGCAAACAAATGTTACTGGGAAGTTAAAAGCCTTCTTGACCTATGAAAAAGTCTGAAAGGTATAAATGTGCTACAATTGAACATTGAGCAAAACTTGTTTTTTACTGAGATAAACCTGCCATGAGTCAATGTGAATTGAACTGATAATTGGTGCTTACAGTACAGTGTAGTAATCTTTCAAACAATGGTCTCTGAATGATGTTACTTGATCTTGTGCCCTTGTGATAAAATCACGGTGAGAGCTGCTTTTGAGCTGTCTAAGCATATCCCACTTACTTTGTTTTTGCTTAGTCCTTTAACTCAGTTTACAATACAGATAATGCTTTGCCTCTTTTTTGTATTATGATTATTCACTGATGCTTACGTCTAATAAAACGTCATTGAATTAACTTTTTTTTCATGAAACGAGGGATCAGCCCATGTGTGCACATGTTAATGTGTCAAAGTGAATGTAGGAGTTCTGTAGCCAGCTCATTTATCCGTATTAATACCTTTTGTGCTCACCAATGATGAAACATATACAGACCTCGGTTTGTGCTCCCCCTCACATTCTGTGCACAGTCTGAGAGTGGGTTGTATCTGATCAAGGACCTTGTGTGACAAAGCCAGGTGAATCACTGCTGTATAAAGTTCTAAGGAGAAAAAAAAAATTTTTGCTTAAGCTGTGCTTTGCAAATGCTACTATTTTTTTTTAACTAACTTTAGTCAGTCCTTTTTCCTTGCTTTTTCTAAAGCAGGGCACACACAGTAACGATAAAGCCCCGATACCGTCGGATCCGACGGTATCGGGGCTTTATCGTTATGTGTGTACGCTCATTTCCCGAACGAGCGCGCGGCCGCCAAACGATCGGTTCGGCCGTGAAAGGCCGAAAATTTCCATCGGCCGCGCTAGACTCCCTATAGAGGAGTCTAGCGCGGCTGATGGAAACACACAGTCCCAAGCGTTCTCCTTATGAAGTTCATAGGGAGAACGCTCAGGACTGTGTGTATGCAGATCTTTGAAAGATGGCAGACAGGATCTTACAGATCCTGTCTGTCATCTTTCAGAAATCTGGACTGTGTGTACCTAGCTTAACCAACAGAAAAAAGTGATGCATTGACAAGGATCAAGGTTGTACAATTAAGCTTTTGTTTTCACACAGGTTCACCGTTAACAGGGTCACTGGATCATTTGATATTTAGAAGACACAATTTGTAAATGCAAATATTAAAACTGCAGTTATTGCATATTGTTTACACAAATTAAATGTAAGTACAATTGAATTGTCAGCAAGTAGCCAACTCATGACAGATGAAAGGACATTTTCACTGTGTGGGCAGGTGTATCTGTGTTTTTGGGGATATGTCCTGCTGGATCAATTGACAATGTGACTGGCCAAACATAAAAATCTAGCGTCTTTACAAGCCTCTTGCTACAGCTATGTCTAAAGGGCAACAATACATAAACTAAAACATAAACTAGATAATTACAAAATAAGAGCAGAATTGTGTTTATTCCATCTGCCATTGGTTAAAGGGTATGTCCACCCTAAAATTAAATTTTTTATATTTTATTCCCCCTGGGCTCCCAGCCCCAACCGCATTGTTTTTTTTTTTAGAAAGCCCCCCAAACTCTACTTACCTCCCCTCTTTCCTCCGACGCGCTCCCGGCCCTCTGCTTGCGAGGAAATGCAAGCAGAGGGGCGGGACCAGCAGCCGCGTCTGTGATTGGCTGAGCGGCAGCCAATCACGGACGCGGCTGCCGGCAGCTCACTTCCGCGTAGGAAAGCGGAGAGGTAAGTAAAAGTTTGGGGAGCTTTATAAAAATAAAAATTATGCGGTTGGGGCTGGGGGACATGGGGGAAGGCGATATTAAAGGGGATTAACGCTAGGGGGAGGGATAGCAGAACGGGAGGGAGAGGGAGGGGTGAGGAGGGGGGAGCGGATGCTTCAGTGTTGAGGGAGATTATCAGTACTGCGCAGGACATTTCTCTACCGGAGGCAGAGACGGAGGAAGACACAAAATAAGGTATGTGAGCCTCCTAGTGTTCATTTGTTTTATGTTCACTGCACTTAAACTTTTTGTCAATAAAGCTTTGAGAGGAGATAAAGTAATGATTTGAATCAGCACAAGGGGGGCAATTAATGATTATTTTTCTGTTTTGGGGGTGGACATGCCCTTTAAAATTTGGTTATTTTACTTATTGCCCCTAAAGTGACTTACCTGACCTGGTCCCTCGCCGCCTGAGTGCCGCCCCTGCTCCTGTTCGAGCAGGGGTTAAACCATTTATTGTGAAAAAGATTCACAATATTGAGGCACTCTGTCTCTCAAAAGGGGGGGAAGTGCTACTGATCTGACCAAAACATTAGAACAAACAAGAAAAGAGATGATCAATGCACATTCCTGGGCCCCATATATCATAATATCTGTGCAAGTGCAAATAATAAAAACATGGGGGTTTTAGTTACAATTTTATGCATAAAAATGAAAAGCCTTACAACCACGTCAAGGTAACCCCAGGTTGGAAGGTCCTAACAATTTACCTTGGGTCATCTGGGCTGACACTCCCTGCTTGGTTGCATTTTCTTGGGAAGGTTGTCTCCCTGACCTTGCACTGCATTAGTATTAAAGGCTATCCCTTCCCCCCCCTACTGACTTTTAACAAGGAGGGAAGAGGCCTCTCATCCAATACTTAGTATTTAAGGCATAAGACCTCCAATTAAAGTGACGTGTTGGGGGTGCTACTATCACATGGATGCTTGGTCAATCTTCCTGCAGAGAAGCTCTGCTACAATATATACACAAAAGGGGGCTGTGGGAGCACTCCTGTGGCAAAATTACTTTATAACAAATAGTGGAAGTGCTACTGATCTGACCAAAACATTAAAACAAACAAGAAAAGAGATGATCAATGCACATTCCTGGGCCCTATATATCATAATATCTATGCATAATATCTATATACTTTCTTCATCAGGATAAGTAAGATACACTGTGTGAAGGTGTCTGATATGACAAAAGTCACCCTTCTTTGTATAGTGGCAGCATGTTAAAGAAAATAAAATTAATACTTTAGAATCCTTATTTGTCAAGATTTTGCAAAAATATCCATGCAGTACATACATCAGTCAAACTATATGTAGAAAATAACGTCCAATCAATACGCCTAATGTGTCAATTTAAATACATATAATAGAAAAAACATATACACATATATTACATTAAAATAGATATATACATAAATTACATGAAAATACATATATACCTATATGGAAATATATATATATATATGGAAAAAATATATATATATATATATATATGGAAAAAATGGTCTTGGCTTTTTTCTTTTTAACTAATTACCTGCCTAACAGTTGAATAAGAGGAAAACAAGTCTGAAGGAAGATAAAAAAAAAATTCTTCCTAGCATCAAATGGAAATCAGATGAATCCCTTGCTCTACTAATATTACCTGCAACCCACTTCCTCCTCCTTTCCACCAGGGTGAGGACCTGAACCATTGAGTCTTTATAGATTGGTATATATACTTACTAAACTTGCAAACATTGGGGCCAGTACATCATGTTTAAGCAAGTATATATACTAATCTATTAAAAACCCTGGGGTGAGAATGTAGAATGTAAAATCAAGTGCTAAACTATATTGAATAGTGAGTGTGGGTTACGAAGGTGACTTTTTCATAACCCACGCATCCGACGCTAATATGGAGTTAAAGTCCCCGGTAGCAAACCATAAATTTGCCCAGTGGCTCTGTGTAAATCTGCTCCAAAGCCTTTAAAGGGCAACTATAGTGGAAAAAAAAACTTTGTCTGTATACAATGTATAGATCACTTAGTATAAGCTTCCTTACTTTCATGTTGCTGTGTGGCTTCATTTCTTCACACTTGCAGAAGTTTGTACCAAGCTGTGTAGTCCCCCTCCCCTCTCTGTCTACTCCCCCCTCAAGCAGTGAAGGGCTGTATACAGAGTCCGAGCATGGTCAGTTGAAAGGACTTTAAATTAAGTGCTGACATCCTGTTGACCCCTCCCTTCCAGAGCTAGACTGCAAGCAATCACAGTGTGGGATAAAGTAGCAATATGCTGAAGGGAGGGGCAGAGGGGGAGAGAGGACAAGTGGTGCTGAGATTCTTTACAAGTAAGTTACTGAACTCTGCCTGTTCTCTAAGTTTGCTAATTGTTATTTATTTTTGCACCTAAAGATCATATCTCTTCCCCTGCTTAGCTGAGATCATAATCACTGAAGACAAGAGTCAGTGTAACAGCAGCTATAGTGAGACCTTCACAAACACAGTGACACTGCTTGTTATCCTGATACATTTCATTTGCTTTAGTCTATATATTTCATAGATTGCACTGTATGTCTTGTTTGGTATATAGTCTGTATTACTATATTATTACATATATTGTATTAGTGTTCCATTTGAGTCACTGGTTTTGTATGTATATAAGATTTTTTTTTGGGGGGGGTTGTTTTATAGTGTGTTGTGCTCATATTGCTGGGTTAATGGTTTATTGATTGTGTTTAGCACTACAGCATTTGACTGTGTTGCACATGGTACTTACAGTATGGGTGAAGGAGTGGTTGACAGTACTGCATGGGAGCTTTGGATTGTGTGGGTGTGTGCCTTTGAGTGGACAGATAGGTTATCAGCTCCTACAAATCACAGCATATTCAAAGGCTTATATCTCTGGGACTATGAAGAATTCAAAGAAACTAAAGGTACCCTGGTGGTTGGGATGACTTATAGGATACATTAGAAGGAATTAAAAAAAAACCAATTTTCTCACTATAATTGCCCTTTAAGATACAGGCACGAAGGAATTTCTTGCATTACATGATCTTGGGAAGATAAGACATGTCTCTTTTGTTATTAATATTATAATTATTATTATGGATTTATATAGCGCCAATATCTTCCATGGCGCTTTACAATTACAGTCATACATTACATCATTACATAAAAGGGTAATACATCTATATATATAAAACTCAATGTATGTGTGTATTTGTATGTTCCAGATAAACTTCCAAAAGGCTGGGACAATTTTCATGAGACTTGTGTTTAAGGACCTGGGGAAAAGCATAGGCTACTTAACAACTTGACTTAACAACAAAAATGCCTCCGTACCCCCTTTCCCCCCACATTAATTAATTGTGCTGCCACCTGGTGGTGAATCGAATGAATTAAGTTAATTCCAAATGTCACAGATTGTTCAGGGCAGTACAATGCTTTACTTGGTTTTGTTCTGTTGTTGCTGTGATAGGAGGTTAGAGCTGTCAATCACAAAGAGCACCAGACCATGTGATGTAACAATGTCATGTGACCAAACACTCGGTCACCTCCTCTCACTTGTGGTTTGCCCAGAGTCAATATTGAGAGGCAAACTGACCATTCCAAGATAAGTCTCTTGTACTGAGGGTTGGGCAGGCAGCTACTCATGGAGATCAGTCGGCTTGGGAAAATGTAATTGTACAGCACAAGGTAATAAATCCCATTTTACTTAAAGGGCAACTATAGTGAGAAAATTGTTTTTTTTTAATTTCTTCTAATGTATCCTATAAGTCATCCCATCCACCAGGGTACCTTTAGTTTCTTTAAATTCTACATAGTCCCCGAGATATAAGCCTTTGAATATGCTGTGATTTGTAGGAGCTGCTACACTGTGAGACACCTCATCTGTCACTCAAAGGCACACACCCACACATCCAAAGCTCCCATGCAGTACTGTCACACACTCTCTCACCCACACTATATGTACCATGTGCAACATATAGTCAAATGCTGTAGTGCTAAACACAATCAATAAACCATTAACCCAGCAATATGAACATAACACACTATAAAACAGCCCCTCCCCCCCCAAAAAAAATCTTATATACATACAAAACCAGTGACTCAAATGGAACACTAATACAGTATATATAATACAGTAATACAGACTATATACCAAACAAGACACACAGTGCATCTATGAAATATATAGACTAAAGCAACTGAAATGTAACAGGACAACAAGCAGTGTCACTGTGTTTGTGAAGGTCTCTCACTACAAGCTGCTGTATACACTGACTCTCTCTTCAGTGATTATGATCTCAGCTAAGCAGGGGGAGAGATATGAACTTTAGGTAAAAAGTAAATAACAATTAGCAAAGTTAGAGAACAGGGAGAGTTCAGTAACTTACTTGTAAAGAATCTCAGCACCACTTGTCCTCCTCTCTCCCCCTCTGCCCCTCCCTTCAGTATATTGCTACTTTCTTTACTGCTTGCATTCTAGCTCTGGAAGGGAGGGGTCAACAGGATGTCAGCACATTCATTTAAAGTCCTTTCAACTGACAATGCTCGGACTCTGTATAAGCCCGTCACTGCTTGAGGGGGAGTAGACAGAGAGGGGGGGGGACTACACAGCTTGGTACAAACTTCTGCCAGTGTGAAGAAACGAAGCCACACAGAAACATGAAAGTAAGGCAGCTTATACTAAGTGATCTATACATTGTATACAGACAAAGTTTTTTTTTCACTATAGTTGCCCTTTAAGTAAACACAATAAGAACTGTGAATGGGATGGAGCTGCCACACTGAAATACAACTGCACTGTAAGGGCTCATTTTACTTCACACCTTGTGTCTCTTTTCCCACAAACAAAGGCCACGTACACACTCTTATGTCTCTCCTTTCTTTTCCATGGCTATTTTGCAAACAAATTGTGTTTTCTGGGGGACATTGTGTGTCAATAATTCGATTTGATCGATTGCAGTAAAAAATAAATTAATGTGAGATGTTGTACCCCATTGTTAAAGGGGAAGTTGATGCAGTACGTGCTAAAAGGGAAGTTGATGAGTATGCACTAAAGGGAAAATTGATGCGGTAGGCGCTAAAAGTGAAGTTGATGCGATACGCGCTAAAGGAGAAATTGATGCACAAAGGGGAAGTTGATGTGATACTCGCTAAAAAAGCTGAATCAAGGGGATTGCGATGAATCAAGGGGAAGTTGATGTGATACACCCAAAGGGGAAATTGATGCGATAGGTGCTAAAAGGGGAGGTTGATGCGATACACGCTAAAGGGGAAATTGATGTGATATGCACTAAAGGGGAAATTGATGCGACATGCGCTAAGGGGGAGTTAATGTGATAAGTAATAAAGGGGAAGTTGATGCGATACACGCTAAAGGAGAAGTTGATGGGATACATGCTAAAGGGGAAGTTGATGCGATAGGCGCTAAAGGGGAAGTTGATGCAGCATGCACTAAAAAAAGTTGATGCGATGCTTCAAGCGGAAGTTGATTCGATAGGTGCTAAAGGGGAAGTGATGATGCGATATGCACTAAGGGAAAATTGATGCGGTAGGCGCTAAAAGTGAAGTTGATGCGATACGCGCTAAAGGAGAAATTGATGCACTAAAGGGGAAGTTGATGTGATATCGCTAAAAAAGCTGATGCGATGACTCAAGGGGAAGTTGATGTGATACACCCTAAAGGGGAAATTGATGCGATAGGTGCTAAAAGGGGAGGTTGATGCGATACACGCTAAAGGGGAAATTGATGTGATATGCACTAAAGGGGAAATTGATGCGACATGCGCTAAGGGGGGAGTTAATGTGATAAGTAATAAAGGGGAATTTGATGCGATACACGCTAAAGGAGAAGTTGATGGGATACATGCTAAAGGGGAAGTTGATGCGATAGGCGCTAAATGGGAAGTTGATGCAGCATGCACTAAAAAAAGTTGATGCGATGCATCAAGCGGAAGTTGATTCGATAGGTGCTAAAGGGGAAGTTGATGCAATATGCCTGCAAGGGGAAGTTGATGCGATGCACGCTGTAGGGGAAGTTGATGCGAAACGTCTTTAAAGGGGAAGTTAATGCGATATGCTTTAAAGGGGAAGTTGATGCAATACGCGTTAAAGGGGAAGTTGATACGATACGCGCTATAGGGGTAGTTGATGCCATACACGCTAAAGTTGAAATTAATGCGATAGGCACTAAAGGAAGTTGATGTGACACGTGCTAAAGGGGGAGTTGATGCGACACGTGCTAAAGGGGAAGTTGATGCGATACGTGCTAAAGGGGAAGTTAATGTGACGCTCGCTAAAGGGGAAGTTGAAGCGACATGCGCTAAAAGGGAAGTTGGTGCGATATGCATTAAAGGGAAGTTGGTGTGATACGTGGTAAGGAAAGTTGTGTGATACATGTTAAAGTTGATGCGATATGTGTCAAAGGGGAAGTTGGTGTGATACATGTTAAAGTTGATGCGATATGTGTCAAAGGGGAAGTTGGTGTGATACTCAGCTAAGTTTGAATGGGTCAGGTTTAGTTAGAAAGCTGCGGGTCCAGGTCTGTTGAATTTTGGATGCAAGTTCGGGTTGGATCTTTAGAAAAACCCGGGCAATGCCGGGTACTCTGCTAGTATGATATAAAGTCATACATACTACATACACAGGTAATACATAATATAAGTACACAGAGTGATGAGTTACTTACAGCAATACCTTGATACAATAGGAAAGAGGACCCTGCCCAAAGAGCTTACAGTCTAGAAAAAAATGTTTAAAGTGAGGTTGGTTCAGTGAGAGGGGTAATGTCTAGGCCAAGTTATATGGTTATGTTTGAAGGTATCCCTGGTATAGGGTAAGGAATTAACCGGGCAATGTTACTGCATCGCCCAGTTCATTCCTTACCCTATACCAGGGATAGGCAACCAAAAGCCCTCCAGATGTTTAAAAACTACACCTCCTAGCATTCCCTAGCTGCTGAGTGCTTGTAGAAAATGCTGGGAGTTGCAGTTTTCAAACATGTGAGGGATACTGGTTGATTATTCCTGTCCTATACCAGTCCTATACTAATGGATATTCCCTTACTGTAGCAATTGTAAAGATCGCACCTCCAGAGTTTATAATGGATTCCAATTTTAAATGAAGTTGCAGCAAAGCTTGAAAATAAACCATGGATTTCTTCTTAATCGTAATTTTGCTTTCTTGATTATATTTGTTAAATATCTTCTGGCATAACAGAAAATCACATAATAAAAGAAGTGCATCAGTAACCGGTTTTAGTTTTTACAGGTGGTGCCCCAGGCAGAAAAGCTCTTCTTTTTCCAGTTGATCTAACTGATACCACAGATACAGTAAACCATGACCTAGATGAGTTAGAATCTTCACAAGCAAAAAGCTCTACAGTTTTTTTATTTTGAAGTTTTACCAAATGTATATGAATTCAAATATTTAACAGGTTTTTTCTTCATGTTACTGACGTCATTCTAATATCCTGTATGTGGAATATTGGCAGTTAATGCTACTAGACAATGTAAATCTCTTTGGTATTACTCTTAAAGGACAACTCCACCCTCATAAGAACATACTTTTAGAAAGAATGGCCTCTTTAAAATATGTTGATATATCATAGTTTGTCCTATGAATTCATTACTGTATGCCTGCTATGCTTCTGGGTGCCTTGTGGAAACTGAGCAATTTAGAAAACCTGGGGATTAACATTCAGTCATTGGCTGTGATGTCAACTGTCAAATCCATAACTGACAGTTGCTAACTGGAAGAACCAGGAAGCAGAATAGGGGAAACAGGACATTGTGCAGGATTTTAGGTTAGTTGACTTATATATTTCAGATTTCAAACTATTACCGTTTAGGGTTTTGGGCGGTGTGATTTAACTGTATGTAAGTTTTCATTTTGGGGCTGGACTTGCCCTTTAAGCTGGCCTTAATGTGAAGACTTCTTTCCTTAAATCTATGATTTTTTAAAAAAAAAAATAAAAGCAAAATATTTATTTAAAATGTATTCTTTATCAAATAGAGACATAATAGAGAAAGATCATTATGATTCCATTTCTGATAAAATCATTTTCATATTTTATTTCTTTCTTTTTAAAATATGGTTCTACATGAAATATCTAGCAGTTTGTAGAACAAACATTTTCCACTTTCCCCAGTTGCATTTGTTCTTTACTTTTAAAGTGAAACAATTTCTGTATGCCCTCACCTGACCTGCTAGATGGTGGGTTGGCTACCTTCTTAGGGAACTGGGTGGCTGATAGACTTGCTAGCTGGTGGATTGGCTGTCAGATGGACTGATTGCCTAACCTGGGCAAGGCTTAAGTTCTCCTCCTTTGGCCTTTTTACTTAAGTACATTGGTGTAGAGGTTAAAGAGCATCTATAGTGAAAATATTAATTCCTTCAATGCAACACTAAATTAATACACGTTTCCTTATCTTATCTCCATTTTCAAAGAAAGGCAGACTTCACAACAGGGCTGCCCACTCCCCCTCCCTTCTCTGTCCTCTCCCCTGCCTGAAATCCAGCTGTGAAGCAAGCCACTCACGCGTACTGATTTATGTCTTTCAAGCCAACATCAGGCTAGAGCCTCGTACACGTGGGTCCCGACCCATAAAGTGCCCATGTGTGTATGGGCACTTTATTGGCCAAAATGGCCGTTCGGTCGGGAATCATTGCCAACCGGCCAGGTGGATCTCCGAACGACCTTCCGTTTGGGGCGATAAAGTGCCCATACACAGGTCTAATAGGCCGAAACAAAGTTCGGCCTATCGCACATGCCGCGATCGCACGTGTGTACGAACCTTAAGATAACTAGCAGGACACACTCAGCACATTAGCCATAGGAATGTGCCTTTGTCCTGGAAACCCTTGTAATGTGCTAAGCATAGTTACCAACATTTCTAAAAACAATCAAGGGACATTTATGAAAAACCAAAAAGTGCAAAGAGCTGCATTATTTTTAAACCACACCACCACACCACACCTATTTAAGCCACACCCAGTGGCATACGCTCGCACACCGCGAAACATTTTAGGCCATTCTTGACAAACAAAACCATGCCCATTGAGTACTTTGTGGAGATTGAAACACACAAAGACGGAAATATAGGCAAGGGGGAAAGAGAGCAGTGATAGATAGATACAGATAGATAGAAAGACAGCTTGATTGAAGATAGATAGAAAAACAGACCAGATATAGATGATGTCCATACAGTGTAAAATAGATACAGATAGGTAGATAGAGATAGATAGATGATAGATAGAAAATAGATGATAGATAGATAGATGATAGATAGATAGATAGATGATAGATAGATAATAGATAGATAGATGATAGAGATAGATAGGTAAATAGTGATAGATAGATAGACGATAGATAGAAGATAGATGATATATGTATGCTAGATGTAGATAGCATGATAGATATAGATGATTGAGATGTGTAGATATATGATAGATAGCTTAGATCGATGTGATTGATAGCTAGGTGATGTGATAGCATGATAGATGAAGATGATGTAGATGATAGAAGAAACAGACTTAGACTTATGTTACAACTATGATATTAAGCTTGTGGTTTTTCTGACAGTGACAGGCAGCCTCAAATGAACTTACTGTGGTGGCTGACTGCCTGTGTCTGGACTCTGGAGTGACTCTGGCACCCTCAACTGCGCTCTCCTTGCTTCACTTCGAACTTACTTCAGCACTGGCTGCCAGAGACACACTCAGCAATAATGCGCAGGCTGGCTTGACAACAGGCTGCCAGGGCTTGCTTCTCATATATTCAACTTAAGCCGTGCGTGCGCATAGAGAGGCAGTGTCAGTACCGGCCCGCACGCACATAGACTGGAAGCAGGAAGTACTGACACACTGGATGCTCGATCCAGCACAGAAGGAATTTCACCGCACGCACTGTCTGTGTGTTGTTCTGCGGTTTGCGGCTTGGCTTTGCCCAGATCTCGGGCTTTCCCCGGGACATTAGAACATCGGGACTGCAACCTAAAATCCGGGACTGTCCCGGTAAATCCGGGACTATTGGCAACTATGATATTTAGCAGTGCCGGTTTTGTAATTACAGTTTGTATAACTTGTATATCTTGGGACAGGGGAGGAATTTGAGGAAAGTAAATGTATTCTGGGGGTTGGGGGAATTATAGAAGACAAAGAAAGCATTTTCCTATTATAGATGCCCTTTAAGTAGGAAGAGAATGTGACCAGGGATACAGATCTATACTGAAATCTCCACTTTCTCTTTTTCCGTTCTGTTTCATTTTTTCCTTTGCATTACCCTTATTTCTTTATTTCATTCATCCATCTAACTATTCCATTAGGCCCCTTTCTCCCCATCATATTCTGCTTTTTCTCTTACTTTGCTTTAGAAAAAAAACCTTAAAGGGCATCTATACGAGAAATAGGTTATTTTAAATTGACCATAACTGGAAACTGTTATTCTTCCAACCACCACTGTATATTTTTTTGTTGATCTGCCCCTATTTCTTTAGATATCCAATCTAAAACTACTTATATTTCAGCTGTCAATCAAGTTTCCTTGCTCTCAAAAACTGTTCTTCTGTGAATAGTTTTACTGTAGCTGGAATGGTGACAGAGTTTGACAGTTGGAATGCTGGTGCAGGTTTGACGTTGATTTGTGGGAAAAAGTCATGTCAGATGGAAGTGGGAGTGGTTAATATGAGAGGGGGATACTCTCCTAACAAAATGTGTGCTGGATTGAAGACATGCAGCACACACGCAAATCAGAGTAAGTGCTACTTACATGTATTCAATTATAGATTAAGACTAGACATTAAGCTGTTACAAAACAGGCACTAGAAGCCCAGAGTGCCTCCATCCTGCATGTCCCAAGGCCACAGTTCCCTCTTAGTGTCCCAGACCCAGGGCCCCCCTCTCTGTCCCAGACCCAGGGTCCCCCACTCTGTCCCAGACCCAGGGTCCCCCACTCTGTCCCAGACCCAGGGTCCCCCACTCTGTCCCAGACCCAGGGTCCCCCACTCTGTCCCAGACCCAGGGTCCCCCACTCTGTCCCAGTCCCCCTCTCTTCCAGACACAGGGTCCCCCCCTCTCCCAGACCCAGGACCAACACTCTGTCCCAGACCCAGGTCCCACCCCCTCTGTCCCAGATCCAGTCCCAACTCTGTCCCAGACCCAGGGTCCCCCCAAGGCACAGTTCCCTCTTAGTGTCCCAGTCCCAGCCCCCCCCCCCCTCTGTCCCAGACCCAGGGCCCCCCTCTCTCTGTCCAGACCCAGGGTCCCCCTCTCTGTCCAGACCCAGGGTCCCCCTCCTTGTCCCAGACCCAGGGTCCCCCACTCTGTCCCAGACCCAGCCCCCCATTGTCCCAGACCCAGGGCCCCACCCTCTCTCCCAGACCCCCTCTCTTCCAGACCAGGACCCCCCACTCTGCCCAGACCCAGTCCCACCCCCTCTGTCACAGATCCAGAGTCCCCATGTCCCAGTACCCAGGGCCCACCTCTCTCCCAGACCCCCTCTCTTCCAGACCCAGGACCCCCCACTCGTCCCAGACCCAGGTCACCCCCCTCTGTCCCAGACCCAGGGTTCCCCCCTCTGTCCCAGCCCCCCCTCGTCCCAGACCCAGGGCCCCTCCTCAGACCCAGGACCCCCCCCCTGCCCAGACCCAGGGTCCCCCACTCTGTCACAGACCCAGGCCCCCCACTCTGTCACAGGCCCCCCCCTGTCACAGATCCAGAGTCCCCTCCCTCTGTCCCAGACCCAGGGTCCCCACTCTGTCCCAAACCCAGGGTCCCCCACTCTGTCCCAGACCCCCGTGTCCCAGACCAGGGCCACCCTCTCTCCCAGACCCGCCCCCCTCTCTTCCAGACCCAGGGTCCCCCCCTCTCCCAGACCCAGGACCCCCCACTCTGTCCCAGACCCAGGTCCCACCCCTCTGTCACAGATCCAGAGTCCCCTACTCTGTCCCGACCCAGGTCCCCCTCTGTCCCAGCCCCCCTCTGTCCCAGACCCAGGGTCCCACTCTGTCCAGACCCAGGGTCCCACTCTGCCAGACCCAGGGCCCCCACTCTGTACCAGCTCCCCCCCTCTGTCACAGATCCAGAGTCCCCTCCCTCTGTCCCAGACCCAGGGCCCCCCACTCTGTCCAGACCAGGGCCCCCCACTCTGTCCCAGACCCAGGTCACCCACCTCTGTCCCCAGACCCAGGAGATAGAGTTACATGACATTACAGCAGTGTCATCTGTCCCCAGCCTCTCCTTCCCCAACCCAGCATGATGTCCTTCAGTAAACTTTTTTAACACTTGCTGTGTTGTGAAGTTCCTAGTCAGGAATCTCAGGATCGGATGTCTGGATCTGCATCCCCTCCCCAAGGGGAGGACCCAGAGCCGCTCCGCGCACAAATCTCTGCAGACTGCTGGTGACTGGGAGGGAGGGAGGAGTCAGAGTGAGAGTCCCGTAGCTGTAGCCTGGGTGAGATTGTGATGTAAGCTTGCTCTGCTTCTAACAGTGAGTCGGAAACCTCCGCTCAGGACACACACCACACGGACACAGGGACGCACACTTGCATTTTATTATATAGGTGAGGCATTTTTTCAGTTATAGTGTCCCTTTTATAGACAGGTGTTCCTTCATTGTAGACACACAAGATATTGCTCTGGTTACGGTGTGTGTTATAGTGTATGGAATAGTGGGCAGTACTAAACATCTTCTTCCAATCCTATTAAACTGAGTCTATGAAGAAACTAGGGGGAACAGAGCAAAAAAATATTTTCACACTAAGAGTAAGAGACAAACCTCATACTTTCTATAAATGCTTCCAATCTAGTTAAGATGATATTAAAAGCCTTCCATCATACCTTCAAAACAAAGCCTAAATTACATATCTAGAGAAAAATTTTTATAGTGGTAGTATTTGAGGTTGAATAAAGACATACGTCATCCATTCCAATCTATCAGCAATACCCACTTTCCTGGCTAACTGTTGATCTAGAGGAAGGCAAAAAAAACAAAACAACCAGAATTATGAGGGGGAAAAAATCCTTCCTGACTCCCAGTGCATACGGAAATATCCCTGGATCAACTCTACTTTTTTTTTATCGTACCAGTAGCCTGCAACATTCCTTGTTTTCAGAAACTCATCCAGCTTTTTTAATTATACAACGAACCTGCAACCACAACATCCAATGAAAAACCAATAGCTTTACCGTTCTTTAAAGTGAAAACCCTTTCTGAACTTGACTAAAACGTCTTTTCTACAAGTCTTAAGGGATTCACTTAAAGGATAAGTGCAACCGTAAATCAAGTTATGTCCATTTGGAAACTGCAGCTTTTAAAATACAGTTGCCATATTTTTTTTTTTTACTATGCCCCTCCGAGCCTAGCTTTGTGCCTGGAAGTTGCTGACATCTTGTTACTGGTTTGCTGAATGTTAAGCTCGCGCCCCTCTGAGATTTCCTCTGCTTTCTCCTGCTTGAGCCTCAACAGTAATGCCTGTTGAGTTCCGTGCACATGGTGTGCACGGAAACTCACAGGATTACTGTTTGAGGTCAGAAGTTATTTACGCCCGCTGTCATACATACCAAACACGCAGTATTGCTAATTGGCCCTTAGAACCTTAGTCCATATTGATGAAGCCCCATTAACAACTACACTCTGCATCCTGTCCATCAACCAACTATACATATACAAATGTGCCACCCCGGCCAAACAGACCAAGCTTATACATTAGTCGCCTATGTGGGACTGTATCAAAAGCCTTCGCAAAATCGAAGTAACTACATTTACTGCTGTGCCAGAGTCTGAAATTCTACTCACATTCTCATAAAAGCCAAGCAAGTGAGTTGTTCCTCCTAAATCCATGTTGATTATTTATTATAAAGGTCAGTCCCTTGAAACATATTCTAGAATACGTTCCTGTATTAAACTTTCCAGTATCTTCCCCACCACTGGAGTTAAATTTACAGCCTGTTATTATCCGTCTATGAATAATTAACCCCTTTTGAATATTGGATTACATTAGCTTATCATTCTTAAAAAACAAGAAGACAATCAGAAACATTTTCTAAACAAACTCAAAAACACTAGAGCAGAAATTAGCCACCAATTGGGAATCCAATCTACAACAGGAACTAGACTCAGTTAGCGGACAATTGGGAACCCTACTGGCACACAATGCAGAAAAAGCTCCCAGAATATTAGGTCAACACTTCTTTTAAAAAAAGACAAACCCGACTCATGCTCACTAAAACACTTAATAACAGCTCACACAAAATAAATTTCTCCCACTTCGCACAAAATCAGGCACATTAGAATATTGACCCAAGAAGATATCCTCCCAATTTGCACAATATTACCAAAAACTGTATACGGCCACACCCTCTTCTAAACAAATAATGTGCAACAAATAAACAAACTTCCTAAAACAAGCAAAATACTACCAGTCCCTTCTTCCGAAGCTTTACAACTTCAAGACCCCTTTAAGGAAGAAGAAGAACTCAAATCAGCCCTGAAAAGCTTCCACTCAAGAAATCACCAGGCCCAGACGGATTCACTACACTTTACTACAAAACATACTTACGACACATGTAGCACCTCATTTCTTAAACTAGCCAACGGACTTATAACGGTACAGAATCTCTCACAGCAGACTTATTAGAGGCACAACTCATAATCATACCAATGCCAGAGAAGAGACACAATACAACCCACAAACTACAGGCCGATATCACTGATAACAATGTCAAACTTTATGCAAAACTCATAGCCAATAGACTAATAACATTCTACCTAAACTAATACACCATGACCAAACAGGCTTCACCTTGTTTCCCTCCCTCCGGACAACACAGTACAGACAACATAAGAAAACTCATAACTCTCATGCCATATAGCACCCCTCACAAAATTCCAACACTAACACTCTCTTTAGACGTGTTGAAAAAGGCCTTCGACGTATAGACTGGACTTACCTAAGAAGAGGTCCTAATTGCCATTCAGACTTCCCTCACCCCTAATCCAAGCCATCCTATGCCTGATATAATGACCCCAGAGCGAAAGTACACAACATGGGATATCCGCTGAAACCATAAACATCCGAAATGGCACAAGGCAGGGATGCTACTATCACCCCCTGCTGTTTGCATTATGCATTGAGCCACTGGCAGCCATCATACGATCTTCCCCAGATATCAAGGGCATCTCAGTACCAGGATCAGAACACAAAATTATGCTTTTCGCACGACACACTCCTACCATAACTCAACCACTAACATCCATTCCAACACATATATCTATTGGATAGATTCAGATCCATATCCGGATTCAAGGTTCAACCATTCAAAATCAGTAGCATACATGCAAAATATACCAGAAACTCTAAGCGTTCCTTAACTAACCATTTCAAATTTCGTTAAAACAACTGAATCATTTAAATACCTACATAAGCATACACATAAGCCATAAAGAGAATACACTGTTCCATAAAACTACACAACATGTTTAAATATCTCATAAGCTTATTATCTCCCTGGTCTCATTACCAAATTTCATTAATAGGAAGAATCAACGCGATAAAAATGATAATACTCCCCAAATACTTTACCTATTTCGAGCCCTCCCACCCCACTAAAAATAACGGATCTGGAACCCCTACAAAAAGCAATGGTCAGTATTTGTATGGAGAGGCAAACACCCCAGATAAAAAACAACCTACCCTAGCGAGACATAAAAGCAAAGGAGGCTTCGCCTTCCCATCCTTCACATCACCATAAAGCTGCTAGAAAGCACAATTGTCTCAATGATAAATGAAGCGCAGACTCCACAGCTGGGTATCCTAGAAAACAGCATTATGTCACCATTAAATTCCACATCCATACTCTGGATCCCTTCTAGTCTTAGAAAACAAAGAATCAAACTACTCACTACTATACTCACTTCACTCCCAACTATGGGACACATGCAACAAACAAACAAGATTATTAATCTCCTTCACCTCCCCGGGGTAGATCTCGGGCATATATGGTCTTATATGCACAAAAAAAACAAACAACTAAATAAAAACAATCTTAAATGGGAAGAAAAGAAGCGGGATATTCTAGATGAAGACAAATGGTCAAACATCTTTATACACTCTAGTCAATGCTCTGCTAATATAATAATACAAAAGAAAAACATATAAGACATACCAACTAGTACTGTAACCCACACTTTTTTCACTGCATCAATCCACAAAATTCAGATCTATGTAACAGAGGCTGCCATCAAAGCTGATCAACTACACTGTTGGTGGGACTGCCCTGAGCCCGCAGCAAGATATGGCACAACTGCGAAATAATTCTATCAAGAGTGATCGCAGAGAACATAGCCTCACACTCCCTACGCACTATTAACTGCCCAATAGATGGACTCAATACCATACCAATAAGCTAATATTCACAATTTGCTCAGCAGCCAGGTGCCTTTTAGCGTACAACTGGAAACAGAAAAGGCCTAATATTGAAACTTTTGATTAAAAAAATTTGGTGGATCCAAGATAATGAGCACCTAGCATTCGCTGGAAATAATCTTAACATGGGCCAAAATATGGGACATATGGTCTCTCCGTATGTCCACTGATTAACCACAATAGGTATAGAATGTAATATACACCGAGACCTCCTACTGCAACCTATGCCATAATACTGCTAGAGGCAAACCCACCGCTACAACCACATAATCCTTGCCCAATACAGAGATAATAAACTACTGAAATACAGTACTAGGATAATAGCAAAAATATATTAATGTTTGAATGTTTTACTTGGACACATAATATAGGCCGGAACGATTGTATTGACCTATGCAATTCTTTTGTTTTAATGTATTATTTCTTTGTTAATACTAAAGGGAAAAATTCTTATAAAAAAATAAATGAAAAAAAAACAGAAATAATTAGCTTTTCTCCAATTCAGAGGCACACTTCCAGACCATGAGGGAATCTGCAAAAATAAGAAACAATGGCCTAGATAAAACTGAACTAGCTAGAGTATATACAAAGTTCTAGACATTGCTTTATCTTCTACTATTAATATACTGTACTCTAAAAAATTGTTAGGGTTAGTGATGCTTTGTTCAGTATCCTAACTTCATTATTAGTTTTAGCAACCTTAAAGGGCATGTTCCACCCTTCCAAAAATTTTTTTTATATATATTCCCCCTGTCCCCCCGTCCCAACCGCTATATTTTTATTATTAGAAAGTGCCCCAAAACTTTACTTACCTTCCCTCTTTCCTCCGCCGCACTGCCAGGCTCTGCTTGCGAGAAAATGCAAGCAGAGGGGCAGGACCGGCAGTCGCGTCTGTGAGTGGCTGAGCGCGCAGCCATCACGGACGCGGCTGCCGGCAGTTCAGTGCGCTGAGAAAACAGGAAGGTAAGTGAGTTTGGGCACTTTCTAATAATAAAAATATAGAGGTTGGGGCTAGGGGGACAGGGGGAATATTATATAAAAAAGCATTTTACGCTAGGGGGAGGGAATCCTAATCGGGAGGGAGGGGAGAAGGGCGCAGTACGCATGCCAAACTTCTCCCGGAGGCGGAAAGGAGGCAGAGTCCTATATGGAATCTGCTATCCTCCTGTGGGCAGTTTTTGGGACTTTGGGGGGGGGGACTACAGGAGAACCTATGGCGCTGAGAGTGTGAGGTAAGGATTTTATTACACTACAGTGGGGCCATTACTGGGAGGGATTATAGTTTTGGGGGTGGACATGTCCTTTAATTGCTTTCTTACATGCTTTTTTTATATTTATTTCCAAAAGGTATACATTTAGATGTGAAATGGCTTTAATCCCCTTAAAAAACAGTCCACTTCTGAAGACCAGTACCTGATAATATATCATCTCAGTTGACATGTTGAAGAGCTACTTTTAACCTGGGAAATATGATTTCTTAAAATACCAAGTGTTAACACAAGTGCACTTTCCTTGTGATAACATATGCTAATGACACTTCATGGTCACTATTCCCTAAGCCTCTAGTTTACTTTTATATACTACAGTTTTACCTGGCAGTTGCCAGTGTACACATGTAGGTATAGTATTTTTACGTGCAGGTGTGTTTGGCTTATATGAAAGAGACAGAGGGGAAAAAAGAAGTGCACAGTTGGTAATGTAGGTCATGTATTTAAGTATGAGTTAGGAGGTAACATTGCTTGAGGGACGTATAGCACATATGTGTTATAGCAAAACTTTATATGTTATCAAGTTTTTCCACTTGAAGTCGTAATATCAATGTTGTGGTGAAAAGCTACTGGAATTTGCCGTGTGGGAAAATATGTTGCTGCAAATGATATCGCAGACACTTGCGTGACGTGAAGGGTTTCAGTGTCTCTGAAGTATGTGAGGTGCGGGCTCCTTTTGTCTGTGGTTGTTAAAGTCATGCTTCATTCTGTTGCTCTGTCTGAGCCCTGTTTGTTTTATTACGCGTGCTTATTATTTTTTGCTCATTAGCAGTATGTCAATTGTTTGCACTTAACACTTTATCCTTACTCAGGGACCACTTTATATTGACTATTAGATCCCAATCAATAAAGTTAATTTCTGGTCCGAATTAAAAGTGCCATGATGTTCTTGTTGTTTTAGTTGTAACTATCTGTAAAGTGTGAGACAGTGTGGGCAGTGTGTGTCTGGTACTTAACTCCAGGTATGCAGGTAATTCCTATGTAGTGACCAACCTCCCTTTCGTCCCGATTGAGTAGGTTGGATGTGAATGCAGCGATTGTTGCGGTGGGCCAGGGTCACGGCATTCTAGGGTGTGGATGATCTGGGGGCGTGTCTGTGATGTCACGTCCAGGAGGCTTGGACGTGACATTTGCTGGTTGCTATATTTGGGGCATGGTCACACTATTTCAAAGCGTGTGCAGTGGCCATGCCATTTAGGGGCATGGGTAGGATGTTTGGGGGCGTGGGTGTCAAGTTTGGGTGTGTGTGAGTTGTGGGGGCATGACAGATGTTTGTGGATGTTGGCATGATTCTGTGATGTACTGTAATTTGGGGGCATGGTTGCAATTTTGGGGCATGGCAGTTATCTTTGGGGCCTAGCCTTGATGGTTGGGGTATAGAGTGACCATGATGTTTGGGGGTGTAACCATAACAGCAATATCTGGGGGGGGTGGTCACATTTAGAGGCTCTGCTTTAAAGGAAACTCCACCTCCAATAACATAATTACAAAGAATGACCTCGATAAAATATGTTGATATATCATAGTTTGTCCTTTGAATTCATTAATGTATGCTGCTTGCTTATGGATGCCTCATGGAAACTGAGCAATTTTGAGTACTGAGCCTGGGCAATGCTCAGAAGAGACAGATAGGAGATTAACATTCAGTCACTGGCTGTGATGTCAACTGTCAAATCCATAATTGACAGTTGCTAACTGGAAGAATCAGGAAGAAAAATAGGGTAAACAGGACATTGTGGATGATGTCAGGTTAGACTTATATATTTCAGATTTAAATATTACCGTTTAGGGTTTGGGAGGTGATTTTGCATCAGGGATTTTGTACCTCCCCAAACTACCATCTTCAACGGAGTTAGCTCAACTATTTATTTCACATATCTTCCGCTTTCATGGACTGCCTTTCTGAAATAGTATCTGACAGAGGTACTCAATTTGGTTCCAAATTTTGGAGAGCACTTTGTAAGTCCATGAACATCAAGTTACATTTTCTCTGGCTTACCACCCACAGTCCCACGGGGCCACTGAAAGCATAACCAGTCTTTGGAACAAATATCTTCGTTGTTACATTTCCTATACTCCAGATGATTGGGCTGACCTTTTGCCTTGGGCTGAGTTGCCCTTAACAATTCACCCATGCTTCTACTGGGAAATTTCCTTTTTTTGTGTCTTTGGACGAATCCTAGATGTTTCCTCAAGATTTTCTTTTCACACAAGTACCCGCTGCCAATGACTCTGCGGCCGCAGATGACCGTCTACTGGCATGCTACGGAATCAGCCTTCAGAATCTGCTTTGGTACAAAAAACTGCAGCAGATAGGAGATGTAGAGAACCCCCAGCTTATTCTGTTAGAGATAAAGTGTGGCTCTCATCTGATCATATTAACCTACGGTTCCTTCCTACAAACTGGGACCACAAATTTATTGGTCCTTTTCCTATCCTGGAATTAGTCGGTTCCGTGGCTGTTCGCCTCCAACTTCCTTCCAGCATGTGGAGTTCCTAAGTGTTTCATATTCTCTCATTCAAACCAGTATGCTCTAATAGTATGCCACACTTTAACTACCTCCCATTCCAATTTCCGTTGATGGTCAGCAGGAGTTTGAGGTCGAGAAGATCTTGGACTCTAGATTCTGAGGGGAGGTCTCTTCAGTATTTGGTCCACTGGAAAGGTTTTGGTCCAGAAGAAAGCAGCTTGGATTAAACATTCTGATTTGCTCATGCTCCTCGTCTAGTCAGAGCTTTCCAGGGAAACCTTGCCCGTTGGGTCCTGTGGCCCCCCGTAAGGGGGGGGGGGTGTACTGTCACGAACTTACCTGCCGCTCGGTCCCGCGAGCTCTGCACTTCCAGGTGGGCGGGCGTCCAACGTCAATGACATCACGACGCCGGCGGGCCAAAATTCAAAAGCCGGTGTCCTCCTGGACCCGGTGCCCGTTGTAGCGTTTGTATCTCCCTGGCTCCTGTACTCACCTGCTTGGATCCTGTACCTACCTTTACCGCTCCAGTTACTTACCTAGCCTGCATCCCAGTCTCAGTTACTTACCATGCCTGATCCAGCTCAGTCACTTACCTACCTGCATCCAGTTCAACTTTACTTACCTGCCGGCATCCAGTCTCCAGATACTTACCTTGCCTGCATCCAATCGCCAGTTTAGTTACTTACCTAGCCTGATCCAGTCTGATGCAAAATGAGATGGTTGAAGTCAAATTGGATTACGGCACTGATAATGCATCCACGGCAGGCTGGGCATCACCATTGAACTGTAGGGCGGAGGTATGCGGGGCCTCTCTCGAAGAGAAGGGTACACTGGTCGGACGTAGAAGGAGCGCGTAGACACCCGGAGCAAGCAGCAGAGCTGGGGGGGTTAGCCGACAGCGAGGGTGTCCATCAGGGCCAGTTGTGGCTCAGTGTAATGGTGTTCAAAATGTCCATGCATTTGGACAGTTTGGAGAGTTTTTACTCACCTGCACATAGCCCACTCAGGCGTTTCCATTGGCCCCGATGTGTACTGTAATTAAATGGCCGCGGAGGCCGGGGGGGTACTTACAAAGTACGCTTTAGGGGAGGCGTATAGTCCGGGATTGCAGGGACACGGAGGCTGTGGGAAATGTAGGGGATGATCGCGGAACAGGAGCTGTGGGAAACTGTAGCTGGATGCTGGAACAAGGTTGCTGCTGGGAACGTAGTGTGGATGCCGGAACAACGGTGCTGCTGGGAACGCAGGTGGATGCTGACAAGGTTAGTAACTGGAGATTGATTGTCAGTCAAGAGTAAGTATCTGGATCACTGGATGCAGGCTAGTGTACTCTGGAACTGGATGCAGGGCAAGGTAAGTAACTGAGACCTGGGGCAGGCTAGGTAATGATTCTGAGACTGGAGGCAGGCAAGGTAAGTAAATTGAGATCTGGATCGCAGGCTAGTTAGTAACTGGAGCGGTAAGGTAGGGACAGGATCCAAGGCAGGTGGTAGTACAGGATCCAGGCGGTGAGTAAAGGAGCAGGGAGGGGTAGCACAATCGAGCACCGGGGTCACACAGGGAGGACCCCGGCTTTGAATTTTTCGCGCCGCCCGTGTGTCGTTTGTGATCATGACCGACAACGCCCACCCCGGAAGTGTCAGAAGCAGCGCGGACTGGAGCGATGTAAGGAAGTTTGTGACCATGAATAATACGGTAGCGAGTAGCTTTTAAGTATAGACTGAAGGGGACCCCCTATGTTTGCACTAGCATAGATATTATGATAAATGGGGCCCAGGAATGTACATTGATCATTTTTCTTGTTTGTTCTATAATGTTTTGCTCAGATCAGTAGCACTTCCACTATTGTTATAAAGTAATTTGCCACAGGAGTGCTCCCACAGCCCCCCTTTGTGCATATATATTGTAGCAGAGTTTCTCTGCAGGAAGATTGACCAAGCTTCCATGTGGTAGTAGCACCCCCAACACGTCCCTTTAATTGGAGGTCTTGCCTTGAATACTAAGCATTGGATGAGAGGCCCTTCCCTCCTTGTTAAAAGCAGTAGGCGGGGGGGAATGTGATAACCTGTAATACTAATCCAATGCAGGTCAGGAAGACACATTCCTAAGAAAATGCAACCAAGCAGGGAGTGTCATCCCAGATAAATGACCCAAGGTAAACTGTAGGACCTTCCAACTGGGGTTACCTTGACGTGGTTGGAAGGCTTTTCACTTTTATGACATAAATGTAACTAAAACCCCTATGTTTTTACTGTTTGCACTAGCATAAGATATAAGATATATGGGTCCCAGGAATGTTCATTGATCATCTCTTTTCTTGTTGTTCTAAGTGTATAACAACACATTGGATCCAATGCAGTTTTAGTGCACTTAAATAGGCCTTTGTCTAAGAGCTTATCCTGAACAATGCCAGCATGTAAAGAGATATTCATCCTTTAACATACTTCGCAATATTCCCTTTAGAAAATATTCTTTTAAAGAATGGTTTTAATGTAAAATATCAATAATCTGAAAAGATAATATAATACATTCCTCCCAAATTTAAGGTTGGTGGCTGCGAGGGATGTTCAGAGCCTACTTAGGCTCCTTCCAAAATTATCAAACCCCTGTCCACAGAATATCCAAGTCCCACACCCACAGGACAAATGCTTGTGGTCCAGGACACCCGGACAGGCTCTTTAAAATGGGTCTCGTCCTTTGAAGGTTGGGGAGTATAGAATTGGTTTTCTGAGGGCTCAGACATACGGTTATAGGCAGTTTACCCAGAAGTTACTTACAGTTATAGGAAGGGGTTTAGAGCATAAAATCACCAAAATGTGGGCCTCAAAATGTTTTAAAAACTACAATTGCAATTCATAGCTGCTTTCTGTTGTAGAGTGATTGTAGGAAAATGCTGGGACTTGTAGTTTTGCAGATTGGAGATTCTTGGTTGAAGTATATTAGAAGTGACCTGAAATTATTTTTAAATTGTCCTCTGCACTTTTGTTGGTATACATGTGACAAACTTTTTTGACTTAATCAGTTTCCTATGTAACCGAGGGCTGCACTGGTTGCAAAGTGAAGCAATAAGTAACATACATTTTCACTGATCTTGCAACCCTGTTAGTACCTGTTAGGCAGATAGACACATTAATTAATTTAAAGTTTTTGGTGTTTCTATTTCTCCTTCACATTTATTCTTAAAAGGGTATCTTTTTTATACTTACCGTAATTTTCTTTTCTTGGTCCGTAGCACGGCAGTGGTTAACATGGGTTACACCCCCCTTGGCTGTGACTGACAGGATAAGTAGCCTATAAGAATTCCTCTGCTCCTCCCCTCTATGTCTTATGGTCGACTGTCCGAGTGACTCTTGAAACACAGAGAAAAAGGGTGGGAAATAGACCACTGCCATGCTAGGACCAGAAAAAGAAATAATAAATAAATAATAAATAACGGTAAGTAGTAAAATTTTCTGTTTTCCCAGGTCCTACACGGCAGTGGTTAACATGGGAGCTGCTAAAATAAGGGAGGGAGAGAAATATGATGCTTAACACACATTTATTAGATGCTTCTTTAAAATGCTTTTGCCAACTCAGCTTGAGAATGGACATATAATCTGTAGTGCTTGATAAATGTGGACATAGAAGTCCAGGTTGCGCTCTACCGATTTCCTCCGGAGAGGTTCTTGCTGAGAAAGTCATGAGGCTGCAATGGACCTTGTGGAATGCGCTTGTAATATTCCCTGGAAGTGAGGTTGCCTTACTCTCATATGCCTGTCTGATGCACGTTTTTAACCAGGTGCCAGGGTCGGTTTGGATGGCTTACATCCCTTCTTGTTGCCTGAATAGATGATAATAAAGAATCCGTTTTCTGAAGAAGCTGTTTGTCAATCTATGCTTTGAGAATTCTTCCCATCCAGAGAGTCGGGATGGGATCTTGATCTGAGGAGAAGATGTGGGTAGGTAATATCTTGATTGATTTGAAAAGGAGTAACTACCTTGGGTAAAAAAGTTGGATCTGGTCGTAGAATTATTCAATCACTGAGAACATTGTAATGGTTCTGAAGCCCTGGTGATTGAAGTTCGGCTACCCTTCTGGCTGACGTTATTGTGCAACCAAAAATAAGGATTGATGTAAGTTGGATGTAGAGACATGCTTCTAATGTTCGAAAGGTGATCCTTGAAGATATTGTAGTACTAAAGTTAAGTCCCAGGGTGGAACTTGTTTCTTATTTGTGGCTTTAGGTGTTTTACCCCTGGAAAACACTGATGATGAGCCCATCTGAAGTTTGTGAGTGCCGAGATAGCAGAGACTTGAGTCTTAAGGTCGCCAGACTTAGTTCTTTATTTAACCCTTCTTGTAGAAATTCTGTGATATTTTCTGATGATGGATTAAAGCATGAGGAGTTTGGTTTTGCATCATGGCAAAAGACTTCCCAGATTTTATAATAATGTTTAAAAGTGGATGCCTTTCTGGCTACCTAAGAGTAGAAATGGTATCTTCCGATAGGCCCTGCCTCATGGATGAGGTCTCAAGTACCAGGCCCTTAGCTTCAGGTTCTCCAGTTCTGGATGAGTTATCGGCCCTGGGTTAAAATATTGCTGGTTATCGGCAGTCTGAACGGAGAAAATTTTGCCATTCTCAGTACTCAGCTGAACCAGGGTCTCCTCGGCCACCAGGGTAGGATAGTGATGACTATGGTCTCTCGTCCTGGATCTTCCTGAGAATTTGTGAATGATTGAAAAGGGGGGGGGAAATGTATATAAGTTGTTGAGACAATTTCATAGAGAGAGCATCCGTCCCTGAAGCTTTGACTCCCAATGCCTGGATATATATTTCTTGATTGGCGATTTTTGTGGTTGCCATCAGATCTAATTGAGGAATGCCCCACTTCTGAGAAATGGACCGTAAAATCTTCGGATTGATGGTGCCATTCCCCTGGAAGATTAGTCTGTCTGCTGAGGAAATCTGCTTGCAGTTGCCTTTCCCTGGATATGGTCTGATGTTAGATCTGTAGGTGAGATTCTGCCAAAAGTGAAAGAGATCGGAATTAGTGACTGGTACGGGTTCAGATAACTACAAAGACTTCTCATCTACTTTATGAGGTGTCTAGCACCTCCTGTGTTAGGGTAGAATCACATAGAGATGTTTCTCCTGGTTCCAAGAAGACTTGTTCTATCCAAAATCAATGAATGAGTAGAATGGAGGCATTGGAAATCATGGGTTTTAACTTCTGCCATCATGGTGGAAGAAAAAGAACTAAGGGAAGAATCGATCAGATCTTTGACTGAAGAGAGTAGTTCCAAACTGGAGGATTGTCTCTCTGCTTAATACAATCAGCGCATAATTCTTCCTCTAAGTGTGGGCTGTCACATAAGGCACATTCATGGTTTTGTGTTTATAGTAATGATGGTCCTTCGATTCTTAATATCTGGTGAAGATCTGAAATTAAAAAACAATTATAACTCATGGAATATGCTAAGATGGTGCTGCCCTTATGATGTAGCATCTCACCCCCGGATCTGGAGCTTCTCCTTCTTGTGACATGACAGGCAAGCTGGAAGAAATGAATGAATGCTGACAACACCTGTAGCCTGATTGTACTCACAGAGTAAGGCAGAAACACAGCTTCCAGCGCTAGCCTCCGATTGCTGGCGAGGCAGGAGTTGCGAGCCGATCAAGCAACATTGAGAAGTGTGCCGTTGGTTTAAATTGAATTTCGCACTGTTTCCGGGTCGGCGGACGTGACGGACAGATCAGAATATCCGCGGTGCGCAGTCCGCCCTGCACCCACAGAAGTGGGTGTGCTGAAGCTTTTGTAGGGCAGGTAACCCAAACTCCAAGAGATCCATATGGGGGAGAGAGGTAAGATGATCCTGCAGTTGCACGAGGACAGGAGAAAGTAAGACATGGAGGGGAGGAGCAGAGGAATCTTTTAGGCTACTTAACCTGTCAGTCACAGCCAGGGGGGTGTAACCCATGTTAACCACTGCCGTGTGGGAAATCACATTTTCAATTGTACTTTGTGGTAAGTATAGTATTTGAGGTTGAATAAAGACATACGTCCATCCAGTCCAACCATCTAGCAATATCCTCATTTCCTGCCTAACTGTTGATCCAGAGGAAGGCAAAAAAAACCCACCAAATTTATGAAGGGGAAAAAATTCCTTCCTGACTCCAAGTGGCAATCGGAAATTTCCCTGGATCAACTCTACTTTATGTATCAATACCAGTAACTTGCAACATCTCTGTTTGCAGAAACTTATCCAGCTTTTTTTTGAAACTGACCAATGAAACTGCCATTACAACGTCCACTGGAAGACAGTTCCATAGCCTACGCTTCTCACAGTGAAAAACCCTTTCGCAGCTTGAAGCCTAAACCTTTTTCTTCAAGTCTTAAGGGATGTCCTCGTGTCCTTTGACATGTTTATTGGTGAACAATGCCCCAGATAGTTTATTGTATGGCCCGTTAATGTATTTAACACAGTAATCATATCCCCACGCAAGCGCCTTTTCTCCAGCGTACATAATTGTAACTTTCCAGTCTCTCTTCATATTCAAGCTCCCCAATCCCCTTATTGATTTAGTTGTCCTTTCTGAACCTTTCCATTTCAAAGATGTCCTTTTGTACACAGGATTCCAAAATTGCACTGCATATTCCAAATGAGGCCTTACCAATGCTTTGTAAAGAGGGAGAATTACATTTTCCTCCCTTGAATCCATACCTCGCTTTATACAAGACAATACCATGCTGCGTCTGGCTGTTGCCGCCTGGCACTGCTTGCTACCTTAAGTTTGTTATCCACCAAAACTCCAAGTTCCCTTTCCAACAGGGATTCACTTAACACAGAGCCATTTATAGTATAAGTAGCACAAGTATTTTTAAGTCCAAAATTTAAATACAGCAAGATCTGACTGCTCCAAAACTTTTCTGAATTTTAAATCAGTACTGTAGATCCTGAGAAATCATCATTTGAAATCACAGCATTACACGGGAAAGACCGTCATCTAGAAGCAGAAATTAACATATATGCCCCTCTCCTGACCTCTTACTAGGATCTTTGTCTGCCTGCCAGTATACTTTCTGCAACTAGAGAATCATCAGAGAAAAGGCAGAGGGGAGGGAGATGTGTAAGCAGATCAGTGTTCATGGTGAGGCTGTGCAGAACTTATAAGTGTTGCAGACACTACAAGTAGGCAGTGAGTAAGTGAGGGTGGGGGGAATTAGGAGCATTCACTAAACATTAATAATTTAATGACAAAACAAGCACAGATAATATGTGAGTACCACAATTTTACTTCTCTCAATTGTAGTTCCAGATGATGTAAAGTTGTTAAGTCAGTATAGTGACCCTTGACATTTTTTGGACTGATCAAAAACATCTCTTGCATTCATCCTTTTCTTTAATACAAATGCTACCAAAATTCTAGTTCATGCCTAATTATACCCTTGTTTGACCCAGTAACACCCTCCTGTGTAGTTAACCAAGCCATCTTTAAGGCGATGTCCACACCAAAACTGAAGTTTGACCCACCACTGACCCCACTGTGTAGGTTAAAAAACCTTACCTTTCTCCTCTGCTCCATACGGTTGTCTGCTGTGCCTATTCAATGTCCAGGAAACTGAAAACTAGTTTTACTGTGTGTAAAAGGTATTGCCCTTTCCTGTCCTCATGGAGGACTCTGGCATGGTAGGTGAGCCTCCTCTCCCCTCCAGTTCCCTCGTCTTGCAGTTCATGTTTTAAAAAAAAATTCTGTAGTATAGGGGTCCCCTTCCTAACCCTAACGCCAGGTTAAAACTTAAAAAGTATCCAGACACAGACTTACCAACCTTCATTTCCTTGGCTCTTTCAATAGCCGGCAACCGGGTCTGTGATTGGCTGCTACTCTGTAGCAATAGAGGTAGAGGGAACAATTATTGGTAAGTTGTTTTCTTTAGTTTTAAACCTGGCAGTAAGGGTTGAAAGGTGGTCCCCTACACTACAGATGCGCATGTGTATAGAACTAAGTGCGTCGGGACCTGTCAGAGGACGCAGTGGAGGAACGAGAGACCGGGTAAATTGCTTAACTTTCCTGTCTCCTGAGCATTTTATTGAAGAACAGGAGGTAAGACACAGTGAATAGCAAAAAGTGGTTTTAACCAATGGAGATACACTTAAAGGGGAACTGTGGTCTCCAAACAAGTTTATTTTAAATGAAAGGCCAGGTTCCTAACTTTTTAAACGAGCCATCAACCACCTCTCTACGTGCTGCACAGCCCAAAATATGAAGAAATCACTGATCAGAAAGTTAGGGGTGGGAGGTTCTGAATCTGCAGTAGAAATACTATTTCCTCTTCTAATCTGCGGTTCGCAATGCTCAGTGCATGAAGAAGGGTAGGAAGGGGGTGGGGAGACAGCACAGCACTGCTTTTTTTTATGCCTCCCTGGGGGCCCACGAGGAGGAGGAAGCAGAGAGGGACTGTCACATGTTTCAGTGCAGGAAGTTCAGGGGATCTGGTGATGCTGCAACCATATCACACATATAAATGTAATATCTTCAAAACTATGTAAAATAAATAATAAAGTAATAGCAAAAATCCCTATGAAAGCAAATCCTGTCAAATTAACTAAAGTCATTTTTGGACCACTTACCAAAGGCATGTATACTGCTCAGATAGAATATTAACAATGGCACAAGCTTCTGTTCTCAATGTTATCGTATTGATAAGTAAGGGGGAAGGAGAGAGTTAGTAATGGAAAGAAAAAAGGAGGTTCTGTTTTACACATTTCATGGGTTTGTTTTTTTTTTATTAATAATAAAACAGGAATCATAAGTGTGAATTTGTATTCTTTGCCCAGTTTTCCAGTATATTTGTTATAATTGATTTTGTGAAGATTAGTACAAAGTTATCAAGTTTTTGCTGCTGCATAAATAGAAGATCACCAAATGGGACACCAAGGAGAAATGTGAGGGTGTCCAGTCAGGGGCTCTTCTGTTAGTCAGCGGTGCGGAGGGCGTGGCTTCCGGTGTGGCCGTGGCTAAACAATTGGTAAATTCAAACTTTACAAGTGGGTGGGGGCACAGGTAGGCAAATATATAAAAAGAGATGGACGAACAGATGTCAGGGGCGTGCCTACCACAAATGTTTGTCATGCGTGCCCCTGTAATACATTGGCAGCTGGGGGTAAGGGGGGGAAAAGTTACGCAGCCGCGGCCGGCTGCCCCTCCTCATATGTGTGCGCGTAAGCAGGTAATGCTGCTGCTGGAGTCTTTTGCAGCCGCACTAGGTAGGCCGAGGCCTTCCTGTGAATTAGTAAGTGGCATTTTATATGCAACAAGTCTGTGCTGCTGGCATGGCTAGGGGGCATTTTATATACACAACTCAGTGTGCTAGGCATGGGTTGGGGGCATTTTATATTCATCAAGTCAGTGCTGCTGAGCATGGGTTGGGGCATTTTATATACAAGTCAGTGCTGCTTGGCATGGGCTGGGGCATTTTATATACAAGTCAGTGCTGCTTGGCTAGGGCTGGGCATTTTTTATATCAGTCAGACCACTTGTTCAAAGATCCCAGGCAGGTCAGGCAATGATCCCTGAGAACAACCGTTTCGGATGACCAGTGATGCGCGATGTGTATGAACGGACGTTTCTGAAGTGCCCATACACGGCACGATTATCGCGCATCACGGGTCGCGACACCCGTGATCACACGTGACCTTAAAGGACAATTATACTAACCTTCCCTCCGCTCCTCTTCTTTGGTCAGTACCTTTGATTCAGGTCCTCACCCTGGGTAAAAGGTACTGACCATAGAGAGGAGCGGAGGGAAGTGAGTATTCTGTTGTATTCAATTAGATCAACTGACTTGAAGTTTAGTCTTGAAGACGATTTAGATTCATCCGCTGGCTTTCTCAATTCAGAATGTACAAGAATCTTTGGCTATATGTACCCTGGAAAATCCCAATTAGCATATCACAGCAAGTGTTAAGGGCGTGATTGGATAGTGGCAAGAGGTGTTATAGGACGCCCAAAATAAGGTGTCAAAACCGCATTGTACATGGCAGACAGTGGTGTCGAACCCCCCCACCTCTATTTAGGCTTGGTTTCTTTATTTTCACATAAATGGCCTCCTTAACACTCTCTCTGAACCAGTCACGTTCCTTTGCCAATATGTTAACATTACAATCTTCAGAGGTATGTCCTTATTCCTTAAGATAAAGGTGAGTATAATTGTCCTAAGTCTATTACTGTTATCTTAACCACATCGTAGCCAACAATGTAAAGTGGGAATAGTGTCTTGAAAATGGACATAACATTTATAAATACTGAAAAGAAGGCAGTTTCAGGAATAGAAGACTCCAAGGAGTGTCTTGAAACTTGCTTTATTAACATAACATGTTCGAACTCATGGTCCTTTATCAAATGTCACGTAATATCACATTTGATAAAGGACCACGAGTCCGAAACATGTTATGTGAATTTCTGGAACTGCCTACTTTTCAGTTTTTATGGTTATAAACGTTGGGGACAGAACGGTTGCAGATACCAGGAGGATTGGAAGGAGCTCTTGTGTGCAATAACTTCAATAAAGTTGGTGTGGCCTTGGCAAAGTGGACGTGGTCAAAAGTTTTGTTATTTATCGGAAGGGGCCAAGGGCACTTGGTTATATTGTCATTCAGACCAAAGGTCCAGTCCTCCCATGATCATTGATAGATATGGTGATAGAAAGCAGATAGGCAGGGAAGCTGGTGGATAACAGTCAAGGCACTGTTGAAACTGGGAAAGGAAACTGGTGATTAATGGGGGAAAGTAAAGAAGAAGACAATTGTGATAGAAGGCGGCCCCCACACAGATAAAGATAATATTAGTGTCCGACGCAGAAAATGAAAATAATTTTCCCCTATACATAAAATGGTAAAGAGTCAATGCTTAAGTGACAGAACTGATTGAGAAGTATAAATTTCTATTTTGGACCAGAATTACGGAACTAGAGCTGGATATTTGGAAGTCCAGTCCACCACCACCACGGTGTGATTTGTAAGTATATAGAAGTTCATTCGGATTGAGCATGACACCAGACAAGGCTCTAACTATTTTAGGAGGATTTGGAGAGTCCTCCAGTTAATATGCAACAGAAGCGCTCAAAAGAAATATAGCAATTTCAAGGGAACATTCATTTTTATTGTATTTATGCAAATTAATCACGAGAGGGGATAGAAGTTCTACTTCTCAAGGTCCGTTTTATTGCCTGTAGTTGTGGAGAATTTAAAGCTGAATAAGGAAAGTCATATGACGGAGTAAGAGTCTCCCAGATATTTGATTTTTTTTGTTATCCTCTGAAGGTGGAAGTGTGGTTGAAAGGATAAAACCTCCTCTCTGTGGGGTCAATATTGGAAGGGCTTGGCATTTTACTGGATTTATTGTTAAGCCAGAGATCTGCTAGAAGTAGTTTAAACAGTTAAAAAGGTTGGGAAGAGAGATCGTACGGGATGTCACAAATTGAAGAATGTCATCTGCGTACAGAGTAATTTTATGGGTATCTTGGCCTAACTGTAGGCCCAAAATGTCTAATGAAGAGCGAGATTATTCTGCGAGGGGTCGATTATTTAGGCGAAAATTTGAGGGATATGGGCAGCCCTGTCTAGTTCCTATTTTAATATGGAAGGGAAAGGTATCTCGTGTTGTATATAGGCTTGTGGTGTGTGATATGTATCTGTAAGGCTAAAATCAGTAAGGGGGAGATGAAATTTGCGAGGTACTGTAAACAAATAAGACCAGTCGACCATGTTGAAAGCCTTTTGGGTGCCCAGAAAGAGCAGAGAAACAGCTTTTTTGTGTGTGCATGAGGATCAGGTTTCTGGGTCGTCTGATATTGTCAGTTGCTTGTCATTTAGGAAAATCCTGATTGATCGATGATTAGAAGGCAAGACTTGGTTCTAGTGATTGGCTATAATTTTGTAAAAATTTTGAGAGCTGTGTTTAGATGGATCGTTAATTAGAATAAAAAACGTGTCTTTACCTTCCTTGAGAATCATGTGATAGCGGCTGTGTTCATGTATGGTGTAGGAAAGGTGCCTGGAAAAAGGATTTATTTTATTTGGTCTGACAGGCTAGTAATTACGGGCGTAGATCTTGTAAAATATATAGGAGATACCATCTGGGCCTGGTGAGGTATTTAGCTTAATATTTTTTAGGGTGAGTGTAATCTCTTGTTGGGTGATGGTTGGGAGAGGTCATAGCACGAAACTTAACACTGGATTTGATTGGCGGCTTTAAAGGATCACAAAGCCACATCTTACCTTTCTTCAATCCCACAATACCAGACATAATCGCATTTTGGCCAGTATTGCATCAGGGATCTCAGAAAGTAAGATGCATGGCCTTTGCTTATTGATCCAGTAAAAAAAATTCCAGTATCTTCCCCACCATGATATTAAACTTAAAGTCTACAGTAACCAGGCTATGAACTACCCTTTTTGAATATTTGTAGTGCATCAGCTTTTTTCCAATCCAGAGGCACATCTCCAGGCATAGGTAAATCTGAAAAGATAAGAAACAATGAGCTAGATAAAACTGAACTAGTCTTTTAGGCTGGGTACACACCAGCAGATATTTCCAGCCGTCCGACCAATTCACGGCACGTTCGGTCGGCCGGAAATTTCTGCTGGTGTAGGCCAGCCGGCCGTGACCAAGCTAGGGCAAACGGGCGATCAGACATGTTGGTAAAATCATGGATGATTGTGCGGTTCCCTATGGAACTGCCAGATCGATCGCGCAAACTGTCGGCGTGCCCACTATTGCCATGACCGACAGATTTGTCCCAGCCAAGTGCTCGCTCGTAGTGAACGCTCGATCGGGACAAATACTACGTTCGTCTGTACCTAGCCTTATGGTTTTCACCCACCCTATTTCCCTATGATGGTGTCATCAATTTCTATTGATAATTCACAATTACTATTACAACACTGCTAATGTTCTAATTTTTTATACAAACCAAGTATTTTCAATAAAATGAAACGCTGTATATCAAATAATGTAAAACTAAGAAAGCATATTAAAGGGCAACCTTGAGACATCTCTTACCTTTCAAACAAGCCTAGAATAATGTTTTAGCTTCTCTGGACCCTAAGTTCTAAAGGTTTGTACACACGTGCGATCACATGTGCCGACCCGCAACGCACGATGTGTACGAAAGGCCGTTTCAGACGATAATCGGCCCTCTGAAATAGCCGTTTGTTCGGAGATCGTTGCCCGATCCGCCAGGCCGATCTCCGAATGAGCTCCCGTTTTGGACGATAAAGTGCCCATACACGGGCCCAAAGCGGCTGCTCAACACATCATGCGTCGCGGTCAGCACGAACCTTAAGCTTGTAAAGTTAAGCTGGCCATACACATGCGATCCCACAGTATGTGTGCCGAATGATTACATTGGTATCTGTCAGCACATACCCTGTGGGAACAGCACAAACGGGCCCGACCAATCCCCATTCACCACACAATCGAATCGGCTCCCTCTACTTAAAATACAGGGAGCCGATACCGACCGATGGAAATTTTCCGTCATTCCCAATCCATCAGAATGCCGACTACAGACGTTCAGCGTCACTCCAATCAGTCGGGAACACCCCTACACACGAACAATAATAGGTAAATCCCATTGTTCCCCGATGGGATTACCATTATCGTTATATGTATGGACCTTTAGAGTTCCTTGTCTGTCTGAGTCTGTGACAAGCACATGGTAGCTTTTATAAGAAGCCCTACCCCTCAACTATTGTCTATATTTTCCTTTTTTATGGACATCTAGGGAGAGGAAAAAAATATATTTCCATGCTTGTGGCTAGCTTTGTCACAGCACAGAGTGCTAGAAAATAAAAAAAAACCCTTTTACACTGCTGTAACTTATACTGGATAGGCTGCAGTATTTTAATTGCACCCCTTTTTAATAAGGCCACTTGAATGGAAACCACAGTTCTCTGTAAACCTAAACAACTGTGCCCTATTGACATTTATGTAGTTAGATATTTGATCTGGAGTTCACCGTCCTCTTCCCCAGTTCAGCCTCTGTTTGCAGGACAGCAGTCAATCATGACGGTGCTGCATATGCAAGCTCATAGAGGAGGTGGCAACATTTGGGAAAGAGGACAGCAACTCCAGATCAAATATCTCACTTAAGGTACGCCAGTAAAGTAAATCACTTGAGGTTTTCAGGGGAGTGGACATGTGGTTTAAATGACAATTCTAGTCCTTAAAGGGAAAGTTCACCCTCAAAAAAAAAATTATTTTAGCTAAATCATCCTTCCTCCCAACCCAAAACTTTATGTTAGAATGTTTCCCCCCCCCTTCCCTGTCTTAAGCTCTTCCAGATTTTTTACAAGTTTAACACCCTCAGAGGAGGCAGTTATGTGATAGCATTCAGTCATGATGTCACCTTACAGTTGCTAACTGGAAGAACCATGAAGCAAAGAGAGAGAGGTAGCAGACCACCAGGCGCATTTCAATTTAAACTATTGTTGTTTGAGTTTTAGGGGTGATTTACCTATTATATTTTGCTTTGCTGTTCTGGTTTAACTCCGCCCCCACAGACCTCTGCAGAGTGTGTCTTCCCATTGGCCAGATTGTAGGTGGGGAATGCGAAAGTAGACCGGATCGGCAGGAAAAGTTTTGGTAAATATATCTGTACCCAGGGGTGAGGACTTAGCATTGCTCACCCTTGTTACTTTTAATAAACAGAAGTGGAAGGTAAGTATAATTGTTTTTTTAATGATAAAAAAAAGCCTTTTTTAACCTCTGCTGGGCAGCTACCTGAATTTAATACATAAGATCCCACAGTCTCTGTACTGAGTGGATAGAGTTGAATGCATCCTTTCACAGTGGGGCAAACAAATGTTACTGGGAAGTTAAAAGCCTTCTTGACCTATGAAAAAGTCTGAAAGGTATAAATGTGCTACAATTGAACATTGCGACAAACTTGTTTTTTTACTGAGATAAACCTGCCATGAGTCAATGTGAATTGAACTGATAATTGGTGCTTACAGTACAGTGTAGTAATCTTTCAAACATGGTCTCTGAATGATGTTACGATCTTGTGCCCTGTGTTAAAATCACGTGAGAGCTGCTTTTGAGCTGTCTAAGCATATCCCACTTACTTTGTTTTGCTTAGTCCTTTAACTCAGTTTACAATACAGATAATGCTTTGCCTCTTTTTTGTATTATGATTATTCACTGATGCTACGTCTAATAAAACGTCATTGAATTAACTTTTTTTTCATGAAACGAGGGATCAGCCCATGTGTGCACATGTTAATGTGTCAAAGTGAATGTAGGAGTTCTGTAGCCAGCTCATTTATCCGTATAATACTTTTGTGCTCACCAATGATGAAACATATACAGACCTCGGTTTTGTGCTCCCTCACATTCTGTGCACAGTCTGAGAGTGGGTTGTATCTGATCAAGGACCTTGTGTGACAAAGCCAGGTGAATCACTGCTGTATAAAGTTCTAAGGAGAAAAAAAAAATTTTTGCTTAAGCTGTGCTTTGCAAATGCTACTATTTTTTTTTAACTAACTTTAGTCAGTCCTTTTTCCTTGCTTTTTCTAAAGCAGGGCACACACAGTACGATAAAGCCCCGATACGTCGGATCCGACGGTATCGGGGCTTTATCGTTATGTGTGTACGCTCATTCCCGAACGAGCGCGCGGCCGCCAAACGATCGGTTCGGCCGTGAAAGGCCGAAAATTTCCATCGGCCGCGCTAGACTCCCTATAGAGGAGTCTAGCGCGGCTGATGGAAACACACAGTCCCAAGCGTTCTCCTTATGAAGTTCATAGGGAGAACGCTCAGGACTGTGTGTATGCAGATCTTTGAAAGATGGCAGACAGGATCTTACAGATCCTGTCTGTCATCTTTCAGAAATCTGGACTGTGTGTACCTAGCTTAACCAACAGAAAAAAGTGATGCATTGACAGGATCAAGGTTGTACAATTAAGCTTTGTTTTCACACAGGTTCACCGTTAACAGGGTCACTGGATCATTTGATATTTAGAAGACACAATTTGTAAATGCAAATATTAAAACTGCGAGTATTGCATATTGTTTACACAAATTAAATGTAAGTACAATTGAATTGTCAGCAAGTAGCCAACTCATGACAGATGAAAGGACATTTTCACTGTGTGGCAGGTGTATCTGTGTTTTTGGGGATATGTCCTGCTGGATCAATTGACAATGTGACTGGCCAAACATAAAAATTAGCGTCTTTACAAGCCTCTTGCTACAGCTAGTCTAAAGGGCAACAATACATAAACTAAAACATAAACTAGATAATACAAAATAAGAGCAGAATTGTGTTTATTCCATCTGCCATTGGTTAAAGGGTATGTCCACCCTAAAATTAAATTTTATATTTTATTCCCCTGGGCTCCCGCCCCAACCGCATTGTTTTTTTTTAGAAAGCCCCCCAAACTCTACTTCACTCCCCTCTTTCCTCCGACGCGCTCCCGGCCCTCTGCTTGCGAGGAAATGCAAGCAGAGGGGCGGGACCAGCAGCCGCGTCTGTGATTGGCTGAGCGGCAGCCAATCACGGACGCGGCTGCCGGCAGCTCACTTCCGCGTAGGAAAGCGGAGAGGTAAGTAAAAGTTTGGGGAGCTTTATAAAATAAAAATTATGCGGTTGGGGCTGGGGGACATGGGGGAAGGCGATATTAAAGGGGATTAACGCTAGGGGGAGGGATAGCAGAACGGGAGGGAGAGGGAGGGTGAGGAGGGGGGAGCGGATGCTTCAGTGTTGAGGGAGATTATCAGTACTGCGCAGGACATTCTCTACCGGAGGCAGAGACGGAGGAAGACACAAAATAAGGTATGTGAGCCTCCTAGTGTTCATTTGTTTTATGTTCACTGCACTTAAACTTTTTGTCAATAAAGCTTTGAGAGGAGATAAAGTAATGATTTGAATCAGCACAAGGGGGGCAATTAATGATTATTTTTCTGTTTTGGGGGTGGACATGCCCTTTAAAATTTGGTTATTTTACTTATTGCCCCTAAAGTGACTTACCTGACCTGGTCCCTCGCCGCCTGAGTGCCGCCCCTGCTCCTGTTCGAGCAGGGTTAAACCATTTATTGTGAAAAAGATTCACAATATTGAGGCACTCTGTTCTCCAAAAGGGGGGGAAGTGCTACTGATCTGACCAAAACATTAGAACAAACAAGAAAGAGATGATCAAGCACATTCCTGGGCCCCATAATCATAATATCTGTGCAAGTGCAAATAATAAAAACATGGGGGTTTTAGTTTACAATTTTATGCATAAAATGAAAAGCCTTACAACCACGTCAAGGTAACCCCAGGTTGGAAGGTCCTAACAATTTACCTTGGGTCATCTGGGCGACACTCCCTGCTTGGTTGCATTTTCTTGGGAAGGTTGTCTCCCTGACCTTGCACTGCATTAGTATTAAAGGCTATCCCTTCCCCCCCCTACTGACTTTTAACAAGGAGGGAAGAGGCCTCTCATCCAATACTTAGTTTTAAGGCATAAGAACTCCAATTAAAGTGACGTGTTGGGGGTGCTACTATCACATGGATGCTTGGTCAATCTTCCTGCAGAGAAGCTCTGCTACATATATACACAAAAGGGGGCTGTGGGAGCACTCCTGTGGCAAAATTACTTTATAACAAATAGTGGAGTGCTACTGATCTGACCAAAACATTAAACAAAACAAGAAAAGAGATGATCATGCACATTCCTGGGCCCTATATATCATAATATCTATGCATAATATCTATATACTTTCTTCATCAGGATAAGTAAGATACACTGTGTGAAGGTGTCTGATATGACAAAAGTCACCCTTCTTTGTATAGTGGCAGCATGTTAAAGAAAATAAAATTAATACTTTAGAATCCTTATTTGTCAAGATTTGCAAAAATATCCATGCAGTACATACATCAGTCAAAATATATGTAGAAAATAACGTCCAATCAATACGCCTAATGTGTCAATTTAAATACATATAATAGAAAAAACATATACACATATATTACATTAAAATAGATATATACATAATTACATGAAAATACATATATACCTATATGGAAATATATATATATATATGGAAAAAAATATATATATATATATATATATGGAAAAAATGGTCTTGGCTTTTTTCTTTTAACTAATTACTGCCTAACAGTTGAATAAGAGGAAAACAAGTCTGAAGGAAGTAAAAAAAAATTCTTCCTAGCATCAAATGGAAATCAGATGATCCCTTGCTCTACTAATATTACCTGCAACCCACTTCCTCCTCCTTTCCACCAGGGTGAGGACCTGAACCATTGAGTCTTTATAGATTGGTTATATACTTACTAAACTTGCAAACATTGGGGGCCAGTACATCATGTTTAAGCAAGTATATATACTATCTATTAAAAACCCTGGGTGTAGAGATGTAGAATGTAAAATCAAGTGCTAAACTATATTGAATAGTGAGTGTGGGTTACGAAGGTGACTTTTTCATAACCCACGCATCCGACGCTAATATGGAGTTAAAGTCCCCGGTAGCAAACCATAAATTTGCCCAGTGGCTCGTGTAAATCTGCTCCAAAGCCTTTAAAGGCAACTATAGTGGAAAAAAAAACTTTGTCTGTATACAATGTATAGATCACTTAGTATAAGCTTCCTTACTTTCATGTTGCTGTGTGGCTTCATTTCTTCACACTTGCAGAAGTTTGTACCAAGCTGTGTAGCCCCCTCCCCCTCTGTCTACTCCCCCCTCAAGCAGTGAAGGGCTGTATACAGAGTCCGAGCATGGTCAGTTGAAAGGACTTTAAATTAAGTGCTGACATCCTGTTGACCCCTCCTTCCAGAGCTAGACTGCAAGAATCACAGTGTGGGATAAAGTAGCAATATGCTGAAGGGAGGGGCAGAGGGGGAGAGAGGACAAGTGGTGCTGAGATTCTTTACAAGTAAGTTACTGAACTCTGCCTGTTCTCAAGTTTGCTAATTGTTATTTATTTTTGCACCTAAAGATCATATCTCTTCCCCTGCTTAGCTGAGATCATAATCACTGAAGACAAGAGTCAGTGTAACAGCAGCTATAGTGAGACCTTCACAAACACAGTGACACTGCTTGTTATCCTGATACATTCATTTGCTTTAGTCTATATATTTCATAGATTGCACTGTATGTCTTGTTTGGTATATAGTCTGTATTACTATATTATTACATATATTGTATTAGTGTTCCTTTGAGTCACTGGTTTTGTATGTATATAAGATTTTTTTTGGGGGGGGTTGTTTTATAGTGTGTTGTGCTCATATTGCGGGTTAATGGTTATTGATTGTGTTTAGCACTAACAGCATTTGACTGTGTTGCACATGGTACTTACAGTATGGGTGAAGGAGTGGTTGACAGTACTGCATGGGAGCTTTGGATTGGTGTGGTGTGTGCCTTTGAGTGACAGATGAGGTGTAGCAGCTCCTACAAATCACAGCATATTCAAAGGCTTATATCTCTGGGACTATGAAGAATTCAAAGAAACTAAAGGTACCCTGTGGGTTGGGATGACTTATAGGATACATTAGAAGGAATTAAAAAAAAACCAATTTTCTCACTATAATTGCCCTTTAGATACAGGCACGAAGGAATTTCTTGCATTACATGATCTTGGGAAGAAGACATGTTCTTTTGTTATTAATATATTAATTATTATTATGGATTATATAGCGCCAATATCTTCCATGGCGCTTTACAATTACAGTCATACATTAATCATTACATAAAAGGGTAATACATCTATATATAAAAACTCAATGTATGTGTGTATTTGTATGTTCCAGATAAACTTCCAAAAGGCTGGGACAATTTTCATGAGACTTGTGTTTAAGGACCTGGGGAAAAGCATAGGCTACTTAACAACTTGACTTAACAACAAAAATGCCTCCGTACCCCCTTTCCCCCCACTTAATTAATTGTGCTGCCACCTGGTGGTGAATCGAATGAATTAAGTTAATTCCAAATGTCACAGATTGTTCAGGGCAGTACAATGCTTTACTTGGTTTTGTTCTGTTGTTGCTGTGATAGGAGGTTAGAGCTGTCAATCACAAGAGCACCAGACCATGTGATGTAACAATGTCATGTGACCAAACACTCGGTCACCTCCTCTCACTTGTGGTTTGCCCAGAGTCAATATTGAGAGGCAAACTGACCATTCCAAGATAAGTCTCTTGTACTGAGGGTTGGGAGGCAGCTACTCATGGAGATCAGTCGGCTTGGGAAAATGTAATTGTACAGCACAAGGTAATAAATCCCATTTTACTTAAAGGGCAACTATAGTGAGAAAATTGTTTTTTTTTAATTTCTTCTAATGTATCCTATAAGTCATCCCATCCACCAGGGTACCTTTTTCTTTAAATTCTACATAGTCCCCGAGATATAAGCCTTTGAATATGCTGTGATTTGTAGGAGCTGCTACACCTCATCTGTCACTCAAAGGCACACACCCACACATCCAAAGCTCCCATGCAGTACTGTCACACACTCTCTCACCCACACTATATGTACCATGTGCAACATATAGTCAAATGCTGTAGTGCTAAACACAATCAATAAACCATTAACCCAGCAATATGAACATAACACACTATAAAACAGCCCCTCCCCCCCCAAAAAAAATCTTATATACATACAAAACCAGTGACTCAAATGGAACACTAATACAGTATATATAATACAGTAATACAGACTATATACCAAACAAGACACACAGTGCAATCTATGAAATATATAGACTAAAGCAACTGAAATGTAACAGGACAACAAGCAGTGTCACTGTGTTTGTGAAGGTCTCTCACTACAAGCTGCTGTTACACACTGACTCTCTCTTCAGTGATTATGATCTCAGCTAGCAGGGGGAGAGATATGAACTTTAGGTAAAAAGTAAATAACAATTAGCAAAGTTAGAGAACAGGGAGAGTTCAGTAACTTACTTGTAAAGAATCTCAGCACCACTTGTCCTCCTCTCTCCCCCTCTGCCCCTCCCTTCAGTATATTGCTACTTTCTTTACTGCTTGCATTCTAGCTCTGGAAGGGAGGGGTCAACAGGATGTCAGCACATTCATTTAAAGTCCTTTCAACTGACAATGCTCGGACTCTGTATAAGCCCGTCACTGCTTGAGGGGGAGTAGACAGAGAGGGGGGGGGACTACACAGCTTGGTACAAACTTCTGCCAGTGTGAAGAAACGAAGCCACACAGAAACATGAAAGTAAGGCAGCTTATACTAAGTGATCTATACATTGTATACAGACAAAGTTTTTTTTTCACTATAGTTGCCCTTTAAGTAAACACAATAAGAACTGTGAATGGGATGGAGCTGCCACACTGAAATACAACTGCACTGTAAGGGCTCATTTTACTTCACACCTTGTGTCTCTTTTCCCACAAACAAAGGCCACGTACACACTCTTATGTCTCTCCTTTCTTTTCCATGGCTATTTTGCAAACAAATTGTGTTTTCTGGGGGACATTGTGTGTCAATAATTCGATTTGATCGATTGCAGTAAAAAATAAATTAATGTGAGATGTTGTACCCCATTGTTAAAGGGGAAGTTGATGCAGTACGTGCTAAAAGGGAAGTTGATGAGTATGCACTAAAGGGAAAATTGATGCGGTAGGCGCTAAAAGTGAAGTTGATGCGATACGCGCTAAAGGAGAAATTGATGCACAAAGGGGAAGTTGATGTGATACTCGCTAAAAAAGCTGAATCAAGGGGATTGCGATGAATCAAGGGGAAGTTGATGTGATACACCCAAAGGGGAAATTGATGCGATAGGTGCTAAAAGGGGAGGTTGATGCGATACACGCTAAAGGGGAAATTGATGTGATATGCACTAAAGGGGAAATTGATGCGACATGCGCTAAGGGGGAGTTAATGTGATAAGTAATAAAGGGGAAGTTGATGCGATACACGCTAAAGGAGAAGTTGATGGGATACATGCTAAAGGGGAAGTTGATGCGATAGGCGCTAAAGGGGAAGTTGATGCAGCATGCACTAAAAAAAGTTGATGCGATGCTTCAAGCGGAAGTTGATTCGATAGGTGCTAAAGGGGAAGTGTTGATGCGATATGCACTAAGGGAAAATTGATGCGGTAGGCGCTAAAAGTGAAGTTGATGCGATACGCGCTAAAGGAGAAATTGATGCACTAAAGGGGAAGTTGATGTGATATCGCTAAAAAAGCTGATGCGATGACTCAAGGGGAAGTTGATGTGATACACCCTAAAGGGGAAATTGATGCGATAGGTGCTAAAAGGGGAGGTTGATGCGATACACGCTAAAGGGGAAATTGATGTGATATGCACTAAAGGGGAAATTGATGCGACATGCGCTAAGGGGGGAGTTAATGGATAAGTAATAAAGGGGAATTTGATGCGATAACGCTAAAGGAGAAGTTGATGGGATACATGCTAAAGGGGAAGTTGATGCGATAGGCGCTAAATGGGAAGTTGATGCAGCATGCACTAAAAAAAGTTGATGCGATGCATCAAGCGGAAGTTGATTCGATAGGTGCTAAAGGGGAAGTTGATGCAATATGCCTGCAAGGGGAAGTTGATGCGATGCACGCTGTAGGGGAAGTTGATGCGAAACGCTTTAAAGGGGAAGTTAATGCGATATGCTTTAAAGGGGAAGTTGATGCAATACGCGTTAAAGGGGAAGTTGATACGATACGCGCTATAGGGGTAGTTGATGCCATACACGCTAAAGTTGAAATTAATGCGATAGGCACTAAAGGGGAAGTTGATGTGACACGTGCTAAAGGGGGAGTTGATGCGACACGTGCTAAAGGGGAAGTTGATGCGATACGTGCTAAAGGGGAAGTTAATGTGACGCTCGCTAAAGGGGAAGTTGAAGCGACATGCGCTAAAAGGGAAGTTGGTGCGATATGCATTAAAGGGGAAGTTGGTGTGATACGTGGTAAGGAAAGTTGGTGTGATACATGTTAAAGTTGATGCGATATGTGTCAAAGGGGAAGTTGGTGTGATACATGTTAAAGTTGATGCGATATGTGTCAAAGGGGAAGTTGGTGTGATACTCAGCTAAGTTTGAATGGGTCAGGTTTAGTTAGAAAGCTGCGGGTCCAGGTCTGTTGAATTTTGGATGCAAGTTCGGGTTGGATCTTTAGAAAAACCCGGGCAATGCCGGGTACTCTGCTAGTATGATATAAAGTCATACATACTACATACACAGGTAATACATAATATAAGTACACAGAGTGATGAGTTACTTACAGCAATACCTTGATACAATAGGAAAGAGGACCCTGCCCAAAGAGCTTACAGTCTAGATAAAAAATGTTTTAAAGTGAGGTTGGTTCAGTGAGAGGGGTAATGTCTAGGCCAAGTTATATGGTTATGTTTGAAGGTATCCCTGGTATAGGGTAAGGAATTAACCGGGCAATGTTACTGCATCGCCCAGTTCATTCCTTACCCTATACCAGGGATAGGCAACCAAAAGCCCTCCAGATGTTTAAAAACTACAACTCCTAGCATTCCCTAGCTGCTGAGTGCTTGTAGGAAAATGCTGGGAGTTGCAGTTTTCAAACATGTGGAGGGATACTGGTTGATTATTCCTGTCCTATACCAGTCCTATACTAATGGATATTCCCTTACTGTAGCAATTGTAAAAGATCGACCTCCAGAGTTTATAATGGATTCCAATTTTAAATGAAGTTGCAGCAAAGCTTGAAAATAAACCATGGATTTCTTCTTAATCGTAATTTTGCTTTCTTGATTATATTTGTTAAATATCTTCTGGCATAACAGAAAATCACATAATAAAAGAAGTGCATCAGTAACCGGTTTTAGTTTTTACAGGTGGTGCCCCAGGCAGAAAAAGCTCTTCTTTTTCCAGTTGATCTAACTGATACCACAGATACAGTAAACCATGACCTAGATGAGTTAGAATCTTCACAAGCAAAAAGCTCTACAGTTTTTTTATTTTGAAGTTTTTACCAAATGTATATGAATTCAAATATTTAACAGGTTTTTTCTTCATGTTACTGACGTCATTCTAATATCCTGTATGTGGAATATTGGCAGTTAATGCTACTAGACAATGTAAATCTCTTTGGTATTACTCTTAAAGGACAACTCCACCCTCATAAGAACATCTTTTAGAAAGAATGGCCTCTTTAAAATATGTTGATATATCATAGTTTGTCCTATGAATTCATTACTGTATGCCTGCTATGCTTCTGGGTGCCTTGTGGAAACTGAGCAATTTAGAAACCTGGGGATTAACATTCAGTCATTGGCTGTGATGTCAACTGTCAAATCCATAACTGACAGTTGCTAACTGGAAGAACCAGGAAGCAGAATAGGGGAAACAGGACATTGTGCAGGATTTTAGGTTAGACTTATATATTTCAGATTTCAAACTATTACCGTTTAGGGTTTTGGGCGGTGATTTAACTGTATGTAAGTTTTCATTTTGGGGCTGGACTTGCCCTTTAAGCTGGCCTTAAATGTGAAGACTTCTTTCCTTAAATCTATGATTTTTTAAAAAAAAAAATAAAAGCAAAATATTTATTTAAAATGTATTCTTTATCAAATAGAGACATAATAGAGAAAGATCATTATGATTCCATTTCTGATAAAATCATTTTCATATTTTATTTCTTTCTTTAAAATATGGTTCTACATGAAATATCTAGCAGTTTGTAGAACAAACATTTTCCACTTTCCCCAGTTGCATTTTGTTCTTTACTTTTAAAGTGAAACAATTTCTGTATGCCCTCACCTGACCTGCTAGATGGTGGGTTGGCTACCTTCTTAGGGAACTGGGTGGCTGATAGACTTGCTAGCTGGTGGATTGGCTGTCAGATGGACTGATTGCCTAACCTGGGCAAGGCTTAAGTTCTCCTCCTTTGGCCTTTTTACTTAAGTACATTGGTGTAGAGGTTAAAGAGCATCTATAGTGAAAATATTAAATTCCTTCAATGCAACACTAAATTAATACACGTTTCCTTATCTTTATCTCCATTTTCAAAGAAAGGCAGACTTCACAACAGGGCTGCCCACTCCCCCTCCCTTCTCTGTCCTCTCCCCTGCCTGAAATCCAGCTGTGAAGCAAGCCACTCACGCGTACTGATTTATGTCTTTACAAGCCAACATCAGGCTAGAGCCTCGTACACGTGGGTCCCGACCCAATAAAGTGCCCATGTGTATGGGCACTTTATTGGCCAAAATGGCCGTTCGGTCGGGAATCATTGCCCAACCGGCCAGGTGGATCTCCGAACGACCTTCCGTTTGGGGCGATAAAGTGCCCATACACAGGTCAATAATAGGCCGAAACAAAGTTCGGCCTATCGCACATGCCGCGATCGCACGTGTGTACGAACCTTAAGATAACTAGCAGGACACACTCAGCACATTAGCCAATAGGAATGTGCCTTTGTCCTGGAAACCCTTGTAATGTGCTTAAGCATAGTTACCAACATTTCTAAAAACAATCAAGGGACATTTATGAAAAACCAAAAAGTGCAAAGAGCTGCATTTATTTTTAAACCACACCCACACACCACACCTATTTAAGCCACACCCAGTGGCATACGCTCGCACACCGCGAAACATTTTAGGCCATTCTTGACAAACAAAACCATGCCCATTGAGTACTTTGTGGAGATTGAAACACACAAAGACGGAAATATAGGCAAGGGGGAAAGAGAGACAGTGATAGATAGATACAGATAGATAGAAAGACAGCTTGATTGAAGATAGATAGAAAAACAGACAGATATAGATGATGTCCATACAGTGTAAAATAGATACAGATAGGTAGATAGATAGATAGATAGATGATAGATAGATAAATAGATGATAGATAAGATAGATGATAGATAGATAGATAGATGATAGATAGATAATAGATAGATAGATGATAGAGATAGATAGGTAAATAGATGATAGATAGATAGACGATAGATAGATAAGATAGATGATAGATAGATAGATGATAGATAGAATAGATAGATAATAGATGATATAGAGATGATAGATAGATAATATATAGATAGATAGATGATAGATAGATCGATAGATAGATTGATAGATAGGTGATAGATAGATAGATGATAGATAGATAGATGATGGATAGATGATAGAAGAAACAGACTTAGACTTATGTTACTAACTATGATTATTAAGCTTGATGGTTTTTCTGACAGTGACAGGCAGCTCAAATGAACTTACTGTGGTGGCTGACTGCCTGTGTCTGGACTCTGGAGTGACTCTGGCACCCTCAACTGCGCTCTCCTTGCTTCACTTCGAACTTACTTCAGCACTGGCTGCCAGAGACACACTCAGCAATAATGCGGCAGGCATGGCTTTGGACAACAAGGCTGCCAGGGCTTGCTTCTCATATATTCAACTTAAGCCGTGCGTGCGCATAGAGAGGCAGTGTCAGTACCGGCCCGCACGCACATAGACTGGAAGCAGGAAGTACTGACACACTGGATGCTCGATCCAGCACAGAAGGAAATTTCACCGCACGCACTGTCTGTGTGTTGTTCTGCCGGTTTGCGGCTTGGCTTTGCCCAGATCTCGGGCCTTTCCCCGGGACATTAGAACATCGGGACTGCAACCTAAAATCCGGGACTGTCCCGGTAAATCCGGGACTATTGGCAACTATGATATTTAGCAGTGCCGGTTTTGTAATTACAGTTTGTTATAACTTGTATATCTTGGGACAGGGGAGGAATTTGAGGAAAGTAAATGTATTCTGGGGGTTGGGGGAATTATAGAAGACAAAGAAAGCATTTTCCTATTATAGATGCCCTTTAAGTAGGAAGAGAATGTGACCAGGGATACAGATCTATACTGAAATCTCCACTTTCTCTTTTTCCGTTCTGTTTCATTTTTTCCTTTGCATTACCCTTATTTCTTTATTTCATTCATCCATCTAACTATTCCATTAGGCCCCTTTCTCCCCATCATATTCTGCTTTTTTCTCTTACTTTGCTTTAGAAAAAAAACCTTAAAGGGCATCTATACCGAGAAATAGGTTATTTTAAATTGACCATAACTGGAAACTGTTATTCTTCCCAACCACCACTGTATATTTTTTTTGTTGATCTGCCCCTATTTCTTTAGATATCCAATCTAAAACTACTTATATTTCAGCTGTCAATCAAGTTCCTTGCTCTCAAAAACTGTTCTTCTGTGAATAGTTTTACTGTAGCTGGAATGGTGACAGAGTTTTGACAGTTGGAATGCTGTGTGCAGGTTTGACAGTTGATTTGTGGGAAAAAAGTCATGTCAGATGGAAGTGGGAGTGGTTAATATGAGAGGGGGATACTGCTCCTAACAAAATGTGTGCTGGATTGAAGACATGCAGCAACACACGCAAATCAGAGTAAGTGCTACTTACATGTATTCAATTATAGATTAAGACTAGACATTAAGCCTGTTACAATAACAGGCACTAGAAGCCCAGAGTGCCTCCATCCTGCATGTCCCAAGGCCACAGTTCCCTCTTAGTGTCCCAGACCCAGGGCCCCCCTCTCTGTCCCAGACCCAGGGTCCCCCACTCTGTCCCAGACCCAGGGTCCCCCACTCTTCCCAGACCCAGGGTCCCCCACTCTGTCCCGACCCAGGGTCCCCCACTCTGTCCCAGACCCAGGGTCCCCCACTCTGTCCCAGTCCCCCTCTCTTCCAGACACAGGGTCCCCCCCTCTCCCAGACCCAGGACCAACACTCTGTCCCAGACCCAGGTCCCACCCCCTCTGTCCCAGATCCAGTCCCAACTCTGTCCCAGACCCAGGGTCCCCCCAAGGCACAGTTCCCTCTTAGTGCCCAGTCCCAGCCCCCCCCCCTCTGTCCCAGACCCAGGGCCCCCCCTCTCTGTCCCAGACCCAGGGTCCCCCTCTCTGTCCCAGACCCAGGGTCCCCCTCCTTGTCCCAGACCCAGGGTCCCCCACTCTGTCCCAGACCCAGCCCCCCATGTCCCAGACCCAGGGCCCCACCCTCTCTCCCAGACCCCCTCTCTTCCAGACCAGGACCCCCCACTCTGTCCCAGACCCAGTCCCACCCCCTCTGTCACAGATCCAGAGTCCCCATGTCCCAACCCAGGGCCCACCTCTCTCCCAGACCCCCTCTCTTCCAGACCCAGGACCCCCCACTCGTCCCAGACCCAGGTCCACCCCCTCTGTCCCAGACCCAGGGTCCCCCCTCTGTCCCAGCCCCCCTCTGTCCCAGACCCAGGGCCCCTCCTCAGACCCAGGACCCCCCCCCTGTCCCAGACCCAGGGTCCCCCACTCTGTCCCAGACCCAGGGCCCCCCACTCTGTCACAGGCCCCCCCCTGTCACAGATCCAGAGTCCCCTCCCTCTGTCCCAGACCCAGGGTCCCCCACTCTGTCCCAAACCCAGGGTCCCCCACTCTGTCCCAGACCCCCGTGTCCCAGACCCAGGGCCCACCTCTCTCCCAGACCCAGCCCCCCTCTCTTCCAGACCCAGGGTCCCCCCCTCTCCCAGACCCAGGACCCCCCACTCTGTCCCAGACCCAGGTCCCACCCCCTCTGTCACAGATCCAGAGTCCCCTACTCTGTCCCAGACCCAGGTCCCCCCTCTGTCCCAGCCCCCCTCTGTCCTAGACCCAGGGCCCCTCCTCTGCCCCAGACCCAGGGCCCCCTCTGTCCCAGACCCAGGTTCCCTCACTCTATCCCAGACCCAGGGGCCCCCACTCTGACCCAGGGCCCCCCACTCTGTCCCAGACCCAGGTCACACCACCTCTGTCCCAGACCCAGGAGATAGAGTTACATGACATTACAGCAGTGTCATCTGTCTCCAGCCTCTCCTTCCCAACCCAGCATGATCTCCTTCAGTAAACTTTTTTTTTTAACACTCACTGTGTTATGAAGTTCCTAGTCAGGAATCTCAGGATCGCATGTCTGGATCTTGCATCCCCTCCCCAGAGGGGAGGACCCAGAGCCGCTCCGCCCACAAATCTCTGCAGACTGCTGGTGACTGGGAGAGAGGGGAGGAGTCAGAGTGAGAGTCCCGTAGCTGTAGCCTGTGTGAGATTGTGATGTAAGCTCTGCTCTGCAGGGAGTCGGAAACCACCTGCTCAGGACACACACACACGGACACACAGGGACGCACACTTGCATTTTATTATATATTATATTACACTGTAGGTAGCGTATTATCCCTTATATAATACATAAGGCTAGGCTTTTTTAATGGGGAGGTGCAGTGGTGAGAATCTATATTACACTAAGTAACTTCCTGTATTCCACTGCCCATCCCTCCCCCTCCCTGTATTAGTCATTTATATAGAAAGTCCTGATGATTGACAGACGTTGTTTGGACCTCCTTTCTCTTTTCGATAGGAATGTTAATTAACTATTCATAGACTAAACAGGGATTTCTATATAAATGACCAATACAGGGAGGGGGAGAGTGTATCTGTGCTGGTTTTTTTGCATAGGCTTTATGTATAATAAGAAATAATACGCTACCTACAGTATAATACGCTACCTACAGTATAATATATGGATTTACTTCACCTCTGAGTTTGGCCTCATGCTTCTATATATAACTGTAGGTACGTATTTTTCTTATTAGACATAAAGCCTATGCAAAAAAACCAGCACAGATACACTCTCTCCCCTCCCTTAATTGGTCATTTATATAAAATCCCTGTTTAGTCTATGAATATTAATTAACATTCCTATCGAAAGAGAAGGAGGTCCAACAAACGTCTGTCAATCATCAGGACTTTCTAATAAATGACTAATACAGGGAGGGGGAGGGATGGGCAGTGGAATACAGGAAGTTACTTGTGTAATATAGTTCTCACCACTGCACCTCCCCATTAAAAAAGCCTAGCCTTATGTATTATATAGGGATAATACGCTACCTACAGTGTAATATAAGGATATTACGCCTCCGAGGAGTTCCCTGACCATATAAAAGCAAGAGGCCGTTAGGCCGGGGCTTTATAGAGGTCGAAACTCCGAGGTGAAGTAATATCCATATATTATTCTGTAGGTAGCGTATTTTTCCATATAATACATAAGGTCAAAAAAAAAAAATCCACCACAGACATTCTGTATCCTTCCCCCCTCCCTGTATTAGTATAGTAGATAACAATTTGTAAATTCAAATGGTTAACTGCCATTCTATCTCAACTAAAATAAGAGACAAACATAGTCTCTCACCCGGTGCAGTTACGGTTTGTTCAACTGACTGACTGAATTGCGTTGCTGATAAGAGGAGCGAGCACATTCCTGTAGTCTTAATTGACTCTGCCGCTTGCTCCTCATCACACAGTAATTAATTCAGTCAGTCAGTGTTCAAAAAAACCGGGCTTCTTTTCTACATCTACTATATAAAGCAAAATCAATAAAAAGCCTGCACGTTACTTGCAGAGTGTGATTCCCCAATTCACACAACAACTCCGATGAAGGGCCTGGGCTCTTGTGTGCTGCCCACTTCAAACACACTTCATTCAGTGACACAACAACACGTAATGTGCAGCTACACAACTCAGTGAGCCGCATACAGAACAACATCTTCTATAACAGAGGGAACCAGACATTTCCTTAGGGCTAAGCCAACACTCAATAAATTGCCTGTGAAGGTTCTCATTCATCCAGGTCATGGTATATCTGTTGTATTCATTAGATCAACTGGACTTGAAATGTAGTTCTTGAAGACGTTTCGCTAGTCAATCTTCGACTGAATTGAGAAGCCAGTCGGATGACTAGCGAAACGTCTTCAAGAACTACATTTCAAGTCCAGTTGATCTAATTGAATACAACAGATATACTAGCATAAATTGTTTTGCGTTTGCGCATGCAATTTTTGCTATTGCGGCAACGTATGTTTATTTTGTTTTCCGTTTGTGATAAGCAATTTCGTATTTCAAAAAAAGGAGAATTGCAGTGTGGCCGTGCCCTTAAGGTCTGTAAGACATCACAATTTGCTCCTGGAAGGTATTAAATATTAACCCTGGAAAGACTGTTAGTATTGGTGATATGAACACTTTAATACAAATATAACACTGGAAAGACTGTTCTATTGGTGATATGAACCACATTATATACAAATATAAACCCTGGAAAGACTATGTTACTATTGGTGATATGAATCACACTTTATATACAAATATAAACCCTGGAAAGACTATGTTACTATGGTGGGATATGAATCACTTTATAAACAAATGTAAACCCTGGAAAGACTATGCCTCCTGGAATGTGACCACACCCCAGATATTGCTGTCACGCCCACACCCCAAACATCATGGTGACCCTCTTACCCCAACCATCAAGGCCACGCCCCCAAGATAACTGCCATGCATTGCAATCATGACTTCAAATGTTGTCACCATGCTAACAGATGTGGCCACACACCCAAACATCCAAGATTTGTTCCAATCATACCCACACACACAAACATCCTGTCCATGCCCCCAAAAATCACAGGCACACCTCCAAATACCACACACACAGTACGCTCACGCTTTGAAACAGTGTGCCATGCCCCAAATGTCACGACCACCAATGTCATTCCAAGCCTCCTGGACACCACAATATCACAGACACAAACCCAGACTGTCCACACCCTAGAATGCCGTGCCCCCACATACCGCAACATTGCAGACATGCCCATCCACCTATTCAAACCGAGACGGTTGGGGGTATGGTACACAGGAATACCTGCATTACCTGGACTTTAGCACCACACACACACACTGCCCACATGTCACACCTTCACAGACCGTTACAACTAAAAGAACAAAGCATCATGGCATTTTCAATTCGGACCAGAAAATAACTTTTATTGATTGGATCTAATAGTCAATATAAAGTGGACCTTGAGCAGGATAAGTGTTAAAGTGCAAACAAGGTGACATACTGCTAACAAATGTGCAAAAAATAGAGCACGCTTAATAAAACAGACAGAGCTCAGACAGCGCAACGAATGAAGCTGACTTTAACAACACAGACAAAGGCCGCATGTCACATGATCAGAGAAGACGCCTGTCGTCACTCAAGTGCTGCGATATTCAGTTGCACTCAACATGTTTTCCCCACAGCAAATTCCATGTAGCATGTTCATGAGTAGGTTTACCAACAACATTTGTATATTTATGCTCCAAGTGGAAAAACTGGTAATGTTGCAAAAGGTTTTACAATAAACATGTGCTATACGTCCCTCAAGCATGTCACCCCTCCTCAACTTATAACTATATAAAATACATTACGTACATTACCAACTGTTTTTCCACCTGTTTTCCCATCTAAGCCAAACACACACCTGCACGTAACTTCTCTGCCCGGGTGCCTCCGTTGTAATGTAAGATATAGAGATGTATGAGGCACTCCGCTGGACTTTTAAATAAACATTTATTCATATAAAACTTCTACGCGTTTCAGCTGTAACACGCGGCCGTCATCAGGATATATATATTTAGCATCCATATATCACAAAGTTACTTTAACTTAAATACCAATTGTAACTGATTTGTCTTCTATGTCTAAATCTTATTACTAGGCTAATATATTTCAATGCACTTCAAGCATTCAAATGTTATGAGAAGAAGTTCTGTTTCTGTTATAAACAAAGTAATGGAAGATACTGAAAAAAATATTTTTCCTTGTTAGAAAACAGCATGTAATCACAGCTCCAAAAAAATTAGATTAAATAAAAGGGAGCAGCTTTAAGGGATGTGTATAGGTAAAGGGTAACTGTAGTCTCCATACAATGGCATTTATTCAACCCTTTTCAAGGTAAGAAAACTGCTTATGGGGTTTCAGTTTTATTAAAGAGGTAAAGGAGTTGTACCTTTCCTCTCGTTCTTCAGTAAAACCTGTAGGAGCCAAGAACCCTCTATTTCCCTTAGATACACTATGACATGTAGTGCACAAAACTGGCTGAAACCAGGTTAATTTTTAACTTTGGGAGATTACAGCACTTTAAAGAACTGCATGGTTGTTGTTCCCCCCACCCACATTTTGGCCCAGGGCCCAACCATGGGAAGACAATTTTGTCAAGAAGCCATTGGATAGATCCCTGAATAAGTTGGGATAGAGCTTAACTACAGTTGTCCTTTAAAAAAACAATCCCTGTGAGGTTTGTGTAAATGTATTCGATCTCTGATAGATTGTGGCAGAGGGAAAGTAATCGATGAGAGACCACAGCAGATCTAAAAACTGCGAGAAATTGTGGCAGATGGAAAACCATCTCTTCTAGTTGTACAAAACCATTTTGGAAGAATTAAAAAATAACCTAAGAAATTAACATTTTCACTGCAAGATGAATCCTGGTCTAGGACCGAAGCGGTCTAGGACACAAAGCTGTACTGGTCTTGGACACAATGCTGTAGTGTAATGTTCCTTCTGCACATGCTTACTTGGTATCTAGTGTTTCTAGACTTATGCCAAGCTGCATTGAACGGTTGACCTCAGAGTCCCCACCTGCCAGTTTGATCAGCCAATCATCAGAGATAGCATTGAATATTATTAGCTGATTTTCCTGCTCCAATAGTTGGGAGCATGTATATTTATAGAGCAACCTGTTAAAGGATAATTACACACACCTAAAAAAAACTATTTTTGCAGATTTTGTTTTTAAAAAGTTGGCTAAAACATTTTTTCTCCCCCCCCCCCCCCCCCCCCCCCAAAGGCTACCTTTTCTGCTAAAAACTTTCTGGTTTCCTTTTTTTTAGCAACTTTACTTTTAAAACAACATCTTGCAAATAAAGTTTTTCTAGGGTATACTTCTGCTTTAAACCCTTTATTGTGTGAGCATTTCTGCAAGATACTGTTCTTTTTTTAATGTGTTTATATTAGTGTGTATTGCTGCAATTTAACATTTAGAAGTATATGCATTGATCCAGTGTGGCAATACAGCATGTATTTAATCCAATGGCACTTAGCACTGCAGCAGGTCCATTTCATGAGGCTGTGACCCCTTTTGACACACAGAAAACACACAATTGCAATGATGCCCAGTCGTTCTGCTTCCAACATTGGACCTAATCAGGGTGCATGCTGTACAGACCAACTGATCAGCTCAAACTGATCCCAAAACGCATTGAACACGCCTAGTGGGGCCTAGGCCTAGAGTTTGAGTCTTGAAGGGAAAGTGGCAACCCCAGTAGAACTGTACTGATCACTGTACATGTACAGTTTTTTTAAAGAAAAAAAGAGCACTAAAGAAACTATACTCCCCTCCACACAATTCACCGGACACGGCAGTCAAAGTACACGTAAAGACCTAAACAATCACGTCCTTACCGATGGGTTTTGTCTTTCTATCTTCTGCAATACTTACAGTAAGTTTTTCTTTGTGGCTCCGACTCCACTTCTGCTTACAATCCCTGCCAATGAGAAGGCAAGCTTCTACAAAACGTGGGGCTTCTCATTGGCCGGAGTCGCTGACTGAATAGAGGCGAAGCTATGAATGAATGAAACTTAATAGTGTTGCAGAAGATAGAAAGCAAACCAGCGTGAGGATCTTGTGTATAAATTCAACTGATTTTTACAAATGGAAGATGGAATATGTTGAATAACTAGTATGCATAATATAAACGAAGGATTTTAAAAACAATGATTTCCCACTGAACTTTCTCTACTAGACCAAATGATCTGGCACCTCAGGTTGGAATTTGTGTAAAGGCAAATGCTACCTTTGCCTTTAAAGGGTATGTTCACCCCATAGGTTTATGGCACTCAAAGATCTCTCCAAATGTACTTGCCACCTTTGTTCCCCCGCTGTCTTATGCTTAACTTCCGAGCTTTTCCTTACACAGAAGTCAAGCGGAGGGGTTCGACCGGCATCCGCTCCTCTGAGTTGCTATGGCATCGTGCAAATTAAATCTATATGCTGCAGGGCTAAGTACCATTGCATTAAATATATAAATATGGCTACACTTAAAGGGCAACTCCACCATCTTTTGAAAGAATGGCCTCTTTTAAAATATGTTGATATATCATACTTTGTCCTATGAATTCTTACTGAATGACTGCTATTCTTCTGGATCCTTGTGGAAACTAAGCAATTTAGAAACGGTACTGAGCCTGGGCATGCTCAGAAGAGCAGATAGGGGATTAATATTCAGTCATTGGCTGTGATGTCAACTGTCAAATCCATAATGACAGTTGCTAACTGAAGAACCAGGAAGCAGAAACAGGGAACCAGACATTGTGCAGGATTTCAGGTTAGACTTATATATTTCAGATTTGAAACTATTACTGGTTTAGGGTTTTGGGGGGGGTGATTTACCTGTATGTAAGTTTTCATTTCAGGGCTGGCTTGTCCCAGGGGTGTCTCTAGGGATTTTGGCCACCTTAGCCAAACCCTGATCGGCGCCTATATGCGGCGCAAGGTGGGCGTGGCTTGTGCGTGGGCGTGGCTTTGTCGGTGGGAGTGCGGCTAGCCATTTTGTCATTTTGAACTAGCACCATTTGTACATTTTCTTTAAATAGACAATAATCAAACACAAGATAAAATTTTGCCCAAAAAACCTACCACCACGTCAAGGTTCCTTTTAATAGGGCCCTAACTTACCTAACTAGTCTAACCTACCTAACCTAACAACCTATCTAAAGTGAGAACATACGGTAAAGGTCCCTACAGTGAGCAGACGGTAAGGTCCATACAGTGGAACAGACGGTAAAGGTCCCATACAGTGAGAACACGGTGAAGGTCCCTGGAGAACAGTACGGTAAAGGTCCCATACAGTGAGAACAGACGTAAGGTCCCATACAGTGAGAACAGACGGTGAAGGTCCCATACATGAAACAGCGGTAAAGTCCCATACAGTGAGAACAGACGGTAAAGGTCCCATACAGTGAGAACGACGGTAAGGTCCCATACGTGAGAACAGACGGTGAGGTCCCATACGTGAGAACAACGTAAAGGTCCCATAACGTGAGAACGACGGTAAAGGTCCCATACAGTGAGAACAGACGGTAAAGGTCCCATACAGTGAGAACAGACGGTAAAGTTCCCATACAGTGAGAACAGACGGTAAAGGTCCCATACAGTGAGAACAGACGTAAAGGTCCCATACAGTGAGAACAGACGGTAAAAGGTCCCATACAGTGAGAACAGACGGTAAAGGTCCCATACAGTGAGAACAGACGGTAAAGGTCCCATACAGTGAGAACAACGGTAAAGGTCCCATACAGTGAGAACAGACGTAAAGGTCCCATACAGTGAGAACAGACGGTAAAGGTCCCATACAGTTAGAACAGACGGTAAAGGTCCCATACAGTGAGAACAGACGGTAAGGTCCATACAGTGAGAACAGACGGTAAAGGTCCCATACAGTGAGAACAGACGGTAAAGGTCCCATACAGTGAGAACAGACGGTAAAGGTCCCATACAGTGATAACAGACCGTAACCACACCCTTTCTCTCATACATACAATGGTTGGCACCAAACCTGGTAAAATCATTGCACAACTCTGATAAATGGTTAGCCCCCAGACTCTAATAAATGGTTTCCACACAGATATTAAAAATCTGCAGCACAAACTCTGATAAAGGGATGGCACCCAGACCTAATAAAATGTGCACACAGATACTGGTAAAATCATTGGCACAAACTCTGATAAAGGGATGGCACCCAGACGAAATGGTTGGCACAGATACTGGTAAAATCATTGGCACAAACTCTGATAATGGTTGGCAGCCGGACTCTAAAAATGGTTGGCACACAGATACTGGTAAAACCATTGGCACAAACTCTGATAAAGGTTTGGCACCCAGACTCTAATAAATGGTTGGCACACAGATACTGGTAAATCAGTGGCAAAAATTTATAAATGGTTGGCACACAGATACTGGTGAAATCATTGGCACAAACTCTGATAAATGGTTGGCAGCCAGACTCTTCTAAATGTTTGGAACACAGAAACTGGTAAAATTAGTGGCACAAACTCTGATAAAGGGATGGACTCAGATGCTAATAATGATTGCCATACAGATATTGGTAAATCAGTGGCAAAATTCATAAATGGTTTGCACACAGATACTGGTGAAATCATTGGCACAAACTCTGAAATAAGAGTTGGCACCCAGACTCTAGTAAATGGTTGGCACCCAATCTGGTAAAATCATTGGCACAAACTATAATAAATAGTTGTCACACATATACAGGTAAAATCATTGGCAAAACTTTGATAAATTGTTTAGCACACAGACACACACTTTCTTTCGCTGAGGCTCGATACACTTACAGGTCCTAGAGGCTGCTTTCTCTGCGCCGCATCATACACACCAGGCTTGTAGAACGCACCGCAGCGGAGGCCCTAGAGAGTGACTTCAGACTTCACTCACTGTGATGACGTCGGCGTCACGCGAGTACATGGCCATACGCGGAAGTAGATTTACATGGGTACTTAGCGAGATTGCCCTCTTGTTACCAGTATTACTGAGATACATTAAGGTAGGTGGAAAAATTATTCATAGGTTAACTTCCCCTTTAATATGTGTGTGTGTGTGTTGTCCATGTGTGTTCTATGTACGTTTCTATGTGTATGTCTGTGTGTCCATGTGTTTTTCTATGTACGTTTCTATGTGTGTGTCTGTGTGTCCATGTGTGTTTCTATGTACGTTTCTATGTGTGTGTCTGTGTGTCCATGTGTGTTTCTATGTACGTTTCTAAGTGTGTGTCAGTGTTTTTCTATGGGGCATATTTTTAAAGAAACGATGTTAGCGCAAAAAATTACCGCCGCACATCGCGATGTCTGCTGTAATTTTAAGTCCCTTTGCGGCGATACTGTATAGTATCGCCGCGAAGGACTTAACCCCTTCCCGACGCCGGTCCTAAGGGGGCGGGGCATAAGGGGGCGCCCACCCCGCCCACACCCCCCCGTGGCGGCAGCGGCGACCACCCGCCGCCGCCGCCGCTTCCCAGCAGCCCCCTCCCAACCCGTTCCCCCGTTCCGGCAATCTCGGAACGGAGGCTAGGAGGGGCTGCCGGAAGGGGCCGCAGCGTGGTCGCGACCACCGCCCGCGCACCCCCTCCCCGCAACCCCTCCAAGCCCCCCGCCCGGCCGCTCCCGGGGAGGGGACGGAGGGAGCCGCTGGGGTGTTGAAGGCTCCTCCCAGCGGGGCCTGAGAAGGGCCTTTGGGCTTAGGGGGTCCCGCACTCGAACCGGACCCCCCCTCCCCGGCCCTTATAAGGGCCCTGCGGCACTGACAAGTGCCTTTGGCGGGTCCCGCAGCTGAAACCGGGACCCCCAGTGCGGCTCTTAAAAGAGCCCTGGGCGACGTCTTCTTTTCTTCCAGTCCCGGCGACACCAGCTCCGCCGAGGCCGCCGACCCCCGAGAGTACCCCTGCGGCCGCCAGGGTTACCCCCGCGGGCGCCGGCGACCTCAACGAGGCCGATGTTGCCGGCGTCTTAATCCGACGCGATGTCTTCGGGCTGGCGACACCAACCCCACTCAGGTCGCCGATGCCAGGCAGACTCACGGGCCGCCAGTGAGCCCGCTGGCACCGCCGGCCTCACGGAGCCGATGTTGCCAGCGCTTCTTCTTCTACTTCAGCCATCTACTGCGATGGCATCTGAGTTCCGCGGGGAAAGCTCCTCTTTATATAGGTTTGCAGAAATCATAATCCGTTTCTGATTGGTCAATTTTTTAATCTTGCTTTACATTAACCAATCAGATTTCTGGAAAGTTCTGAAATCTGATTGGTTAAGTGTAAAGCAAGTATTAAAAATTGGCGAAGTAAAAAAAAAAAAGTGGCGAAGTAAACAGCCGATACTACCCGAGCGAAACCAGTACCACCGCCGCTTTATAAATAGAAGCGCGGTAACAGTAAGTATCGCCGCGAAAGGTTAACGCTTCGTTAATTTTTGTGTGTTTAATGTCCGCGAAAACGGCCGCGAAAAGTTAACAACCTTTATAAATATGCCCCTATGGTTCCATGTGTGTCCATGTGTGTCTATGTGTGTGTTCTATGTACGTTTCTATGTGTTGGGTCTGTGTGTCCATGGTGTGTTTCTATCTATGTACGTTTCTATGGTGTGTGTCCATGTGTTCCCCATGTGTGTGTATCTATTTCTCCCCACCACTCCAATCTAACTAGCAAAGCAGTGATTAAAACTAAAAAAAAATATATTTTCTGCGTAAGACCTGACCTTTCCCTTTGCAGAGCAACATTAAATCAAATTTAGGTATATAGGTCTGGGTTATCTAGGGTGCCATATCTGAAATATTGTATGTCTCACCTATGGCTTCCACCTCCACTGAATCTGATATATAAATATATATGCAGGTGAATAATACAAAGAACAGGTCTGTATCTGTGGATAGTGCAAGTTTTATGCAACATGCATGCTACATGTTTCTGACCCACTCATCCTTCCTCAAGTGCTTGAATGGTTCAGAAACGGGTAGCACACATGTTTGCATAAACCTGCACATTTCCCTGTAATAAGCCTGTGTTATTGCAAGCAGTTTGCGATACGCGGGTTTTCATTACTGTACGACTGTGGCAGTAGTATCAGCATTATTCATGGGCGATCATAAATCTACGATCACGGTCATAGATTTACGTTATAATCATATATTTGGATTGCTATCGTAGATTTAAGATGTGATCATAATTAACGATCGCTGTAAGACGATCGCTAAAGGCTATACCGCACCTTTATAATGGTAATATATGGTCTGCAGTTGAAGGTCTTTAGCTCTCCCTGTCACTGCATTAATATTACTGGAAAGTTTACCTTCTTAGGCCCCACTACAAACGCACTGAAGCGCACGCATATCTAGAGCTTTTGCACATGATGCGTGGAGATTCTGGTCCATTATTCCGCGTTTGCACATGCGATTTTGCTATTTAAACATTGTGGAGACACATGCGTCTGTGCAAAAAAAGGTGATTGCAAAACGTAAATGAATGCGCAATCGCATGTGCATCGGAATGTGTGAATTTTGTGTTCATGCGATTTCCATTCTAAACCGAAATCCGTGAAAAACACATTATTGTGGCTGCACTTCCTTCAATAGATCAATCACGCTCATCACGCCAACCACCTGACTCGTTTCGGCTCTGCCCTTAATGATAGATTGCCATCTTTGTTTTTAAGGCCATGTCACCCCTCTTTACACTGCAGCATATAGATTTAAACGTTTGGGTTTAAAGGCAAAGGGGCCTTTGCCTTAACAACATGCAACTGTGTGGGGGAGAAGATGGCTAGGGGGTTGGAGGAGATTTTAAACTAGGTTGGGGGGGGAGGGAACGTTTAACTACACAGGGGTAATAGAGAGTTAGGGATCTGGGGGCTAGTAACACAACGGAGGGAGGAGAAGGAGGAGGGGGGACATAGAGGATAAGGAGGCATGTACGACCATGTTGGAAGTAATCAATTGATAATCTAAAATGTATGTTACAATGCAAGGAGTCTGGCTGGAAAACACGGCGACACTTGAAATAATAGCTTAAAGAAAGGTATGATGTAATTGGTATAGCAAATCATGGCTTAATGATTCACCCGACTGGACAGTAAATATTGAAGGGTACTCTTATTGAGACTGACCGAGTTAATAAGAAAGGAGGAGGAGTATGTATGTATGTTTAAACAGGAATTGAAGCCAATTTAAAAGATGGAATAGATGGGGGAGCAAACGATCGCGGCAGAAACATTATGGGTGGAACTGTGTACAGGAAGCAAGAAGGTGGGTAATTAATGTTGGAGTGGTTTATAAGCCGCCAAATGCCGGGGAAGGGTGGAAATGAATCTCCATATGCAGTTGGCGAAGGCTGCTGGTATGGGGCATGTTCTGGTTATGGGGGATTTTAACTACCCTGAAATGTTTGAGTAATGGAACTGCCAGCACCTCAAAAGGTTAAAGTTCTTAAATCCTATATGAGCATTTTCTTTCACAGTGGTAGAAGTTCCTACTAGAAAGAATGCTTTGTTGGACCTGGTGATATCTAAAACCCAGAGCTCATTTTTGGAGAGGAAGTAATGGAAGCTTAGGGAATAGTGACCATGATATAGTGTCATTTAATATAGGTTGCAGAAACAAAGTGCACTGGCTAACAAAAACTTTAACTTTAGGAAAGCTAATTTTATGCTTTTAAAGGAATCCTCCTGCTCATAGACTGGGGGGAACTGTTTCTAGGTAAAGATACTGAGCAGATGTGGACCACTTTTAAAGGGATATTAAACTATAACATTTCCAAATCGGTACCTTTAGGAAACAAGTGTAAAAAAATTAGGTCCACTCCTGCATGGCTTAATGCTCGGTAAAAAGGGAAATGGAAAAAAAGAAAAGGGCTTTTAAAATTTTGAAAGCAGAAGTCACAGAACAGGCTTACAGGGACTTCAAAAGTTGTAATAAAGAGTGCAGAAAGCAGTTAAACTAGCTAAAATAGAAAATGAAAATACGGATTGCCGAACAAAGCAAGTCCAACCCCAAGATGTTTTTTAAGTATATAAATGGAAAAAAAATGAGGACTGAGAATGTGGGACCATTAAATATGGAGCTGAGGTGGTTGTAGATATCCGAAAAGGCTAATCTGCTAAACCGTTTTTTGTACATCGGTTTTTACTGTTGAGAATCCTTACAGTAGGGATTGTAACAATGTGCAGGGAGGAAATGAAGAGTTTTCACATTGGATAACAGGGATATGGTACGGAATCAATTAGACAAAGTTAATATCAATAAAGCGCCAGGACCAGATGGATTGCATCCTAGGATTTTAAAAGAGCTTAGTTCAGTTCTAGCAAGACCACTGTGTCTCATATTTTCAGATTCGCTTTTGTCTGGGGATGTCCGCTGGATTGGAAAAAAGCCAATGTAATACCAATATTCAAAAAAGGTAGTCGTTCACAGCCTGGTAACTATAGACCTGTAAGCCTAACATCAGTGTAGGGAAGGTGATGGAAACTTTGTTAAGGGATCATATCCTTGACTTTGTCTCCAGAGATCATCTTATTAGTAGTATCAGCATGGATTTATGAGAAATAGATCATGCCAGACAAATTTAATTGGTTTTTAAAGAAGTTAGTAAGAAGTTAGATTCAGGCACAGCTGTGGATGTGGTATATTTGGATTTTGCAAAAGCCTTTGATCTGTGCACATAGGCGACTAATGTATAACTGAGGACTGTTGGCCTTGAAGAAAACTTTGTTCATGGATAGAGAACTGGTTATTGGACCGCAAACAGAGAGTGGTGGTTATGGAGCTACATCTATGTGGGCTAAAGTTCTAAGCGGAGTTCCTCAGGGTTCTGTACTGGGGCCGCTTCTGTTTAATCTGTTTTATAATGACTTAGAAGGGCATTGAGAGCAAGGTCTCTGTGTTTGCTGATGACACTAATTATGCAGAGCTTGGGAACTTCCAATGATGTGCAAGTGCTGCAAGCAGACCAGATAATTATCAAAATGGCAGCAAATGGCAGATGAGATTCAATGTTGATAAATGTAAGTGATGCATTTGGATTTAATAATCCCTGTGCCACCTACACATAATAACTCTGTGTTAAGTGCATCTGAAATGGAAAAAGATTTGGGGTTCTGGTAGATAACAGACTTAGCTGTAGCAAACAAGGCCAGGTAGCAACAGCTAGAGCTAGCAAGATATTGTCTTGTATAAAGAGGGGAATGGAATCAGAGAGAAAAATATTATTCCCCTCTTTACAAGGCACTGGTAAGGCCACATTTGGAATATGCGGTGCAGTTTTGGAATCCCATATACAAAGGGGACATCTTGGAAATTGAGGCAGTTCAAGAAGGGCAACTAAATAATAAGGGGAATGGAGGCTTGAATATGCAGGCAGATTAGACAAGTTAGGGCTGTTTACATTGGAGAAGCGGCGGTTGCGTAATATATGGATTTACTTCACCTCTGAGTTTGGCCTCATGCTTCTATATGGTTATGAACTCCTAGGTGGGGTAATATCCTTATATTACACTGTAGGTAGCGTATTATACTGTAGGTAGCGTATTATCCATAATATATTTAGCCCTTTGTACAAGACTCCAGGGATGGGTCATGGATGGAAGATATATATCTCCTATTTTTGGTCTTGTTTCCTTTTAATGCCAGTACATTGGCTTCTCCTTTAGCGTGTATCGCATCAACTTCCCCTTTATTACTTATCACATTAACTCCCCCTTAGCGCATGTCGCATCAATTTCCCCTTTAGTGCATATCACATCAATTTCCCCTTTAGCGTGTATCGCATCAACCTCCCTTTTAGCACCTATCGCATCAATTTCCCCTTTAGGGTGTATCACATCAACTTCCCCTTGATTCATCGCAATCCCCTTGATTCAGCTTTTTTAGCGAGTATCACATCAACTTCCCCTTTAGTGCATCAATTTCTCCTTTAGCGCGTATCGCATCAACTTCACTTTTAGCGCCTACCGCATCAATTTTCCCTTTAGTGCATATCGCATCAACTTCCCTTTTAGCACGTACTGCATCAACTTCCCCTTTAACAATGGGGTACAACATCTCACATTAATTTATTTTTTACTGCAATCGATCAAATCGAATTATTGACACACAATGTCCCCCAGAAAACACAATTTGTTTGCAAAATGAGCCATGGAAAAGAAAGGAGAGACATAAGAGTGTGTACGTGGCCTTTGTTTGTGGGGAAAAGAGACACAAGGTGTGAAGTAAAATGAGCCCCTTACAGTGCAGTTGTATTTCAGTGTGGCAGCTCCATCCCATTCACAGTTCTTATTGTGTTTACTTAAAGGGCAACTATAGTGAAAAAAAAACTTTGTCTGTATACAATGTATAGATCACTTAGTATAAGCTGCCTTACTTTCATGTTTCTGTGTGGCTTCGTTTCTTCACACTGGCAGAAGTTTGTACCAAGCTGTGTAGTCCCCCCCCCTCTCTGTCTACTCCCCCTCAAGCAGTGACGGGCTGTATACAGAGTCCGAGCATTGTCAGTTGAAAGGACTTTAAATGAATGTGCTGACTCCTGTTGACCCCTCCCTTCCAGAGCTAGAATGCAAGCAGTAAAGAAAGTAGCAATATACTGAAGGGAGGGGCAGAGGGGGAGAGAGGAGGACAAGTGGTGCTGAGATTCTTTACAAGTAAGTTACTGAACTCTCCCTGTTCTCTAACTTTGCTAATTGTTATTTACTTTTTACCTAAAGTTCATATCTCTCCCCCTGCTAGCTGAGATCATAATCACTGAAGAGAGAGTCAGTTGTAACAGCAGCTTGTAGTGAGAGACCTTCACAAACACAGTGACACTGCTTGTTGTCCTGTTACATTTCAGTTGCTTTAGTCTATATATTTCATAGATGCACTGTGTGTCTTGTTTGGTATATAGTCTGTATTACTGTATTATATATACTGTATTAGTGTTCCATTTGAGTCACTGGTTTTGTATGTATATAAGATTTTTTTTGGGGGGGGAGGGGCTGTTTTATAGTGTGTTATGTTCATATTGCTGGGTTAATGGTTTATTGATTGTGTTTAGCACTACAGCATTTGACTATATGTTGCACATGGTACATATAGTGTGGGTGAGAGAGTGTGTGACAGTACTGCATGGGAGCTTTGGATGTGTGGGTGTGTGCCTTTGAGTGACAGATGAGGTGTAGCAGCTCCTACAAATCACAGCATATTCAAAGGCTTATATCTCGGGGACTATGTAGAATTTAAAGAAAAAGGTACCCTGGTGGATGGGATGACTTATAGGATACATTAGAAGAAATTAAAAAAAAACAATTTTCTCACTATAGTTGCCCTTTAAGTAAAATGGGATTTATTACCTTGTGCTGTACAATTACATTTTCCCAAGCCGACTGATCTCCATGAGTAGCTGCCTCCCAACCCTCAGTACAAGAGACTTATCTTGGAATGGTCAGTTTGCCTCTCAATATTGACTCTGGGCAAACCACAAGTGAGAGGAGGTGACCGAGTGTTTGGTCACATGACATTGTTACATCACATGGTCTGGTGCTCTTGTGATTGACAGCTCTAACCTCCTATCACAGCAACAACAGAACAAAACCAAGTAAAGCATTGTACTGCCCTGAACAATCTGTGACATTTGGAATTAACTTAATTCATTCGATTCACCACCAGGTGGCAGCACAATTAATTAAGTGGGGGGAAAGGGGGTACGGAGGCATTTTTGTTGTTAAGTCAAGTTGTTAAGTAGCCTATGCTTTTCCCCAGGTCCTTAAACACAAGTCTCATGAAAATTGTCCCAGCCTTTTGGAAGTTTATCTGGAACATACAAATACACACATACATTGAGTTTTATATATAGATGTATTACCCTTTTATGTAATGATTAATGTATGACTGTAATTGTAAAGCGCCATGGAAGATATTGGCGCTATATAATCCATAATAATAATTAATATATTAATAACAAAAGAACATGTCTTTCTTCCCAAGATCATGTAATGCAAGAAATTCCTTCGTGCCTGTATCTAAAGGGCAATTATAGTGAGAAAATTGGTTTTTTTTTAATTCCTTCTAATGTATCCTATAAGTCATCCCAACCCACAGGGTACCTTTAGTTTCTTTGAATTCTTCATAGTCCCAGAGATATAAGCCTTTGAATATGCTGTGATTTGTAGGAGCTGCTACACCTCATCTGTCACTCAAAGGCACACACCACACCAATCCAAAGCTCCCATGCAGTACTGTCAACCACTCCTTCACCCATACTGTAAGTACCATGTGCAACACAGTCAATGCTTTAGTGCTAAACACAATCAATAACCATTAACCCGCAATATGAGCACAACACACTATAAAACAACCCCCCCCAAAAAAAATCTTATATACATACAAAACCAGTGACTCAAAGGAACACTAATACAATATATGTAATAATATAGTAATACAGACTATATACCAAACAAGACATACAGTGCAATCTATGAAATATATAGACTAAAGCAAATAATGTATCAGGATAACAAGCAGTGTCACTGTGTTTGTGAAGGTCTCCACTATAGCTGCTGTTACACTGACTCTTGTCTTCAGTGATTATGATCTCAGCTAAGCAGGGGAAGAGATATGATCTTTAGGTGCAAAAATAAATAACAATTAGCAAACTTGAGAACAGGCAGAGTTCAGTAACTTACTTGTAAAGAATCTCAGCACCACTTGTCCTCTCTCCCCCTCTGCCCCTCCCTTCAGCATATTGCTACTTTATCCCACACTGTGATTCTTGCAGTCTAGCTCTGGAGGAGGGGTCAACAGGATGTCAGCACTTAATTTAAAGTCCTTTCAACTGACCATGCTCGGACTCTGTATACAGCCCTTCACTGCTTGAGGGGGAGTAGACAGAGGGGGAGGGGGCTACACAGCTTGGTACAAACTTCTGCAAGTGTGAAGAAATGAAGCCACACAGCAACATGAAAGTAAGGAGCTTATACTAAGTGACTATACATTGTATACAGACAAAGTTTTTTTTTCCACTATAGTTGCCTTTTAAAGGCTTTGGAGCAGATTTACACAGAGCCACTGGGCAAATTTATGGTTTGCTACCGGGGACTTTAACTCCATATTAGCGTCGGATGCGTGGGTTATGAAAAAGTCACCTTCGTAACCCACACTCACTATTCAATATAGTTTAGCACTTGATTTTACATTCTACATCTCTACACCCAGGGTTTTTAATAGATAGTATATATACTTGCTTAAACATGATGTACTGGCCCCCAATGTTTGCAAGTTTAGTAAGTATATAACCAATCTATAAAGACTCAATGGTTCAGGTCCTCACCCTGGTGGAAAGGAGGAGGAAGTGGGTTGCAGGTAATATTAGTAGAGCAAGGGATCATCTGATTTCCATTTGATGCTAGGAAGAATTTTTTTTTACTTCCTTCAGACTTGTTTTCCTCTATTCAACTGTTAGGCAGTAATTAGTTAAAAGAAAAAAGCCAAGACCATTTTTTCCATATATATATATATATATATATTTTTTTCCATATATATATATATATTTCCATATAGGTATATATGTATTTTCATGTAATTATGTATATATCTATTTTAATGTAATATATGTGTATATGTTTTTTCTATTATATGTATTTAAATTGACACATTAGGCGTATTGATTGGACGTTATTTTCTACATATATTTTGACTGATGTATGTACTGCATGGATATTTTTGCAAATCTTGACAAATAAGGATTCTAAAGTATTAATTTTATTTTCTTTAACATGCTGCCACTATACAAAGAAGGGTGACTTTTGTCATATCAGACACCTTCACACAGTGTATCTTACTTATCCTGATGAAGAAAGTATATAGATATTATGCATAGATATTATGATATATAGGGCCCAGGAATGTGCATGATCATCTCTTTTCTTGTTTTGTTTAATGTTTTGGTCAATCAGTAGCACTCCACTATTTGTTATAAAGTAATTTTGCCACAGGAGTGCTCCCACAGCCCCCTTTTGTGTATATATGTAGCAGAGCTTCTCTGCAGGAAGATTGACCAAGCATCCATGTGATAGTAGCACCCCCAACACGTCACTTTAATTGGAGTTCTTATGCCTTAAAACTAAGTATTGGATGAGAGGCCTCTTCCCTCCTTGTTAAAAGTCAGTAGGGGGGGGAAGGGATAGCCTTTAATACTAATGCAGTGCAAGGTCAGGGAGACAACCTTCCCAAGAAAATGCAACCAAGCAGGGAGTGTCGCCCAGATGACCCAAGGTAAATTGTTAGGACCTTCCAACCTGGGGTTACCTTGACGTGGTTGTAAGGCTTTTCATTTTATGCATAAAATTGTAAACTAAAACCCCCATGTTTTTATTATTTGCACTTGCACAGATATTATGATTATGGGGCCCAGGAATGTGCTTGATCATCTCTTTCTTGTTTGTTCTAATGTTTTGGTCAGATCAGTAGCACTTCCCCCCCTTTTGGAGAACAGAGTGCCTCAATATTGTGAATCTTTTTCACAATAAATGGTTTAACCCTGCTCGAACAGGAGCAGGGGCGGCACTCAGGCGGCGAGGGACCAGGTCAGGTAAGTCACTTTAGGGGCAATAAGTAAAATAACCAAATTTTAAAGGGCATGTCCACCCCCAAAACAGAAAAATAATCATTAATTGCCCCCCTTGTGCTGATTCAAATCATTACTTTATCTCCTCTCAAAGCTTTATTGACAAAAAGTTTAAGTGCAGTGAACATAAAACAAATGAACACTAGGAGGCTCACATACCTTATTTTGTGTCTTCCTCCTCTCTGCCTCCGGTAGAGAATGTCCTGCGCAGTACTGATAATCTCCCTCAACACTGAAGCATCCGCTCCCCCCTCCTCACCCTCCCTCTCCCTCCCGTTCTGCTATCCCTCCCCCTAGCGTTAATCCCCTTTAATATCGCCTTCCCCCATGTCCCCCAGCCCCAACCGCATAATTTTTATTTTATAAAGCTCCCCAAACTTTTACTTACCTCTCCGCTTTCCTACGCGGAAGTGAGCTGCCGGCAGCCGCGTCCGTGATTGGCTGCCGCTCAGCCAATCACAGACGCGGCTGCTGGTCCCGCCCCTCTGCTTGCATTTCCTCGCAAGCAGAGGGCCGGGAGCGCGTCGGAGGAAAGAGGGGAGTGAAGTAGAGTTTGGGGGGCTTTCTAAAAAAAAAACAATGCGGTTGGGGCGGGAGCCCAGGGGAATAAAATATAAAATTTAATTTTAGGGTGGACATACCCTTTAACCAATGGCAGATGGAATAAACACAATTCTGCTCTTATTTTGTATTATCTAGTTTATGTTTTAGTTTATGTATTGTTGCCCTTTAGACTAGCTGTAGCAAGAGGCTTGTAAAGACGCTAATTTTTATGTTTGGCCAGTCACATTGTCAATTGATCCAGCAGGACATATCCCCAAAAACACAGATACACCTGCCACACAGTGAAAATGTCCTTTCATCTGTCATGAGTTGGCTACTTGCTGACAATTCAATTGTACTTACATTTAATTTGTGTAAACAATATGCAATACTCGCAGTTTTAATATTTGCATTTACAAATTGTGTCTTCTAAATATCAAATGATCCAGTGACCCTGTTAACGGTGAACCTGTGTGAAAACAAAGCTTAATTGTACAACCTTGATCCTGTCAATGCATCACTTTTTCTGTTGGTTAAGCTAGGTACCACAGTCCAGATTTCTGAAAGATGACAGACAGGATCTGTAAGATCCTGTCTGCCATCTTTCAAAGATCTGCATACACACAGTCCTGAGCGTTCTCCCTATGAACTTCATAAGGAGAACGCTTGGGACTGTGTGTTTCCATCAGCCGCGCTAGACTCCTCTATAGGGAGTCTAGCGCGGCCGATGGAAATTTTCGGCCTTTCACGGCCGAACCGATCGTTTGGCGGCCGCGCGCTCGTTCGGGAATGAGCGTACACACATAACGATAAAGCCCCGATACCGTCGGATCCGACGTATCGGGGCTTTATCGTACTGTGTGTGCCCTGCTTTAGAAAAAGCAAGGAAAAAGGACTGACTAAAGTTAGTTAAAAAAAAATAGTAGCATTTGCAAAGCACAGCTTAAGCAAAAATTTTTTTTTTCTCCTTAGAACTTTATACAGCAGTGATTCACCTGGCTTTGTCACACAAGGTCCTTGATCAGATACAACCCACTCTCAGACTGTGCACAGAATGTGAGGAGCACAAAACCGAGGTCTGTATATGTTTCATCATTGGTGAGCACAAAAGGTATTATACGGATAAATGAGCTGGCTACAGAACTCCTACATTCACTTTGACACATTAACATGTGCACACATGGGCTGATCCCTCGTTTCATGAAAAAAAGTTAATTCAATGACGTTTTATTAGACGTAGCATCAGTGAATAATCATAATACAAAAAAGAGGCAAAGCATTATCTGTATTGTAAACTGAGTTAAAGGACTAAGCAAAACAAAGTAAGTGGATATGCTTAGACAGCTCAAAAGCAGCTCTCACGTGATTTTAACACAGGGCACAAGATCGTAACATCATTCAGAGACCATGTTTGAAAGATTACTACACTGTACTGTAAGCACCAATTATCAGTTCAATTCACATTGACTCATGGCAGGTTTATCTCAGTAAAAAAACAAGTTTTCCAATGTTCAATTGTAGCACATTTATACCTTTCAGACTTTTTCATAGGTCAAGAAGGCTTTTAACTTCCCAGTAACATTTGTTTGCCCCACTGTGAAAGGATGCATTCAACTCTATCCACTCAGTACAGAGACTGTGGGATCTTATGTATTAAATTCAGGTAGCTGCCCAGCAGAGGTTAAAAAAGGCTTTTTTTTATCATTAAAAAAACAATTATACTTACCTTCCACTTCTGTTTATTAAAAGTAACAAGGGTGAGCAATGCTAAGTCCTCACCCCTGGGTACAGATATATTTACCAAAACTTTTCCTTGCCGATCCGGTCTACTTTCGCATTCCCCACCTACAATCTGGCCAATGGGAAGACACACTCTGCAGAGGTCTGTGGGGGCGGAGTTAAACCAGAACAGCAAAGCAAAATATAATAGGTAAATCACCCCTAAAACTCAAACAACAATAGTTTAAATTGAAATGCGCCTGGTGGTCTGCTACCCTCTCTCTCTTTGCTTCATGGTTCTTCCAGTTAGCAACTGTAAGGTGACATCATGACTGAATGCTATCACATAACTGCCTCCTCTGAGGGTGTTAAACTTGTAAAAAATCTGGAAGAGCTTAAGACAGGGAAGGGGGGGGGAAACATTCTAACATAAAGTTTTGGGTTGGGAGGAAGGATGATTTAGCTAAAATAATTTTTTTTTTGAGGGTGAACTTTCCCTTTAAGGACTAGAATTGTCATTTAAACCACATGTCCACTCCCCTGAAAACCTCAAGTGATTTACTTTACTGGCGTACCTTAAGTGAGATATTTGATCTGGAGTTGCTGTCCTCTTTCCCAAATGTTGCCACCTCCTCTATGAGCTTGCATATGCAGCACCGTCATGATTGACTGCTGTCCTGCAAACAGAGGCTGAACTGGGGAAGAGGACGGTGAACTCCAGATCAAATATCTAACTACATAAATGTCAATAGGGCACAGTTGTTTAGGTTTACAGAGAACTGTGGTTTCCATTCAAGTGGCCTTATTAAAAAGGGGTGCAATTAAAATACTGCAGCCTATCCAGTATAAGTTACAGCAGTGTAAAAGGGTTTTTTTTTATTTTCTAGCACTCTGTGCTGTGACAAAGCTAGCCACAAGCATGGAAATATATTTTTTTCCTCTCCCTAGATGTCCATAAAAAAGGAAAATATAGACAATAGTTGAGGGGTAGGGCTTCTTATAAAAGCTACCATGTGCTTGTCACAGACTCAGACAGACAAGGAACTCTAAAGGTCCATACATATAACGATAATGGTAATCCCATCGGGGAACAATGGGATTTACCTATTATTGTTCGTGTGTAGGGGTGTTCCCGACTGATTGGAGTGACGCTGAACGTCTGTAGTCGGCATTCTGATGGATTGGGAATGACGGAAAATTTCCATCGGTCGGTATCGGCTCCCTGTATTTTAAGTAGAGGGAGCCGATTCGATTGTGTGGTGAATGGGGATTGGTCGGGCCCGTTTGTGCTGTTCCCACAGGGTATGTGCTGACAGATACCAATGTAATCATTCGGCACACATACTGTGGGATCGCATGTGTATGGCCAGCTTAACTTTACAAGCTTAAGGTTCGTGCTGACCCGCGACGCATGATGTGTTGAGCAGCCGCTTTGGGCCCGTGTATGGGCACTTTATCGTCCAAAACGGGAGCTCATTCGGAGATCGGCCTGGCGGATCGGGCAACGATCTCCGAACAAACGGCTATTTCAGAGGGCCGATTATCGTCTGAAACGGCCTTTCGTACACATCGTGCGTTGCGGGTCGGCACATGTGATCGCACGTGTGTACAAACCTTTAGAACTTAGGGTCCAGAGAAGCTAAAACATTATTCTAGGCTTGTTTGAAAGGTAAGAGATGTCTCAAGGTTGCCCTTTAATATGCTTTCTTAGTTTTACATTATTTGATATACAGCGTTTCATTTTATTGAAAATACTTGGTTTGTATAAAAAATTAGAACATTAGCAGTGTTGTAATAGTAATTGTGAATTATCAATAGAAATTGATGACACCATCATAGGGAAATAGGGTGGGTGAAAACCATAAGGCTAGGTACAGACGAACGTAGTATTTGTCCCGATCGAGCGTTCACTACGAGCGAGCACTTGGCTGGGACAAATCTGTCGGTCATGGCAATAGTGGGCACGCCGACAGTTTGCGCGATCGATCTGGCAGTTCCATAGGGAACCGCACAATCATCCATGATTTTACCAACATGTCTGATCGCCCGTTTGCCCTAGCTTGGTCACGGCCGGCTGGCCTACACCAGCAGAAATTTCCGGCCGACCGAACGTGCCGTGAATTGGTCGGACGGCTGGAAATATCTGCTGGTGTGTACCCAGCCTAAAAGACTAGTTCAGTTTTATCTAGCTCATTGTTTCTTATCTTTTCAGATTTACCTATGCCTGGAGATGTGCCTCTGGATTGGAAAAAAGCTGATGCACTACAAATATTCAAAAAGGGTAGTTCATAGCCTGGTTACTGTAGACTTTAAGTTTAATATCATGGTGGGGAAGATACTGGAATTTTTTTTACTGGATCAATAAGCAAAGGCCATGCATCTTACTTTCTGAGATCCCTGATGCAATACTGGCCAAAATGCGATTATGTCTGGTATTGTGGGATTGAAGAAAGGTAAGATGTGGCTTTGTGATCCTTTAAACCGCCAATCAAATCCAGTGTTAAGTTTCGTGCTATGACCTCTCCCAACCATCACCCAACAAGAGATTACACTCACCCTAAAAAATATTAAGCTAAATACCTCACCAGGCCCAGATGGTATCTCCTATATATTTTACAAGATCTACGCCCGTAATTCTAGCCTGTCAACCAAATAAAATAAATCCTTTTTCCAGGCACCTTTCCTACACCATACATGAACACAGCCGCTATCACATGATTCTCAGGAAGGTAAAGACACGTTTTTTATTCTAATTAACGATCCATCTAAACACAGCTCTCAAAATTTTTACAAAATTATAGCCAATCACTAGAACCAAGTCTTGCCTTCTAATCATCGATCAATCAGGATTTTCCTAAATGACAAGCAACTGACAATATCAGACGACCCAGAAACCTGATCCTCATGCACACACAAAAAAGCTGTTTCTCTGCTCTTTCTGGGCACCCAAAAGGCTTTCAACATGGTCGACTGGTCTTATTTGTTTACAGTACCTCGCAAATTTCATCTCCCCCTACTGATTTTAGCCTTACAGATACATATCACACACCACAAGCCTATATACAACACGAGATACCTTTCCCTTCCATATTAAAATAGGAACTAGACAGGGCTGCCCATATCCCTCAAATTTTCGCCTAAATAATCGACCCCTCGCAGAATGATCTCGCTCTTCATTAGACATTTTGGGCCTACAGTTAGGCCAAGATACCCATAAAATTACTCTGTACGCAGATGACATTCTTCAATTTGTGACATCCCGTACGATCTCTCTTCCCAACCTTTTTAACTGTTAAACTACTTCTAGCAGATCTCTGGCTTAACAATAAATCCAGTAAAATGCCAAGCCCTTCCAATATTGACCCCACAGAGAGGAGGTTTTATCCTTTCAACCACACTTCCACCTTCAGAGGATAACAAAAAAAATCAAATATCTGGGAGACTCTTACTCCGTCATATGACTTTCCTTATTCAGCTTTAATTCTCCACAACTACAGGCAATAAAACGGACCTTGAGAAGTAGAACTTCTATCCCCTCTCGTGATTAATTTGCATAAATACAATAAAAATGAATGTTCCCTTGAAATTGCTATATTTCTTTTGAGCGCTTCTGTTGCATATTAACTGGAGGACTCTCCAAATCCTCCTAAAATAGTTAGAGCCTTGTCTGGTGTCATGCTCAATCCAGAATGAACTTCTATATACTTACAAATCACACCGTGGTGGTGGTGGACTGGACTTCCAAATATCCAGCTCTAGTTCCGTAATTCTGGTCCAAAATAGAAATTTATACTTCTCAATCAGTTCTGTCACTTAAGCATTGACTCTTTACCATTTTATGTATAGGGGAAAATTATTTTCATTTTCTGCGTCGGACACTAATATTATCTTTATCTGTGTGGGGGCCGCCTTCTATCACAATTGTCTTCTTCTTTACTTTCCCCCATTAATCACCAGTTTCCTTTCCCAGTTTCAACAGTGCCTTGACTGTTATCCACCAGCTTCCCTGCCTATCTGCTTTCTATCACCATATCTATCAATGATCATGGGAGGACTGGACCTTTGGTCTGAATGACAATATAACCAAGTGCCCTTGGCCCTTCCGATAAATAACAAAACTTTTGACCACGTCCACTTTGCCAAGGCCACACCAACTTTATTGAAGTTATTGCACACAAGAGCTCCTTCCAATCCTCCTGGTATCTGCAACCGTTCTGTCCCCAACGTTTTATAACCATAAAAACTGAAAAGTAGGCAGTTCCAGAAATTCACATAACATGTTTCGGACTCGTGGTCCTTTATCAAATGTGATATTACGTGACATTTGATAAAGGACCATGAGTTCGAACATGTTATGTTAATAAAGCAAGTTTCAAGACATCCTTGGAGTCTTCTATTCCTGAAACTGCCTTCTTTTCAGTATTTATAAATGTTATGTCCATTTTCAAGACACTATTCCCACTTTACATTGTTGGCTACGATGTGGTTAGGATAACAGTAATAGACTTAGGACAATTATACTCACCTTTATCTTAAGGAATAAGGACATACCTCTGAAGATTGTAATGTTAACATATTGGCAAAGGAACGTGACTGGTTCAGAGAGAGTGTTAAGGAGGCCATTTATGTGAAAATAAAGAAACCAAGCCTAAATAGAGGTGGGGGGGTTCGACACCACTGTCTGCCATGTACAATGCGGTTTTGACACCTTATTTTGGGCGTCCTATAACACCTCTTGCCACTATCCAATCACGCCCTTAACACTTGCTGTGATATGCTAATTGGGATTTTCCAGGGTACATATAGCCAAAGATTCTTGTACATTCTGAATTGAGAAAGCCAGCGGATGAATCTAAATCGTCTTCAAGACTAAACTTCAAGTCAGTTGATCTAATTGAATACAACAGAATACTCACTTCCCTCCGCTCCTCTCTATGGTCAGTACCTTTTACCCAGGGTGAGGACCTGAATCAAAGGTACTGACCAAAGAAGAGGAGCGGAGGGAAGGTTAGTATAATTGTCCTTTAAGGTCACGTGTGATCACGGGTGTCGCGACCCGTGATGCGCGATAATCGTGCCGTGTATGGGCACTTCAGAAACGTCCGTTCATACACATCGCGCATCACTGGTCATCCGAAACGGTTGTTCTCAGGGATCATTGCCTGACCTGCCTGGGATCTTTGAACAAGTGGTCTGACTGATATAAAAAATGCCCAGCCCTAGCCAAGCAGCACTGACTTGTATATAAAATGCCCCAGCCCATGCCAAGCAGCACTGACTTGTATATAAAATGCCCCAACCCATGCTCAGCAGCACTGACTTGATGAATATAAAATGCCCCCAACCCATGCCTAGCACACTGAGTTGTGTATATAAAATGCCCCCTAGCCATGCCAGCAGCACAGACTTGTTGCTATAAAATGCCACTTACTAATTCACAGGAAGGCCTCGGCCTACCTAGTGCGGCTGCAAAAGACTCCAGCAGCAGCATTACCTGCTTACGCGCACACATATGAGGAGGGGCAGCCGGCCGCGGCTGCGTAACTTTTCCCCCCCTTACCCCCAGCTGCCAATGTATTACAGGGGCACGCATGACAAACATTTGTGGTAGGCACGCCCCTGACATCTGTTCGTCCATCTCTTTTTATATATTTGCCTACCTGTGCCCCCACCCACTTGTAAAGTTTGAATTTACCAATTGTTTAGCCACGGCCACACCGGAAGCCACGCCCTCCGCACCGCTGACTAACAGAAGAGCCCCTGACTGGACACCCTCACATTTCTCCTTGGTGTCCCATTTGGTGATCTTCTATTTATGCAGCAGCAAAAACTTGATAACTTTGTACTAATCTTCACAAAATCAATTATAACAAATATACTGGAAAACTGGGCAAAGAATACAAATTCACACTTATGATTCCTGTTTTATTATTAATAAAAAAAAAACAAACCCATGAAATGTGTAAAACAGAACCTCCTTTTTTCTTTCCATTACTAACTCTCTCCTTCCCCCTTACTTATCAATACGATAACATTGAGAACAGAAGCTTGTGCCATTGTTAATATTCTATCTGAGCAGTATACATGCCTTTGGTAAGTGGTCCAAAAATGACTTTAGTTAATTTGACAGGATTTGCTTTCATAGGGATTTTTGCTATTACTTTATTATTTATTTTACATAGTTTTGAAGATATTACATTTATATGTGTGATATGGTTGCAGCATCACCAGATCCCCTGAACTTCCTGCACTGAAACATGTGACAGTCCCTCTCTGCTTCCTCCTCCTCGTGGGCCCCCAGGGAGGCATAAAAAAAAGCAGTGCTGTGCTGTCTCCCCACCCCCTTCCTACCCTTCTTCATGCACTGAGCATTGCGAACCGCAGATTAGAAGAGGAAATAGTATTTCTACTGCAGATTCAGAACCTCCCACCCCTAACTTTCTGATCAGTGATTTCTTCATATTTTGGGCTGTGCAGCACGTAGAGAGGTGGTTGATGGCTCGTTTAAAAAGTTAGGAACCTGGCCTTTCATTTAAAATAAACTGTTTGGAGACCACAGTTCCCCTTTAAGTGTATCTCCATTGGTTAAAACCACTTTTTGCTATTCACTGTGTCTTACCTCCTGTTCTTCAATAAAATGCTCAGGAGACAGGAAAGTTAAGCAATTTACCCGGTCTCTCGTTCCTCCACTGCGTCCTCTGACAGGTCCCGACGCACTTAGTTCTATACACATGCGCATCTGTAGTGTAGGGGACCACCTTTCAACCCTTACTGCCAGGTTTAAAACTAAAGAAAACAACTTACCAATAATTGTTCCCTCTACCTCTATTGCTACAGAGTAGCAGCCAATCACAGACCCGGTTGCCGGCTATTGAAAGAGCCAAGGAAATGAAGGTTGGTAAGTCTGTGTCTGGATACTTTTTAAGTTTTAACCTGGCGTTAGGGTTAGGAAGGGGACCCCTATACTACAGAATTTTTTTTTAAAACATGAACTGCAAGACGAGGGAACTGGAGGGGAGAGGAGGCTCACCTACCATGCCAGAGTCCTCCATGAGGACAGGAAAGGGCAGATACCTTTTACACACAGTAAAACTAGTTTTCAGTTTCCTGGACATTGAATAGGCACAGCAGACAACCGTATGGAGCAGAGGAGAAAGGTAAGGTTTTTTAACCTACACAGTGGGGTCAGTGGTGGGTCAAACTTCAGTTTTGGGTGTGGACATCGCCTTAAAGATGGCTTGGTTAACTACACAGGAGGGTGTTACTGGGTCAAACAAGGGTATAATTAGGCATGAACTAGAATTTTGGTAGCATTTTATTAAAGAAAAGGATGAATGCAGAGATGTTTTTGATCAGTCCAAAAAATGTCAAGGGTCACTATACTGACTTAACAACTTTACATCATCTGGAACTACAATTGAGAGAAGTAAAATTGTGGTACTCACATATTATCTGTGCTTGTTTTGTCATTAAATTATTAATGTTTAGTGAATGCTCCTAATTCCCCCCACCCTCACTTACTCACTGCCTACTTGTAGTGTCTGCAACACTTATAAGTTCTGCACAGCCTCACCATGAACACTGATCGCTTACACATCTCCCTCCCCTCTGCCTTTTCTCTGATGATTCTCTAGTTGCAGAAAGTATACTGGCAGGCAGACAAAGATCCTAGTAAGAGGTCAGGAGAGGGGCATATATGTTAATTTCTGCTTCTAGATGACGGTCTTTCCCGTGTAATGCTGTGATTTCAAATGATGATTTCTCAGGATCTACAGTACTGATTTAAAATTCAGAAAAGTTTTGGAGCAGTCAGATCTTGCTGTATTTAAATTTTGGACTTAAAAATACTTGTGCTACTTATACTATAAATGGCTCTGTGTTAAGTGAATCCCTGTTGGAAAGGGAACTTGGAGTTTTGGTGGATAACAAACTTAAGGTAGCAAGCAGTGCCAGGCGGCAACAGCCAGACGCAGCATGGTATTGTCTTGTATAAAGCGAGGTATGGATTCAAGGGAGGAAAATGTAATTCTCCCTCTTTACAAAGCATTGGTAAGGCCTCATTTGGAATATGCAGTGCAATTTTGGAATCCTGTGTACAAAAGGACATCTTTGAAATGGAAAGGTTCAGAAAGGACAACTAAATCAATAAGGGGATTGGGGAGCTTGAATATGAAGAGAGACTGGAAAGTTACAATTATGTACGCTGGAGAAAAGGCGCTTGCGTGGGGATATGATTACTGTGTTAAATACATTAACGGGCCATACAATAAACTATCTGGGGCATTGTTCACCAATAAACATGTCAAAGGACACGAGGACATCCCTTAAGACTTGAAGAAAAAGGTTTAGGCTTCAAGCTGCGAAAGGGTTTTTCACTGTGAGAAGCGTAGGCTATGGAACTGTCTTCCAGTGGACGTTGTAATGGCAGTTTCATTGGTCAGTTTCAAAAAAAAGCTGGATAAGTTTCTGCAAACAGAGATGTTGCAAGTTACTGGTATTGATACATAAAGTAGAGTTGATCCAGGGAAATTTCCGATTGCCACTTGGAGTCAGGAAGGAATTTTTTCCCCTTCATAAATTTGGTGGGTTTTTTTTGCCTTCCTCTGGATCAACAGTTAGGCAGGAAATGAGGATATTGCTAGATGGTTGGACTGGATGGACGTATGTCTTTATTCAACCTCAAATACTATACTTACCACAAATGTACAATTGAAAATGTGATTTCCCACACGGCAGTGGTTAACATGGGTTACACCCCCCTGGCTGTGACTGACAGGTTAAGTAGCCTAAAAGATTCCTCTGCTCCTCCCCTCCATGTCTTACTTTCTCCTGTCCTCGTGCAACTGCAGGATCATCTTACCTCTCTCCCCCATATGGATCTCTTGGAGTTTGGGTTACCTGCCCTACAAAAGCTTCAGCACACCCACTTCTGTGGGTGCAGGGCGGACTGCGCACCGCGGATATTCTGATCTGTCCGTCACGTCCGCCGACCCGGAAACAGTGCGAAATTCAATTTAAACCAACGGCACACTTCTCAATGTTGCTTGATCGGCTCGCAACTCCTGCCTCGCCAGCAATCGGAGGCTAGCGCTGGAAGCTGTGTTTCTGCCTTACTCTGTGAGTACAATCAGGCTACAGGTGTTGTCAGCATTCATTCATTTCTTCCAGCTTGCCTGTCATGTCACAAGAAGGAGAAGCTCCAGATCCGGGGGTGAGATGCTACATCATAAGGGCAGCACCATCTTAGCATATTCCATGAGTTATAATTGTTTTTTAATTTCAGATCTTCACCAGATATTAAGAATCGAAGGACCATCATTACTATAAACACAAAACCATGAATGTGCCTTATGTGACAGCCCACACTTAGAGGAAGAATTATGCGCTGATTGTATTAAGCAGAGAGACAATCCTCCAGTTTGGAACTACTCTCTTCAGTCAAAGATCTGATCGATTCTTCCCTTAGTTCTTTTTCTTCCACCATGATGGCAGAAGTTAAAACCCATGATTTCCAATGCCTCCATTCTACTCATTCATTGATTTTGGATAGAACAAGTCTTCTTGGAACCAGGAGAAACATCTCTATGTGATTCTACCCTAACACAGGAGGTGCTAGACACCTCATAAAGTAGATGAGAAGTCTTTGTAGTTATCTGAACCCGTACCAGTCACTAATTCCGATCTCTTTCACTTTTGGCAGAATCTCACCTGACAGATCTAACATCAGACCATATCCAGGGAAAGGCAACTGCAAGCAGATTTCCTCAGCAGACAGACTAATCTTCCAGGGAATGGCACCATCAATCCGAAGATTTTACGGTCCATTTCTCAGAAGTGGGGCATTCCTCAATTAGATCTGATGGCAACCACAAAAATCGCCAATCAAGAAATATATATCCAGGCATTGGGAGTCAAAGCTTCAGGGACGGATGCTCTCTCTATGAAATTGTCTCAACAACTTATATACATTTCCCCCCCCCTTTTCAATCATTCACAAATTTCAGGAAGATCCAGGACGAGAGACCATAGTCATCACTATCCTACCCTGGTGGCCGAGGAGACCCTGGTTCAGCTGAGTACTGAGAATGGCAAAATTTTCTCCGTTCAGACTGCCGATAACCAGCAATATTTTAACCCAGGGCCGATAACTCATCCAGAACTGGAGAACCTGAAGCTAAGGGCCTGGTACTTGAGACCTCATCCATGAGGCAGGGCCTATCGGAAGATACCATTTCTACTCTTAGGTAGCCAGAAAGGCATCCACTTTTAAACATTATTATAAAATCTGGGAAGTCTTTTGCCATGATGCAAAACCAAACTCCTCATGCTTTAATCCATCATCAGAAAATATCACAGAATTTCTACAAGAAGGGTTAAATAAAGAACTAAGTCTGGCGACCCTTAAGACTCAAGTCTCTGCTATCTCGGCACTCACAAACTTCAGATGGGCTCATCATCAGTGTTTCCAGGGGTAAAACACCTAAAGCCACAAATAAGAAACAAGTTCCACCCTGGGACTTAACTTTAGTACTACAATATCTTCAAGGATCACCTTTCGAACATTAGAAGCATGTCCTACATCCAACTTACATCAATCCTTATTTTTGGTTGCACAATAACGTCAGCCAGAAGGGTAGCCGAACTTCAATCACCAGGGCTTCAGAACCATTACAATGTTCTCAGTGATTGAATAATTCTACGACCAGATCCAACTTTTTTACCCAAGGTAGTTACTCCTTTTCAAATCAATCAAGATATTACCTACCCACATCTTCTCCTCAGATCAAGATCCCATCCCGACTTCTCTGGATGGGAAGAATTCTCAAAGCATAGATTGACAAACAGCTTCTTCAGAAAACGGATTCTTTATTATCATCTATTCAGGCAACAAGAAGGGATGTAAGCCATCCAAACCGACCCTGGCACCTGGTTAAAAACGTGCATCAGACAGGCATATGAGAGTAAGGCAACCTCACTTCCAGGGAATATTACAGCGCATTCCACAAGGTCCATTGCAGCCTCATGACCTTTCTCAGCAAGAACCTCTCCGGAGGAAATCGGTAGAGCGCAACCTGGACTTCTATGTCCACATTTATCAAGCACTACAGATTATATGTCCATTCTCAAGCTGAGTTGGCAAAAGCATTTTAAAGAAGCATCTAATAAAGTGTGTTAAGCATCATATTTCTCTCCCTCCCTTATTTTAGCAGCTCCCATGTTAACCACTGCCGTGTAGGACCTGGGAAAACAGAAAATTTTACTACTTACCGTTATTTATTATTTATTTATTATTTCTTTTTCTGGTCCTAGCATGGCAGTGGTCTATTTCCCACCCTTTTTCTCTGTGTTTCAAGAGTCACTCGGACAGTCGACCATAAGACATAGAGGGGAGGAGCAGAGGAATTCTTATAGGCTACTTATCCTGTCAGTCACAGCCAAGGGGGGTGTAACCCATGTTAACCACTGCCGTGCTACGGACCAAGAAAAGAAAATTACGGTAAGTAGTAAAAAAGATACCCTTTTAAGAATAAATGTGAAGGAGAAATAGAAACACCAAAAACTTTAAATTAATTAATGTGTCTATCTGCCTAACAGGTACTAACAGGGTTGCAAGATCAGTGAAAATGTATGTTACTTATTGCTTCACTTTGCAACCAGTGCAGCCCTCGGTTACATAGGAAACTGATTAAGTCAAAAAAGTTTGTCACATGTATACCAACAAAAGTGCAGAGGACAATTTAAAAATAATTTCAGGTCACTTCTAATATACTTCAACCAAGAATCTCCAATCTGCAAAACTACAAGTCCCAGCATTTTCCTACAATCACTCTACAACAGAAAGCAGCTATGAATTGCAATTGTAGTTTTTAAAACATTTTGAGGCCCACATTTTGGTGATTTTATGCTCTAAACCCCTTCCTATAACTGTAAGTAACTTCTGGGTAAACTGCCTATAACCGTATGTCTGAGCCCTCAGAAAACCAATTCTATACTCCCCAACCTTCAAAGGACGAGACCCATTTTAAAGAGCCTGTCCGGGTGTCCTGGACCACAAGCATTTGTCCTGTGGGTGTGGGACTTGGATATTCTGTGGACAGGGGTTTGATAATTTTGGAAGGAGCCTAAGTAGGCTCTGAACATCCCTCGCAGCCACCAACCTTAAATTTGGGAGGAATGTATTATATTATCTTTTCAGATTATTGATATTTTACATTAAAACCATTCTTTAAAAGAATATTTTCTAAAGGGAATATTGCGAAGTATGTTAAAGGATGAATATCTCTTTACATGCTGGCATTGTTCAGGATAAGCTCTTAGACAAAGGCCTATTTAAGTGCACTAAAACTGCATTGGATCCAATGTGTTGTTATACACTTAGAACAACAAGAAAAGAGATGATCAATGAACATTCCTGGGACCCATATATCTTATATCTTATGCTAGTGCAAACAGTAAAAACATAGGGGTTTTAGTTACATTTATGTCATAAAAGTGAAAAGCCTTCCAACCACGTCAAGGTAACCCCAGTTGGAAGGTCCTACAGTTTACCTTGGGTCATTTATCTGGGATGACACTCCCTGCTTGGTTGCATTTTCTTAGGAATGTGTCTTCCTGACCTGCATTGGATTAGTATTACAGGTTATCACATTCCCCCCCGCCTACTGCTTTTAACAAGGAGGGAAGGGCCTCTCATCCAATGCTTAGTATTCAAGGCAAGACCTCCAATTAAAGGGACGTGTTGGGGGTGCTACTACCACATGGAAGCTTGGTCAATCTTCCTGCAGAGAAACTCTGCTACAATATATATGCACAAAGGGGGGCTGTGGGAGCACTCCTGTGGCAAATTACTTTATAACAATAGTGGAAGTGCTACTGATCTGAGCAAAACATTATAGAACAAACAAGAAAAATGATCAATGTACATTCCTGGGCCCCATTTATCATAATATCTATGCTAGTGCAAACATAGGGGGTTTGATGGGATACATGCTAAAGGGGAAGTTGATGCGATAGGCGCTAAAGGGGAAGTTGATGCAGCATGCACTAAAAAAAGTTGATGCGATGCTTCAAGCGGAAGTTGATTCGATAGGTGCTAAAGGGGAAGTTGATGCGATATGCACTAAAGGGAAAATTGATGCGGTAGGCGCTAAAAGTGAAGTTGATGCGATACGCGCTAAAGGAGAAATTGATGCACTAAAGGGGAAGTTGATGTGATACTCGCTAAAAAAGCTGAATCAAGGGGATTGCGATGAATCAAGGGGAAGTTGATGTGATACACCCTAAAGGGGAAATTGATGCGATAGGTGCTAAAAGGGGAGGTTGATGCGATACACGCTAAAGGGGAAATTGATGTGATATGCACTAAAGGGGAAATTGATGCGACATGCGCTAAGGGGGGAGTTAATGTGATAAGTAATAAAGGGGAAGTTGATGCGATACACGCTAAAGGAGAAGTTGATGGGATACATGCTAAAGGGGAAGTTGATGCGATAGGCGCTAAAGGGAACAGACAAACTGGGCCCGACCAATCCCCGATTCACTCACACACATCGAAGCGGCTCCCTACTACTAAATACCGGGAAGCCGATACAGACCGATGTGCAAATTTTCCCGATCATTCCCAATCCATCAGAATCCGACTACAACGTTCAGCGTCACTCCAATCTCGGGCAACAGCCCTACACACTAACAATAATAGGTAAATCCCATTGTTCCCGACTGATGGATTTACCATTATCGTTATAATGATAGGCCGCATTTAGAGTTCCTTGTCCTGTTCTGCAGTCTTTGACACACATGGTATGCTTTGTTAAGAAGCCCTACCCCTCCACTATTGTCTATATTTTCCTTTTTATGCACATCTTAGGAGAGGAAAAAAATGATATTTCCATTGCCTTGTGGCTAGCTTGTGTCACAGTCACAAGTGCTAAGGAAAAAATAAAAAATCCCTTTACCACTGCTGATAAGCTATACTGGATAGCTGCCAGTATTTTAATGCACCCCCTTTTTAATAAAGGCCATTGAATGGAACCACAGTCCGCTGTAAACCTAAACACGTGCCCTATTGACATTTATGTCAGTGTAGATATTTGATCTGAGAGTCACCGTCCTTTCCCCAGTTCAGCCTCTTGTTTGCCAGGACAGACAGTCAATCATGACGGTGCTGCATATGCAGCTCATTAAGGAGGTGGAACATTTGGGAAAGAGGACACAGCAAACCCAGATCAAATATCTCACTTTAAGGTGTATCCATAAGTAAATCACTTGAAGTTTTCAGGGGGTGGACATAGTGCGTTTAAATGAAATTTCTAGTCCTTAAAGGAAAGTTCACCCCTCCAAACAAAAAATTTATTTAGCTAAATCATCCTTCCTCCCACCCAAACTTTATTTAGTTAAGAATGTTTCCCCCCCACCTTCCCTGTCTCAGTCTCTTCCAGATTTTTTACAAGCTTAACACCCTAAGAGGAGGCACGTTTATGTGAATAGCATTAGTCATGAGTTCCCTTACAGATTGCTTAACTGGAAGACACATGAAGCAAGAGAGAGGTAGCAGACACAGGCAGCATTCTCAATTTTAAACATTGGTTGTTGAGTTTTAGGGGGGTGATTTACCTATATATCATTTTGCTTTGCTGTTCTGGTTTGAACGCCGCCCACAGACCTCTGCGAGTAGTGTGTCTTCCATTGGCCAGATTGTAGGTGGGGAATGCGAAAGTAGACCGGATCGGCAGCAGAAAAGTTTTTTTGGTAAAATATCTGTACCCAGGGGTGAGACTTATCATTGCTCACCCTTGTTACTTTTAATAAACAGAAGTGGAAGGTAATTATAATTGTTTTTTTAATGAATGAAAAAAAAGCCTTTTTTAACCTCTGCTGCGGCAGCTACCACATTTAACTACACCTAGATATACCCACAGGTCTCTGTACTGAGTGAGATAGAGTTGAATGGCATCCCTTTCAAGTTGGCAAACAAATGTTATCGAGGAAAGGTTAAAGCCTTCTTGAACCTATGAAAAAGTCTGAAAGGTATAAAATGTGCTACATTGAACATTGAGCAAAACTTGGTTTTTTACTGGATAAACCTAGCCATGAGTTCCCAATGTGAATTAACTGATAATTGTTGCTACAGTACAGTGTAGTAATCTTTCAAAAACCTGGTCCTCTGAATGATGTTACTTGTCTGTGCCAGTGTGATAAAATCACGGTTAGAGCTGCTTTGAGCTGTCAGCATGATCACACTTACTTGGTTTTTGCTAGATCCTTTAACTCATTACAATACAATAATGATTTTGACCATCTTTTTTGTATTATGATATTCCTGATGCTAGCTATATAAACGTCATGAATTAACTGTTTTTCATGAACGAGGATATCCCAGTGCTGCACATGTTAATGTGTCAAAGTTGAATGTGAGAGTGCTGTATGCAGCTCATTTATCCGTAGTATAAACCTTTTGTCTCACAATGAATTGAAACATATACAACCCTCGGTTGCTGCCTCCCCTCACATTCTTGACGATTTGAGAGTGGGTTGGTATATGATCAAGGACCTTGTTGTGACAAGGCCCAGGTAGCACGGCCTGTATAAATTCTAAGGAGAAAAAAAAAAATTTTGCTTAAGACTGTGCTTGCAAATGCTATATTTTTTTTTTAACAACTAACTTTAGTCAGTCTTTTTCCTGTTTTTCTAAAGCAGGGCACACCACAGTAACGATAAGCCCGATAAAATCGTCGGATCGCGACGTGTATCGGGGCTTTATCAGTTATGTGTGTACGCGTCATTTCCCGAACGAGCGCGCCAGGCCGCCAAACGATCGGTTCGGGCCGTGAAAGAGCCCGCAAATTTCCATGAGGCCGCGCTAGAACTCCCTATAAGAGGAGTCTAGCGCGGCTGATCGGAAACACACGTCCCAGACGTTCTCCTTCTGAAGTCATCCGGGAGAAGTCAGCGACTGTGTGATCAGATCTTGAAAGATGGCAGACAGGATCATTACAGATCCTGTCTGTACTCTTTCAGAAATCTGGACTGTTGTACCTGCTTAACCACAGAACCAAAGTGATTGATTGACAATGATCAAGGATCTGTAAATTAAGCTTTTAGTTTCCACACTAGGTTCCCGTTTAACAGGGTTCACTGGATCCATTTGATAATTTAGAAGACACAATTTGTAAATGCAATATTAAAAACTTGCAGTTATGCATATTGTTTACAACAAATTAAATGTAAAGTACAAGTGAAGTTGTCAGCAGTAGCCAATCATGACAGATGAAGGACATTTCATACGTGTGAGGGGCAGCGTGTATCTGTGTTTTTGGATAGTCCTGTGGATCAATTGACAACTGTGACTGCCACAACATAAAAATCTAGCGTCTTTACAAAGACCCTTGAACAGCTATTGTCTAAGGGCAAAAATACATAAACAAAACATAAACTAGATAAGTACAAATATAGAGCAGAATGTGTTTATTCCATCTGCCATGAGTTAAAGGGTATGTCCACCTAAAATTAATTTTTTATATTTTATTCCCCCCATGGCTCCAGCACCCCATCTCGTTTTTTTTTTTCAGAAAGCCCCCAAACTCTATTACTACTCCCCTCTTTCTCCGACTGCGCTCCCGGCCCTCTGCTTGCGAGAAATGCAAGCAGAGGGGCGGGACCAGCAGTCGCTCTGTGATTGGCTGAGCGCAGCCATCACGGACGCGGCTGCCGGCAGCTCACTCGCGCGTAGGAAAGCGGAGAGGTAGTATAAAGTTTGGGAGCTTTAAAAATAAAAATTATGCGGTTGGGGCTGGGGGACATGGGTGAAGGCGATATAAGGGGATTTAACGCTAGGGGGAGGGGATAGAGCAGAACGGGAGGAGTAGAGGAGAGGGAGGGGTGAGGAGAAGGGCTGGGGGTCGGATGCTTCAGTGCTGAGGGAGATACAGTACTGAGCAGGACATTGTCTCATCTACCGGAGGCAGAGACTGAGGAGACACAAATATAGGTATGGTGAGCCTCCTAGTGTTCCATGTTTTTTATGTTCACTGCACTTAAACTTTTTGTCAATAAGTTTGAAGAGGAATAAAGTAATGATTGGAATCAGCACACGTGGGGCAATTAATTATATTTTTTGTTTTGGCGCGTAGATGACATGCCCTTTAAAATTAGTGGTTATTTTAACTTATTGCCCTAAGTGACTTACTGACTGGTCCCTCGCCGCCTGAGTGCCGCCCCCTGCCTCCTGTTCGAGCAGGTAGGTTAAAACCATTTATTGTAAAAAGATTCACAATTATTGAGGCACTCTGCTCTACTCAAAAGGGGGGGGAAGTGCTACTGATCTGACCAAACATTAGAACAAAACGAAAAGAGATGATCAATGCACATGCTGGGCCCCCATATATCATAATATACTAGTAGCCAATGCAAATAATTAAAAACATGGGGCGTTTTAGTTACAATTTATGCATAAAAATGAAAAGCCTACAACCGACGTCAAGGTTTAACCCCAGGTTGAGAGGTCCTAACAATTACCTTGGGTCATATCTGGGCTGACCACTCCCTGCTTGGTTGCATTTATCTTGGGAGTGTTGTCCTCCCTGACCTTGCACTGCATTAATAGTAAAGGCTATCCCTGTCCCCCCCCTACTGACTTGTTAACAAGAGGAAGAGGCCTGCTCACACAAATACTTAGTATTTAAGAGGAATAAGACCTCCAATTTAAAGTACGTGTTGGGGGCGTGCTACTATCACACTGGATGCTTGGTCAATCTTCCTGCAGATAGCTCTGCCTAAATATATACCAAAGGGGCCTGTTGGAGCAACTCCTGTGGCAAAATAACTTTTATAACAAATAGTGGAGTGTTTACTGATCTGACCAAAACATTATAAACAAACCAAAAAGAGATGCATCAATGCACATTCCTGTGGCCCTATATATCATAATAATCTATGCCATAATATCTATATCTTTTCATCATCAGATATAAGTAGATACACTGTGTTAGAGTGTTCTGTATGACAAAAGTCCACCCTTACTTTGTATAGTGGCCAGCATGCTTAAAAAAATAAAGTTAATACTGTAGAATCCTTCGATTTGTCAGATTTTGCAAAATTCCATGCAGTACATACATCAGTAAACTATATGTAGAAAATAACGTCCAATCAATAACGCCTATGTGTCAATATAATACATATAATAGAAAAAACATAACACATAGATTAATTAAAGTATATACATAAATTACATAGAAAATACCATATATACGATATAGGAAATTATATATATATATAGAAAAAATATTATATATATATACTAGATGGAAAAATGGTCTTGGCCTTTTTTTTTTAACTAATTTACCATGCCAACAGTTGAAAAGAGGAACAAGCTGAAGGAAGATAAAAAAAAATTCTTCCTAGCATCAAATGGAATCAGTATGAATCCTCGTGCTCTACTAATATACCTGACCAACCCACTTCCTCCTCCTTGTCCACCAGGTAGGACCTCGAACAACTTGAGTCTTTTAGATTGGTATATATACTTACTAAACTTGCAAACATTGGGGACAGTACATCAGTTTAAGCAAGTAGATATACTAATCTATTAAAAACCCTGGGGTGAAATGTAGAATGTAAATCAAGTGCTAAAACTTATTTGAATAGTGAGTTGGTTGGGTTACGAAGGTGACTTTTTTCAGTAACCCACGATCCGACGCTAAATGAGTTAAGTCCCTGGTAGCAAACCATAAATTTGGCCCAGTGGCTCTGTGTAAATCTGCTCAAAGCTTTAACAGGGCAACCTATGATTGGAAAAAAAACGTTTGTCTGTATACAATGTATATCACTTAGTGATAAGCTTCCTACTTCATGTTGCTGTGTGGGCTTCATTTCTCACACATGCAATTGTACCAAGTCTGTAGTAGTCCCCCTCCCTCTACTCGTCCTACTCTCCCCCTCAAGCAGTGAGGGCGTAGTAAAGAAGTCCGCCGCACTGGTCAGTTGAAAGGACTTTAAATTATACGGAAACTGACATCCTGTGACCCCATCCCTATCCAGAGCTAAGATGTCAAGCAATCACAGTTGTGGGTAAGTACATATGCTGAAGGGAGGGGCAACAGAGGTGAGGAGAGAGGACAAGTGGTGCTGATGATTCTTTACAAGTAAGTTATGCGTGAACTCTGCCTGTTCCTCTAAGTTTGCTCAATTGTTATTTATTTTATTGCACCTAAAGACATATCTCTTGCACCCCTGCTTAGCTAGATCATAATCACTGAAGACAAGAGTCGTTGATAACAGAGCTCTAGGAGACCTTCATCACAACATTGACACGCTTGTTATCCTGATACATTCATTTGCCTTTAGTCTATTATTCATAGATTGCACTGTGTCTTGTTTGCGTATATAGTTGTATTACTATATTATTACATATATTGTATTAGTGTTCCTTTGAGTCACCTGGTTTTGTATATATAATAAGATTATTTTTTTGGGGCGGGGTGGTGTATTTAATAGTGTGTTTGCTCATATTGACTGGGTTAATGGTTTATGAATGTGTTTAGCACTACCAGCATTTGACTGTGTTGCCACATAGGTACTTACAAGTTAGGGTGAAGGAGTGGTTGACAGTACTGCATGGGAGCTTTGGATTGTGTGGGTGTGTGCCTTTGAGTGACAGATAGAGGTGTAGCAGCTCCTACAAATCACAGCATATTCAAGGCTTATATCTCTGGGACCTATGAAGAATTCAAGAAAACTAAGGTTACCTGCGTGGTTGGGATGACTTATAGATACATTGAAGGAATTAAAAAAAAACCATTTTACTCACTATAATTGCCCTTTAAGATACAGGCACGAAGGAATTTCTTGCATTACATGATCTTGGGAAGATAAGACATGTCTCTTTTGTTATTAATATATTAATTATTATTATGGATTTATATAGCGCCAAATCTTCCATGGCGCTTTACAATTACAGTCAACATTACATCATTACATAAAAGTGGAAATATACCTATATATATAAAACTCATGTAGAGGTGTATTTGTATGTTCCAGATAAACTTCCAAAGGCTGGGACAATTTTCATGAGACTTGTGTTTAAGGACCTGGAAAAGCATAGGCTACTTAACAACTTGACTTAACAACAAAATGCCTCCGTACCCCCTTTCCCCCCACATAATATAATTGTGCTGCCACCTGGTGGTGAATCGAATGAATTAAGTTATTCCAAATGTCACAGATTGTTCAGGGCAGTACAATGCTTTACTTGGTTTTGTTCTGTTGTTGCGTGATAGGAGGTTAGAAGCTGTCAATCACAAAGAGCACAGAACCATGTGATGTTGTAACATGTCATGTGACAAACACTCGGTCACCTCCTCTCACTTGTGGTTGCCCAGAGTCATATTGAGAGGCAAACGACCATTCCAAGATAAGTCTCTGTACTGAGGGTGGGCAGGCAGCTACTCATGGAGATCAGTCGGCTTGGGAAAATGTATTGTACGCACAAGGTAATAAATCCCATTTTACTTAAAGGGCAACTATAGTGAGAAAATTGTTTTTTTAATTTCTTCTAATGTATCTAAAGTCATCCCATCCACCAGGGTACCTTTAGTTTCTTTAAATTCTACATAGTCCGAGATATAAGCCTTTGAATATGCTGTGATTTGTAGGAGCTGCTACACCTCACTCGTCACTCAAAGGCACACAACCACACAATCCAAAGTCCCATGCAGTACTGTCACACACTCTCTCACCCACACTATATGTACCATGTGCAACTATAGTCAATGTGTAGTGCTAAACACAATCATAAACCATTAACCCAGCAATATGAACAAACACAATATAAAAACAGCCCCTCCCCCCCAAAAAAAATCTTATATACATACAAAAACCAGTGACTCAAATGGAACACAATACAGTATATATAATCACAGTAATACAGACTATATACCAACAAGACAACAGTGCAATCTATGAAATATATAGACTAAAGCAACTGAAATGTAACAGGACAACAAGCAGTGTCACGTGTTTGTGAAGGTCTCTCACTACAAGCTGCTGTACACTGACTCTCTCTTCAGTGATTATGATCTCAGCTAAGCAGGGGGAGAGATATGAACTTTAGGTAAAAAGTAAATAACAATTAGCAAAGTTAGAGAACAGGGAGAGTTCAGTAACTTAACTTGTAAAGAATCTCAGCACCATTGTCCTCCTCTCTCCCCTTGCCCCTCCCTTCAGTATATTCTACTTCTTTACTGCTTGCATTCTAGCTTCTAAGGGAGGGGGTCAACAGGATGTCAGCACTTCATTTAAAGTCCTTTCCAACTGACAATGCTCGGATCCTGTATACAGCCCGTCACTGCTTGAGGGGGAGTAGACAGAGAGGGAGGGGGACTACACAGCTTGGTACAAACTTCTGCCAGTGTGAAAGAAACGAAGCCACACAAGAAACATGAAAGTAAGGCAGCTTATACTAAGTGATCTATACATTGTATACAGACAAGTTTTTTTTCACTATAGTTGTGCCCTTTAAGTAAACACAATAAGAACTGTGAATGGGATGGAGCTGCCAACTGAATACAAACTGCACTGTAAGGGGCTCATGTACTCACACTGTGTCTCTTTCCCCCAAAACAAGGCCGTACACACTCTTATGTCTCTCCTTTCTTTTCCATGGCTCATTTTGCAAACAAATTGTGTTTTCTGGGGGACATGTGTGTGTCAATAATTCGATTTGATCGATTGCAGTAAAAAATAATTAATGTGAGATGTTTTACCCCATTGTTAAAGGGGAAGTTGATGCAGTACGTGCTAAAAGGGAAGTTGATGCGATATGCACTAAAGGGAAAATTGATGCGGTAGTGGCTAAAAGTAGAAGTTTGATGCGATACAGCTAGCAAGGAGAAATTGATGCACTAAAGGGGAAGTTGATGTGATACTCGCTAAAAGCTGAATCAAGGGGATTGCGATGAATCAAGGGGAAAGTTGATGTGATACACCCAAAGGGAATTTGCGATAGGTGCTAAAAGGGGAGGTTGATGCGATACACGCTAAAGGAAATTGATGTGATATGCACTAAAGGGAAATTGAGCGACATGGCTAAGGGGGGAGTTAATGTGATAAGTAATAAAGGGGAAGTTGATGCGATACACGTCAAGGAGAAGTTGAGGGAACATGCTAAAGGGAAGTTGATGCGATAGGCCTAAAGTGGAAGTTATGCAGCATGCACTAAAAAAGTTGATGCGATGTTCAAGCGGAAGTTGATTCGATAGTGTAAAGGAAGTTGATGCGATATGCACAAAGGGAAAATTGATGCGGTAGGCGCTAAAAGTGAAGTTGATGCGATACGCGCTAAAGGAGAAATGATGCACAAAGGGGAAGTTGATGTGATACTCGCTAAAAAAGCTGATGCGATGACTCAAGGGGAAGTTGATGTGATAACCCTAAAGGGGAAATTGATGGCATAGGTGCTAAAAGGGGAGAGTGATGCGATACACGTAAAGGGGAAATTGATGTGATATGCACTAAAGGGGAAATTGATGCGACATGCGCTAAGGGGGAGTTAAGTGATAAGTAATAAAGGGGAATTTGATGCATACACGCTAAAGGAGAAGTTGATGGGAACATGCTAAAGGGGGAAAGTTGATGCGATAGGCGCTAAATGGGAGTGATGCAGCATGCACTAAAAAAGTTGATGGATGCATCAAGCGGAAGTTGATTCGATAGGTGCTAAAGGGGAAGTTGAGCAATATGCCTGCAAGGGGAAGTTGATGCGATGCACGCTGTAGGGGAAGTTGATGCGAAACGCTTTAAAGGGGAGTTAATGCGATATGCTTTAAAGGGAAGGTTGATGCCAACGCGTTAAAGGGGAAGTTGATACGATACGCGCTGCTATAAGGGTAGTTGATGCCATACACGCTAAAGTTTGAAATTAATGCGATAGGCATAAAGGGGAAGTTGATGTGACACGTGCTAAAGGGGGAGTTGATGCGACACGTGCTAAAGGGGAAGTTGATGCGATACGCTGCAAAGGGGAAGTTAATGATGACGCTCGCTAAAGGGGAAGTTGAAGCGACATCGCTAAAAGGGAAGTTGGTGCGATATGCATTAAAGGGGAAGTTGTGTTGGTGTGATACGTGGTAAGGAAAGTTGGTGTGATACATGTTAAAGTTGATGCGATATGTGTCAAAGGGGAAGTTGGTGTGATACATGTTAAAGTGATGCGATATGTGTCAAAGGGAAGTGGTTGATACTCAGCTAAGTTTGAATGGGTCAGGTTTAGTAGAAAGCTGCGGGTCCAGGTCTGTTGAATTTTGGATGCAAGTTCGGGTTGGATCTTAGAAAAACCGGGCAATGCCGGGTACTACTCTGCTAGTATGATGATATAAAGTCATACATACTACATACACAGGTAATACATAATATAAGTACACAGGTGATGAGTTACTTACAGCAAACCTTGATACAATAGGAAAAGAGGACCCTGCCCAAAGAGCTTACAGTCTAGATAAAAAAGTTTTTAAAGTGAGGTTGGTTCAGTGAGAGGGGTAATGTCTAGGCCAAGTTATTAGTTTGTTTGAAGGTATCCCTGGTATAGGGTAAGGAATTAACCGGGCAATGTTACTGCATCGCCCAGTTCATTCCTTACCCTACCAGGGATAGGCAACAAAAGCCCTCAGATGTTAAAAACTAAAACTCCTAGCATTCCCTAGCTGCTGAGTGCTTGTAGAAAATGCTGGGAGTTGCAGTTTTCAAACATGTGGAGGGATACTGGTTGATTATTCCTGTCCTATACCAGTCCTATACTAATGGTATTCCTTACTGTAGCAATTGAAAAGATCGACCTCCAGGTTTTATATGGATTCCAATTTTAAATGAAGTTGCAGCAAAGCTTGAAAATAAAACATGGATTTCTCTATCGTAATTTTGCTTTCTTGATATATTTGTAAATATCTTCTGGCATAACAGAAAATCACATAATAAAAGAAGGCATCAGTAACCGGTTTAGTTTTTACAGGTGGTGCCCCAGGCAGAAAAAGCTCTTCTTTTTCCAGTTGATATAACTGATACCACAGATTACAGTAAACCATGACCTAGAGGTTAGAATCTTCACAAGCAAAAAGCTCTACCGTTTTTTTTTTGAAGTTTTACCAAATGTATATGAATTCAAATATTTAACAGGTTTTTCTTATGTTACTGAACGTCATTCTAATATCCTGTATGTGGAATATGGCAGTTAATGTACTAGACAATGTAAATCTCTTTGGTATTATCTTAAAGGACAACTCCACCCTCATAAGAACATCTTTTAGAAAGAATGGCCTCTTTAAAATATGTTTGATATTCATAGTTTGTCCTATGAATTCATTACTGTATGCCTGCTTGCTTCTGGGTGCCTGTGGAAACTGAGCAATTTAGAAACCTGGGGATTAACATTCAGTCATTGGCTGTGATGTAACTGTCAAACCATAACTGACAGTTGCTAACTGGAAGAACCAGGAAGCAGAATAGGGGAAACAGGACATTGTGCAGGATTTAGGTTAGACTTATATATTTCAGATTTCAAACTATTACCGTTTAGGGTTTTGGGCGGTGATTTAACTGTATGTAAGTTTTCATTTGGGGCTGGACTTGCCCTTTAAGCTGGCCTAAATGTGAAGACTTCTTTCCTAAATCTATGATTTTTTAAAAAAAAAAATAAAGCAAAATATTTATTTAAAATGTATCTTTATCAAATAGAGACATAATAGAGAAAGATCATTATGATTCCATTTCTGTAAAATCATTTTCATATTTTATTCTTTCTTTAAAATATGGTTCTACAAGAAATATTAGCAGTTTGTAGAACAAACATTTTCCACTTTCCCCAGTTGCATTTTGTTCTTTACTTTTAAAGTGAAACAAATTCTGTATGCCCTACTGACCTGCTAGCTAGATGGTGGGTTGGCTACCTCTTAGGGAACTGGGTGGCTGATAGACTTGCTAGCTGGTGGATTGGCTGTCAGATGGATGATTGCTAAACCTGGCAAGCGCTAAGTTTCCTCCTTTGGCTTTTTACTAAGTACATTGGTTGTAGAAGTTAAAGAGCATCTATAGTGAAAATATTAAATTCCTTCAATGCAACACTAAATTAATACACGTTTCCTTATCTTTATCTCCATTTTCAAAGAAAGGCAGACTTCACACAGGGCTGCCCACTCCCCCTCCCTTCTTGTCCTCTCCCCTGCCTGAAATCCAGTGTGAGCAAGCCACTCACGCGTATGATTTATGTCTTTACAAGCCACATCAGTAGAGCCTCGTACACGTGGGTCCCGACCCAATAAAGTGCCCATGTGTATGGGCATTTATGGCCAAAATGGCCGTTCGGTCGGGAATCATTGCCCAACCGGCCAGGTGGATCTCCGAACGACCTTCCGTTTGGGGCGATAAGCGTGCCATACACAGGTCAATAATAGCCGAAAAGTTCGGCCTATCGCACATGCGCGATGCCAGGTGTACGAACCTTAGTAACTAGCAGGACACACTCAGCACATTAGCCAATAGGAATGTGCCTTTGTCCTGGAAAACCTTGTATGTGCTTAAGCATAGTTACCAACATTTCTAAAAACAATCAAGGGACATTTATTAGAAAAACAAAAAGTGCAAAGAGCTGCATTTATTTTTAAACCACACCCACACACCACACCTATTTAAGCCACACCCAGTGGCATACGCTCGCAAACCGCGAAACATTTAGGCCATTCTTGACAAACAAAACCATGCCCATTGAGTACTTTGTGGAGATTGAAACACACAAAGACGGAATAATAGGCAAGGGGGAAAGAGAGACAGTGATAGATAGATACAGATAGATAGAAGACAGCTTGATTGAAGATAGATAGAAAAACAGACAGATATAGATGAATGTCCATACAGTGTAAAATAGATACAGATAGGTAGATAGATGATAATAGATGATAGATAGATAAATAGATGATAGATAAGATAGATGATAGAGAGATAGATAGAGATAGATAGATAATAGATAGCGATGATAGAGATAGATAGGTAATAGATGATAGATAGTAGACGATAGTAGATAGATAGATGTGATAGAAGATGATAGATAGAATAGATAGATAATAGATGTATAGGATGATAGATAGATAATATATAGATAGATAGATGATAGATAGATCGATAGATAGATTGATAGATAGGTGATAGATAGTAGATGATAGTAGATAGATGATGGGTAGATGATAGAAGAAACAGACTTAGACTTATGTTACTAACTATGATTATTAAGCTTGATGGTTTTTCTGACAGTGACAGGCAGCTCAAATGAACTTACTGTGGTGGCTGACTGCCTGTGTTGGATCTGGAGTGACTCTGGCACCCTCAACTGCGCTCTCCTTGCTTCACTTCGAACTTACTTCAGCACTGGCTGCCGAGACACACTCAGCAATAATGGCAGGCGCTGGCTTGACACAGGCTGCCAGGGCTTGCTTCTCATATATTCAACTTTCAAGCGTGCGGCGCATAGAGAGGCAGTGTCAGTACCGGCCCGCACGCACATAGACTGGAAGCAGGAAGTACTGACACACTGGATGCTCGATCAGCACAGAAGGAAATTTCACCGCACGCAACTGTCTGTGTGTTGTTCTGCCGGTTTGCGGCTTGGTTTGCCCAGATCTCGGGCCTTTCCCCGGGACATTAGAACATCGGGACTGCAACCTAAATCCGGGACTGTCCCGGTAAATCCGGGACTATGGCAACTATGATATTTAGCAGTGCGGTTTTGTAATTACAGTTTGTTATAAACTTGTATATCTTGGGACAGGGGAGGAATTTGAGGAAAGTAAATGTATTTGGGGGTTGGGGGAATTATAGAAGACAAGAAAGCATTTTCCTATTATAGATGCCCTTTAAGTAGGAGAGAATGTGACCAGGGATACAGATCTATACTGAAATCTCCACTTTCTCTTTTTCCGTTCTGTTTCATTTTTTCCTTTGCATTAACCCTTATTCTTTATTTCATTCACCATCTAACTATTCCATTAGGGCCTTCTCCCCATCATATTCTGCTTTTTCTCTTACTTTGCTTTAGAAAAAAAACCTTAAAGGCATCTATACCGAGAAATAGGTTATTTTAAATTGACCATAACTGGAAACTGTTATTCTTCCAACCACACTGTATATTTTTTTGTTGATCTGCCCCTATTTCTTTAGATATCCAATCTAAAACTACTTATATTTCAGCTGTCAATCAAGTTCCTGCTCTCAAAAACTGTTTTCTGTGAATAGTTTTACTGTAGCTGGAATGGTGACAGAGTTTTGACAGTTGGAATGCTGTGTGCAGGTTTGACAGTTGATTTGTGGGAAAAAAGTCATGTCAGATGGAAGTGGGAGTGGTTAATATAGAGAGGGGGGATACTGCTCCTAAACAAAATGTGTGCTGGATTGAAGACATGCAGCAACACACGCAAATCAGAGTAAGTGCTACTTACATGTATTCAATTATAGATTAAGACTAGAAATAAGCTGTTACAATAACAGGCACTAGAAGCCCAGAGTGCCTCCATCCTGCATGTCCCAAGGCCACAGTTCCCTCTTAGTGTCCCAGACCCAGGGCCCCCTCTCTGTCCCAGACCCAGGGGTCCCCCACTCTGTCCCAGACACAGGGTCCCCCACTCTGTCCCAGACCCAGGGTCCCCCACTCTGTCCCAGACCCAGGGTCCCCACTCTGTCCAGACCCAGGGTCCCCCACTGTCCCAGTCCCCCTCTCTCCAGACACAGGGTCCCCCCCTCCCCAGACCCAGGACAACCACTTGTCCCAGACCCAGGTCCCACCCCCTCAGTCCAGATAGAGTCCCAACTCGTCCCAGACCCAGGGTCCCCCCAAGGCCACAGTTCCCTCTTAGTGTCCCAGTCCCAGCCCCCCCCCCCTCTGTCCCAGACCCAGGGCCCCCCTCTCTGTCCCAGACCCAGGGTCCCCCCTCTGTCCCAGACCCAGGGTCCCCCCTCTGTCCCAGACCCAGGGTCCCCACTTGTCCAGACCCAGCCCCCATGTCCCAGACCCAGGGCCCACCTCTCCCGACCCCCTCTCTTCCAGACCCAGGACCCCCCACTCTGTCCCAGACCCAGGTCCCACCCCTCTGTACAGATCCAGAGTCCCCATGTCCCAGACCCAGGGCCCACCTCTCTCCCAGACCCCTCTCTTTCCAGACCAGGACCCCCACTCGTCCCAGACCAGGTCCCACCCCCTCTGTCCCAGACCCAGGGTCCCCCCTCTGTCCAGCCCCCCTCTGTCCCAGACCCAGGGCCCCTCCTAGACCCAGGACCCCCCCCTGTCCCAGACCCAGGTCCCCCACTCTGTCACAGACCAGGCCCCCCACTCTGTCAAAGGCCCCCCCCTGTCACAGATCCAGAGTCCCCTCCTCTGTCCCAGACCCAGGGTCCCCCACTCTGTCCCAAACCCAGGGTCCCCCACTCTGTCCCAGACCCCCGTGTCCCAGACCAGGGCCACCTCTCTCCCAGACCCAGCCCCCCCTCTCTTCCAGACCCAGGGTCCCCCCCTCTCCCAGACCCAGGACCCCCCACTCTGTCCAGACCCAGGTCCCACCCCTCTGTCACGATACCAGAGTCCCCTACTCTGTCCAGACCCAGGTCCCCCCTCTGTCCCAGCCCCCCTCGTCCCAGACCCAGGGTCCCCACTCTGTCCCAGACCCAGGGTCCCCACTCTGTCCCAGACCCAGGGCCCCCCACTCTGTACCAGCTCCCCCCCTCTGTACAGATCCAGAGTTCCTCCCTCTGTCCCAGACCCAGGGCCCCCCACTCTGTCCCAGACCCAGGGCCCCCCACTCTGTCCCAGACCCAGGTCACACACCTCTGTCCCAGACCCAGGAGATGGTTACATGACATTACAGCAGTGTCATCTGTCCCGCCTCTCCTTCCCAACCCAGCATGATGTCTTCAGTAAACTTTTTTTTACACTTGCTGTGTTGTGGAAGTTTCTAGTCAGGAATCTCAGGATCGGATGTCTGGATCTTGCATCCCCTCCCCAGAGGGGAGGACCCAGAGCCGCTCCGCGCACAAATCTCTGCAGACTGCTGGTGACTGGGAGGGAGGGGAGGAGTCAGAGTGAGAGTCCCGTAGCTGTAGCCTGTGTGAGATTGTGATGTAAGCTCTGCTCTGCTTCTAACAGTGAGTCGGAAACCTCCTGCTCAGGACACACACACACACGGACACAGGGACGCACACTTGCATTTTATTATATAGGATGAGGCATTTTTTCAGTATAGTGTCCCTTTTAATAGACAGGTGTTCCTTCATTGTAGACACACAAGATATTGCTCTGGTTACGGTTGTGTTAATAGTGTATGGAATAGTGGGCAGTACTAAACATCTTCTGCCCAATCCTATTAAACTGAGTCTATGAAGAAACTAGGGGGAACAGAGCAAAAAATATTTTCACAACTAAGAGTTAAGAGACAAACCTCATACTTTCTTAAATGCTTCCAATCTAGTTAAGATGATATTAAAAGCCTTCCATCATACCTTCAAAACAAAGCCTAAATTACATATCTAGATAAAAATTTTATAGTGGTAGTATTTGAGGTTGAATAAAGACATACGTCAATCCATTCCAATCTACTCAGCAATACCCACATTTCCTGGCTAACTGTTGATCTAGAGGAAGGCAAAAAAAAACAAAACAACCAGAATTATGAAGGGGGAAAAAAATCCTTCCTGACTCCCAGTGGCAATCGGAAATATCCCTGGATCAACTCTACTTTTTTTTATCAGTACCAGTAGCCTGCAACATTCCTTGTTTTCAGAAACTCATCCAGCTTTTTTAATTATACAACGAACCTGCAACCACAACATCCAATGAAAAACCAATAGCTTTACCGTTCTTAAAGTGAAAACCCTTTCTGAACTTGACTAAACGTCTTTTCTACAAGTCTTAAGGGATTCACTTAAAGGATAAGTGCACCGTAAAATCAAGTTATGTCCATTTGGAAACTGCAGCTTTAAAAATACAGTTGCCATATTTTTTTTTTTACCTATGCCCCTCCAGAGCCTAGCTTTGTGCCTTGGAAGTTGCTGACATCTTGTTACTGGTTTGCTGAATGTTAAGCTCCGCCCCTCTGAGATTTCCTCTGCTTTCTCCTGCTTGAGCCTCAAACAGTAATGCCTGTGAGTTCCGTGCACATGTGTGTGCACGGAACTCACAGGCATTACTGTTTGAGGTCAGAAGTTTATTTACGCCCGCTGTCATACATTACCATAACACGCAGTATTGCTAAATTGGCCCTTAGAACCTTAGTCCATATTGATGAAGCCCCATTAACAACTACACTCTGCATCCTGTCCATCAACCAACTATACATATACAAATGTGCCACCCCGGCCAAACAGACCACAGCTTATACATTAGTCGCCTATGTGGGACTGTATCAAAAGCCTTCGCAAAATCGAAGTATACTACATTTACTGCTGTGCCAGAGTCTGAAATTCTACTCACATTCTCATAAAAGCCAAGCAAGTGAGTTGTTCCTCCTAAATCCATGTTGATTATTTATTATAAAGGTCAGTCCTTGAAACATATTCTAGAATACGTTCCTGTATTAAACTTTCCAGTATCTTCCCCACCACTGGAGTTAAATTTACAAGCCTGTTATTATCCGTCTATGAATAATTACCCCTTTTGAATATTGGAATTACATTAGCTTATCAATTCTTAAAAAAACAAGAAAGACATCAGAAACATTTCTACAACAAATCAAAACACTAGAGCAGAAATTAGCCACCAATTGGGAATCCAATCTACAACAGGAACTAGACTCAGTTAAGCGACAATTGGGAACCCTACTGGCACACAATGCAGAAAAAGCTCCCAGAATATTAGGTCAACACTTCTTTTAAAAGAAAGACAAACCCGACTCCATGCTCACTAAATAAACTAAATAACAGGCTCACACAAAATAAATTTCTCCCACTTCGCACAAAATCAGGCACATTAGAATATGACCCAAAGAAGATATCCTCCCAATTTGCACAATATTACCAAAAACTGTATAACGGCCACACCTCTTCTAAACAAAATAATGTGCAACAAATAAACAACTTCCTAAAACAAGCAAAACTACCTACAGTCCCTTCTTCCGAAGCTTTACAACTTCAAGACCCCTTTAAGGAAGAAGAACTCAAATCAGCCCTGAAAAGCTTCCACTCAAGAAAATCACCAGGCCCAGACGGATTCACTACACTTTACTACAAAACATACTACGACACATTAGCACCTCATTTCTTAAAGCTAGCCAACGGACTTATGAACGGTACAGAATCTCTCACAGCAGACTTATTAGAGGCACACATCATAATCATACCAATGCCAGAGAGAGACACAATACAACCCACAAACTACAGGCCGATATCACTGATAAACAATGTCAAACTTTATGCAAAACTCATAGCCAATAGACTACATAACATTCTACCTAAACTAATACACCATGACCAAACAGGCTTCATCCCCGGACAACACAGTACAGACAACATAAGAAAACTCATAACTCTCATGCATATAGCACACTCACACAAAATTCCAACACTAACACTCTCTTTAGACGTTGAAAAGGCCTTCGACAGTATAGACTGGACTTACCTAAGAAGAGTCCTAATTGCATTCAGACTTCCCTCACCCCTAATCCAAGCCATCCTATGCCTATATAATGACCCCAGAGCGAAAGTACACAACATGGGATATCCGTCTGAAACCATAAACATCCGAAATGGCACAAGGCAGGGATGCCTACTATCACCCCTGCTGTTTGCATTATGCATTGAGCCACTGGCAGCCATCATACGATCTTCCCCAGATATCAAGGGCATCTCAGTAGCAGGATCAGAACACAAAATTATGCTTTTCGCAGACGACACACTCCTATCCATAACTCAACCACTAACATCCATTCCAACACTATATAATCTATTGGATAGATTCAGATCCATATCCGGATTCAAGGTCAACCATTCAAAATCAGTAGCATACATGCAAAATATACCAGAAACTCTAAGCGATTCCTTAACTAACCATTTCAAATTTCGTAAAACAACTGAATCATTTAAATACCTACATAAGCATACACATAAGCCATAAAGAGAATACACTGTTCCATAAAAACTACACAACAATGTTTAAATATCTCATAAGCTTATTATCTCCCTGGTCTCATTACCAAATTTCATTAATAGGAAGAATCAACGCGATAAAAATGATAATACTCCCCAAAATACTTTACCTATTTCGAGCCCTCCCCACCCCACTAAAAATAACGGATCTGGAACCCCTACAAAAAGCAATGGTCAGATTTGTATGGAGAGGCAAACACCCCAGAATAAAAACAACCTACCTAGCGAGACATAAAAGCAAAGGAGGCTTCGCCTTCCCCATCCTTCACCAATACCATAAAGCTGCTAGAATAGCACAATTGTCTCAATGGATAAATGAAGCAGACTCCACAGGCTGGGTTATCCTAGAAAACAGCATTATGTCACCATTAAATTCCACATCCATACTCTGGATCCCTTCTAGTCTTAGAAAACAATAAGAATCAAACTACTCACCTACTATACTCACTTCACTCAAACTATGGGACACATGCAACAAACAAACAAGATTATTAATCTCCTTCACCTCCCCGGGGTAGAATCTCGGGCATATATGGTCTTATATGGCACAAAAAACAAACAACTAAAATAAAAACAATCCTTAAATGGGAAGAAAGAAGCGGGATAATTCTAGATGAAGACAAATGGTCAAACATCTTTATACACTCTAGTCAATGCTCTGTTAAATAATAATACAAGAAAAAACATATAAGATACTATACAACTAGTACTGTACCCCACACTTTTTTCACTGCATCAATCCCAAAAATTCAGATCTATGTTACAGAGGCTGCCAATCAAAAGCTGATCAACTACACTGTTGGTTGGGACTGCCATGAAGCCCAGACAAGATATGGGCACACTGCGGAAATATTCTTATCAAGAGTGATCGCAGAAAATAAGCCTCACACTCCCTACAGCACTATTTAACTGCCCAATAGATGGACTCAATAGCCATACCAATAAGCTAATATTCACAATTTGCTCAGCAGCCAGGTGCCTTTTAGCGTACAACTGGAAACAGAAAAGGCCTAATATTGAAACTTTGATTAAAAAAATTTGGTGGATCCAAGATAATGAGCACCTAGCATTCAGCCTGAGAAATAATCTTAAACAGTGGGCCAAAATATGGGAATATGGTCTCTCCGTATGTCCACTGATTAACCCACAATAAGGTATAGAATGTAATATACACCCGGAGACCTCTCTACTGCAACCTATGCCATAATACTGCTAGAGGCAAACCCAACCGCTACAACCAATAACCTTGCCCAATACAGAGATAATAAACTACTGAAATACAGTACTGGATAATAGCAAAAATAATTAATGTTTGAATGTTTTACTTGGACACATAATATAGCCGGACGATTTTATGACCTATGCATTCTTTTGTTTTAATGTATTATTTCTTGTTAATACTAAATGGGAAAAATTCTTATAAAAAATAAATGAAAAAAAAAAAAGATAAAATTAGCTTTTCTCCAATTCAGAGGCACAACTTCCAGACATGAGGGAATCTGCAAAAATAAGAAACAATGGCCTAGATAAAACTGAAACTAGCTAGAGTATATACAAATTGTTCTAGACATTTGCTTTATCTTCTTATATTAATATACTGTACTTAAAAAATTGTTAGGGTTAGTGATGCTTTGTTCAGCTATCCTAACTTCATTATTAGTTTTAGCAACCTTAAAGGGCATGTCCACCCTTCCAAAAATTTTTTTTATATATATTCCCCTGTCCCCCCGTCAACCGCTATATTTTTATATTAGAAAGTGCCCCAAACTTTACTTAACTTCCCTCTTTCCTCCGCCGCACTGCCAGGCTCTGCTGTGCGAGAAAATGCAAGCAGAGGGGCAGGACCGGCAGTCGCGTCTGTGATGGCTGAGCGGCAGCCAATCAGGACGCGGCTGCCGGCAGTTCAGTGCGGCTGAAGAAAACAGGAAGGTAAGTGAGTTTGGGACACTTCTAATAATAAAAATATAGAGGTTGGGGCTGGGGGGACAGGGGGAATATTATATAAAAAGCATTTTACGCTAGGGGGAGGGAATCCTAATCGGGAGGGAGGGGAGAAGGGCTGCAGTACGCATGCCAAACTTCTCCCGGAGGCGAGAAGGAGGCAGAGTCCTAATGGATCTGCTATCCTCTGGTGGGCAGTTTTTGGGACTTTGGGGGGGGGGGGACTACAGGAGAACCTTATGGAGCTGAGATGTGAGGTAAGGATTTTATTACACTACATGATGGGGCCATTACTGGGGGGATTATAGTTTTGGGGGTGGACATGTCCTTTAATTGCTTTCTTACAATGCTTTTTTTATATTTATTTCCAAAAGGTATACATTTAGATGTGAAATGGCTTTAAATCCCCTTAAAAACAGTCCACTTCTGTTAAGTACCAGTACCTGATAATATATCATCTCAGTTGACATGTTGAAGAGCTACTTTTAACCTGGGAAAATATGATTTTCTTAAAATACCAAGTGTTAACCAAGTGCACTTTTCCTTGTGATAACATATGCTAAATGACACTATTTCATGGTCACTATTCCCTAAGCCTCTAGTTACTTTTATATCTACTAGCAGTTTTACCTGGCATTGCCAGTGTACACATGTAGGTATAGTATTTGTTACGTGCAGGTGTGTTTGGCTTATATGAAAGAGACAGAGGGGAAAAAAGAAGTGCACAGTTGGTAATGTAGGTCATGTATTTAATAGTTATGAGTTGAGGAGGTAACATTGCTTGAGGGACGTATAGCACATATGTGTATAGCAAAACTTTATATGTTATCAGTTTTTCCACTTGAAGCGTAAATATACAAATGTTGTGGTGAAAATGCTACATGGAATTTGCCGTGTGGGAAAATATGTTGCTTGCAAATGAATATCGCAGCACTTGAGTGACTGACGGGTTTCAGTGTCTCTGAAGTATGTGAGGTGCGGGCTCTTTGTCTGTGTTGTTAAAGTCATGCTTCATTCTGTTGCTCTGTCTGAGCCCTGTTTGTTTTTATTAAGCGTGCTATATTTTTTGCTCATTAGCAGTATGTCAATTTGTTTGCACTTTAACACTTTATCCTTACTCAGGGACCACTTTATATTGACTATTAGATCCCAATCAATAAAGTTAATTTCTGGTCCGAATTAAAAGTGCCATGATGTCTTGTTGTTTTAGTTGTAACTATCTGTAAAGTGTGAGACATGTGGGCAGTGTGTGTCTGGTACTTAACTCCAGGTAATGCAGGTAATTCCTATGTAGTGACCATACCTCCCATTCGTCCCGACTTGAGTAGGTGGATGGTGAATGCATGCGATGTTGCGGTGGGCAGGGTCACGGCATTCTAGGGTGTGGATGATCTGGGGGCGTGTCTGTGATGTCACGTCCAGGAGGCTTGGACGTGACATTTGGTGGTTGCTATATTTTGGGGCATGGTCACACTATTTCAAAGCGTGTGCATGGCCATGCCATTTAGGGGCATGGGTAGGATGTTTTGGGGCGTGGGTGTCAAGTTTGGGTGTGTGTGATGTTTGGGGGCATGGACAGGATGTTTGTGGATGTTGGCATGATTCTGTGATGTACCTGTACATTTGGGGGCATGGTTGCAATTTTTGGGGGCATGGCAGTTATCTTTGGGGCCTAGCCTTGATGGTTGGGGTATGAGCGTGACCATGATGTTTGGGGGTGTAACCATAACAGCAATATCTGGGGGGGGTGGTCACATTTTAGGAGGCTCTGCTTTAAAGGACAACTCCACCCTCAAAATAACATAATTTACAAAGAATGACCTCTATAAAATATGTTGATATATCATAGTTTGTCCTTTGAATTCATTAATGTATGCCTGCTATGCTTATGGATGCCTCATGGAAACTGAGCAATTTTGAGTACTGAGCCTGGGCATGCTCAGAAGAGACAGATAGGAGATTAACATTCAGTCACTGGCTGTGATGTCAACTGTCAAATCCATAATTGACAGTTGCTGACCGCAAGAATCAGGAAGCAAAAATAGGGTAAACAGGACATTGTGCAGGATGTCAGGTTAGACTTATATATTTCAGATTTTAAACTATTACCGTTTAGGGTTTTGGGAGGTGATTTTGCATCAGGTGATTTTGTACCCCTCCCCAAACTACCATCTTCAACGGAGTTAGCTCAACTATTTATTTCACATATCTTCCGCTTTCATGGACTGCCTTCTGAAATAGTATCTGACAGAGGTACTCAATTTGGTTCCAAATTTTGGAGAGCACTTTGTAAGTCCATGAACATCAAGTTACAATTTTCTCTGGCTTACCACCCACAGTCCAACGGGGCCACTGAAAGCACTAACCAGTCTTTGGAACAATATCTTCGTTGTTACATTTCCTATACGCAGGATGATTGGGCTACCTTTGCCTTGGGCTGAGTTTGCCCTTAACAATTCACCTCATGCTTCTACTGGGAATTTCCTTTTTTTGGTCTTTGGGACGAATCCTAGAGGTTTTCCTCAAGATTTTCTTTTCACACAAGTACCCGCTGCCAATGACTCTGCGGCCCAGATGACCGCTATCTGGCATGCTACGGAAATCAGCCTTCAGAAATCTGCTTGGTACAAAAAACTGCAGCAGATAGGAGATGTAGAGAACCCCCAGCTTATTCTGTTAGAGATAAAGTGTGGCTCTCATCTGCTCATATTAACCTACGGGTTTCCTTCCTACAAACTGGGACCCAAATTTATGGTCCTTTTCCTATCCTGGAAAGTCGGTCCGTGGCTGTTCGCCTCCAACTTCCTTCCAGCATGTGGATTCCTAATGTTTCATATTTCTCTCTCAAACCAGTATGCTCTAATCAGTACACATCTTTACTACCTCCCATTCCAATTTCCGTTGATGGTCAGCAGGAGTTTGAGGTCGAGAAGATCTTGGACTCTAGATTCTTGAGGAGTTCTCTTCAGTATTTGGTCCACTGGAAAGGTTTTTGGTCCGCAAGAAAGAGCTTGGATTAAACATTCTGATTTGCATGCTCCTCGTCTAGTCAGAGCTTTCCAGGGAAACCTTGCCCGTTGGGTCCTGTGGCCCCCCGTAAGGGGGGGGGTGTACTGTCACGAACTTACCTGCCGCTCCGGTCCCGCGCAGCTCTGCACTTCCAGGTGGGCGGCGTCAACGTCATGACATCACGACGCCGGGCGGCGCCAAAATTCAAAAGCCGGTGTCCTCCTGGACCCGGTGCCCGGTTGTAGCGTTTGCTATCTCCCTGGCTCCTGTACTCACCTGCCTTGGATCCTGTACCTACCTTTACCGCTCCAGTTACTTACCTAGCCTGCATCCAGTCTCAAGTTACTTACCATGCCTGCATCCAGTCTCAGTCACTTACCTAGCCTGCATCCAGTCTCAAATTACTTACCTTGCCTGCATCCAGTCTCCAGATACTTACCTTGCCTGCATCCAATCTCCAGTTAGTTACTTACCTAGCCTGCATCCAGTCTGATGCAAAATGAGATGGTTGAAGTTCAAATTGGATTCGGCACTGATTAATGAATCCACGGCAGGCTTGGGCATCACCATTGAACTGTGAGGGCGGAGGTATGCGGGGCTCTCTCCGAAGAGAAGGGTCACTGGATCCGGACGTAGAAGGAGCGGCGTAGACCCGGAGCAGAGCAGAAGCTGGGGTAGCCGGACAGCGAGGGTGTCCATCAGGGCCAGTTGGCTCAGTTAATGGTGTTCAAAAATGTCCATGCATTTGGACAAGTTTGGAGAGTTTTACTCAACTCTGCCATAGCCCCCTCAGGCGTTTCCATGGCCCGATTGTACTGTAATAAATGGCCGGGAGGCCGGGTACTTACAAGTACGCTTTAGGAGGAGGCGTATAGTCCGGGAATTGCAGGACACGGAGGCTGCTGGGAAATGTAGGCTGGATGCCGGAACAAGGAGCTGCTGGGAACTGTAGGCTGGATGCTGGAACAAGGTGCTGCTGGGAACTGTAGGCTGGATGCCGGAACAAGGTGCTGCTGGGAACTGCAGGGTGGATGCTGACAAGGTAAGTAACTGGAGATTGGATGCAGGCAAGGTAAGTATCTGGAGACTGGATGCAGGCTAGTAGTATCTTGGAGACTGGATGCAGGCAAGGTAAGTACTTGAGACTGGATGCAGGCTAGGTAAGTCTGAGACTGGATGCAGGCAAGGTAAGTAAATTGAGACTGGATGCAGGCTAGTTAAGTAACTGGAGCGGTAAAGGTAGGTACAGGATCCAAGGCAGGTGAGTACAGGATCCAAGGCAGGTGAGTACAGAGCCAGGGAGGTAGCAACAATCGAGCACCGGGTCCAGGAGGACCCGGCTTTTGAATTTTCGCGCCGCCCGGTGTGTCGGTGTCGTGACGTCATGACGTCGACAACGCCCACCCGGAAGTGCAGAGCAGCGCGGGACTGGAGCGCAGTAAGTTTGTGACAGAAATAATACGTGTAGCAGAGTTAAGTATAGACTGAAGGGGAGAGAGGTATGAAGCAGGAAGACCAGTAAGTAGTAGGTTGTAATAATCCAGGCACGATAGGCATGTAAAAGCATAGCGGTGGTCTGGAGAGAAAGGAACCTGCGGATTTTCGCAATATTGTGAAGGAAAAAAGGTTTTTGCAACATAGTTAATGTGGTTAGAAAAAGATAAAAAAGGAGAGAGAAGAGTCAATAATTACCCCTCCGCAGCATGCCGATTAGATAGGGAAAATGGGGGTATTTAGGTGGAAAAATGATCAGTTCAGTTTTAGAAAGATTTAATTTGAGGTAACATTGAGATATCCAGGAGGAGATGGCAAGGAGGTAGTCTGAGACATGTGATTGAATGTCAGGAGTTAGCGTAGGTGTGGACAAGCTTGTAGACATGTGACCAGCCTGTCTGCATAAATAAGCTCTTCTTCTCAACTGTCATTTTCCCTAGGTTCTTCCTGTTTTCCCCAGCATTAAGTCTTAACTGAGCATGCTTCTACCCCGGGGCAGGAAATTAGAGCATTCATCCCAATGTAATTTCTCACTGGCTGCAGCCAGAGATGTGATTGTCAACTCATTTTAAAGGAAATACTGCAGGCTTTCATTTAACCCTAACTTGTTTGCAGACCACAGTTACCCTTTAAGGCAAACATTATAAAAACACTAACAGGCCTATGTAATACAAGTTATTATTATTGTAAAAATTGGTGCTAATTTTGCCCCAACCAATCAGATGCTAGTTTTTAAATGGTAGCTAACATCTGATTGGTTGGGGCAAAATTAGCACAATTTTTAATGATAAAAACATTTATTACATAGGCCTGTAAACTGTTTATTCTTGCACAAACTCAAAAAACGATCATTCTCCCAGATATTCTGAATAAAACAATTCAAGAAGAGGTCCATGAACACTGAAAACACCTGCTTAGCATACTCCACCCAGTAAATAAGGAATGTGACTTGCTGTTAATTAAACACAATCCATTATCCATTCAAAGGACAACCTTTACACCAATCACCACAAAGACAGGCTGCTCAGTTGTCTTCACTGTCACTTTGATGTTGTGATACTGTATTGCTACATTACATGTTCTTTGCAGCCAATGTTTTCATCAGCCTTTGTTGGACTAAACTGTAGTTCTCTTTTAAAGGGTATGTCCACCTCCTAAACAAAAAATCTTGTGGTTACTGGAAACCCCCCATAACCTTCTCCTCATATGGACCATACACAAATCGGAATCTAAATATCTGTCGTTCCTACGGCTGCCTTCTGCTTGTCTTCTGAGCGTTTTCCATGCACGGAAGAAAGCAGAATGGGCTGGACCTGCAGCAGTGACAGTGATTGGCTGAGAATTGAACTTTGCTGTTCTAACACTTTACACTAGGCAGTTTAAGAGCTAGGTCCCGCTTACGTAATTTGAAATGTGTTTTGCACTCACATCACGCTTCTGAAGCAATGCAATTCCCACTATGGTCATTGTCTGAGATCGGATATTGGAATGCATGTGTGCATGACTTTTTTGCATATTGTATTCATTCCAGTATTACAGATATGTATTGGAGTGCAGTGCACATGGCAGATAATACATGGCAACATATTGCATGCATTGACGTGTGTACATGTAGGACCTAGCCCTCGTAACACATCTTAGCTACAATGCAATCAGCACCTTGCATTCAGGAGGTCTTTGACATGTCGCTATTAAATGCTGATTGAGGTACATACCAGGGTATTTATTGTCAACAGATTGCTGTAAAAGTCATTTAGTGTTAAGAAAGCCAGTCAAATGACTAGCACAAGGTCTTCAAGAACTGAACTTCAAGTCAATTGATCTAACTGAGTGCCGCAGATATACTGTAGAATGGCCTACACCGTGGGCAGCACGGTGGCTCAATGATAAGCACTGATGCCTTGCAGCGCTGAAGTCCTGAGTTCGATTCCACTCTTGGACACATCTGCGAGGAGTTTGTATGTTCTCCCCGTGCTTGCGTGGGTTTCCTCTGGGCACTCCCATTTCCCCCACAATCATAAAGACATACTGATAGGTTGTATGTGTCAAATAAATGTGCTTAGATTATCAGCTCTATGGGGCAGGGCCTGATGTGAATGTATACATGTAATTGTAAAGCGCTACAGAAGATGTTAGCGCTATATACATCTACAATAATAATAATAATAATTGCCAAGATGAATGTGAACCTTTACAAGCATTCTCTTTTAATCCTTATATGGAAAACAACCTAAGAAACTGAACAAGGCACATCATTGTATGTATTTGACACATTAATACCAGTGTTGACTAACCTTTAAAGGAAAAAGGAAAGTAATTATTCTTAAGCAAAACAAATAGAAAGATTCATGCCAACATATTACAGATAAGTGACAGGTATTTTATTATGACTTTAGTAGCAATTTGCACGTTAGCTTTTAAACAATAGCTCAAATTAATTCACAGGAATTATCAGACAATTACAGTTTCCTCCTGTAGCTTTAATTATTCACATTTTAAACAAACAAAACTATTTAATCAGAAATTACAGTGTTTTATTTCGATCTTTATTGACAGTTTCTATATGAGTTTACTAGCAAAAGTGTGCCCGTTGGTGCACAGTGGAAATTATGTGTGTATGTTTTACTATGTGTAGTTGCAGTGCTCACAGGAACCATCCAGGGGGGCAATAATAAAATTAGTCTGAAAACTAAAAAAAAAAAACCAAATAATCGCATCATATTAAATGAACAAACACACACTTATATCCTCCCTTACCTATACTACCTGCCAGCTAGAATATAGAGGGTCTATGTGGAATAAACCTGCAGGTCTGAGAACTGACCCAGGCAACCTAAACAGCACCTTTGGGCAATCAAAAGCAGTCCATACATATATCCGATTTTACTTTCCAGACGAGTGCTCCCGCGTCATTAGACCAATCCTGCAAGAACCACCTGTCTGTGGCATAGAAGAATGGGAAAGGTGGTTCTGGCAAGATCAAACCTATATTGCATGACCGCTTGGTTGGATAAGTAAAATCGGATATATGTATAGCCACCTTAAATCCTATACAGTATCCTGATTAACATGCAAGGTTCATATTTATTAGTATTTACCACAACAAATTTAACTAACCTATGGGGTTAGGACTTGGGAGCACAGGATACTGATTGAATATACATGTTAGGGAGAGGTGTGGATAGAGTATAAAAATAAAGAGTATAAAATAGAGTATAAAATGAAATAGAGCCTTCTTATAACAGAAGGTACCTCATAGAATCATGTTACTAAAATAGCATTGCCTTAATAATCCAACATATAAACACATATTTCTCACTTAAAGACATGGGTGGGGACATGCAAAGTATCTTATTTATTGCCTGTGGCAAAGGCATGTGTCTAGATATAATACAGCCTAATGGTATAGACCAGACGTGTTTAGCTTGTGACCTTTTACGTGTTTGAAAACCACAATTCCCAGCATTCTGTTTGAAGTAAGTTTTTTCTTAAGAGCCTGTAGCTAAGGCATCTGTCTAGATCTAATACAGCCTAAGCTTGTGACCTTTCACATGTTTGAAAACTACAAATCCCAGCATTCTCTGTTTTTCAGTTAGTGTCTTCTTAATGAACTTTTCACATGTTTAAAACTACAATTCCCAGCATTCCCTAACTGCACAGAATTCTGGAAATCTTAGTTTTCATACATCCTGGAATAAAGACATTTTCCTGACTTACAGACATTAAAAGCCCATGGTCATGCTTTAGTGCTTCCTACCCAAGGGTTTGAACATGCAAGTGGTTCATCTGCCCTTCCCTTACATCCATAGCTATTAGACTATTGGATTAGGGAAGCAATATATGGGTCGATTGGTTGTCGCAACGTTAATGCCCGCTTTGTGGCGGCAGCACGAGTACCAGAAGAGGCACTCGTGCGGCCGTTTCAAAGTAATTTACCAGAGGTTGCTCTTTAAACGTAAGTATTATACACCAACTAATAGCTGGCGATAAATACTTATGTGTGGGTGAGATTCACCCAAAATCGCACAGCCTCTGGTAAATCCCGTACGGGAGATTTGCCCAGAGAGCTTGTGCCACTGGGTGAATCTCCCTGTTAGAGTTATAAACTTTACCATATTTGCACATACTTCCAAATACCACCTACCTGGCAGTTATAATCTATAAAGTCTAAAGGTTTGTGCACAAATGCGATCGCCGGTGCCGACGCATGACATGTGCGAACAGCCGTTTTGGATTATATTCGTGCCGTGTATCGACAGAACGGTCATTTTAGCCGATAAAGTGCCCATACATGGCACGATTATCGGCCGTTCATACACATTGTGCGTCACGGCATCCGCGATCGCATGTGTGTACGAACCTTAAGGCTGGGTAAACACCAGTAATGAACCAATAGTGCATATAATACAAGAATTGTGGAAGCACTCCAATTAGGCTAATTTACAACTACATTTAGCGGAAGTGCTACTGATCTGGTCAAACATTTATACAAACATAGAAAAGATAATCAATGCATATTCCTAGGCCCCATACAATATCATATTATCTGCACACTGGCATACTTTATAAACAAAGGGGTTTTAGTATACATTACTGTGATCACATGAATGAAAAGCCTTCCAACCACGTCAAGGTAACCCTTTTCTATGTTTGAATGAACCAATAGTGCCACGGATTAGTCGGATGGAAATATCTGATGTGTGGGGCGGCCAGCCGCGTCCGAGTTTGGTCGTCCGTATCAGACAAATGGGTCAGTTAGTAAATCACGGCCAATCATGCAGTTCCCTATGGGACCACATGATCAGTCTGTCACATGCGCTGCTGGCTACAGCCACTGTTAATGTGACCAACAGTCATCTGTCCTGGCAGGGCTCTCACACAAAGCAGATGCTCAGTTGGGACACATGTATTATATGTATCCAGACAAAATGGTATTAACCTGCAGATCTGAACACAGATACAGACAATCCTGCCCCAATGTGCAATTCAATCTGAACAACTCACTTGGACATCCTGAGACCCTATACAGGATCCAGAATAACATGCTAGGCTCATACTTATTGGTAATTACCACAGCAAATTCAGATTTACAGTCACTATGGGGTTAGGAAACACAGGATTCTGATTAGCTTGACATGTTATGGAGAGGTTTGGATAAAGGATCTAAAAGCTCTCCACAGGGTATAAAATGAAGTAGAGCCTTCTTATAACTGAGTGTACCTGACAGCCTCATGTTTAATATATTAATATTGGGGTAAAAACTGCCCATTTCTCTAAGAATGCTGGGTAGTTTTAGAGACATGCAAAGTCATTATATCATAAACAGACACTTCCTGTCTAGCAAACAGAAACTGGATTGTCTCATTACTTTCTATGGAGAGGGGAGGGGGGGGGGGGGTGTGAGAGTCTGAAGAATTTTCTAATTGGCTAAGACTGTCACATGTTTTACAAACAGCACATAACTGGGTGTAATACAGGAACCTCCTTACACTTCCTGTCTTTTCATGGACAGTGCCTAAGAGATGTTTTTGATTTGCTAACAGTGAAAGATCAGAACCTTTCTTTGGATGTTAGTAAAATTCCACTTCCTTTTAGTGTCTACAAGGAGACCCCATAGAAATCCTGGAGGTGTGTCTTAACCTATCATTTTGAGTTTTCCATTCAAACTTAGGGGTAAAGTAAGTTTAGTTTATTAATTGTATATACATTGTTTTGTAATTCAGTAGTAGGTAGTAGTACTATACTTTGTATGGTGTTATTTCTTATGGTTATTTTAATTAAATAGTGCTAATTACACACATAGATATGGACCTTTCCTATGTGTAATAATGCTATATACCCCCACCTAGTTAGTTGCTCCTAAAAACTCTATGCAATCTCCGTGAAAATATACATTTATTTATATAATATAAGGGAAAGGGGATGTTAATAAAACAAACCAGGTGGTGCTGGTATAGGAAACTGAACTAAAGGACAACAATATCAAAAAAAAAAAAAAAATATCACCCCTATTACATGTCTACACTTTCAGCAGCTAAAATCACTTACAGTAGTACTCACTTATAACTGTGCTGCCCTCCCTAAGATATCACACAGCAGGGCTCTGATTAACATAGCACTTGTCATTGGCTGGTGGGAATGTCTGTTACAACCTCTCTCCTCCTCCTCTGCCAGTTAATCAAACTTGAAATGTCCTGTTTCTAGGATACAACCTTTATAATCAAGCAGATAAAGATGGGTGGAGGAGTGTTTTCTTGCATGCTTGCTTTGAATGACAGTTTTTTGATGCCCCTTCACAGCATGGCTAATTGAAGGCAGAGAGAGGCTCGAAATCGGGGAAAAAATGTATGGGGAGGGCTGAATAACTTTACTCATTTTTAAAGCAATTTTTAAAAAAATGCTTTGAAGCAATACAATTATCCTTTTAAGTGACTAGTTGTGATCTATAGGGTTGATTTGCAATGGTTGAAGTCTTTCATTGTAAATCATTTATAAATTTGTAACTAAATAAATAAATGTCAGCAACAGGGATGCGATTTTCCTCAACATTAGGGTGACTTCCAGTTATCAGATGGGTAATACAATATAAAAAAGTAGATCACAAGGGCCGCAGATGTAAGCCTGTGATAACCGTGGGACACAAAAAGACCAACAATCTCTGCCTTAGTAAACAACAGTCCAGTAAAGATCAGACTTGCCAAGCCATCTTTAAAGCTGGCTACACACAGTACTAATCTTTAAAAGATTTCAGACAGAATCTGTCATCTCTACCTCAATACAGAGCAGTAAAGCTAGTTTTGCAGTCCAGCATAACCAACATTGCCTGAACACAACCCTACCACTACCCTAGCTAATGCTGGCCATACACTAGTTAGAAGTTAAAGTCGATCAGACGTTCTCTCTCTTGAACATCTAATTGGCTTTTACAGGCTGGTATGTAATATCTAATGGGATACCAGACCAGACCATTGGCTTAACATTTTCTAATTATTTTATTACCTGTGATCAATGAATGTATATTAACTGTTTTACTTATGACAGCCATTGCCAGATATAGAACAAAAGATAACATGGCATAATATCAGTAAGTCTTTGTTCATTTGTGTATAAAATAGCGTGCTTTACAAGAATCACGATTGTATCATGCCTGAAGAAGAAACTTAAGTACTTTTTACTTTTCTACATTTTAGTTAGCCAATAAAAGGAATTACTTAACCAAGATGTTTTTACTTGTTTCTGAGAAGGAGCTCTGCAAAGAAGACTTTGTAAAGCTGCTTTCATGGCTCCACTGCCATAGCCCTGTACCTTGGCAGGGTTGACCAATGGAAAGGCTCTCTACTTGTAGAGCATGTCTTACCATTATTTGAATATGGAGAAGTTGAGGAGGTTTAGGTTCTCACCATGGGTACTATCACAGAGAGAATGGGTGGGGGAAGGTCTGCTGGATCTAAAGTATAGGAGCACACTACTTAGGTGATGAATTTGTTTATTCAATGCAAAAGCATAACATACAACGTAGTGGGACTCATGGTCCCTTCCTCAGGACCGTGAGTCCCGCTACATTGTATGTTATGCTTTTGCACTGAATAAACGAATTCATCACCTAAATGCTCCTCTACTTTATACCTTGCACGGATTATGTAGCCCTGGAAGTAGGGGGCTTAGCTAATCGGCCAACAACAGTGTGCCATAGTACATCTTGAACTTTGCTGAAGGTCTGCTGGACCATAATTGTCCTTTAAGGAAGTTGGAAATAAACACATATGAAATAGCCAATTAATTCTACTCCATATGTGTCTTATGAAGTATATTATTTGATAACATCACCCAGCTCTGTTGGAAGATTCATACTCCCCTAGTCAACAGAGTGGTGTTGGCATTTGTTGTCATCCCAATCACTGGGGGGCATGGGCACAAACATCAGAGGATAATTAACATTTTAAAATGGGAACATTTAAGAAGTTTAAGATGGCAATTTCATTTTGTTATCTTTTAAATGAATTGCTTTTTTTTATTCTTGCAAACTATAGTTTTCAATAAAGCTGCTGGACCAAATAAAGTTCATCCTCAGGTCCTTAGGGAACTAGGTTCAGTTTTATCCAGACCATTGTTTCTTATTTTCTCAGATTCCCTCATGTCCAGAAGTGTGCCTCTGGACTGGAAAAAAAGCTGATGTAATTCCACTTTTCAAAAAAGGGTAGTCGTTCACATCCGGGTAATTACTGTCCTGTAATTTTAATTTCAGTGGTGGGGAACATACTGGAAAGTTTAAAACAGGAATGTATTCTAGAATATGTTTCAAGCACTGACCTTATAAGTAGTAATCAGCATGGATTAAAGGAGGAACAAATCTTTTCAAACAAACTTGCCTGGTTTTATTAGGAAGTAAGTAGAAATTTAGACTCTGGCATAGCAGTAGATGTAGTATACTTGGATTTTGATACAGTCCCCCATATGCGACTTATGTATAAACTAAGGTCTGTTGGGCTGGGGTAACACATTTGTACATGGATAGAAAATTTGTTAATGGGTCGGATGCAGAGTGTAAAGGTTATCTTTACTCTAAAAAGATCAAATTTTCAACTTTTTGGGGGGATTTTAAATCCGGGTTGTAGATTCTGAGAAATCATCATTTGAAATCACAACATTTACAGGGAAAGGCCTGTCACTCCAGAAGCAGAAATTATGATATGTTCCCCATCTCTGACCTCTTACTAGGATCTTTGGCTGCCTGCCAATACACTTTCTTCAACAATTAAGAGAATCAGCAGAGAAAAGAAGGCAAAGAGTTGGGAGGGTAAGATGCAGGGCCCGTGGTGAGGCTGTGCAGAACTTATCATTGTCGCAGACACTGAAAGAAGGCAGTGAGAAGGGGGAAATAAGGAGCACTCACTAAACATTAATAATTTAATGACAAAGCAAGCACAAATAAAAATGTATGTACCACCATTTTACTTTCATTTTAATTTCAAATTATAGTTTCAGATAATGGTGTTACAAACTTAACTTCTGCTCCGGTCCAGCACTGCTTAAGGAACTGCCTGGACTTTGTCTTTATTGTGCTAGACGAGCACTTTGCAAAAAACAGTCCTCTGTCAGTCCACAGTCTTCCTGATGTAAACCCCATTAACTTTTCCTGCCACCACTACTACTTTTAACTCTAAATCTTTTTCTACTTTTACATCACAACTGTGTCTTCCTCTTAGGGTAGACACTGTGTCTAGCCTCTTAGGGTAGTGGCTATTGATAACAAAATTGGCCTTGGAATTCATCTCCAAATCTACTTTTGAAGTCTTATTCTATGTTTGCATATTACATCAAGAACATTTATAATTTTAATAATCCATAGTCCGTTTGCCCGGTGTAAAATTTACTTGTTCAGATGACAGGCAGCAGTCAGGACCAAGGAGGAAGAGTCATCAAATATTAAAGGCTCATGAAGATACTTGAAACTGGCAACAGATGGTGAAGAGTTCAGCACCACAGATCAGGACCAGCAGATAAATGAACTGAAAAAGCAAATCTCAAGATCCTAAGGACTGGAACCAGACAGGCAAAAATGAACAAGAATAAGAGAACCGAACTGGATAAGCACACAGGGATCCAAATGATTGCAGCAAGACAAGGACTACAGGATACAAGAGGCCAAAACCCAGCACAGCACAATAGGGACATGCAATGCTATCTTCAGGCATCAGAGGACTGGATTTGAATTTTCGTGTACTGGTGCACTTCTGTGACATCATGTGCATTGTGGAAATTCTTCCTAAATGCTATCATGAATTCTTTGATGTAGTTTGTAAAAAACGGGCAGAGAAACTACCACACCATTCTTTTGATTGTCTCATTGACCTTCTCTCTGGCACTATGCCTCCTTGGGGACGCGCATACCCACTCTGAAACTAAAGCCATAAAAGAATACATTAAGTAGCATTTGTCCTGGGGATTCATCAGACTATCCACTTCCCTAGCCAGAGCAGGTTTCTTTTTTGTTGAAAAGAATGACCTCCTTGCATCGACTACTGGGGGCTGAATAAGATCACTATTAAAAACCTTTACCCACTTCCTCTCATTAAGAACTGCTCGATCACATTAAAGGTGGGCCAACATTTTTCACAATCTAGTACCTTTCAAAGGGCATAAATCCTAATTCGCATATGCAAAGGAAAAGGAAGTGAAAAATTACCTTTAAGTTCTACCTTTTTAGTTATTCAATAAAAGTTCTTAAAAATGTTAAAAATGGTGCTAATTTTGTCCCAACCAATCAGATGTTAGCTTTCAAATGTTAAAGGAGAACTAAACCCAATTTTATATACTCCAGAATCTGAAAACAACCCCCCTAAAAATACCAATAAACTATAAAATGCCACTTTAGTAAACTCTGTTAAAGTAGCAGTTTCCCCCAGGAACCAAGGAGGAGAGTCATCAAAATTTAAAGGCTCATGAAGATACTTGAAACTGGCAACAGATGGTGAAGAGTTCAGCACCACAGATCAGGACCAGCAGATAAATGAACTGAAAAAGCAAATCCAAGATCCTAAGGACTGGAACCGACAGGCAAAAATACAAGAATAAGAGAACCGAACTGGATAAGCACACAGGGATCCAAATGATTGCAGCAAGACAGGACTACAGGATACAAGAGGCCAAAACCCAGCACAGCACAATAGGGACATGCAATGCTATCTTCAGGCATCAGAGGACTGGATTTGAATTTTCGTGTACTGGTGCACTTCTGTGACATCATGTGCATTGTGGAAATTCTTCCTAAATGCTATCATGAATTCTTTGAGTAGTTTGTAAAAAACGGGCAAGAAAACTACCACACCATTCTTTTGATTGTCTCATTGACCTTCTCTCTGGCACTATGCCCCTTGGGGACGCGCTACCCACTCTGAAACTAAAGCCATAAAAGAATACATTAGTAGCATTTGTCCTGGGATTCATCAGACTATCCACTTCCCTAGCCAGAGCAGTTTTCTTTTTGTTGAAAAGAATGACCTCCTTGCATCGACTACTGGGGGCTGAATAAGATCACTATTAAAAACCTTTACCCACTTCCTCTCTCCAGAACTGCTCGATCACATTAAAGGGGCAACATTTTTCACCAATCTAGACCTTCAAAGGGCATAAATCCTAATCGCATATGCAAAGGAAAAGGAGTGAAAAATTACCTTTAAGTTCTACCTTTTTAGTTATTCAATAAAAGTTCTTAAAAATGTTAATTAATTAGATATCACGATCAAACAAATATGCAAGCAACGAAGGGTTATTACCTGCACTAAAGTTAAAATGGATACGTTTAGTTACATAGTTTGTACAAACTTGCGTCAGCTGATGCGCCACTTCAAGGCAGTATCCCAGCATCAGTCCTAACCTAATGAGTAAAGTACAATCCCTGGGGGAACAAGACCATACCTGCTTCTCTCTTTATTTAGTATGAACTATTCCAGGGAATCATGGGAGCTTACAGAGCTTCTAAACCTTCTTTTTATCTGGACTGCCTTAAAGGGGCGGGGGAATAAATTTACTAAGGGAGCAAAGCATATAATCGAGCTTAGCCGTATTGCCCTTTATTATATACAAATACAAGAATATGCAAGCAACGAAGGGTGATTACCTGCACTAAAGTTAAAATGGATACGTTTAGTTACATAGTTTGTACAAACTTGCATCAGCTGATGCGCCACTTCAAGGCAGTATCCCAGCATCAGTCCTAACCTAATGAGTAAGTACAATCCCTGGGGGAACAAGACCATACCTGCTTCTCTCTTTATTTAGTATGACCTATACCAGGGAATCATGGGAGCTTACAGAGCTTCTAAACCTTCTTTTGATCTGGACTGCCTTAAAGGGGCGGGGAATAAATTTACTAAGGGAGCAAAGCATATAATCGAGCTTAGCCGTATTGCCCTTTATTATATACAAATACAAGAAATGCAGCTCAAACCTTTTTCTAAATATTACTTTCAGGTGCGGTGCTCTGTAAGCTCCCATGATTCCCTGGTATAGGTCTACTAAATAAAGAGAGAAGCAGGTATGGTCTTGTTCCCCCAGGGATTGTACTTTACTCATAGGTTAGGACTGATGCTGGGAACTTTAGAATGGGCCAATAGCTGCCACTATACGTTTTACTACAACTATGTAACCTAAACGTATCCATTTTAACTTTAGTGCAGGTAATCACCCTTCGTTGCTTGCATATTTGTTTGATCGTGATATCTAATTAATTTATGCTTATATGTTAGTTAGTGCTGGAGACTTTTGTGTAATGTATAAATTGCCGGTACTCCTTTGCACCGCACCTGAAAGTAATTTAGAATAAGGTTTGAGCTGCATTTCTTGTATTTGTATATAATAAAGGGCAATACGGCTAAGCTCATTATCTTTGCTCCCTTAGTAAATTATTCCCGCCCCTTTAAGGCAGTCCAGATAAAAAGAAGGTTTAGAACTCTGTAAGATCCCATGATTCCCTAGTAGGTCATACTAAATAAAGAGAGAAGCAGGTATGGTCTTGTTCCCCAGGGATTGTACTTTACTCATTAGGTTAGGACAGATGCTGGGATACTGCCTTGAGTGGCGCATCAGCTGACGCACGTTTGTACAACTATGTAACTAAACGTATCCATTTTAACTTTAGTGCAGGTAATCACCCTTCGTTTCTTGCATATTGTTTTGATCGTGATTATCTAATTAATTTATGCTTATATGTATAGTTGAGTGCTGGAGACTTTTGTGTAATATAATATATATACAAACAAACAAGATGCAGCAGCGCTACGATTCCACTTGTCTCTCACTAGACTAAAGTTGGGTGCAACGCCTGTTGATAGATGGGCCTTTTCACCTCTTATTATATAAAAGCAATATTCGAGTCAGGCAGCCCTCAAGTTTTTCTTTCTTTGCAATTTATTCTTTACATCACAACAGCTCAGACATACAATGCAACGTTTCGGGCATTATGCCCTTTCTCAAACTACTGAGCATGTGTATAGATAATTTCTTTTCTTTTTGTCTTGTCTGACTTGTCTTTCTTTCGGGGGGGACCCACTAGAAAAGAAAAGGGAGCAGGAAAAAGACCAGCAAACAATAGGATAATGTGAATAGAGAGTGGAAAAGAGAGAAATAAAAAAGATCACACAAAACTGGAATGTGAAGGGGGAGAGGTGTGGAAATTTGAGGCGACAGTTTCGACTACTATTTATTAAAACTTATTTAAAGATCAGTAGCTCCTTTTTCTATTTTTTTTCTCAGTGACGTGAACCAGCTATATCGAGTTTCCCACACTGTCCAACTATGACATTCGCTATCCAGATGACCTCTCATCGGCTGTATAACTACTTACCGTCACGAAAAGTATCACAGATGACTCATTTAATGAAGGAATCTAGGTTCTCTAAACTCATCGAATTGCTCTGGCTCAAATTCACATGTAAGGTCAATATAGATTGAGTCTATCACAGCGAGTGGTGCTCTGACGTCTGTGTATTATGCATCACATAGGGCATCATCTGCCGTCGGAGACAGTTGCAACTTGTGTGTGAGTCAGTTGTCAGCTCTGGTCATAGAACTATGAGACAAAGATTAGTAGGATGAGTATATAATAATGTCGCAGTAAGAGTACAAGGCTAGGAACTGGAGGGACCATCATGCTATAGATTCAACAAGGCCTCGTCATAGCTACTCAACTCCCTCCTCCTGTGAATAAATAGTGTAGAGACTCTTATAACATCACATGAACATATTGGGTTTAGGGACGGAGTATTACCTTGATGGTGCTGGCTGTACTCTGAGTAATATGACGAAGCATAACATCTTGAGGGCTGCCTGACCCCTCACGAGATTAGTAAGAAAGGTAATGCTATAATACTTAGGTAGGTTCTATACAGTTTATGTAAGAAGATAGTGCAACAGAGTGCGACAGGACAGTCCAACTATATCTAACAGCCTGGGGGATCACACAACTTTTAGTCCAGTCAGAGACATCAAGTGGTAATCCGTAGCGCTGCTGCTAAGGACATCATTAGTTAGCTCTGTATCGAGGATAAGTATGGTGATTAGTCTCGTAACAATCTCAATAGTCCTTCTCTCAGTCACTTAAATGTACAATCTACGTGGGACAATAGATAAGCCATAATATCCACCTTAGAATCGCGATCAAAACAAATTAGTTGTCATAAGAGAGACGAAACACAGATGACATATCCTACCCCCAAACCCACCCCACCCCTAACCTCTACTAAAGCGTAGGTCGTACTAGTCATCTCCAGTTTAAATCAAGTGGTTACAATACGTGGTGATATGTTACTATACCTACTTTGTTAGCCAAAACTGTGCGTCAGGCTGATAGCTGCATTGTGAGTAAAGCACTACCTTACAGCATTATGGCGCACTCACCTAAGCTTAGTCAGTCGACTACATAGTTCATTTCCCATCATTAAAAGCATGACAGCTAAAGGTACATCCAATAACATCATACATGTGGCGACCATACCGAAGACCATTCAAACCTGAAAGCTTCCCAGAATTCGCTTCCCTTCTCGTCCGCTAGAAAGATTAGTATGACCTGATACAGGGAAATCATAATATCTGGATAACTAATTAGCAGAGTCTGGCTCTAGCCTCACCTTGTATCCATGTTATTATAATGAACTAGCCAGAAACTTGTTCTACTATCAAATCAGGGGCCAGGGAAATATGTTAAATATATAAAATTATATCAGACACGGCTTAAGAGAAAAAGCAGATGACAGAGTCTCGTGTAACGGCATAGCAGAAGTGTCTCATTTGATATCTCACGCGGGCCGTATACTGCACCTGTACTAGATGGGTATATTCCGTGTGGGGGAGGAGAAAACAATGTTTATAACAAAAAACATGGACTGCATAGAAGGTAGGCATTTAAGTGAGGACTCGAGGGGGGGGAGCCATCACCAGGAACTGCAATATCATCTGTCTTCAATTGTTGTCCTTTAAGCATAGAAATCCATAGCTGTTTTGACGAGGGGTGCGCAGAGTGCTAGAACATCGTAGTCACCTTTTTGGTCTTCTTAAAAAGGAATAATCTTTACAGAGGACGGTCTATATGGCTCCAATACATTTTTCGCAACTTAATAAGCTTGAAGCTCCCAGAAAACACTCAACTGAATACAAAAAAAAATACGTGATCAATCCTCTTGCGAAATTCATAATTTCAAAAGTTAATTTGGATCCGTATCATCAAAGTCCTGAGGGTCGGTGGGAACGAAGCTAATAATGGCTCGCAAGCAACGAAGGGTGATATGAGCCACCTGCATTTGCTAGTAAGAACTTAAAATGGATTAGAGCGTCTTTACAGAGTACTGTCGTACATTAGTAGTTAAATCAAAGCCGTTAAGAACGATGAAGTATCTGTGTGTATTTCAGTGTCACACCACACCTCCTGACCTCAGTCACATGCTTCCTTGCTTTATCTGTCCTGTAAAAGGATTGGCTAGAATTATTAATGTGTGACTAACTAACAAGTTTGTGCCATAGCTAGGACAGAGCATGGCAGAACTAAAAATGGTGCTAATTTTGTCCCAACCAATCAGATGTTAGCTTTCAAATGTTAAAGGAGAACTAAACCCAATTTTATATACTCCAGAATCTGAAAACAACCCCCCTAAAAATACCAATAAACTATAAAATGCCACTTTAGTAAACTCTGTTAAAGTAAATCAAAGCCTGTTAAGAACTGGATGAAGTATCTGTGTGTATGTTCAGTGTCACACCACACCTCCTGACCTCAGTCACATGCTTCCTTGCTTTATCTGTCCTGTAAAAGGATTGGCTAGAGATTATTAATGTGTGACTAACTAACAAGTTTGTGCCATAGCTAAGGACAGAGCATGTGCAGAACATAATGGTTGTTGACCAAACTGTCTGATATTAGAATGCTGAGAAGTGAAGCACAAACCATATGTTATTTAGGTAAATTTCCCAGCATCTGTATCAAAAATGAGAGGTATAGACACAGATTACTGGTTATATATCAAAGTGTTCTGCATTCTGGTTCAGTGTTGTTCTGTGGCTTAAGTTGCCCTTTAAATAAATGGCAAAATTAGCACCATTTTTAATGATAAGAACTTTTATTGAATCTCCCTGTTAACTTTTGCAAGCAGTGCCAGGAGGCAACAGCTAGAGCCAGCAAGATATTATCTTGTATAAAGATGTGTAAGGATTCAAGGGAGAAAAATTTTATTCTCTTTACCAAGAAATGGTAAGGCCTCATTTAGAATATGCAGTGCAATTTTGAAATCCTGTGTACAAAAAGGACATCTTGGAAATGGAAAAGTGTTGGGAAAGTGTTCAGAGAAGGGCAACTAAATTAATAAGGGGACTGTGGGAGCTTGAATATGAGGCCAGATTGGATAAGTTACAATTATGCATACTAGAGGAAAGGCGATTGTATGGGGATAATGTGTATAAATACATTAATGAGCCATATAGTAAATATCTGGGGCATTGTTCACCAATAGAACATGTCAAAGGATACGCAGACACCCTTTAATACTGCAAGAAAATTAATTAAGTACAAAATGTTTTTTTCATGTGAAAACGGTAATACTGTGGAACTGTCTTGAAATGAATGTGGTGATGGCAGGTTCATTAGATAGTTTTAAAAAAAAAAGGCCGGGTGAGTTTCTAAAAACAAGGTATGCTGTATGTTACTGGTACAAAAAGTTGGAGTTGATCCAGAGGTATTTCCGATTGCCACTTGGTCGGGAAGAATTTTTCCCCCAGGGTATTTAATGCCTTTCTTTGAATCAACTGTTAGGCAGAAAATGTGGGTTTAGCCGAGTAGGTTGGACTAGATGGACTTTATACAAACCTAGGTTTCTCCCTGCACTGTTAATCAACAACGGTGCTGCCTCCTACTCAGTTGGTATTGACCTCCGGTGCGCCTGCCTGCACTTCTACCTGTTCTTTTTTACCAACTGCCTCTCTACACTGCGGGTTGGCTTCTGTGGACCTTGATCTTGAACCGCAACCTGGTGTCTGTCTTGCCGCACAACATCCTCACCATCAGAGGCTCTGGAGAAGACAGACAGACACTTAGACTCTGCGTCCAGTGACAGGTTTGTAGGGGCTCTCCCTGAAGATCCGTAATAGTAACTGGCAGCCAGATATGAACCCCGCTGGAGAAGCCGGTCCGGTAGAAGATTTCTATAGGCAGGTAGCAGAGCAACAAGGAGCCTTGCAGGAAGCTCGTCAAGGGTTCTTCCAGCTTGATGCCAGATTGAAGGCCATCTCCACTAGTGGGTCTCCAGTCTCACAAACGGCGTTCCACTCGGCCCCCCTGGAACCTAAAGTGCCACTGCCTGATAGATTTGCGGGAGATCCCCCCTGGAACCTAAAGTGCCACTGCCTGATAGATTTGCGGGAGATCGTTCAAAATTCGCCCAGTTTAAAAACTCTTGTGGACTCTATTTCTCCCCCAAGCCCAGGCTCAAAGGGCTGCTAAAAAATCTAGAAGGGATTCGTCAAATTTTAAGGTTGGTGACTCTGTTTGGCTTTCAACACGAAATTTGAGATTGAAGATTCCGTCTACCAAGCTGGGCCCTCGTTTTATTGGACCATTTCTGATTAAGAGGTGTATTAACGCTGTTGCTTTTGAACTGGAACTTCCTCAATCTTTGAAAGTACAACCAGTATTTCATGTTTCCTCTTTAAAGAAGGATATCACTAATTCTTCTTTGGCTCCTCTACTTCCTCCTCCGTGGCCTATCTTGCTTGAGAATGTTGAGGAGTATGAGATTGAAGCTATTCTGGATGCCAAGGTGTCTGCAGGCAAGTTGCGATATCTGGTTAAATGGAAAGGTTTTGGTCCTGAAGAAAATTCGTGGGAACCTGCTGAGCAGGTTCAGGCTCCTAGGCTGATCAAAGTTTTTCATTCAAGACACCCAGAGAAACCTGTAGGCACCCGGAGGTTGCCCGTGGGGGGGGGGCAATGTAAGGCTTCGGTCCTTACCTGTGGCCGCGTTCCTGCGTTGCCGCGCGGGCATGCGCGCTGCTCCATGCGCGCGGGGGGCGTGGAGTCTGGCGTCCGGATCAGGCTTCTGCAGCCTCTCTTCCCAGGCGTGCGCGCGGTCACGCACAGGCTCCCTGAAGATCCGTAATAGTTCCTGATGTATAGACTAGATGGACGTATGTCTTTATTTAACCTCAAATATTATACTATACTATGTCAAAAGGACTGTTTAAATGTAATACTTTCAGTTACCAATATTTTATCTCTGGCCAGTTTGCGTCACTGTAAAAGATTTCTAACACTCAATATATTCATATAATAGCAATCTTCTATGAAACTACAGGAAAGTAGCAAGCATTAACTATATATTTCTGTTTTATGTTCTCAGCAGTCAAAAACAGCACACGTCATTTTTCCATTTTTTCACCCAGTAATGCTTTCTCACAGCTAGAATAATACAAGAGAAACGACATGATCCAAAAAAATATGAATCAGAGATTGATCCTGACACTTTTCATTGAAATTTTACATGATCCAGTGCATCATTACGTATTGTATGCATAAGCAGCAAGATTATTTGCAATGTACACACAACAAAATGGTGCTAATTTTGCCCCAACCAATCAGATCTTATTTAACATTTAAAATCAAAGATCTGATTGGTTGGGGCAAAATTAGCACCATTTTAACCGGTTAGAACTTTTATTGAATAACCCTGTATAATTCTTCAGAAATATCACTGTACCATTATTTGTTGTTGTTGCTCAATCCCCTATTTCTTTAGATATCCAAAAAAATATATATATTTTTTTATTTTTATTAGGAATTAATATAACATCCTCCGTGGCGCTTTACAATAACATAATCATACATACAAGAGTAATACATATTATACAAAGGCCTACATATTACATACAGAGGTAATGCATATAATATAAGAACTGACGAGTTATTTACAGCAATACTTTGATATAATTGGAAACAGGATCCTGCCCAAAGTGCTTAGACTAGAGTCAAATTCCCATTAGTAGTGAGCATTTCTTAACTTTGTTCTCTTGTGCTATAGTCTGAGGCTAGTGATGGAGATATGTACTAAGTGATAAGCACCCGGGCAGATGAATATCAAGCTGGAGTTCCTCCCTCTAGAGTATCATTATATATAATATATATATCATTATATATATAATAAGCTCAGGGTTATCGGATATTACTAGATGCAACAACGCTTCTTTTCTAGTAGGAACTTCTACAATCTGGGAAAGAAAATGCCCATAAAGCATAAATTTAGGAACTTGATACATTTTAAAGTTTTTACAGTTCTCGTACTCCAATCAATAGAAATTCCCCATAAATAGAATGTTCCCCAAACCTGCTGTCTTTGCCAACTGCATATGGAGGTGAATTTCCTCTTCACTAGCATTTGGTGGCTTGTGACAGACACCTACATTTAATTTACCCGCCCTCTTGTTTTCCATGCACATTTCTTTCTTTTTTTTGTTCCTTATTTACCATAGTGCGGTGCTTCCTATCCCTCCTGAAAGGCCTGTAGCCATCATAAATATCAAGAATGCAGAAATGTAGAAGTAAATACAGAAATTAATTAATTCGGGAAGGAATTCTGAACTAAGGCCCCTAAATCAACCCTTTGATTAATAATTGTTTTGGCAAAACTAAGCAAGTTCTTGTTGTTACTAACATATACAGTATTTCTGTTCAATCCTTCTCACTGTTATGAAAATTATAGCTCTCATTAGAGCTACAGGTTCCCGAATTTCTTACTCACTGGGGCCCCGATCATCCCATTCCCAAATTCCATATTAGCAATGACTAGTCCATATTTCTTTTTCTCAGAAGGCAACATTGGCAGATTCGCATTGAGAAGCTCGGTTTATACATTTGCAACAAAGACATTAAAGGTATAAGTGACAACGTAATAAATTAATTCACTCAAACCAAAATCCTTTGCAGATCCATAATTTTAAAAATATGTTAATGTAGATTATTGTCGAGCAGTTGACTCTCTGTAGCTGATTGATGCATCTTGTTCTGTCTCTTCTTTGGTATGTAGACCTCACAACCGACTTTATTATAGAGCCTTCAGCAGCCTGGAAACAAATTTATAGTTTTACAAGCCAACTTTACATAGTAAGATACAGTTATCCAAGGCTGTTGAGTTTATCAGACAAAACCATTAATGGCAACTGGTCATTTTTGTGGCATTTAATCTACTTGTCTCATATATAGGATTATGACTGGAGCACATGATACCCACAAACATCACTTTATATTTGCACTGACTTGTTAAGAATGAGGTTAATGTTCTAAGATAAAAGCAAAAAATATTACCCTACATGTGAACACTAACCATAATAGTCAACTTTTCCTAAAGTCAAGATGCACATTGGTGAGAAATAAGAAGATGGAAATGTCTTGTTTGCAGTTTAGATCAATGGGTCTCTACATTAATCCCATAACATAATACCAATCGTTCTGGACATCCATATCAACCAAAAGACATATATTAGAGACACTGTTCTATTGATGAAGATAAGCTAGCCTAAGATGGGTTGATATTTTTGACCGGTTCAATCATTTAATCACTCTGAGTTGGTTAATTTCAGGCTGTATGAACTGTATAATTCATGGTTCCATTACTTTCAGATATGGTTTTGTCCTTGGCTTTTGGTTGAGTGTTTCCTAGCATTAAATGTTCCATTTATTATGTAATCAACTATGATAAAGGAGAAGTCAAATTACAGATGTAGTTACAGTGTTTATTTAGGAACTTCATGTTCCTCTTTTTGAATTTTTATAACTAAGAAAGTTAAAAAATCCCCCAAAACCCCAAATTCACATCCTATTATGAATGGTGCAAACCTTTTATAAACAATAAATAGAAATATAGAAGTGGTATAATATTTTAGAAAACATAAAATGTATGATCCAAGATGACTTATTCTATAAACATTCCCATATATGAACAGACATAAAGTTGACACTGTAATCTTTGTCCTGATCGAGCGTTCGCTTCTAGCGAGCGGCCACGGGAGAAACAACTAGATTTTTCGGCCCAACTGACCAATAGAGATGGCCGAACTTCAAAAAGTTCAGTTGGTTTTCGTACTCTTGAGCTTAAGTAAAAGTTCGAATTCAGACTCATTAAAGTCAATGGGAGAGTGATAGTTCAAAAAGTCCGGATGATTTACAGCTAAACTAACAATGGTAACTTACTGTAAATGGCTGTGGCACCTGGGAAATGGTCTGGGGAACATGTCACTGTCAGCAAAACTTTTTTAAAAGCAGGCAATTGTCGGGTTTTGCGCAAGCTAGATTCGAGGGTTACGGCAAATTCGAGGGTTACCGGACGATACTTTTGAGGGTTAGCGAAAATAGAACCATAAATTAGAAGATTACTGAAATCGAGCGATACTTTCAAGGATTACCGAAAACGAACGCTACTTTCGAGGGTTACCGAAAACGAACAATACATTCGAGGGTTAGTGAACGATACATTCTAGGGTTAGCAAATGGTCCGTAAATTCGATAAATACGATTGGGCCAAAAAATCTGTTCGTGTGTACCTAGCCTTAAGCCTCAGGGATATTAAGAAATTACACCAGTGTTCAAAAATATTCTTATATATGCAAACCTTTAAACATGGACACACATAATTTATCTACTTCTAGAGGCTGCAGTGTACCAAGCATCATAACCTACTACTGAGTTTTTTTACCTTCCTTTACTTCAATGGTACTTACCAGTTTACTGGGTTTGGTTGAAGGGGAAAAAAAAAAAAAAGATATAAGGCTTTCTATATGTAGCCAAGAATGTAGTCACCATGTAATATACCCGATCAGCACTACGTACAGTAACTACACTTCTTTCAACTTCAGAGTATTTCAATGTGGCCTTTTATAATAGCAGATTAAAGAGAAATAAACAAGTTACAAATATCAGCTGAACTCAAATTGACAATGTATAATGCATTACATTCATATTTAGGAGAATAGCCAAACCACCAAATTTATTTTTAGAATCAGAGATGCAAATGCTTCATACATAACATAACCTACAATATTACCCTACTCTACACTGATGAAGATCAGGTTCACTTCATTACTCTCCTCCTGCAGCTCTGTTGTTTCTATAAGTGGACCTTGTTAAGAAGAATGTTGGGTATGTGCCCATGGGAACATGCGTTCCTGATACATAGGCTTCTCATAGGCTGGACTAAGGACTTCTGGAAGGTTGGAGATCCATGGCCTACCAAGAAAGGGAAGCACCTTGACCAGTACTTTGTAAAGAATGTTTGTGCCTTTAAGAGTAATGCTTATTAAACAGAACTAAACAAAACACTGCTTTGTTTTCAAAGTCTATTTCTCTGTATGGTGACCTTAGAGATGACATAATGTTTGGAAGATTAAGGTGACTGACCTTTGGTTAAACAATCGGTGTCTATGTGGGTGGAAGAGAGATCTTCTGTAGAGTTTCCTCCAATAGGAACTGAGAAATAGAATCATTAATGAATTTGCTTGTAACAGGCATGCAAGTTACAGCAGTTGCCTAACTGGTAGATTTCATTAGTATTAATACGCAGTTAATGAGTAGGATTAATAAGACACAATCATGTCATTGTATTGACTGATATTTTAACCCAACTGGCTGAAATTTTGGTTGATTGGAACAAGATTATCATCAGTTTTTCACCCGCAGCCGACCGATATCGGTCAAACCTTTGTTCAAATTTAATGAATGTTAATTCAGACATGTTGGTAAATTTCAGGCGACTGTGCAGCCCTCTCCAGACCAATTTTCACCATTGGTAAAAAATGCTCTTTATTTAAATACATTTAGATCGGGTCTGTCTGCATTCTACATTGGCATAAGGGTAGATTCAAAGGGAAGGAATACATACAAATATTTAAGTGTTTTTATTTAAAGATCTTCTCTCCAACAAGGGGAGGGTAACTGTAGGGTTCTTTGAATTGTGAGATTTTACTATGTATCTGTGCCAGTTATTACATAAAAACACAAGTGTCTGTAGTTAAGACCAGTTAAGACCAATCTCTAAATGTCTGCCCTCTATTTCCTCCTAGATAACGCACCATCGCCTTAAACCCAATCTATCCAAAACGGAATTAATCATTTCCCCCCTAAACTGGGACCTAGTCCTCCCTTCTCCATCTCTATAGGCAATATGGTCATTAACCCAGTGGAATCTGCACACTGCCTTGGAGTGATCTTTAACTCCTCTCTTTCCTTCCATCATCACATTAACAATGTCGCTAGGACCTGCCGTTTTCTCCTTCACACTATTGGCAAAATCCTCCCTTTTCTCTCTCTCTCCACTACTAAAATGCTCATCCATGCCCTTATACTCTCCCGTCTTGACTACTGTAACATTCTACTGCTTGGACTCCCGGCCTCTCATCTCTCTCCTCTCCAGTCTATCTTAAACTCAGCAGCTCAGATCATCTCGCTCTCCTCCAAAAGAGAACCCGCAACCCTGATACTTCAGTCCATAGGGTGGCTTTCCATCAAACAAAGAATCCTATTCAATACCCTGCTTTTAACCTTTAAATCCCTTCGCTCTACTGCACCTCCCTACTTATCTTCTCTCTTGGTCCCTTATGTCCCAGGCCATGCCCTCCGTTCCTCGCAAGGAAATCTTCTCCACAGACCCCCAACTAACACTGCTGCCTCCCACCTTAAACCATTCTCTCTTGCTGCTCCCTACCTTTATAACTCTCTCCCTCTCTCACTTCGCCTGGTGACATCCATTAATGCTTTCAAATCTAGACTGTTATCCTACCTTTCTGAGTATCAGCACAACTAATGATTGTTAGCCATCCCAAGCACTTTGTACCCATCCCCCCACTTGTATCTGTATGTTGTCCCCCCCACTTAGATTGTAAGCTCTTCAGGGCAGGGATCTCATTCCTAATGTGTCAAGGCTTGTTGCACATATCCATTTATACATAATTTATATATATATATATGCTTTCCTAACCGATGTATGAAATTGTATTTAACTTAATTTAATTTTTATCTATCTGTATAATTGCACGTATCCCCTTGTTTGTATACTCTGTATTTTATAATGTACAGCGCTGCGTACTCAAGTGTCTCTTTATAAATAAAATTATACATACATACATACATACATACATAAGCAAAATAAGAATTATCACAACACTTTAGCTAGGTACACATGCTTCGATTTTTCCTCCTGACCGTCCATTCGAGACTTTCGACCGGTCGGCCAGGAGGAAGGACTGTTGGTCCATAGAGGACCGCACGATCGGACGAGGTTTTCCACCATGTCCAATCATCCTTTTGTCCGATTCGTGCGATAATTTCAGTGTAATCGATACACTGAACGATCGGTCGATTGGACAAAATTATCGCATTGTGTGTACCAGCCTTTTGGCCACAAAATAAGTTTCCATGTGGATTACACATTAAAGCAATGTGTCCCACTCTTCATCTAACAAAAAAAAAACACATTTGCAGACAAACAGGGTTCCTGTTGTAGAATAAGCAATACTGATGCGTCTTATTGTATATTTTTAGGAAAATATTAAAGGCTATGTCCACCCCTAAAATAAAAAATTTATATCATGCTCCCCCATGTCCCCCAGCCCCAACCGCATGTTTTTTTTTTTTTAAAAAGCTCCCCAAACTCTTACTTACCTCTCCGCTTTCCTCCGCTGCACTGAATGACCGGCAGCCGCGTCCGTGATTGGCTGCCGCTCAGCCAATCACAGACGCGACTGCCGGTCCCGCCCCTCTGCTTGCATTCTCGCAAGCAGAGGGCCGGCAGTGCGGCGGAGGATCGAGGGGAGGTAAGTAAGAGTTTGGGGAGCTTTTTGAAAAACAAAATCAGCGGTTGGGGTGGGGGGACATGGGGGAGCATAATATTAAAATTATATTTTAGGGGTGGACATAGCCTTTAAGGCATGCAGCAACACACAAACATCAGTGGTACTTACACATATTTATTTATAGATTAAGGTGATACAAAGTCATTTTTTCAGTATACATACAAAAAAATGGTAACTTGGCAGTTTTCTGCCTACCCTAACTGCTATTTTTACCAGTTTATTACATGCATTTGTAAGCAGATATTTATTCATAATTTATTTTCTGTTAAGGAAAGGCTGTTTCTACTCTGCCAGAATAGAAAAAATAATTATCCTTAAAGGGGAAGTCCAGCCCTAAAATGAAAACTTACATACATACCCCGCAAAACCGTAAACGGTAATAGTTAGAAATCTGAATTATATAAGTCTAACCTGAAATCCTGTACAATGTCCTGTTTCCCCTGTTTCTGCTTCCTAGTTCTTCCAGTTAGCAACTGTCAGTTATGGATTTGACAGTTGACATCACAGCCAATGACTGAATGTTAATCTCCTGTCTGCCTCTTCTGAGCATTCCCAGGCTCAGTACAGGTTTTTTAATTGCTCAGCTTCCGTGAGGCATCCAGAGGCATCCAGTAATGAATTCATAGGACAAAGTATGATATATCAACATATTTTAAAGAGGCCATCTTCTAAAAGATGTTCTTATGGGGTGGAGTTGTCCTGTAAAGGGGAACTAAATTCATAGAAAGAGCACATTCACAAAGATAATAAAAGCTGTGTCTCACCTCTCATTTTGCTGTGGATGCTGAAGGATTTATGAAATTAACCTGTGGGTAGTAGGGGTCAGCTAAGTTTACGCCATTACACTTCACAGGAAACAGTAGCATTGCTTCCTGGAAGCTGACTCACAATCATTTTAATGCTCAGAGATCATCCATCTGCCTGACAGAGAACACAGATTTTAGTGCAGTTTTTGTGTAAACACATTAGAAATGCTCCTGTCCCTAACAACAGTAAAACCCTTTGCTTTTAATACCACTGCACATGCAGAAGAAGTGAGTACATTTAAAAATCAGTTAACTATTTTTTTTTGCTCCAGGAGGGCTGTCAGCAATTCAGGCTGGTTGGTAAATAAAAAAACAGCTGCTATATATAAACTTTTCTAGGAACATGATGGAAACACTCACACAAAAAAAGCAATAAACTCAGGCAGTAGACTATGTTGTATTGCTTTATAAGTAAACAAGGGGGATTTGAACTTGTGACTTCTTGGGCTGTGTGTTCTTAAAAACATGGCAAAAAAAACATGGCCACCAGCAACTAAACAAGAGACAGTGAATCCTGGGGTCAAGGCCAACATGGATTAAGTGTTGTACTGGCAACAACATGGAAGCTTTCTTTGGTATAGACTATTACTTACATGTACTAAATGTACTAGAGAAGAATCTTAAAATGTATAGGTGTTCTGGGGAGATAACCTTTTGCATTAAAAAATGTAAGTTTAGTTCTCCTTTAAATATCTGGTTAATTATACCTCTAATAATGTGCTGAATATTTGCTTACTAGAAATGATTTAAAATAGAAGCTTTTAAAACATTTTTCAGGCATGTTTCAGGCTATTTTATACGCAAAAGAACAAAGATGTAAGGCTAGTATACAAGTATGATTGCACACTTGATGCACAAGTGCCCAAAGAATAGGTAATATGTCCGACAATCGCATGTGTAATTGTGTGTCTGCAAAACACAATGCATGTATGTGTACTAGGATTTTCTGAAATTGTACAGATTCTATCTTGCCCCTATGCCTGGCAATGGCTGTTAAATAAAACAGTAAATATTTGATGACCACAGCAGGTAGTAAAAGAATTAGCAAAAGGTTAAACAAACTGTCATATAATCTTTACATGAAGTGTCAATGGAGGGTCTGCTATAAAAACAAATATTTATAGGTTTGGGGGGGGGAATTTAGGAATTTTTCCTGGTTTTACATGTTATTTATATTGCAAACATATTAGTTTAGATCTTTGTTCAGTCCAGAGTTACACTTTTCTTTTTAAATTTTCTCCTTTTGTGATCTAAATTTGCCAGTGAGCAAAACCCAACAAGCATGGGGGGAACAGATAACATCTGTACATTGTAAGTAAAGCTAGGTACACACAGTAACGATAAAGCCCTATACTGTCGGATCCAACGGTATTGAGGCTTTATCGTCAGTGTGTGTAGTGTCCCACAGTCGTGGGAAACATGCAGCCCCGAAAGTTTTCCCTATGCTGTGTATAGGGAGATCACTTTGTACTGTGTGTATCCTGATCTTTGAAAAATTACAGAAAGGATCTTGCAGATGCTGTCATCTTTCAAAGGTCTGGCATGTATGTACCCAGCTTAAGTCTTTGTTCTTTGAGTATAAAATAGTGTGCTTTGCCAGATTGCAGAAATGCCTGAAGTAGAAGCATAAGTGCTTCAAAAACTTGGCTGTTTAATTAATTTTAGTTAGCCAATAAAAGGTATTGCTTTATATCCAAGATGTATTTTCTTTCATCAGTTGTAATCACGTTACAATTCTGTACTACTACCCAAAAAGAAGATACTACAATGTACAGCATATACAGTATCTGGATCTAAAAAAGAAATTGAAAATAATTGCACAACTGGACAGTGACATTTTCATCTTAGGCATACACACAAAAAGAACAAATCATCCCAGCAGGCCTCAAACTACAGAATTGCTTAACACATAGAATAGCAGGTTTACAGAACAACTGTTCATGAGACGCTACAAAAGACTATGAAATAACCTCATTAAAATGTGCCACAATTTAAAAAAGGTTACAAGGGAGAAAATACTGGCCCTGAACCCACCCCTTGATAATGACATCATTGGCAAAGAACTCCATTCCTTCTATATAAAGCTACTAATCAACAAAAATGGAAGAAACTACACAGACTTAAAAAACAAAACCCTATGCGATACCAGAAGTACAGAAAGAATAACCAAACTTGTGTTGTTTTCCTTTCTACATAAAAACCTAAAATAGCAGAAGTACTGTCACAGGGGCTGTCATTCTGCCCAGCAAAATCTATAGAAACTATTCAGCTATGTAGTGACATTTTACAGAAAGCTGCAACTTAGAGAACTTTCACAATAAGGACTCTACAAAAAGTTCTCCTTGGACCCCTAAACCTGGAGCCCAATCCTACTTTGGAAAAATATAGAAACAATTTCAGGGAGAGGGTCATATCTACTTTCCTAATGGACATCAATGAGTACATATAGTAGGTCCATCAAACAGCTTACTATATATACCAAATTACAGGAGGATCATTCAAACTGTTGCAAGAAAGAGTCAAAAACAATAGTTAAAAATTTACCTTCCAGGGTCAGAGACATCGTCCTACCTTTAATACCCCAGGACTAGGGATGGCCGGTTCGCGGATCCGAACCCGGATCCGCCGTGGATTTATCCCGTTCGCGAGCGGCGGAATTTTCCGGATTTTCCGCCTTCCGAACTTCCGATTCGCGGATTTTTAGTATTTTTTCGAAAATTTCCGAAAATACAAGGATTTCTCTTATTTCCATTAATACGTATTTTCGAAAATTTTCAAAATTAAGAGGATTACTCGTATTTTCGAAAATACATATTTTCGAAAATACTAGTTCTCGTAAATACGCGAAACCCCGTAATCTCAAATTTTCGAAAATCCGAAAAATCTCGTAATTTCGAGGGTATTTTTCATTTTGATGGGTCCGCTCGCGGATTTCCGAATTTTCGAATTTTTTCGAAAATTCGCGGATCCTCGAGCGGACCGGATTTTGCGAAGTTCGGACATCTCTACCCAGGACTTAAAAGTTGGATGCTTTTATATGCCCCCCAAAAGGAAACCTAGGCAGACCCATTATCTGGGTTATTGGAACACTCACACAAAACATCTCTGTTTGTATTGAAAGAATTATGAAGCCTCTGGCCCAAAAAACACCTAGTTATATTCAGAATACTACACACCTCCTAGGTATACTGGCTGCAATTGGTCATATACCTAATGGAAACATTTTAGTCACAAATTCAATCAGGAAGATTCAATAAAAGTTCTTATTGTTAAAAATGGTGCTCATTTTGCCCCAACCATTCAGATCTTATTTAACATTTGAAAACTAACTTCTGATTGGTTGGCAAAAATTAGCACCATTGAATAATCCTGAATGTATCTAGAAGCTCCCTATTCCCCATGATGATATTTCAGCTTCTCTGTTGTGTCTACAGGTATCAATGGAAACTAGGTGTACCTGCACTATCAATCACCAAATTAATGGAATTTATACTCACCCATAATTACTTCTCTTTCAGACAGAATTTATACCTTCAAAAGTAGGATTGTTTGTATGCATGTATGTATACATAGTTTATTTAGTGCCACTTGGGGACGCAGAGCTGTACAGCAACAAAATACAATAGGGGGATCAATACATAGATAGTTCAGTACATAAACATATAAATATAAGTGCTATAACTTTGCCACAAGAAGAAATTAGGTCCCTGCCCCGTAGAGTTTACAATCTAGTTATGTGGGTAACATACAGATGCAATGGAGTGGGTATAAGTGCTGGAGTGAGACTTATGCAGTGCAAATAAAACAATCATATACTGTGCTGGTTACCAGATAGGTAGGATGTAAGGCTAGATTTAAACTTGCTAATTGAGGTTTCTTGAGGTAGAGAGAGGGGAAAAGAATTCCAGAGGATGGGAGCCATGAGAGAGAAAGGGTTAAAGGGGAAGTTCAATGCAAATACATATACTTTTCAGAAAAAAGAGCAGTATTTTTTCATCCCAATTACCTTAACCTGCCAATTCAGCATTTTGTCTTTGTATAAATAAATACAACCGAAATACTGACTTCCTGTTTGCAGGACCCCTAGAAGAGACTGTTATGGTCTTGCCCTTGACCCAGCGCCTGGGTTGATTCAGTTGCTCAGTAGAGATCTGAGCATCTTTGACCCATCCAACAGCCAATCAGTAGAAATAACAGTTAGTAATATTCCAAGGATGTGGTGTATCCTGGGAAGAAGAAGGACTGTTAAAACCTGAAATGTCAGCTCACTAATGTCAACAGCAGGGAACAGCAAAGGGTATGAAATCAACTGATTTTTGAAAATTGAAGAGAATATGTAGAATAACTAAGACGGCATTACACAAACTAACAATTTGTTATGGCCTTGCCCATGACCCAGCACCTAGGTTGATTCAGTTGCTCTGTAGAGATCTGAGCATGTTTGTCCCATCCAACAGCCAATCAGTAGAAATTACTGTTAGGAACAGTCCAAGGATGTGTTGATGTAGAACCTCAAATGTCAGCTCACTAATGTCAACAACAGTAAATAGAAAATGGTATGAAATAAACTGATTTTTCAAAATGGAAGATAATATGTAGAATTACTGGGTATATCCTAGGAGCCTTGCTCCTTTTCCCCACCTGTTGTTTTCCTTTCCCTCTCCCCATTTCCAAAGGAAATATATAGGTTATACTAAACATTGTGAGGTGAGGCATTGTCGCGTATGCTGGTTTTCATTCCCCTTTTGTTTGTATTATGTGATTGTGTAGATTGTTGCTGTTTTCTCAATATTTTTAAGCCTCATTAAATATTCACAAATTTGCCATTTTCTGATTAGAAATCCATGGGGCAAAAAAAAAAAAAAGTTTCACAAAACTGATGAACAGTCTGTTAACTACAGAAACCCAAATCAAGAAAGCAATCTGCATCCTTAGAATCTTTTACACTACAAACACTCCACAAAACACAGTATCCCATTGGTTATTACATACCACTCTTAAATATATATGCTCTGAAAAATAACAAACTCCAGCCCATTCTACTAAAAGATAAACATCTACAACAGATATTCCCATTGTATTCCCAAGTAACTTTTTGTCCTGACTATGAGTTCACATGTATCGTTCGATTGACCTGAAAAATATACCCAGCCTTAGCTTATTGATAACTACCCAATCCAAAACAACTGGCTGTGAGAAGTTTCCTAACAGGCACAGATCAAAGTAGAACTCTCCCTGCACACAAAGAAAGTGTGAAACCTGTATGTTCATCTGCAATGTAACTAGGACACCAATCAGGTTTGGTTTAAAATAAAGGAAACTTTCTTCTACAAATCATCTAACATCATAGGTGCTAAGTGCTCTCAGGGCTATATATAAAAGAAACAGAAAAGGCCCCAAGGCAAAGAATGAACTTAGTAACATAGTTACATACATAGTATCATAGTATTGTAGGTTGAATAAAGACATACATCCATCTAGTCCAACCTTTATATCGGGGGGATGATGAAGAGCAGGGTTACTGTAACTGTTCTCCACTGCCAGCTCCAAGTACTTACATGGAGATGCCTATTTCTGAGGCAAAGAATACAACCTAGAAGCAGACATCAGGAAGCGGATCGCTCCAAAACCAAGAGTCAGTCACAGCGGGTTATATCAACTTCTATTTTATTCAAACTACGCACATATGCATCAACAGGCTGTGCCAAATACAACGGAGGTGCAACCAAACAGTGGTCTGACTCGTTTCACGGCGTCACTGCCGCTTCATCAGAGACTCACTGAGGGAGAGAAGAAGAATACAACCTGAAAGACCTATAAGTCATAAGGCTAATGGAAATTTTTGGATCCCAAAAGGAGAGATTAGAATGGGAATGTAAATTCATAAAAAAGTTGGAACTTCAGACTCTGGAATGTGGATGCAACACAACAAAGATATATTGTGTATATATATATATATCTGAAATCCAAAGGTGATAGAGCACTCATGGGACTTTTCATCTTATTCAGCAAAAGATTATTTATTCAATCGTGCTTACACCTACAGATGTAAGCACGATTGAATAAATAATCTTTTGCTGAATAAGATGAAAAGTCCCACGATGCTCTATCACCTTTGGATTTTCAGATATAGTATCTTTATATAGCACCGGGCATTTGGCAGTGCAGGCGTGAGTGAGGGACATTTTGGAAATGGACTATATATATATATAATATATATATATATATATCACAAATACAGAATATGCAGCTCAAACCTTTATTCTAAATTACTTTCAGGTGCGGTGCAAAGGAGTACCGGCAATTTATACATTACACAAAAGTCTCCAGCACTAACTATACATATAAGCATAAATTAATTAGATATCACGATCAACACAATATCAAGCAACGAAGGGTTATTACCTGCACTAAAGTTAAAATGGATACGTTTAGTTACATAGTTTGTACAAACTTGCCATGCTATGCGCCACTTCAAGGCAGTATCCCCATCAGTCCTAACCTAATGATAAAGTACAATCCCTGGGGAACAAGACCATACCTGCTTCTCTCTTTATTTAGTATGAACTATTCCAGGAATCATGGGAGCTACAGAGCTTCTAAACCTTCTTTTATCTGGACTGCCTTAAAGGGCGGGAAAATAAATTTACTAAGGGAGCAAAGCATATAATCGAGCTTAGCGTATTGCCCTTTATTATATACAAATACAAGAAATGCAAGCAACGAAGGGGTGATTACCTGCACTAAGTTAAAATGGATACGTTTAGTTACATAGTTTGTACAAACTTGCATCACTGATGCGCCACTTCAAGGCAGTATCCCAGCATCAGTCCTAACCTAATGAGTAAGTACAATCCCTGGGAACAAGACCATACCTGCTTCTCTCTTTATTTAGTATGACCTATACCAGGGAATCATGGGAGCTTACAGCTTCTAAACCTTCTTTTGATCTGGACTGCCTTAAAGGGGCGGGGAATAAATTTACTAGGGCAAAGCAATAATCGAGCTTAGCCGTATTGCCCTTTATTATATACAAACAAAATATGCAGCTCAAACCTTTATTCTAAATTACTTTCAGGTGCGGTGCTCTGTAAGCTCCCATGATTCCCTGGTATAGGTCATACAATAAAGAGAGAAGCAGTATGGTCTTGTTCCCCCAGGGATTGTACTTTACTCATTAGGTTAGGACTGATGCTGGATACTGCCTTGAAGTGGCGCATCAGCTGACGCACGTTTGTACTAACTATGTAACTAAACGTATCCATTTTAACTTTAGTGCAGGTAATCACCCTTCGTTGCTTGCATATTTGTTTGATCGTGATATCTAATTAATTTATGCTTATATGTATAGTTGAGTGCTGGGAGACTTTGTGTAATGTATAAATTGCCGTATCTCCTTTGCACCGCACCTGAAAGTAATTTAGAATAAAGGTTTGAGCTGCATATTCTTGTATTGTATATAATAAAGGCAATACGGCTAAGCTCGATTATATGCTGCTTGCTCCCTTAGTAATTTTATTCCCCGCCCCTTTAAGGCAGTCCATAAAAAGAAGGTTTAGAAGCTCTGTAAGATCCCATGATTCCCTGGTATAGGTCATACTAAATAAGAGAGAAGCAGGTATGGTCTTTGCCCCCAGGGATTGTACTTTACTCATTAGGTTAGGACTGATGCTGGGATACTGCCTTGAAGTGGCGCATCAGCTGACGCACGTTTGTACAAACTATGTAACTAAACGTATCCATTTTAACTTTAGTGCAGGTAATCACCCTTCGTTGCTTGCATATTTGTTTGATCGTGATATCTAATTAATTTATGCTTATATGTATAGTTGAGTGCTGGAGACTTTTGTGTAATATATATATATATACAAACAAACAAGATCAGCAGCGCTACGATTCCACTTGTCTCTCACTAGACTAAAGTTGGGTGCAACGCCTGTTAGATAGATGTGCCTTTTCACCTCTTATTATTAAAAGCAATATTCGAGTCAGGCAGCCCTCAAGTTTTTCTTTTCTTGCAATTTTATTCTTTACATCACAACAGCTCAGACAATACAATGCAACGTTTCGGGCATTATGCCCTTTCTCAAACTACTGAGCAATGTGTATATAATTTCTTTCCCATAACCCATAATGAGGAAGAAGATTCCCATAATGGAATCATCTTGCTTTTTCGTGACCATTTTTCCCCTGTACTATTGTATCCAATGCTCTCTCTAAACTTTACCTGAATACTCTCTTTTAATAGTTTATTAAATATGAAATGGCGCTCAAATTTCCACATGTACAAGTTTGCTACAGAGGGTGCTACTTTGAACCCATGGCTACACTGGAGCACTGTGTGTAGTAGTCAGATTTAAAACAGACAAGTTATTGGAGAGTATTAATTGAAGTAAGTCAAGCAGGAACTGGAGGCCCATCATGCTTAGTTCAACAAGGGCCTCTTCATGCTTCAACTCCCTCCTCCTGTGGAATAATAGTGTAGAGACTTTTAACATCACATGAACTAGTTGGAGGGGACAGGAGTTCCTTGAGGTGCTGGCTGTCTCTGAATATGAGGGCATACTCTTAACACAGGTTGAAAAAGTAATCTATAAACTGGGCTACAGGTTTAAATAGTGACCCATAGGCACACTGGGTATATCACTGGACACCGGGGGAATTTTGTTATTAAAAATCCAATTCTTTAGATGAAATCCAACCTATATCACGGGCCAACGATAAACTAGAGTCAAGCTCCTTTTTAAGTGGTTCAATGGGATTCCCTTGGCACTTGTGAAATACATTAGTATCCCCAAGTTGGACAAGATTTCATTCCCATAAAACACACATCCAATAATAAATTGCCCTCCCTTGTCCGCAATCTGATAACAATGTTGGCATCCTCTTTTAATGTATTTAAGCCAACTTTTTCAGCAGATGTTTAAATTATTGACAGCAAGTCTGGGCAGGGATTTGGATATCTCACGAAACTCTGTACTGAGGATATTGTGAAATGTTTTAATGGCTGCTGGGGCATTGGAGGATCAAATACACTTTTTGCCTTAAATCCATGTTTTGAGGCAACTGTCACATTTTTGGTATCTTTAAAATAATCTTTAAGTTTTAGGCATCTTTGCAGTTTAAATAAGTCAATCTCATTTTCAAGGGATCACAGTCTGGGGTGGGCACAAAGATAGGCCTTTTTGAAGAAGACTGAGCTCTCCAGCCTCTACCCTTGCGCCTCCCCCTTCGGGTGTGTGATCTCTTGCCCCAGTGGATGTGGATCGTGTGGTGAACCCTTGGAAAAAATGATGTGAAGGGGTGGAGCCCATGGGCAGAGTACCTTTTCTTCCAGAGATTTCAGCAATATTATCATCACTATCAGTATGGGAGTCACTAGACGTATACACAGTCTCCCTGGACTTTCTGATATAAGGTATATATGCCAATCGTCTCATTGGTCTGTCTGCTTACCTACCTACCAACCACCTATACACCCACCTTTTTTTTAACCTTGTTCTACATTTAATACTTTGTTTTGTTTAAAAGAAATTAACTCACTCTTATGCTTTTGAACATGTTCTTCCAGGTTTTTTACCCAATACTGGGTTTTGTCCTACTAAAGCATTCAAATGTTTTAATTCAAATTCAGAAATCTCCTTCTTTACAGAATTCCGTTTCTTTGTAGCCTGTTCAATAACCAACAATTTAAGTCAAATGAACACTTATTGAGAATACTGCCCATTTGCTGCAAAATTCTCGGTTATATCTGCCAATGGAGGTTTTTATTATGATGTGAAATCCTCTCCGGATCCTCTTTGGCCGATAGTAGTCCAACAGTACCTCCATGTAACTGAAAGTCAACCTCTTTCCTCCTCAGTTTCAATAAGCGTGAAACAAATCCTTTGGCACAGCTTCCAATCTGGCAGTGGAGTCTGAAAACGGATCCTAGCTGCATCTGCTTGGGATATGAAAGCTCACCCTCGGTGTAAATTTCAGCAGTAAACTAAGCGGGTTGTCCATCCTCTCTTTGAGTCCAGGCGGAAAAGTAAAAATCAGCAATTCGCAGGTGGGTGCTAATCAGATCTGGATACAAAGTCTCTGTTGCGAATAGCACACCATTCTCAGTGTAGAGATTGCCCAGGTGCAGTTCAAAGGTACAGTATGTGATATAGAACGAAAAAAGAAGGCACTCATGAGTCTAACATAAAGTTAAAACTTACTTAGAAGTAATTAAAAAACTACATCTCCTCGTTTTAGCCCACTGGTGGGCTGTGTGTACCCTGTTGAAAATTTTTGCTTTGTTTGGTGGCGTTTGTTTTTGTTTATCCTTTGTCCGTTCTTTTCGGATGGGATGCGGGTCCTCGTTCGGACTCTCCTCTCATCTTATATCCACTAATGTCTGGCAGCCAGGAGCAAGGAATATATTAAACACAATCTGCTAAAAACATTATACAATTACAATAAATATATATACGTGTGCACACTAAAGGCTCGTACACATGTGATTTGGGCCGACCGCAACGACGGTGTGGTCGAACAAACGTTCGGCTGATAATCGGCCTGTGTGTAGGCGCTTATCGGCGAAACGGTCGTTTGTTTTATATTATATATATTGCAGCAGAGACTTTGTATCCGATCTGATTATTACTGTTCCCCTGGACGGACTGCTCACAGAAGGATGGACGAGCCGCTTAGTTTTTACTGCTGAAATTTACACGAGGGTGAGCTTTAACTCCCAATCAGATGCAGCTAGGATCCTGTTATAGACTCCACTGCCAGATTGGAAGCTGTGCCGAAGGATTTTTCTCACACTTATTGAAACTGAAGAGGAAGGAGGTTGACTTCAGTTACACAGAGTGTCACCTGTGGGACTACTATCGGGCAAAGAGGATCCCGGGGGATTTCACATCAATAAATAAACCACCATTGGCAGATATGACCGAGAATTTGCCTCAAATTGTGCAGTATTTCTCAATAAGTGTTCATTTGACTTAATACTGTTGGTTTATGAACAGCTACAAGGAACTGAATGCTGTAAAAAAGAATTTCTGAATTTGAATAAAAACATTGAATGCTTTAAGTATGGACAAGATTTGATTTAATGCTTTTTAAACAAAACAAATTTTAAATGTAGAACAGGTTACAAAGAAGCAGGTGTATGGTGGTTGGTAGGTAAAGCAGACAGACCAATGAGACAATTGGCACATACCTACATCAGAAAGCCCAGGGGACTGTGGATATGTCTGTGACAATAGTGATGATATATTTTGACATGTCTGGAGGACAGGGTACTCAGCCTATGGGCTACACCCCTTCACATCCTCTTTTTAAGGGGTCACCACACGATACCGCACACACTGGGGCAAGAGACCACACACCCAAAGGGGGAGGCGCAAGGGTAAGAGGCGTCCACCATGGGCAGGAAAGCATAGTCTTTAACTTAGCTCTCATATACTAACTCCTGGAGAGCTGTCTTCTTCAAAAAGGCCTATCCTTTGTGCCCACCCCAGACTGTAATCCCTTTGAAAATGAGATTGACTTATTTAAACTGCAAATACACCTAAAACTTAGTTTTTTTTAAAGATCCAAAATAGGAGTGCCTCAAAACATGGATTAGGCGTGTTTTGTTCTCCTAATGCCCCCTGCCATTAATCATTTCTTCTCGTCTGAGTTTTGTGGATATCCAATCCCGCCCAGACTTGCTTTTGTAATTTACCATCTGTTGAAAAGTGGGCTTAAATAACATTAAAGAGGATGCCAACATTGTTTCAGATCTGTGGACAAGGACAATTGCATCATTGGATCATGTATTTTTGTAAATGAAATCTTGTCCCAACTTGGGGATACTAATGTATACCACAGGTTGCCAAGGTGATCCAACAGGACCACTTAAAAAGGAGCTTGACTCTTGATTATCCTGGCCCGGGATATGGCTTGGATTTCATCTAATAATTGGATTTTCTAATCACAAAATTCCCCCGTGTGCCCTGTGATATGCACTGTACCGAAAATACACACAAAAACCTGACTGAGCCACCTGTCGCCCCATAGTGTAGGCCTATGGGTCACATTTTAACCTGTAGCCAGTTATAGATTACTTTCTTCAACCCGTGGTTAAGAGTATGCCCTCATATCTCAAAGACAGCCAGCACCTCAAGGAAACTGCTGTCCCTCCAAACTAGTAATGTGATGTTAAAAGTCATGCAAGAGATTGACAGAAATTTTGATTAATACAGATGTGTTTTCTATATGAATTATGCGTTTGGTGTGATGTCTGAGAGACAAGTAAAAATACTAATGTTTTAATGTAAGGGTTCCCACCCTGAAGTGAATTTGAGTGCATTTTTTTCAAGAGAGGTATTTATAGATCTAACATTTAGATCTAACAGGTTTGGGGTCCTGGAGCCTGGCTAGGAAGGTGTTGGGTGGTTTACCTGGCCAGTGGATTTCTGTTCAGATTTTCCTGAACAGTGTGCTGCTTAATTAGGTAGTGTTGTGGATTAGTTGTGTTTCAGTTAGTTCTAAGTGCTGACAGGGAAACAGAACTCTGCTGGACAGACTACAATCTGTGAATCTGTTATAAATTCATCTAATACTCATTGCGCAACCCTTATCAGGTGAACACGGTGAGACCTGAGGCTCAGGTGAGCCATTTGTAGAACGCTTTTCACTCCTCCATTAAATGCTCGCCATTTTTTGCAAATTACGGATTTAATCCAACTTTCCTTGTGATTGTCCGGCAGAGTTGATATTCCAGATCTTCAAACTCGGTTGGAGGTGTTAAGACGGAGATTCACAGAACTGAAGTCTTTCATCACTCAGCCCAGGCTCCAAGGGCTGCTAAAAATCTAGAAGGGATTCGTCAAATTTTAAGGTTGGTGACTCGTTTGGCTTTCAACAAGAAATTTGAGATTGAAGATTCCGTCTCTCAAGCTGGGCCCTCGTTTTATTGGACCATTTCTGATTAAGAGGTGTATTAACGCTGTTGTTTTGAACTGATTCCTCAATCTTTGAAAGTACAAACCAGTATTTCATGTTTCCTCTTTAAAGAAGGATATCACTAATTCTTCTTTGGCTCCTCTACTTCCCCTCCGTGGCCTATCTTGCTTGAGAATGTTGAGGAGTATGAGATTGAAGCTATTCTGGATGCCAAGGTGTCTGCAGGCAAGTTGCGAATCTGGTTAAATGGAAAGGTTTTGGTCCTGAAGAAAATTCGTGGGAACCTGCTGAGCAGGTTCAGGTCCTAGGCTGATCAAAGTTTTTCATTCAAGCACCCAGAGAAACCTGTGGCACCCGGAGGTTGCCCGTGGGGGGGGCAATGTAAGGCTTCGGTCCTTACCTGTGGCCGGTTCTGCGTTGCCGGCGGGGCATGCGCGCTGTCCATGCGCGCGGGGGGCGTGGAGGCTGGCGTCCGGATCAGGCTTCTGCAGCCTCTCTTCCCAGCGTGCGCGCGCGGTCACGCACAGGCTCCCTGAAGATCCGTAATAGTTCTGAGTATAGACTAGATGGACGTATGTCTTTATTTAACCTCAAATATTATACTATACTATGTCAAAAGGACTGTTTAAATGTAATACTTCAGTTACCAATATTTTATCTCTGGCCAGTTTGCGTCAATGTAAAAGATTTTAACACTCAATATATTCATATAATAGCAATCTTCTATGAAACTACAGGAAAGTAGCAGCATTAACTATATATTTCTGTTTATGTTCTCAGCAGTCAAAAAAGCACACGTCATTTTTCATTTTTCACCCAGTAATGCTTTCTCACAGCTAGAATAATACAAGAGAAACGACATGATCCAAAAAAATATGAATCAGAGATTGATCTGACACTTTTCATTGAAATTTTACATGATCCAGTGCATCATTACGTATTGTATGCATAAGCAGCAAGATTTTTGCCATGTACACACAACAGAGAAAGTCCTGACATTTTGGTAACTAAAAATCAATTGATTTTATTTGAAGATAACTTTATTTAAACTTATTTTAGATGCTCCCTTTAGTTTAAGGGCATGTCCATCCTTAAATGGTATGTACACTGCTAAATTTTTTTTTAATTGCCCATTAGTGGAAACTAGAATTCATCCCAACTATCACTGTACCATTTTTTGTTGATCTGCCCCCTATTTCTTTAGATATCCAGTCTGAAACATCTTAAATTTCAGGTGTCAATCAAGTGCCTTACTGTCATAAACTAGTTTTCTGTAAGCAATTTTGCTGTAGCTGGAATGATTTGACAGTTGGTGTGCTGTATACTATATGCAGTTTTGACAGTTATGTGGGAAAATAGTCAAGTCACTAGTCAGAGCCTGAACAAAAAAGTACTGTATTTAAAGGGCATGTCCACCCCCAAAACTATAATCCCCCCAACTACTGGCCCCACCATGTAGTGTAGTTTAATCCTTACCTCACATCCCAACTCCATCTGGTTCTCCTGTAGTCCCCCCCCAAAGTTCCAAAAACTGCCCACCAGGAGGCTAGCAGGTCCATATAGGACACTGCTGCTACCTGGCCTCCCGGAGATTCCTGCCCTGCGTGCTGCAGCCCTTCTCCCCCTCCCTCCCCCTCCCTCTCCCTCCGTTCTCTATCCCTCCCCCTAGCATTAAACCCCCTAATATTATGCTCCCCCATGTCCCCCAGCCCCAACCGCATGTTTTTTTTTTTTTAAAAAGCTCCCCAAACTCTTACTTACCTCTCCGCTTTCCTCGCTGCACGAATGACCGGCAGCCGCGTCCGTGATTGGCTGCCGCCAGCCAATCACAGACGCGACTGCGGTCCCGCCCCTCTGCTTGCATTCTCGCAAGCAGAGGGCCGGCAGTGCGGCAGAGGATCGAGGGGAGGTAAGTAAGAGTTTGGGGAGCTTTTTGAAAAAACAAACAGCGGTTGGGGCTGGGGAAATGGGGGAGCATAATATTAAAATTATATTTTAGGGGTGGACATAGCCTTTAAGGCATGCAGCAACACACAAACATCAGTGGTACTTACACAATATTATTTATAGATTAAGGTGATACAAAGTCATTTTTTCAGTATACATACAAAAAAATGGTAACTTGGCAGTTTTCTGCCTACCCTAACTGCTATTTTTACCCGTTTATTACATGCATTTGTAAGCAGATATTTATTCATAATTATTTTCTGTTAAGGAAGGCTGTTTCTACTCTGCCAGAATAGAAAAAATAATTATCCTTAAAGGGGAAGTCCAGCCCTAAAAAGAAACTTACAACATACCCCGCAAAACCGTAAACGGTATAGTTAGAAATCTGAATTATATAAGTCTAACCTGAAATCCTGTACAATGTCCTGTTTCCCCTGTTCTGCTTCCTAGTTCTTCCAGTTAGCAACTGTCAGTTTGGTGACAGGATTCATCACAGCCAATGACTGAATGTTAATCTCTGTCTGCTTTGAGCATTCCCAGGCTCAGTACACGGTTTTTTAATTGCTCAGCTTCGTGAGGCATCCAGAGGCATCCAGTAATGATTCATAGGAAAAGTATGATATATCAACATATTTTAAAGAGGCCATTCTTTCTAAAAGATTCTTATGAGGGTGGAGTTGTCCTGTAAAGGGGAACTAAATTCATAGAAAGAGCACATTCACAAAGATAATAAAAGCTGTGTCTCACCTCTCATTTGCTGTGGATGCTGAAGGATTTATGAAATTAACCTGTGGGTAGTAGGGGTCAGCTAAGTGTACGCCATACACTTCACAGGAAACAGTAGCATTGCTTCCTGGAAGCTGACTCACAATCATTTTAATGCTCAGAGATTCATCCATCTGCCTGACAGAGAACACAGTTTTAGTGCAGTTTTTGTGTAAACACATTAGAAATGCTCCTGTCCCTAACAACAGTAAAACCTTTGTTTTAATACCACTGCACATGGAAGAAAGTGAGTACATTTAAAAATCAGTTAACTATTTTTTTTTGCTCCAGGAGGGCTGTCAGCAATTCAGGCTGGGTGGTAAATAAAAAAACAGCTGCTATATATAAACTTTTCTAGGAACATGATGGAAACACTCACACAAAAAAAGCAATAAACTCAGGCAGTAGACTATGTTGTATTGCTTATTAAGTAAACAAGGGGGATTTGAACTTGTGACTTCTTGGGCTGTGTGTTCTAAAAACATGGCAAAAAAACATGGCCACCAGCAATCAAACAAGAGACAGTGAATCCTGGGGTCAGGCCAACATGGATTAAGTGTTGTACTGGCAACAACATGGAAGCTTTCTTTGGTATAGACTATTATTACATGACTAAATGTACTAGAGAAGAATCTTAAATGTATAGGTGTTCTGGGGAGATAACCTTTTGCATTAAAAAATGTAATTTAGTTCTCCTTTAAATATCTGGTTAATTATACCTCTAAAATGTGCTGAATATTGCTTACTAGAAATGATTTAAAAAGAAGCTTTTAAAACATTTTTCAGGCATGTTTCAGGCTATTTATACGCAAAAAACAAAGATGTAAGGCTAGTATACAAGTATGATTGCACACTTGATGCACAAGTGCCCAAAGAATAGGTAATATGTCCGACAATGTCCATGTGTAATTGTGTGTCTGCAAAACACAATGCATGTATGTGTACTAGGATTTTCTGAAATTGTACAGATTCTATCTTGCCCCTATGCCTGGCAATGGCTGTTAAATAAAACAGTAAATATTGATGACCACAGCAGGTAGTAAAAGAATTAGCAAAGGTTAACAAACTGTCATAATCTTTACTGAAGTGTCAATGGGGGTCTGCTATAAACAAATATTTATAGGTTTGGGGGGGGGAATTTAGGAATTTTTCCTGGTTTACATTGTATTTATATTGCAAACATATTAGTTTAGATCTTTGTTCAGTCCAGGTTACACTTTTCTTTTTAAATTTTCTCTTTTGTGATCTAAATTTGCCAGTGAGCAAAACCCAACAAGCATGGGGGGAACAGATAACATCTGTACATTGTAAGTAAAGCTAGGTACACACAGTAACGATAAAGCCCATACTGTCGGATCCAACGGTATTGAGGCTTTATCGTCAGTGTGTGTAGTGTCCCACACGTGGGAACATGCAGCCCCGAAGTTTTCCCTATGCTGTGTATAGGGAGATCACTTTGTACTGTGTGTATCTGATCTTTGAAAATTACAGAAAGGATCTTGCAGATGCTGTCATCTTTCAAAGGTCTGGCATGTATGTACCCAGCTTAAGTCTTTGTTCTTTGAGTATAAAATAGTGTGCTTTGCCAGATTGCAGAAATGCCTGAAGTAGAAGCATAAGTGCTTCAAAAACTTGGCTGTTTAATTATTATTTTAGTTAGCCAATAAAAGGTATTGCTTTATATCCAAGATGTATTTTCTTTCATCAGTTGTAATCACGTTACAATTCTGTACTACTACCCAAAAAGAAGATACTACAATGTACAGCATATACAGTATCTGGATCTAAAAAGAAATTGAAAATAATTGCACAACTGACAGTGACATTTTCATCTTAGGCATACACACAAAAAGAACAAATCATCCCAGCAGGCCTCAAACTACAGAATTGCTTAACACATAGAATAGCAGGTTACAGAACAACTGTTCATGAGACGCTACAAAAGACTATGAAATCCTCATTAAAATGTGCCACAATTTAAAAAAGGTTAAAAGGGAGAAAATACTGGCCCTGAACCCACCCCTTGATAATGACATCATTGGCAAAGAACTCCATTCCTTCTATATAAAGCTACTAATCAACAAAAATGAAGAAGAAATACACAGACTTAAAAAAAAAACCCTATGCGTATACCAGAAGTACAGAAAGAATAACCAAACTTGTGTTGTTTTCCTTTCTACATAAAAACCTAAAATAGGAAAGTACTGTCAAGGGGCTGTCATTCTGCCCAGCAAAATCATAGAAACTATTCAGCTATGTAGTGACATTTTACAGAAAGCTGCAACTTAGAGAACTTTCACAATAAGGACTCTCAAAAAGTTTCTCCTTGGACCCCTAAACCTGGAGCCAATCCTACTTTGGAAAAATATAGAAACAATTTCAGGGAGAGGGTCATATCTTTCCTAATGGACATCAATGAGTACATATAGTAGGTCCATCAAACAGCTTACTAATATACCAAATTACAGGAGGATCATTCAAACTGTTGCAAGAAAGAGTCAAAAACAATAGTTAAAAATTTACCTTCCGGGTCAGAGACATCGTCCTACCTTTAATACCCCAGGACTAGGGATGGCCGGTTCGCGGATCGAACCGGATCCGCCGTGGATTTATCCCGTTCGCGAGCGGCGGAATTTTCCGGATTTTCCGCCTTCCGAACTTCTCGATTCGCGGATTTTTAGTATTTTTTCGAAAATTTCCGAAAATACAAGGATTTCTCTTATTTCCATTAATACGTATTTTCGAAAATTTTCAAAATTAAGAGGATTACTCGTATTTTCGAAAATACATATTTTCGAAATACTAGTTCTCGTAAATACGCGAAACCCCGTAATCTAAATTTTCGAAAATCCGAAAAATCTCGTAATTTCGAGGGTATTTTTATTTTGATGGGTCCGCTCGCGGATTTCCGAATTTTCGAATTTTTTCGAAAATTCGCGGATCCTCGAGCGGACCGGATTTTGCGAAGTTCGGACATCTCTACCCAGGACTTAAAAGTTGGATGCTTTTATATGCCCCCCAAAGGAAACCTAGGCAGACCCATTATCTGGGTTATTGGAACATCACACCAAACATCTCTGTTTGTATTGAAAGAATTATGAAGCCTCTGGCCCAAAAAACACCTAGTTATATCAGAATACTACACACCTCCTAGGTATACTGGCTGCAATTGGTCATATACCTAATGGAAACATTTAGTCACAAATTCAATCAGGAAGATTCAATAAAAGTTCTATTGTTAAAATGGTGCTCATTTTGCCCCAACCATTCAGATCTTATTTAACTTTGAAAACTAACTTCTGATTGGTTGGCAAAAATTAGCACCATTGAATAATCCTGAATGTATCTAGAAGCTCCCTATTCCCCATGATGATATTTCAGCTTCTTTGTGGTCTACAGGTATCAATGGAAACTAGGTGTACCTGCACTATCAATCACCAAATTAATGGAATTATTAACTCACCCATAATTACTTTTCTTTCAGACAGAATTTATACCTTCAAAAGTAGGATGTTTGTATGCATGATTGTATAAATAGTTTATTTAGTGCCACTTGGGGACGCAGAGCTGTACAGCAACAAAACAATAGGGGGATCAATACATAGATAGTTCAGTACATAAACATATAAATATAAGTGCTATAACTTTGCCACAAGAAGAAATTAGGTCCCTGCCCCGTAGAGTTTACAATCTAGTTATGTGGGTAACATACAGATGCAATGGAGTGGGTATAGTGCTGGAGTGAGACTTATGCAGTGCAAATAAAACAATCATATACTGTGCTGGTTCCAGATAGGTAGGATGTAAGGCTAGATTTAAACTTGCTAATTGGGTTTCTTGAGGTAGAGAGAGGGGAAAAGAATTCCAGAGGATGGGAGCCATGAGAGAGAAAGGGTTAAAGGGGAAGTTCAATGCAAATACATATACTTTTCAGAAAAAAGAGCAGTATTTTTTCATCCCAATTACCTAACCTGCCAATTCAGCATTTTGTCTTTGTATAAATAATACAACCGAAATACTGACTTCCTGTTTGCAGGACCCCTAGAAGAGACTGTTATGGTCTTGCCCTTGACCCAGCGCCTGGGTTGATTCAGTTGCTCAGTAGAGATCTGAGCATCTTTGACCCATCCAACAGCCAATCAGTGAAAATAACAGTTAGTAATTCCAAGGATGTGGTGTATCCTGGGAAGAAGAAGGACTGTTAAAACCTGAAATGTCAGCTCACTAATGTCAACAGCAGGGAACAGCAAAGGGTATGAAATCAACTGATTTTTGAAAATTGAAGAGAATATGTAGAATAACTAAGACGGCATTACACAAACTAACAATTTGTTATGGCCTTGCCCATGACCCAGCACCTAGGTTGATTCAGTTGCTCTGTAGAGATCTGAGCATGTTTGTCCCATCCAACAGCAATCAGTAGAAATACTGTTAGGAACAGTCCAAGGATGTGTTGATGTAGAACCTCAAATGTCAGCTCACTAATGTCAACAACAGTAAATAGAAAATGGTATGATAACTGATTTTTCAAAATGGAAGATAATATGTAGAATTTAGGGTATATCCTAGGAGCCTTGCTCCTTTCCCCACCTGTGTTTTCCTCCCTCTCCCCATTTCCAAAGGAAATATATAGGTTATACTAAACATTGTGAGGTGAGGCATGTCGCGTATGCTGGTTTTCATTCCCCTTTTGTTTGTATTAGTTGATTGTGTAGATGGTTGTGTTTTCTCAATATTTTTAAGCCTCATTAAATATTCACAAATTTGCCATTTTCTGATTAGAAATCCATGGGGCAAAAAAAAAAAAGTTTCACAAAAACTGATGAACAGTCTGTTAACTACAGAAACCCAATCAAGAAAGCAATCTGCATCCTTAGAATCTTTTACACTACAAACACTCCACAAAACACAGTATCCCATTGGTTATTACATACACCTCTTAAATATATATGCTCTGAAAAATAACAAACTCCAGCCCATTCTACTAAAAGATAACATCTACAACAGATATTCCCATTGTATTCCCAAGTAACTTTTGTCCTGACTATGAGTTCACATGTATCGTTCGATTGACCTGAAAAATATACCCAGCCTTAGCTTATTGATACTACCCAATCCAAAACAACTGGCTGTGAGAAGTTTCCTAACAGGCACAGATCAAAGTAGAACTCTCCCTGCACACAAAGAAGTGTGAAACCTGTAGTTCATCTGCAATGTAACTAGGACACCAATCAGGTTTGGTTTAAAATAAAGGAAACTTCTTCTACAAATCATCTAACATCATAGGTGCTAAGTGCTCTCAGGGCTATATATAAAAGAAAACAGAAAAGGCCCCAAGGCAAAGAATGAACTTAGTAACATAGTTACATACATAGTATCATAGTATTGTAGGTTGAATAAAGACATACATCCATCTTGTCCAACCTTATATCGGGGGGATGATGAAGAGCAGGGTTACTGTAACTGTTCTCCACACTGCCAGCTCCAAGTACTACATGGAGATGCCTATTTCTGAGGCAAAGAATACAACCTAGAAGCAGACATCAGGAAGCGGATCGCTCCAAAACCAAGAGTCAGTCACAGCGGGTTAATCAACTTCTATTTTATTCAAACTACGCACATATGCATCAACAGGCTGTGCCAAATACAACGGAGGTGCAACCAAACAGTGGTCTGACTCGTTTCACGGCGTCACTGCCGCTTCATCAGAGACTCACTGAGGGAGAGAAGAAGAATACAACCTGAAAGACCTATAAGTCATAAGGCTATGGAAATTTTTGGATCCCAAAAGGAGAGATTAGAATGGGAATGTAAATTCATAAAAAAGTTGGAACTTCAGACTCTGGAATGTGGATGCAACAAAGATATATTGTATATATATATATATCTGAAAATCCAAAGGTGATAGAGCACTCATGGGACTTTTCATCTTATTCAGCAAAAGATTATTTATTCAATCGTGCTTACACCATACAGATGTAAGCACGATTGAATAAATAATCTTTTTGTGAATAAGATGAAAAGTCCACGAGTGCTCTATCACCTTTGGATTTTCAGATATAGTATCTTTATAGTAGCACCGGGGCATTTGGCAGTGCAGGCGTGAGTGAGGGACATTTTGGAAATGGACTATATTATATATATATATATAATATATATATATACACAAATACAAGAATATGCAGCTCAAACCTTTATTCTAAATTACTTTCAGGTGCGGTGCAAAGGAGTACCGGCAATTTATACATTACACAAAAGTCTCCAGCACTCAACTATACATATAAGCTAAATTATTAGATATCACATCAAACAAATAGCAAGCAACGAAGGGTTATTACCTGCAAAAGTTAAAATGGATACGTTTAGTTACATAGTTTGTACAAAAATTGCGTCAGCTGATGCGCCACTTCAAGGCAGTATCCCAGCATCAGTCCTAACCTAATGAGTAAAGTACAATCCCGGGGGAACAAGACCATACCTGCTTCTCTCTTTATTTAGTATGAACTATTCCGGGAATCATGGGAGCTTACAGAGCTTCTAAACCTTCTTTTATGGACTGCCTTAAAGGGCGGGGGGAATAAATTTATAAGGAGCAAGCATATAATCGAGCTTAGCCGTATTGCCCTTTATTATATACAAATACAAGAATATGCAAGCAACGAAGGGTGATTACCTGCACTAAAGTTAAAATGGATACGTTTAGTTACATAGTTTGTACAAACTTGCATCAGCTGATGCGCCACTTCAAGGCAGTATCCCAGCATCAGTCCTAACCTAATGAGTAAAGTACAATCCCTGGGGGAACAAGACCATACCTGCTTCTCTCTTTATTGTATGACCTATACCAGGGAATCATGGGAGCTTACAGAGTTCTAAACCTTCTTTTGATTGGACTGCCTTAAGGGGCGGGGAATAAATTTACTAAGGGAGCAAAGCATATAACGAGCTTAGCCGTATTGCCCTTTATTATATACAAATACAAGAATATGCAGCTCAAACCTTTATTCTAAATTACTTTCAGGTGCGGTGCTCTGTAAGCTCCCATGATTCCCTGGTATAGGTCATACTAAATAAAGAGAGAAGCAGGTATGGTCTTGTTCCCCCAGGGATTGTACTTTACTCATTAGGTTAGGACTGATGCTGGGATACTGCCTTGAAGTGGCGCATCAGCTGACGCACGTTTGTACTAAACTATGTAACTAAACGTATCCATTTTAACTTTAGTGCAGGTAATCACCCTTCGTTGCTTGATATTTGTTTGATCGTGATATCTAATTAATTTAGCTTATATGTATAGTTGAGTGCTGGAGACTTTGTGGTAATGTATAAATTGCCGGTACTCCTTTGCACCGACCTGAAAGTAATTTAGAATAAAGGTTTGAGCTGCATATTCTTGTATTTGTATATAATAAAGGGCAATACGGCTAAGCTCGATTATATGCTTTGCTCCCTTAGTAAATTTATTCCCCGCCCCTTTAAGGCAGTCCAGATAAAAAGAAGGTTTAGAAGCTCTTGTAAGATCCCATGATTCCCTGGTATAGGTATAATAAATAAAGAGGAAGCAGGTATGGTCTTGTTCCCCAGGGATTGTACTTTACTCATTAGGTTAGGACTGATGCGGGATACTGCCTTGAAGTGGCGCATCAGCTGACGCACGTTTGTACAAACTATGTAACTAAACGTATCCATTTTAACTTTAGTGCAGGGTTAATCACCCTTCGTTGCTTGCATATTTGTTTGATCGTGATATCTAATTAATTTATGCTTATATGTATAGTTGAGTGCTGGAGACTTTTGTGTAATATATATATATATACAAACAAACAAGATGCAGCAGCGCTACGATTCCACTTGTCTCTCACTAGACTAAAGTTGGGTGCAACGCCTGTTAGATAGATGTGCCTTTTCACCTCTTATTATATAAAAGCAATATTCGAGTCAGGCAGCCCTCAAGTTTTTCTTTTCTTGCAATTTTATTCTTTACATCACAACAGCTCAGACAATACAATGCAACGTTTCGGGCATTATGCCCTTTCTCAAACTACTGAGCAATGTGTATAGATAATTTCTTTCCCATAACCCATAATGAGGAAGAAGATTCCCATAATGGAATCATCTTGCTTTTTCGTGACCAAGTTTTCCCCTGTACTATTGTATCCAATGCTCTCTCTATAACTTTACCTGAATACTCTCTTTTAATAAGTTTATTAAATATGAAATGGCGCTCAAATTTCCACATGTACAAGTTTGCTACAGAGGGTGCTACATTTGAACCCATGGCTACACTGGAGCACTGTGTGTAGTAGTCAGATTTAAAACAGACAAAGTTATTGGAGAGTATTAATTGAAGTAAGTCAAGCAGGAACTGGAGGGCCATCATGCTTAGATTCAACAAGGGCCTCTTCATGCTTCAACTCCCTCCTCCTGTGGAATAATAGTGTAGAGACTTTTAACATCACATGAACTAGTTGGGAGGGACAGGAGTTCCTTGAGGTGCTGGCTGTCTCTGAGATATGAGGGCATACTCTTAACCACAGGTTGAAGAAAGTAATCTATAAACTGGGCTACAGGTTTAAATAGTGACCCATAGGCCAACACTGGGTATATCACTGGACACCGGGGGAATTTTGTTATTAGAAAATCCAATTCTTTAGATGAAATCCAACCTATATCACGGGCCAACGATAAACTAGAGTCAAGCTCCTTTTTAAGTGGTTCAATGGGATTCCCTTGGCACTTGTGAAATACATTAGTATCCCCAAGTTGGGACAAGATTTCATTCCCATAAAACACACAATCCAATAATATAATTGCCCCTCCCTTGTCCGCAGATCTGATAACAATGTTGGCATCCTCTTTTAATGTATTTAAGCCAACTTTTTCAGCAGATGTTAAATTATTGACAGCAAGTCTGGGCAGGGATTTGGATATCTCACGAAACTCTGTACTGAGGATATTGTGAAATGTTTTAATGGCTGCTGGGGCATTAGGAGGATCAAATACACTTTTTGCCTTAAATCCATGTTTTGAGGCAACTGTCACATTTTTGGTATCTTTAAAATAATCTTTAAGTTTTAGGCATCTTTGCAGTTTAAATAAGTCAATCTCATTTTCAAAGGGATCACAGTCTGGGGTGGGCACAAAGGATAGGCCTTTTTGAAGAAGACTGAGCTCTCCAGCCTCTTACCCTTGCGCCTCCCCCTTCGGGTGTGTGATCTCTTGCCCCAGTGGATGTGGATCGTGTGGTGAACCCTTGGAAAAAATGATGTGAAGGGGTGGAGCCCATGGGCAGAGTACCTTTTCTTCCAGAGATGTCAGCAATATTATCATCACTATCAGTATGGGAGTCACTAGACGTATACACAGTCTCCCTGGACTTTCTGATATAAGGTATATGCCAATCGTCTCATTGGTCTGTCTGCTTACCTACCTACCAACCACCTATACACCCACCTTTTTTTTAACCTTGTTCTACATTTAATACTTTGTTTTGTTTAAAAGAAATTAACTCACTCTTATGCTTTTGAACATGTTCTTCCAGGTTTTTTACCCAATACTGGGTTTTGTCCATACTTAAAGCATTCAAATGTTTTAATTCAAATTCAGAAATCTCCTTCTTTACAGAATTCCGTTTCTTTGTAGCCTGTTCAATAACCAACAATATTAAGTCAAATGAACACTTATTGAGAATACTGCACCATTTGCTGCAAAATTCTCGGTTATATCTGCCAATGGAGGGTTTATTATGGATGTGAAATCCTCTCCGGATCCTCTTTGGCCGATAGTAGTCCAACAGGTACACTCCATGTAACTGAAAGTCAACCTCTTTCCTCCTCAGTTTCAATAAGCGTGAAAACAAATCCTTTGGCACAGCTTCCAATCTGGCAGTGGAGTCTGAAAACAGGATCCTAGCTGCATCTGCTTGGGAGTATGAAAGCTCACCCTCGGTGTAAATTTCAGCAGTAGAACTAAGCGGGTTGTCCATCCTCTCTTTGAGTCCAGGCGGAAAAGTAAAAATCAGCAATTCGCAGGTGGGTGCTAATCAGATCTGGATACAAAGTCTCTGTTGCGAATAGCACACCATTCTCAGTGTAGAGATTGCCCAGGTGCAGTTCAAAGGTACAGTATGTGATAGAACGAAGAAAAAGAAGGCACTCATGAGTCTTAACATAAAGTTAAAACTTACTTAGAAGTAATTAAAAAACACTACATCTCCTCGTTTTAGCCCACTGGTGGGCTGTCCTCAGTATATGGCGTCACAGTCTCCTCATGAGCTTATATATCCACCATGTCTGGCAGCCAGGAGCAAGGAATATATTAAAACACAATCTGCTAAAAACATTATACAATTACAATAAATATATATACGTGTTGCACACTAAAGGCTCGTACACATGTGTGATCTTGGGTCCCGACCCGCAACGCACGGTGTGTACGAACAAACGTTACGGCTGATAATCGGCCTGTGTGTAGGCGCTTTATCGGCGAAACGGTCGTTTGTTTATATATTATATTAAATTTGCAGCAGAGACTTTGTATCCAGATCTGATTATTACTGTTCCGCCTGGACGGACTGCTCACAGCAAGGATGGACGAGCCGCTTAGTTCTACTGCTGAAATTTACACGGAGGGTGAGCTTTCATACTCCCAATCAGATGCAGCTAGGATCCTGTTTATAGACTCCACTGCCAGATTGGAAGCTGTGCCGAAGGATTTTTTCTCACACTTATTGAAACTGAAGAGGAAGGAGGTTGACTTTCAGTTACACAGAGTGTACCTGTGGGACTACTATCGGGCAAAGAGGATCCCGAGGGGATTTCACATCCATAATAAACCCACCATTGGCAGATATGACCGAGAATTTTGCCTCAAATTGTGCAGTATTCTCAATAAGTGTTCATTTGACTTAATACTGTTGGTTATTGAACAAGCTACAAAGGAACTGAATGCTGTAAAAAAGGAGATTTCTGAATTTGAATTAAAACATTTGAATGCTTTAAGTATGGACAATGATTTGATTTAATGCTTTTAAACAAAACAAATTATTAAATGTAGAACAAGGTTACAAAGAAAGGCAGGTGTATGGGTGGTTGGTAGGTAAAGCAGACAGACCAATGAGACAATTGGCACATACCTACATCAGAAAGCCCAGGGGGACTGTGGATATGTCTAGTGACATAGTGATGATAATATTGCTGACATGTCTGGAGGACAGGGTACTCAGCCTATGGGCTACACCCCTTCACATCCTCTTTTTAAGGGGTCACCACACGATCCGCACACCACTGGGGCAAGAGACCACACACCCAAAGGGGGAGGCGCAAGGGTAAGAGGCGTCCACCATGGGGCAGGAAAGCATAGTCTTTAACTTAAGCTCTCATATACTAACTCCTGGAGAGCTCAGTCTTCTTCAAAAAGGCCTATCCTTTGTGCCCACCCCAGACTGTAATCCCTTTGAAAATGAGATTGACTTATTTAAACTGCAAATACACCTAAAACTTAAAGATTATTTTAAAGATACCAAAAATGGAACAGATGCCTCAAAACATGGATTTAAGGCAAAAAGTGTATTTGTTCATCCTAATGCCCCAGCTGCCATTAAATCATTTCACAATAATCTCAGTACTGAGTTTTGTGAGATATCCAAATCCCAGCCCAGACTTGCTTTTGATAATTTACCATCTGTTGAAAAAGTGGGCTTAAATACATTAAAAGAGGATGCCAACATTGTTATCAGATCTGTGGACAAGGACAATTGCATCATTGGATCATGTATTTTATGTAAATGAAATCTTGTCCCAACTTGGGGATACTAATGTATACCACAGGTGCCAAGGTGATCCAACAGGACCACTTAAAAAGGAGCTTGACTCTTGATTATCCTTGGCCCGGGATATGGCTTGGATTTCATCTAAATAATTGGATTTTCTAATCACAAAATTCCCCCGGTGCCCTGTGATATGCACTGTACCGAAAATACACAAAAACCTGACTGAGCCACCTGGTCGCCCCATAGTGTAGGCCTATGGGTCACTATTTTAACCTGTAGCCCAGTTTATAGATTACTTTCTTCAACCCGTGGTTAAGAGTATGCCCTCATATCTCAAAGACAGCCAGCACCTCAAGGAACTGCTGTCCCTCCAAACTAGTACATGTGATGTTAAAAGTCATGCAAGAGATTGACAGAAATTTGATTAATACAGATGTGTTTTTCTATATGAATTATGCGTTTGGTGTTGATGTCTGAGAGACAAGTAAAAATAACTAATGTTTTAATGTAAGGGTTCCCACCCTGAAGTGAATTTGAGTGCATTTTTTTCAAGAGAGGTATTTATAGATCTAACATTTAGATCTAACAGGTTTGGGGTCCTGGAGCCTGGCTAGGGAAGGTGTTGGGTGGTTTACCTGGCCAGTGGATTTCTGTTCAGATTTTCCTGAACAGGTGTGCTGCTTAATTAGGTAGTGTTGTTGGATTAGTTGTTGTTCAGTTAGTTCTAAGTGCTGACAGGGAACAGAACTCTGCTGGACAGACTACAATCTGTGAATCTGTTATAAATTCTATCTAACTCATTGCGCAACCCTTATCAGTGAACACGGTGAGACCTTGAGGCTCAGGTGAGCCATTGTTTTGTTACTTTTACTTTGTTTGTGCTGAAAAAAACCTCTCAATAAATACAGGATGGAGCTTGCCCTTTAACAAACCGTCTGTTTCTTACATGGACCATGTGGACACCTCAGGGCTGTAGGTGAATCTCATAATATATATACATTCAGGGTTATTCAATAAAAGTTCTTATCATTTAAAATGGTGCTAATTTTGCACCAACCAATCAGATCTTAGCTTTCAAATGTTAAATAACATCTGATTGGTTGGGGCAAAATTAGCACCATTTTAAATGATAAGAACTTTTATTGAATAACCCTGTGTGTATATTAAGTGAGGTGTGTCTTGACATATTAGGAAAGAGATCCTTGCCCTGCAGAGCTTACAATCTAGTGGGAGTGGGAGGGACAACATACAGATACAAGTGGGGGAAAGGATAAAGTTCGCAGACAGCTAACAATCATTTATAGTGCTGGTTTTCAGACATGTAGGATAACAGGATTAAAAACTCTTTGGAATTTGCCATATTATCTGCAACAAAACTGTATGTATGTAGTCAATTTAAGAGTCATATTTGCAGAATAAGACTGAAGATAATCGATGTGATGAACCCAAACAGCACAGGTTAAAGGAACACTAAACTCATATTAAATAAAAAATTAACTAAGTGCCATCCGTTTCTATTATTCACAGGGAGGTGAGAACGCTTATTCTCACCTCCCTGTGAATAATAGGACGATCGGGGGACCTGGAACTTACCTTACACGCCGCTCCACTCGCAGCCGCTCCTGCTCTAACAGCCGCTCTGTCCCGACCACGCGCCCTTATCTTTTGTGCTCATACCAAGCAAGGAAGGAATCCTGCCACACTCCCAATATAACACAATTCAATGCTGGGTGCTCCAGCGTAGTGGCAAACTCACATATGTAGAGAAGAAATGCTGTGCACACCAGTCTTTATTCGCAGTAGGTGTTTATTACATCAGTATAACACCATGTAACTTTTCGGCGAAATTGCTTCCGCCTGTGTGTCTGATGAAGGCGGAGCAATTTCGCCGAAACGTTACATGGTGTTATACTGATGTAATAAACACCTACTGCGAATAAAGACTGGTGTGCACAGCATTTCTTCTGGTCTATCTTGTGCGCATGCGCGCCAATTCAAAAGATAGGGCGCGCGATCGGGACAGAACAGCTGTTAGAGCAGGAGCGGCTGCGAGTGGAGCGGCGTGTAAGGTAAGTTCCAGGTCCCCCGATCATCCTATTATTCACAGGGAGGTGAGAATAAGCGTTCTCACCTCCCTGTGAATAATAGAAACATATGCCACTTAGTTAATTTTTTGGGTTTAGTGTTCCTTTAAGCTGTGAAAAATATTGTGTTTATTCAACCAACTGCACAAACACACAGAATAAGACTCTGCTGTGGTTGATTCACAAAAAACATGCAATTACTGTGGCTTCAGTAGCAAAAATTTCCATTTTTTGGAAAATATTTTGAAGGACAACTATACTTTGTAAAAATGAGAACTTCCTGGGGCACAGCACATACAGTTTTCATCTGCCACCTTTTCAGCCATTCGAAAATCCGATCCGAAAACCATTTGCCCGTTTATGGCTAGCTTATCTGCAAATCCTAGAGCCTCTGGTTCATAAATTCTGACACAGAAGAAGGGAGAGAAATCCTGAAATGCTTGTTGGCCAGTGGTTGCTCTGTGGCTTTGGAACTGATCGGTACGGACCTTTGTTCCTGTGCACCTCACCTATTGTATTCGTGCTAAATCACCCCTCGAGCCTTTCTCTGTCGAGGGGTGGACTTACCTGTCTGCCAATGGAACCGTGTGCAGCCTGGAAGCTGTTTGTCCGTGAAGTGGCTCTGTGATCTGCTATACCCGCTGGGAAGAAACAGCACGGGATGTTTGGACCATTTGGAATGGACAGTGTATGGGTGAGATTGCTCTTATTACTTGCATGCACTCTGCATTATTAAACAACATGTAAGTGTGGTAGGTGGACACACCTACGGCTTGTATTGACTTTAGGAATACAGCCATCTATATTTTTTTTGTCTTGAGCATGTACTATTCACAGATTGGACAGTGATTGCATGCTTTTGGGGACATATATCTACATATTTTCTGCTAAATCGATCAATAAGACTTTTATTTCAAGCCCAGCCTATTTTAGTGTTTTTTTAATGTTGCTATTTATATTGGTTGCCACATTGTGTTTATATGTGTATGTAATTTAATAAATCAAGTGTATGTAGGTTAAGGAATTTTTCCCCTACCTTAAGATATGCCATGAGGCATTTTGTCCCGTGTAATAGTGGGATCTTTCCTTCACAACTTTCCTGCTTTTTGCTTTTAGCAGCCACCCATAATTGGTGTATACCACCCCCACGTTTCAATTAGCGACTGGTTTAGCCCTACCAATTTTCTCTTTTTATGTTAACCTGCTTCCAAGGCTCAGAATATTGTATATATATCTGAATCATAACAATAAGATTATTAAACCTGTGTGAAAAAAGATCATGTGTGGGGTGTGGCCTGGCATGGCTTGAAGCAGGATGCACAATACAGTAGTTTCAATTGAACATATTATCCTACCTTGATCCTGAGGGGAGTAAGTGATCCAATAGGTAAGTCCAGGTCCACTTTGCTTTATAGCTGCCTTTGTTGTAACCTCATATGTTCTGCCCCACAACATCGATTAGTGCAAAGAAATGAAGTAATGTTTGAGGTACGCCAACAGGGCTTAAATGCAATTCACACAGGATATTGCTTTAAGTGATAATTTATTTTACACACGACATGTTTCGGACAGAGTCCTTTATCAAGTGTCACACGTCCGAAACACATTGTGTGTAAAATAAATCATCACTAAAAGCAATATCCTGTGTGAATTGCATTTAAGCCCTGTTGGCGTATCTCAAACAATTCTTCATTTCTTTGGAGTAAGTGATCCAGTTTGACTGTGATACCTACCTACCTTCACCTGTAGGCAGGTCTCACAAAAAAACCAAGAGATTTGGCACATTTGACACCTCGCAGGTAAGCTTGTCAGTTTCCACTGTCAAGATGGCACCGACCAGGTTGCCTCACACAACAACCAAGGTGTTGAAGTCATTGCCACCTGTCAGTCCACATTGACTTTGAAACTGGATAAAGTTAAAGGGCAAATCCAGCCCTCAAATGAAAAATAATATACAGGTAAATCACCCCCGAAACCCTAAACTGTAATAGTTTGAAATCTGAAATATATACGGTAAGTAAAACCTGAAATGCTGCAGAATGTCCTGTTTCCCCTGTTTCTGCTTCCTGGTTCTTCCAGTTAGCAACTGTCAGTTATGGATTTGACAGTTGGTATCAGAGCCAATGACTAAATGTTAATCACCTAGCTGCCTCATCTGAGCATGCTCAAGCTCAGAACCAGGTCATTAAAGGACAACTAAAGCAACAGAACAACACTGAACTAGATGGCAGAACACCCTAATATAAAACCAGTAATCTGTGTCTTACATCTCATTTTGATACAGGTGCTGGGAAATTTACCTAAATAACATATGTTTTGTGCTTTACTGCACAGCATTCTAGTATCACACAGTTTGGGCAACGACCATTATGCTCTGCACATGCTCAGTCCTTAGCTATGGCAGAAACTTGTTACAGTTGGTCACACCCACTAGTAATCTGTAGCCAATCCTTTTACAGGACAGATAAAGCAAGGAAGCATGTGACTGAGGCCAGGAGGTGTGGTCTGACACTGCACATACACACAGATACTTCATCCAGTTCTTAACTGGCTTCCATTTACTGAGGTGATATTTTGTAGCTTATAGGTTTTTTTAGGGGAGTTGTTTTCAGATTCTGGAGTATAAAAATTGGGTTTAGTTCTCCTTTAAATTGCTCAGTTTCCACATCCAGAAGCAAAGCAGAGGACAAAGTAGAAAATATCAACATATTTTAAAGAGGCCATTCTTTCTAAAGGGTAACTGTGGTCTCCAACTGTTCCAAACATTTTTATATAAAAAGACTTCCTTTGTACCTTGTAGTCATGTGACCAGCCTCTGCATGCAATAATATGCTCCTCTTTTCAACTGTCAGTTTAGGTACTTTTTTGTTGATCTGTCTTCTATTTCTTTAGATATCCAATCTAAACTGTCTTAGTGCCATATTATTCTCATAAACTCTTCTACTGTGAGCAGTTTTGCTGTGGCTGGAGTGGTGACAGTTTTGACAGTTGGTATGTAGGAAATTCCCTCTCTCAGTACTACCTCATAGTGATTAATGAGCATGATTGCCCTCATAAAAAGTATTTTCAGATGGCAGGGGGAGTGGTTAAAAGAGGGAGGGGATACTTAGCCTGAGTAAAACAAGTAATGGATTAAAGGCAGGCAGCAACACACACACCTTAGATTGTACTACATACACATTTATTTATAGATTAAGACGAGGACAAGTAATTTTCTTTTAGTATAGTTGCCCTTTAAGCCGTTCCTGAGCAGGCTTCTCCCCTAGGGTGGAGGGGAAGAGCAAAGGGTCAGGTGATGTCACGCAACCAACTGGAAGAAGGAAATTTAAACACTGACCACAATATAATTTCTCATAGGCTGCAGACAGAGATGTGATCCAGGGCTCATGTTAAAAAACTAAGAACTTATATTATTGTATTACCTGAGCCCATCTATATGGTCAAAAAATCTGACCCTTAAGAAAACCTGTGTCGGATGGGCTTCTTTTGTGTAGCATAACGGATTGCAAAATCGGGGCAGTTTGAGCTGGTGGATCTGAGGCTGGATCGAAAAGGTACTTATATTTTATGGCATGCTAAAATTCAGTTAAAGCCACTGCTTATTTTAGCCTCATATGTTCCTCCACCTTTTGAAATGTTGGCACTACATGCTGATATTTAGTTTCTAGAGGATCACCCTGGTATCGCATCCATTTGGATGTTAGATTTTAATATGGAAAATATACACATGAGGGACAGACAGACTACCCTCCGAAACAAATGACCGAATTGTAAAAACATAGTAACATAGTAATTAAGGTTGAATAAAGACATTCGTCCATCAAGTCCAACCTATTCCCTTTTTTTTTTTTTTTTTAACCCTACCTAACAGTTGATCCAGAGGAAGGCAAAAAACCCCAGCTAAAAAAGGGGGGAAAAAATTCCTTCCTGACTCCAAACGGCAATCGGAAAGTATCCCTGGATCAACCAGATCTATATGCATTAATACCAGTAATTCTCAATATTTTTTAGTTTTAGAAACTTATCCAGGCCTTTTTAAAGTTATTCAATGAACTTGCCATTACCACCTCTGCTGGAAGACAGTTCCACAGTTTCACCGTTCTCACTGTAAAGAAACCTCTCCTAACCTGAAGATGAAACTTCTTTTCTTCCAACCTTAAAGGATGTCCACGAGTCCTCTGATATGACCTATTAGTGAACAATGCACCAGAGAGTTCACTGTATGGGCCATTAATATATTTGTATAAGGTTATCATGTCCCCACGCAACCGCCGCTTCTCCAGTGTAAACAGCCCTAACTTGTCTAATCTGCCTGCATATTCAAGCCCCTCCATTCCCCTTATTAATTTAGTTGCCCTTCTCTGAACTGCCTCAATTTCCAAGATGTCCCTTTTGTATATGGGATTCCAAAACTGCACCGCATATTCCAAATGTGGCCTTACCAGTGCCTTGTAAAGAGGGAGAATAATATTTTTCTCTCTTGATTCCATTCCCCTCTTTATACAAGACAATATCTTGCTAGCTCTAGCTGTTGCTACCTGGCATTGTTTGCTACAGCTAAGTCTGTTATCTACCAGAACCCCCAAATCTTTTTCCATATCAGATGCACCTAACACAGAGTTATTTATGGTGTAGGTGGCACAGGGATTATTAAATCCCAAATGCATCACCTTACATTTATCAACATTGAATCTCATCTGCCATTCTGCTGCCCATTTTGATAATCTATCTAGGTCTGCTTGCAGCACTTGCACATCATTGGAAGTTTCCAAAGCTCTGCATAATTTAGTGTCATCAGCAAACACAGAGACCTTGCTCTCAATGCCCCCTTCTAAGTCATTTATAAACAGATTAAACAGAAGCGGCCTCAGTACAGAACCCTGAGGAACTCCGCTTAGAACTTTAGCCCACATAGATGTAGCTCCATTAACCACCACTCTCTGTTTGCGGTCCAATAACCAGTTCTCTATCCATGAACAAATGTTTTCTTCAAGGCCAACAGTCCTCAGTTTATACATTAGTCGCCTATGTGGCACAGTATCAAAGGCTTTTGCAAAATCCAAATATACCACATCCACAGCTGTGCCTGAATCTAACTTCTTACTCACTTCTTCATAAAAACCAATTAAATTTGTCTGGCATGATCTATTTCACATAAATCCATGCTGACTACTACTAATAAGATGATCTCTGGAGACAAAGTCAAGGATATGATCCCTTAACAAAGTTTCCATCACCTTCCCTACCACTGATGTTAGGCTTACAGGTCTATAGTTACCAGGCTGTGAACGACTACCTTTTTTGAATATTGGTATTACATTGGCTCTTTTCCAATCCAGCGGCACATCCCCAGACAAAAGCGAATCTGAAAATATGAGACACAGTGGTCTTGCTAGAACTGCAGCAACAGTACTCACAGTTCGTGGAACTTAGAATGAGAAGCCAGGAATGAAACCGGGTGTATTCCCACCTCGGTCCTAGATGGGCCACACTGTTCACCCACCTCAGTAGAAACAGATTTCGGGGAATAGATCTTGTGACCGGCATCTGATAAATCCTAATGATCCAACGTCGCGTCCATCTTCCTTAACACGGCACACCCGGTCTCCCTACTGCTCCTCCAAACAGCCGACATGTGTTTCGCCCAAAAGCCATTACGAACTGGGCTTCATCAGGGTCATATATTATATGACATTTTGGTGTGATATAGAAGGGTATATTTGAAGAGGGGGGGAGTCCAGTCCTATGCACTTTAGGGTACTTATGATATTTATTATATTCATGGTTGCATGTAATCACCAATAAACGCTTTTGTATTTTTGAAGCCATATGTTTTAGTGCATTTTATCGGGACTTTGTTTCGGAGGGAAGTCTCTGTCCCTCGTGTATATTTTTTATAATTAGTTTGTTTCCCCCTATGTGCACCACAGTAATCAGTGATCTACACAGCTTTTAACCTTAATAGGCTGTGCACCTGTCCATTAGCTATTTTTAGATTTTAATATGGTAACAAACCTTATACAGGATCTCTCCTGTTGTATTCAGCTAGATCAACTGGACTTATAGTTTAGTTCTTGAAGACGTTTTGCTAGTCATCCGACTGGCTTTTTAAATTCAGAATGACTTATACAAGAATCTGTTGTCAATTAAGTAACCGGAAAAGTCCCAATCAGCATATAACAGCCAGGTGTTAGGGACCTTCTGAATGCAAGGTGTGATACATTGTGGCTAATAGGTGTTATTGAAACTGCCCAGGGTAAACATTGTACAGTTGGTGTTGCCCCCCCCCCCCCCCCTCCTCACACACACACACACACACACCTCTATTCAGGCCTGGTTTCTTTATTTTTAGATAAATGGCCTCCTTGACACCTCTCTTGTTCCTTTACTAAGATGTTGACATCCATGTTTTTGCTCATAGAACTTTTCGTCTTTATTTGAAATAAGTGGTATTCAGGCATAAGACCAGTTGGGAACACACTTGTTCTGGTTTAAGATCTGTTCTGCTGGTAAGGGTGCTGGCATAACAGTTTAAAGGAGGCTTTAGAGAGTGATACTAAAATGGCTTCAATGTTGTTGCCAGTACAACTCACAGCCCATTGGGGTCAGTACTCCCCCTGACTCCCCCAATATTCACTGTCTCTATGCACATAGAGTGTTGGAGTATTTTCCATACAGATCTCTACATCAATATGGAAGTTCATGAAACCCTGCACTTTATTTACCAGTCAGTGTGAATTACATACAGCCTGGGGCAATGCAAAATATTCAGCTAATTTTACTTTTTTCCATTTTTTATTATACTGTTTCTAGAAAAAGGTACCATATTTAAAAATGAAAACCAAACCTCGGCTTATACTCGGGTCACTTACCTCAGTGTGAAATTTGTCTGCTGCTCACTCCGCATCTTCCAGCTGGCGTCACTAGATGTCAGGCAGGCAGATGTGGAGCGAGTGGCCGGATTGCACACTGATGTAAGTGGATTAAAGACTGCCCAGGCAAGTTAACACTGAACTGGGGGGGCTCTTGTGGGGAGGGGGGACAGTAATCCCATACAGATGTTTGGAGACTGCAACAATTAAAGCATGCTGGGAGTTGTAGTTTCCAATCATCTGGAGTGCCAAAGAATTGGGGGTTACTGTATGGGATTACTGTCCATTTAATGGGCAACTAATGCCTCATGACAATACAGAATCAGGAGGATGGTAACTATTTTTTTTAAAAGATTGCCTTCTGATTCTGTATTGTTTTAAGGATTTAGTTGCCCTTTAAATGGATGGAAGAATTACCATACAGTAGTCACATACAGTGATAGCCAAATCCAGTGTGACTATTACTGTATGGGACTACTGTATGGTAATTCTGCTGTCCAGTAGTGGTCATAATGTCAACCCTCAGCTTATACTCAATAGGGTTTTCCTAATTTATGAGGTAAAAATAGGTACTTCAGCTCTAATATTTGGTTGGATTACACTCGAGTATATATGGTAATCGCATGATAGTTATTGGTCAAATAAACCTTTTCTTGCTTGTCATTTTCTTACAAGAGAAAAAAATAGACCAAAAACACCCATACACAGACTGAATTTCATAGAATATTAGAATATAGTGGATATTCTAATCTGATAAAATCAAATTAAATCCTTGAGTATGCTGCCAGTGAATTCAGTATCTTAACCAAATAAAATGACACAATCGCATAACAATAATATGAAACCAGAAATGAGAGAACTGTTATTGGGCACATCCCCATATTAGGCCATTTCAGTTAGCAAAATAACATGTCTGCTAGGTAATAGAAAAGAAGAAAAGAATCCAGCAATCTGTAAAGCACAGTCTGTATTTTCTTTCCTGATTTTTGGCCTCTGGAGATTTAACACCTGGAGAATCACAATCTATATTTAGGATGTTCTTAGCTCAGAATTTAGCCGTTCGGTATTCTGTGTTCACACTGCATTCAAAGCATTTCTAGGACAAGCAGTGGTGAGACAATGGGATCTTTTCTGAGATCAAAAGAATCTTTTACAAGCAGAACTGTTTTTAAAACCACATTACATTGCATGTAAACATGTGCTCTGTGGAAATATTTATCCTACAGTTCCCCTAAATGTTTCTTGTATTAATTGTTACATCGAAAATGCACAGTACCAATGATAATTATTTTCTTGCCTGAGATATGAACAGGGGATTTTAAGAGCTACTGTATATTGGCAGAATTTAAGACCCATGAGAACTATCAGAACCTTAAAATGCAGAATATTCAAAGGAATAAAGTGTTTTAAGGCTTTTTATATATATGAGAAAAGGCTGATGGAATTGTGAGGCCGGCCACCCACACAGGGTTTGGAAATTCTAGGTCAAGAGATTCCTTGCTATTCTCTGGCCATTTCAAGTCTAAAGCACTGCATTTATTATGAGAAAGTTCATTTACTATTTACTTAATTTATCCCTAATTTAAAGGGCATGTCCACCCCCAAAATTATAATTTAACCCACTACTGGCCCCACTGTGTAGTGTAAAAAAATCCTTACCTTACATCCCAGATCTAAATGGTTGCCCTGCAATGTCTGTTCAAAGTCCAGAAAACTGGCCACCAGGAGCCTAGCAGAGGGGGAAATTGTTTCCACCTCTGAGGCTTCCTCTGAGAGGTTTGTGACATGCTCTGAGCAGCCCTCTCTCTCCCTCCCCTTTCCATTAAAACCTTTTGATATCTGGTAGGGCTTGCTCCCCCAGCCCCAACCGCATTAATTTTATTTGCAGATACTCCCCCGATCTCTAGTTACCTTCCTTCTCTCCTCCGGCATTCTGAACTGCGGGCCGCCACGTCTGTGATTGGCTGCCTCTTAGCCAATCACAGACGCAGCTGCCGGTCCTGCCCCCTGTTTGCAGTTCCATGCAAGCAGCGGGCTGGGCAGTGCGGCGAAGGATAGAGGGAAGCTAAGTAACTATCAGGGGAGTTTCTGCACATAAGATTAATGCAGTTGGGTCTGGGGGAGCAAGCCCTACCACATATCAAAAGTTTTTTAAAGGGTGGACATGCCCTTTAAAGAGGATTGATGTGGAAAAATCCTAAAATCATATGCTGTATATAGGCAACTTGTACCTGTAAACAGCCTTTCCAGATGACCACCATTTTCAAACTTTGAGTTATTCAGTTAAACTGAAGATTGGGAGGTAAATGAGCTATGTCTTACTTCCTGTTTTTCAGTAAAACTTGCAGGAGAGTGTGCGTGCAGGGACAATTCTAGGGTTTTTGGTAACTGAGTCAAAAAAGGTGCTTTCAACATCTATTAGGTGGTGTGTGTAGTGTGCCGCAGCCACCACTGTGAGGTGGGAGTTGCTTCTGGTTGTGAGTGTGGATTCCGATTGTGGCTTAACACTTGGTAAATTTAAACTTTACAAGGGGGTGGGGGCACAGGCACAATCTGAATGGAGATTCAGTTACACTGGACCACCAGGGAAGTTCTAGTATTCACAAATGCTACAGTAAGACATGTTCAGTTTAACACATTTACTATAGCAGGAAGTGAACTTGCGATCAGTCCACTTCCTTCACTAGACGACCAGGGCTGTTTGGGGGAATACCAGAGGAGGTCCCCAGCATCATAGAAAGTCCTCTGGAACTCCCTTACCACTGCAGCTCTGCAGGGGAACAGGCTCCAGGCACTACAGAGGTAAATTACCAGTGATCCCCACATCTGTTTCAGGGTGAAACCGATGGGGGATCGAGGGAGCACTTGAATGGTGCCCCCGAGCGTTCCCAACACACACAAAGTATTTTTTTTCTTAAAGGGGCAGGGTTTTTTCCCTTTACCCCAGAGGTGCCACCTGAGAAAAATGTCTCACTCTGCTTCAAGTGGTCCAACAAATATAACAGCAAGAGGAGCGCACTACTTCTTGTGAATTTCATGGTTTATTTAGTGCAAAACAAAACCACTACAATATTATGGGGTGCTTACTGCCTCCTTCCTCAGGGATGATTTAGATGCGTCAAAAACTGTCAGTTGCGTCTGAGTCTGTCAGCGGCGCTGGACCGCTCACTGGCAAGTTCTGCATTCTCCCCTGCAAGTTTTTCTGAAGAACGGGAGGTAAGACGTAGCTCATTTACCGCCCGTTCTTTAGTTAAACTGAATAACACAAAGCTTAAAAAATGGTGGACATACCCTTTAAGACCCACTAGTCCACTCAGGGGTACTGCTCGCATTAACTACTGTAAGTTCAAAAAGCTTTAGAAATATTTCAACTATTGAATTTGAAACAAAGGGAATGCCAGAGGCAATTTGCAGTGCGTCCCCACCCCAGCAGTGATACTGGGTCCACCCATTTTACTATTGCTATGGGCTAAATAGTCTTTATGAGAATAGAATAGGATCTACAGCTGTGTAGAGCAGTTTTACTACAAGACTTAAGTTGGGTACACACATTAGCGATACAGGGCTGGTACCAGTGGGATTGGCCCTACATTGCTAATTTGTTTACTGCTGAAACAAATGTTCCATTGCCAATGGTCGTTCGGAGTTGACATGAGGCATGGTCGTTCTGACCAGAAAATTTCCTTCAGTCGTCCCCCTCTACTATAATATAGGGAGTCGACCGTGATTGTAGGGAGTATGGCAGTCACAAACTTCTCTCTATATTTTATATAGGGAGAACGATTGTGACTGTGTGTACTCCCATCTGTCAAAGATGACAGAATCTTGCAGATACTGACTGTCATCTTAGACAGTTTGGTACAGTGTGTACCTACCTTTAAATGCAGAGTACACTTCCTGGAAGGCCAGGAGAAGGACTCTAATCTAACAATTTTAAAGGGGTACAAGTAAAGCAACCGCTTTTTAGAACAGGTTAAGCTGTTCCCACAATTTTTTTTTTCCCCACATAATTTTAATCATTCTTTTGATTAAAAAGGGGGGAAAGTGGGGGCAGAAAGAGATGGACATACTGTGAAGGACAGAGCAGGAGTATCCACAAGGCAACCCTAGGCACCTGCCTAAGGCCCAGGAAACAGTCTATACAATATATGTAGCAAAAAGGGGGGCCCTAAATGATGGCCCTGCCTTGGGCCCCATATGATATTAATCCATCTCTGGTGAAGTAGGTGTGGCACAGCCAAGAAACTGAATGATACTGTATTAAAGCAGTGCTGAAGCTTTTCTGTAACCCCCACACTAAACTACCCATTTTCATGAGTCCCAGAAACACTGCTAAGGACCCAAAAGGAGACCAAACAAAGTGATTTTGAAAATGTTATCCTCAGAAGAAATCAGGCCCAAGCACTTCAACATGATTGTGGCCACAAGGCGCAATCTACAGACCCAGCTAAAACTCCAGTAACCAGAAAAGATTTGGAAGATGGGAAATCAGAAACCAAACTCATTGGTTTTTAGTTTTATTTTATCTTTATCTACCTTTTCTAGCTTATTCCTGGGCTAAATTAAATTCTTTTAATATTTCATCCCTCTCAGCTTCTACTCTAAACAATATTTCTCGTAGAATATTTTTATAATTTTTTTTCAATTTTCTCTTAAGAGGCTTTTTTAGACTTGTTAAGAATAGAGAGTGTTTCGACTTGCAAATTTGCAAAATTTACCTGATTTATATTAAAGGCATAGGACCTCCCATTAAAGGGGCATGTTGGGGGTACTATTACCACATGGAATCTTGACCATGCTTCCTAATAAATACTATATACAAAATCTATAATAGAACGCTGCACAGCTCCTTTAACCCTTATGGAACGCTTCAATAGTGTGGTTGATACCTCTTCACGGACGGACCACACTCTTCACCCGGGCGTGCAGTTGCTGCTCCGCTCCCGCTGTCTTCCGAATCTCCGGCTTCTAACCGCCTCATCAACGATCCGTTTCAGTCCTGCCACTCAATACACTGTTGCAATTTGTTGTTGTTCAGTTTATATCTATCCATTGTATCTAGCAGTATTTTCTTGTTTTCTAAATATCGGATTCTCCAGTTAATCCCACCTGACCTGCACAGTCACCATGTAGCCTCCTAGATGGTTATATCTACTAAAGGTAGAAGGCCCTTTCACATATGCATTAGTTTCCAACACTTCAATGTTTTCTTAATATGAAGGCTACATCCTCTAAGTTTATCTCCACAGTGGTGAGCACATATATTTATATAGTGTGCCCAGATTGATGGACCCATTACATTCAACTTTTGCAATTATAACTCCTTCCTATACCAAAGCCATGTGCTCCACTAGGATGAGTATCAACTAAGTTTTACCAATCCGCTCCCAAAATTTTTTTTAAACTAAATCGTCATCCTTTTCCACACTGACTTATTGTTGTGCACAGTATCAAAACCCATGGAAGTACCAACTACACATATATAAGATAATACTATCCACGGATATGTTCACTTCACTGGTGAGTCTAGATATCCGATGGCGGTGGAGTTACACCCATGCATGGTTAGCTCCACCCCTCCATCACCTACAAATAACAGTTGAATTGCATCTCCTCATTGAGGCCAAAGGGGGTCATGGTTTTTAATGTGTAAATCCACCATAGTTCTCTCTGGAGGATCAACTTATCCAGATCCCCCCCTTGTATCCCCGCAGATACTGTTTCTAACCCCATGAACTTCCATCCCACTGTTTGCTTCTCATGTGTTTCCATCATATGTTTGGCTACAGCTGATCTCTCTGGATTTTTATTGAAAATGGCTCTATTGTGTTCCTTGACCCTAGTAGTTAGTGATCGGAGCGTCTTGCCCACATATTTGCTACCACAACTGCATATAATCAGGTATACAACTGCCTTAGACTGACAAGATATAAATTGCTTAATAAAGAGTCTCCTACCATCATACGCCATAACACCAGTATCCTCTTGCATCCGGGGGCACATAACACATCTACCACATTTTTTGTTTCCCTTCCCATTTTGGGTATTTATCCAATTCGTTTTGGATTTACTCTCAATGAAATGACTAGGGGAGAGACAATCTCATAAATTGGGAGCTCTTCTTGCTGTTAAAGACGGGAACATCTCTACGGACCCTCCCAAGTCCATATCCTCAGCTTGAGTTTCAAAGACCATATTGTCTGAGCAGTTTCTTTTTATACGAAGAAACTTGCCCACCGGGCCAGGTTATGCGGATGGTGGCTGGAGGCCTCCAATAATGTATTGGCTGATGTCTCTTTCCTGTATGTACATGTCTGCAATGTCATGCCCACTTTTTTTATTGACAAATCAAGGAAGTTGACTTCTGTTTTGCTATATTCAAAAGTCAATTTTACGTTGTATGTATTATTGTTCAGTTTAGAGACAAATTTAGTGAGACCTTCTGGAGTGCACCTCCAGATCATAAACACATCATCTATGAAACAAATCCATAGACTTACCTCCGATTCTGGCTCAAGGTCCCCAATGATTTCACTAACCGTGTTTAATTCCCAGAGACCGAGATGGAGGCATGCATATGTAGGAGCACATGCTGCCCCCATCGGGGTCCCCCTAAGCTGACGGTAGTATTTATTATTGAAGATAAAAACATTGTTCTGCAGAACATATGCGAGAAAGGATAGCACAAATTCAGTATGGACCATGAACCTGCGATCTCTTGTATCCAAAAACATTTTTACTGCCTGGAGACCCACCTCGTGTGGTATTGAGGATATTAACCCCTCAATATCCAACGTTACCAGAAGGGTGTCTTCCTCCAAGAACACCCCTTCCAATCTCCTCAAGACATCTGTAGTATCTTGAACATATGAGTTAAGGGTTAAAAGAAAAGGCCGCAATATCACATCTATATATTTTCCAACATTTTCTGTAGGACCCCCTATTCCCGAGACAATAGGTCTCCCAGGGGGGAATCTTTTTTGTTTGTGTATCTTTCGTGCAAATAAATGTAAATCCTTAATAAATTCAAATTTATCAAGGTGGCGAGTCGGGGCAAAGGACAAACCTTTTGAAAGAACTGAGGTAATATCAGGACCAAATTCTTCGCCCGTTAGGCTTATTACCTCTAATCCTTTTATACTTCCCCCATTTACTTCCGCTTTCTCGGTGGGCTAAGTTTGTATGTGCCTTTCTGTCTCTCTCCTACCTCTTCTTGCTGATCTCCTCCTTTTCTTACCTCTTCTGATCTTTTTCCTTTTCCTAAAGGGAACCTCTGATGTTTCCCCCCTTGATCTTTCTCTAATCCACTTTCGTCACTGCCCTTTCTCTTCCAACTTCCTAATAAATACACACAATAGATGGGTTGTGGAAGCACTCCTTAGGCTAAATTATAACTACATTTTGCGGAAGTGCTACTGATCTGGTCAAACATTTATACAAACATAGAAAAGATAATCAATGCACATTCCTAGGCCCCATACAGTATAATATTATTTGCACACTGGCATTTTTACACGAACACCAGGAACACGGGCTCAGGGAACTAGAAACTCTCACACCAGGTGCGGAGAGTGTCTGCTTCTCCATAGCCTCTGATGGAGGCAGACACCAGTCCTAGCGAAGAGTAACAGACCCTGGAGCACAAGGAAGGCAGTGGAGAGGAGAAAACAGATCTGGAATAATAAATAGGTCAAGGCTGGAGGCACAGGTTCACAATGAGTATCAGGCACAAGTCAGGGCACACAGCAAGAGTTCAAAGCCACATGGAAGTACTAGGAAGCTGAACTGACAAAACAGCACTGATCCTAATAGACCAATGCCTGTCAGCCACATCACCTCGGCGCCTCATGATGCCGATCGTGCATACATTTTCGAAAATTAAAGGATTTCCGAAGATTGACGTATATTGGGAGATCGCCGATTTGAACCTCACGGTAACTGTTGATTTGAGGCTGCAATACTCGAGGAGGGTGCTTGGCAGATGAATCATAACTTTTTTTCCCCTTATGGGCAGCCTCCAGATGTACCTAGGTGCTGGTTTGTCCTTATGAGCCAGATAGAAAGCTTTCTTGAGCTTGGAAGCATGTACTTGGGGTTCCGGTTCCCATGAATTTTCTTCAGATCAAAATCCCTTCCATTTAATGAGAACTTAACTTTGAACCGACTTTTTTAGAATCAAGGATGGCTTCAACCACCTACTCTTCATTCCCATGGTGGTATGATAGTCCTTCCAGAAAAAGGATCTGGAATAAAGTTTTTAGGACATGAAACATGCAATAGTGGGTGTATTTTATGCAAAGAGATGGGGAGGTCCAGTTCATAAACTGCAGGATTAATTATTCTTTTAATCGAAAAAGGTCCCACAAATCTCGGTCCAAGCTTCTTGGAGGGTATGTGGAGTCTCAGGTTGGTTGTGGACAGCCAGTCCATGTCCCTAACTTCCTTTCTTTGTTTATTCGCAAATCTTTGGGCACGTTCCTGAGCCTGATAAAGCAATCTCTTAGGGGCATATTTATAATGGTTCGTTAACTTTTCGCGGCCGTTTTCACTGACATTAACGCATAAATCGCGTTTAGCGTGATTTATAAATGTCCGAAAACGGCCGTGAAAAGTTAACGAAGCGTTAACCCTTTGCGGCGATACTTACCTGTTACCGCTGCTTCTATTTATAAAGCGGCGGTACTGGTTTCGCTCTTCTAGTATCGGCTGTTTTACTTCGCCACCTTGAAGGTGGCGAAAACAGCCGATACTAGCCTCCCCGCGGCGAGGATGGGCAGGCAACCCGCGGCGGGTGGTCGCCCCCGCCCCGGGAGGCACGCCCACCCCTCCCACAACCCCCCGCGGCCGCGGACCCACCCGCCGCCGCTTCCCAGCAGCCCCTCCCAACCCCTTCCCCGCTCGCGGCAATCTCGGAACGGAGCTAGGAGGGTCGCGACCACCCGCCGCGCACCCCCTCCCCAGCAACCCCTCCAAGCCCCCGGCCGCTCCCGGGGAAGGGAGGGAGCCGCTGGGAGGGGTGGAGCACCCTCCAGCGCCCTGAGAAGGGCCTCTTGGGGCTTAAGGGTCCCGCAGCTCGAACCGGGCTCTCCCCTCCCCGGCCCTTGTGAAGGGTCTTTAGCCTGCTCTTACAAGTGCCTTTGCGGCTCTAACAAGAGCCCTTTGGGGCTTAGAGGTCTTGCAGATTTCAGAACTTTCCAGTAATCTGATTGGTTAATGTAAAGCATGCAAACCAAGCATTAAAAAATTGACCAATCAGAAATGAATTAGGGGTTTCTGCAAACCTATATAAAGAGGTGCACTCCGCTGCGGAACTCAGATGCCATCGCAGTAGATGGCTCAAGATAGAAGAAAGAAGCGGCTGGCAACATCGGCTCCGCTGAGGCCGGCGGTGCCAGCGGGCTCACTGGCGGCCGCAGTGAGTCTGCCTGGCATCGGCGACCTGAGTGGGGTTGGTGTCGCCAGCCCGAAGACGTCGCCCAAGGGCTCTTTTAAGAGCCGCACACTGGGGGTCCGGTTCGAGCTGCGGACCCCCGCCAAAGGCACTTGTCAGTGCCGCAAGGGCCCTTACAAGGGCCGGGGAGGGGGTCCCGGTTCGAGCTGCGGGACCCCTAAGCCCCAAAGGGCTCTTGTTAGTGCCGCAAAGGCCCTGATAGGGCCGGGGAGGGGGGTCCCGGTTCGAGCTGCGGGACCCCTTAAGCCCCAAAGGGCTCTTGTCAGAGCCGCAAGGGCACTTGTAAGTGCCGCAAAGGCCCTTACAAGGGCCGGGGAGGGGGGGTCCCGGTTCGAGCTGCGGGACCCCTTAAGCCCCAAAAAGCCCTTCTCAGGGCCCCGCTGGAGGGTGCCTCCACCCCTCCCAGCGGCTCCCTCCCTTCCCCTCCCCGGGAGCGGCCGGGGCGGGGGGCTTGGAGGGGTTGCTGGGGAGGGGGTGCGCGGCGGCCCCTTCCCAGTAGCCCCTCCTAGCCTCCCGTTCCAAAATTGCCGGGAGGGGCTGCTGGGAAGCGGCGGCGGGTGGTTGTGGGCGGGGTGGGCGTATGCCCTGCCCCCTTAGGAGAGGCGTCGGGAAGGGATTTTAAGTCCCTTCGCGGCGATACTGTATAGTATCGCCGCGAAGGGGCTTAAAATTACCGCAACACATCATGGCCACTATACATATCGCGGGAATGGCGATATCGCTATTTTCGCGGCCGCGATGTGCGGCGGTAATTTTTTTGGCGCTAATTTCGTTTCTTTATAATTATGTCCCTTAATCTGGATAGTGTTTTGTTGCACGGCAGTTAGTCAAGTCGGTAGTGCAGGGATTTCTGTCTTAGGGAAGAAACTAGGTAAAGAGGTGGGGTAAAATCCGTAGTTAACAAAAAACAGAGACTTCTGAGTTGATAAGCAGGTAACATTCGTATAGACAAACACCTAAGGTATTGTTCAAGGGTATTGTTCAAGGGCTAAGGGTTTTAGATACTCCAAAATGTCCAGAGAGAGGTTGGTCATGCACTGTTGCAATACCTTAGTCCGGACTTCCTCAGGGACAAAAACCTTGTCCCATCTTGTAGACTGACATTGACAGGTGCAGAAATTTTCATAGAAGCTTTCTTTAATTGATCTGAAAGGTCTGAATGAATGATTAAGAAATGATGAGGTTGAAGGATTGTGTTCAGGTAGTCATGAGATAAATCTTTATTAAACATTCTGGACAAGGTGTCTGGTTTACCGTCCTTTGAGCCAGGTTGAAAAGTAATATGAAAATCAAATTGTGAGAATAATATAGCCCACCGTGCTTGTCGAGGCCTTAATCTTTTGGCTGAACGTAAATATTCTAAGATTTTTATGATCCGTGTAGAAAAGAATTGGATGTCTGGTCCCCTCAAACAAATATCGACATTCTTCAAGAGCGCATTTAATGGAAAGAAGTTGTCGGTCACCAATGGCGTAATTCCTATCTGAAGAGGAAAGCTTACGGGGGAAGAATTCCACAGAATGAGGTAAATTGTCTTTTAAAGAGCGTTGTGATAGGACAGCACGCACGGCGCTCTCAGAGGCGTCAGCTTCCAGAATGGAAGGTTAAGCTGGGTCAGGATGGATTAAAATTGGGGTCGGAAATGAATGCTTGTTTAAAATTATCAAAACTGCGCCTTTAGATACCTGAAAAGAAAAGGTAATTAGCAGATAGGTCGGGGGGCAGACAGATCACAATTAGAAAGGTTCAACACATCTTGGGTACTACCGGATGGTTTGATAGGGCATTCTTGAACAAAATGTACAGGTCCTCCACAGTAAAGGAAGAAATTGGAATGCAGTCTTCGAAGTCACTCTTCCGGGGAAAGGGCTTGGCAAGCGATTCCAAGTTGCATAGGTTCAGGTTCTGGCTCCGAGTGGGAGGAAGGTGTAGCTGAAGTCACCAAGGATGAAGGATGTGCAACCTCTCCATGCGTCATTCACAAATGCATCTATCAATTTGAAGAGAAATGGAAATAAGTTCTCCGAGGGGATCGGATACTCCCGTATGGGTTAACTCATCCTTTAACTGCTCCAACAAACCCATACGGAACTGATGTTTTAATGCAGCTTCATTCCATTGCACCTCAGAGCTATATCGGCGGAAGTCGGAAATGTGATCCTCCACCTGCCTTTGGCCCTGTGAAAGGTTGCCCACGGTTGCCTCAGCCGCTGCCACCCTACGGGGATCCTCATAGCTAAAAGGGATTTAGAATTGCCAAGAACAGCACTTTTCTTATCAACCAACCAGAGAGCCCAAGCCTAAGGTTCGTCCTGAAGCAGCGAGATGATTGCCTTGAAACCTAGAAGCTTCTCCGAAGAAAGGGATAAGGTCAGTACAAAGTACAACTGGACTCTGTCACATGAAGGTTCAGGAGCTGTTATCGAATTGGTAGCTCCCTGGACTCCATAATCAGGGTTCGCTAGCATGTCATTTGTGATTGGCTATAGCTTATGCCTCTGTTCCACACGGGGACCCGGACCTCGAAAAGTGAAAGTAAAAGTCTAGTGTAGTTTCCGTGCGTAGACTGATAATGGGATAACAAACCTAGGCAGGTGTCTGGGGCTTGGATGCCAGGGGGTCCCATCCAGAAATCCAGTGCCCTGGTCAGGCTGGGTCACTATACGGCTCTGCTGCTGACTGCCTCACAACTTGTACATGGCCTTACTGAATATCCTTTCCTTGGCAACACATGTGAGCAGTGCAGCAGTCTAGCTGGGGATGGAACAGAACAGCATGTCACACACCCTCCCACAGTGCTGGATGGCTTCATTAGCTGTAAGTAAAATTCTCCTTTCCATATATTGTCCCCTGTCTGTGCTGCTTTGCTGGGGTTTGTGTCAGTAGTGCTGGAAGTTTGGGAGGTTACAGCCATTAATCAGCTTTGTTTAACCCATTAATTCCTGGCTGCTACCTCCAACCTTCACATGTAATCACTACACCATTGTAATACTATGTAATGTGGTTGTGTCTACAAGTGTGTAACAGGAAAAAAATAATGTTTGATAATACATGTTAGTGTATGTACAAGTGTGTATGTGATAGTATGTGTACTTGTGATAGTGAGTGTGTGTATGTGAAAGAGATTGTGTGTGGGAGTAATAGTTTGTGAGTGTGGGTGTGTGATAAAATGTGTCTGAGTGTGTGTGATAGTGTGTATGTGAGGTAGATGATGAATGAGAGTGTGTGTATGTGAGAGTGTTTGAGTGATAGTATGTGGGATTGTGTATAATAGTGTATGTGTGAGAGTGAGTGTGATTGTGTATGATATTATACAGTGATAGTCCATGTACTATCTCCGTCCCTGGTGTCCTCACTCTTCCTGGGCCCTGGCTGAGAGAGACTCTGTCCTGTCATATGCCTATTGCCTGCTGCTTAGTTGTGCAGATAAGACTCCTTTAGGGAGATTCAATAAAAGTTCTTATCGTTTAAAATGGTGCTAATTTTGCACCAACCAATCAGAACTTATTTAACATTTGAAAACGATAAGAACTTTTATTGAATAACCCGGTTTGTTTAATAGAACTTTGTTTGATTTTAGCCTCACAGGCTATTTGTGCAGAGGCTTTGCAGAGAATTTGGTCAGGACAGTATCTGTCTATCGATAGATAGATAGATAGATAGATAGATAGATAGATAGATAGATAGATAGATAGACACAGATAGATAGACACAGATAGATGTATAGATAGATAAACAAATGATAGACAGAGATAGCTAGACAGAGATAGATAGACACAGATAGATGTATAGATAGATGTACAGATAGATGTACAGATAGATGTATAGATAGATGTACAGATAGATGTACAGATAGATGTACAGATAGATAGATAGATGGATATAGATAGATAGACACAGATAGATGTATAGATAGATAGAAAAACAGATGATAGATAGACAGAAATAGATAGATAGACAGATTTTTTAAAAAGTTTTAAAAACGTATAAACACTATAATGCTACTTTAATGTATCACCTAAAATTACTAAAAGTGGTTTATGTGGAAAACAGTTCATTGCCATTTTATGCTGTTTAGTTTTCTACTTCGTATATGGTTATTTTTATGGTAATTATAGCAAAGGTAGTCATGTTAGGGCGAGAAGGTAGTTGTGCTTGGGTGATAGGGGGCCCCATACAAAATTTTGCTGGGGGGGCCCATTGATTTCTAGTTATGCCCCTGGCCGGCGGCACAGGTTCAAAACGAGTATCGGTCAAAAAGTCAGGACTGGCAGCAATGGTTCAAGAGCGATAATTCGAGGCACAAGTCAGAGCAAGCAGCAAGGGCTCAAAGTCACACGGAAGGCAGAAGTCGGCAACGGGAAATCAGGTAATCAAAGGAGCAGAAGAAAACATTAGATAAGTACTAGGAAGCTGAATTAACGAAACAGCACTGATCCTAACTGCTGAGCAGCTTAAATAGACCAATGCTTGTTAGCCACATCACCTCTGCGCCTCAACTTAAGGATTTCCGAAAATGTTAAGTTTGCCGTAAATTCGGAGATCGCCGATTTGAACCTTGCGGGAATTGTTGATATGAGGGTGCTTGGCAGATGAATCATAACAGTGTGCAGATAAAATTATATTGTATGGGGCCTAGGAATGTGCATTGATTATCTTTTCTATGTTTGTGTATGTATGTATATATATATATATATATATATTTGCCGTGCCTCTGCTATTGCTAGGTGACTGTCTTAGCCTTGACCTAAATAATAAATTGGTTATTTGGAAGAGACTCAATTTTATTAAATATAATAAATATTCAAAATATATAACTAAATACTATAATACTATAATTATGAATAAAGCTTAACCAAACAACACACAGACAGGGTTATTCAATAAAAGTTCTTATCGTTTAAAATGGTGCTAATTTTGCCCCAACCAATCAAATGTTTGCTTTCAAATGTTACATAAGTTCTGATTGGTTGGGGCAAAATTAGCACCATTTTAAATGATAAGAACTTTATTGAATCTCCTTTGGAAAATAACGACAATACTATTTATATTTCCTTATAAGGAATGTCTAATATTTAAACAACAAAATACAAATCTAATATTTAAACATGAAACATATAACATATGTATATTGTGGGGATCTCTTCTTTAGAGCTCTTTTAGGGCCTTCTGTCTCTCCCAGTTATACACCTATCTCTCCATTTGATAACCTGTGGAGGATTTTGATTGGATGAACTTGTAACCACCCATCATAACTCCATACTTTGTTCAAATCCTATTACATATTGCTTAAAATATACAATTAATACAACTGTCAATCAAACCTGTCTGCTACAGGATATCTATTGCCTCTATTAGTTTCACTTTATAAGGCTGGTTGAAGTTAAAATGACTGTAGACTGACATAAAAAAGAATAAAGACTATATAAATGTATACACATATAGCCTATAACTAATATTAAGATATTTTCTTAGCAATTATGTTTCTGGTAAAGTTTGGAAGTTTGAGTTGAAAGGTCTGCACTGGGAGGCTATGTATCTGTCCTTGAGACTCAACAGACCGGCACATTGAAATATTGCTATTAAGTAGAGTCAGAGTTACTGGAAGCGCGAACCCAGCTCCAACAACTCAATGAAATGCAAGAAGATGCCAACGACAGTTTGCAGTGCAACAATCTTCATTTTAGAGGTATACTGGAGAGCGTGTCAGACCTGCCAGGGTACTTAAATTTCCTTTTTCACAAAATGGCACCTGACATCCCAGACCCTCAACTACTCCTCAACAGGGCCCACGAGACTCTGCACTACTTTCAGGTAAAGAAGAGGATATTTAGAGAAACCAGATTACAGGGCTCACCTGAAGTAGAGGACGTAGCCCTCCACAGGACCTGGCTCTCCGAACCCTCCAAAGAAGAAGAGCAGTGAAACCAGTAATTTAAGTCCTAACATAAAGTTAACACACAAGGTAAAATTCAAATGGGCTTTCCCATTCCACACTTGGCAGGAAAACAGCTACAGCAACAATGCCAGAGGAAGAACCCATTTTAGTCCAGAAACTGGGTATCATGGTGTTAGCTCCCCCATTAAGCATTTCCTTATACACAAGAATTACTTTATGATAAAAATTGACTTGAAACACGCCTTCCATACTATTTTTGTTTTTAAAAAATCACAGGCAACTTAAATTTCAGTGGAAAGTCAGGTATGCCTCTGGAATGTCATGGCCTATCCAATGCCCCTTACATCTTACACGGGGTGTTGAGATCAGTTGTCGAACATTTCTGACAGAAAGGGATAAAGGTCCTTGATATATCTAGATGACCTGTTAGTGTTCGGGCTGGAAGAGTCTGTAATTATTCAACAGATTGCTTGTGAAGGTTCTCATTCATCCAGATCATGGTATATCTGTTGTATTCAATTAGATCAACTGGACTTGAAGTTTCGTTCTTGAAGACTTTCGCTAGTCATCCGACGGCTTTCTCAATTCAGAATTGAGAAAGCCAGTCGGATACTAGCGAAACGTCTTCAAGAACTAAACTTCAAGTCCAGTTGATCTAATTAAATACAACAGATATATTCAACAGAGAGATCATTAACTACTCTCTCTTTTTCCATAGGTTTCCTAGGTTTTTCCATAAACACACAAAAGTCCATCCTCACACCAAAAAAGTTGTTAGAATTTTTAGAGTCCCAGATAAGACTCACAACAATTCACCATCCAAGTCCCAAACCACAAATGGGACTTGCTCAAATCCTTCTCCAACCTTCCCTTCCTCTGAGCACCATTTCCAGGATTATAGGGAAGATTTTAACTTTAAACCGAGTCCGTGGAGTGGAACAGGTAAGTTGTGAGGTGCTCCCCCTAATAGTCCGTGCCACAGTCATGGCAGTATTTATATTTGAAGGGAGGCACACTAAAAAAAGCTTCATAGCATGACCATGTAGGATGAATTCTACAACCTCTTACCATCCAGTATCCCAGTGCCAACTAACAACAATAAACATATAACAACTGTTAAAGGGTATCTTCACCCCAAAATCCAAATTTCGTAAAAGGTAGGAAAGCCCCCAAAAGCTAGACCTTGCTAGATTTAAAAACCCCATATCGTCTCCTAAAAGACCAGACCACGTTCCCTCGTACCCGGACATTTCTGCTGCTCTTCCGCAAAGAACATCAAAAGGACCAGTAGCCACATCTGTGATTGAATGAGATTCAGGAGCCAATTTAGGGGTTTTAAAATTGGCGTCTAGTGTTGGGGGGTGCTTTCCTAGCATTTTTATTTAATGGCTGAGATGCGATGGTTAAATCAAAGGGAGCCATAAGGAGGGACAGAGGGAAGTAGAACCAGTGTTGAAAGTCAAAAGAAGAGTTTCTTTATTGCATATGCATATGTGCCAGTGCTATTCCTTGGACCTTACTTCTAAAGGAGACTTGAGTCTCCTAATCACAGAAGGAGGTCAAACAGACCTGGGAATGTGAACTTTGGTTTAACTATGATAAAGGCACAATCCCCTTTTCCTTAACATATATATAACTCTGCCTATGTAATAGAATATGGCAACCCAAGCATCATGCATGTAGGTCTTAGTAGAGGTCTGGTCAATGGTATTTTCCCTAAATGTCATGTTTGGTGTCTATCAACCGGTAAATTCATAACAATCAATTTAGTGATTACCAGTTGGTAGTACCTTGGACCATAGAGATATAAATTCTCTAAAAAATGTCACTGCGGGTGTGTCTTCCAAAGGTAATCACATATCTGAAACACCCTCAGTCTAGCCTACACCTGCTGGTGATTGGTTGGGGGTAAATTATTTGTTGCCCTTTTGCCTGGGGGTAGATAAGGAGCCACACAGCTACTGGACGGGAGCTCCTGATTTACATCTTATGGAACATCTAAACTGTGGATTATCAGAGTTACCTTTTTGGAGCCAGGAACTCTTTTACCATCTATGGACTTATTCTTTTAAGGACTTGGACTTTCACCGTCATATAAGTATTTCCATCTTTTATCCCTTTGTTTTACCGTTGCTTGTTTTTATGTCTGTTTGTTAATTATTTTTGTAAACACTATTGCACCGTTTTTGTTTTTCTTTTATTAAAGGGCATGTCCACCCTTTAAAAAAACTTTTGATATGTGGTAGGGATTGCTCCCCCAGCCCCAACCGCATTAATCTTATGTGCAGAAACTCCCCTGATAGTTACTTACCTTCCCTCTATCCTTCGCTGCACTGCCCGGCGCTCTGCTTGCATGGAACTGAGAGGCAGCCAATCACGGACGCGGCTGCCCGCAGTTCAGAACGCCAGAGGAGAGAGGGCAGGTAAGTAGAGATCGGGGGAGTTTCTGCAAATAAAATTAATGCGATTGGGGCTGGGGGAGCCAGCCCTACCACATATCAAAAGGGTTTAATGGAAGGGGGATGGAGAGGGAGGGGGGAGGGCTGCTCAGAGCATGTCACAAACCTCTGGCAAATAGCGTAAATCTGGACATATCTTCTTTTAATATTGCTTCAGAGGCTTATCCAGGGTATCGAGATAACCCTGAAAGGTGGGACACTTACAAATTACAAATCAAAATGATATTTTTAACTTACTGTGTGGAGAACTTCTGAGATATTTTGAGGCATCTTACAATATTATATAAGTATATCTCTCTTGGTACCTAATTGAATTTAATTGTATTTGATTGTATATAAGAATTTATCCATTGCACTATATTGTATTATAAAACTCTCTCCCTTTATCCACTGCATAATATGTCTATTATATGTTTCTTATATGTCTATTATAGAATGACAGCCGATATGTGACAGACTGAGCATATGGATGTTACGTAGGAGTGCATGCCTTCCATTGTGGAACGCAAGCACTTCCGACTATGTATATAAACTATTGGTCAGTAGAAATGACGGAGCACGTACTCTAACGTATTGTAGGCGTGTCAATTATTGTAGTGTTTACCTGGACGCCCATTAATGACGTGATTAAGAAGCGACGCCACGTGGCTGACTAATTAGGACACGCTCAACACAGATATATAAGACAGTAGAAGACATGTAAATATTAGATGCTGACGAAGTCTAGGGATAGACGAAACACGTCCAGCCAGAGGACTTTTAATCTGCTCTCCACGAATGCCCCCAATGCTTGAATCCGGTGTAGTATCATTGTTATTATGCTTTGAGTCTATATAATGATCTGCCACACAGTTATTTTTTGGGATGTATAACCTACCCCTGTAGTGGATTTCTATGGGAGGAACTGTAAGATTATAGCCTTATAATCTTACAGTTCCAGGAGGAGAAGGAAACCAGAAGCCACAAAGGGGTAGGTTATAATAAATAATGCACCCCGAACTGTAAATTAAAGGGATATTAGAAGTCACCTTGGAGTTCCGTGCCCTGTATAAAAGGTACTCGGCCTGCGGCCTCGTACTTTTATATGTTCACGGAACTCCTCAGTGACTTCTAATATCCTTATAATTTACAGTTGGGGGTGCATTATCCACTATATATTTATCTGATTTGTTCTCATCCTGTGATTACTAAACTGGTTGTATTACCTCATGGGTTTTTGATAAGTTACAGGGTTTAGTATTATATAAGGCCCAAATGGAGGCTCACTTTGTTATGCCACCATGTTAGACCTTAGAACTATCCCTGTTAGATATACCGGTATATCTTGTATTGAATAAGTACTTATATTACTGATATTATACACTTTAAATATGGGGTTTTCTGAATAAGAGTGTTTTTAATGTTTAGGGTATTTTTCTATTTTGTCTTATATTGATATTGCCAATCACTTCCATTGTATGTTTAATAAAGGAGTTTTTATACTATAATATTGGGAAGTGTGCCCAGTTTGTTATATCCACTACTTTGCCCTCTTTTTCATTGTTGTTTATATATATCTTTAGTGGATGGAGCACCTTTCCATATATATTCTAAACTTTAAACTTTGGGCCCTATTTATAAAAGATCGGTATCGTTATCGTAAAATACCGATCGTTATCGTAAAATAACGACCGGGTTTTTACCGATAACGACTGTTATTTACCGATAACGACCGTTATTTACCGATATCGGTCGTTATGTAACGATAACGACCGGTATTTAACGATATCGGTAAATAACGGTCGTTATCGGTAAATAACGGTCGTTATCGGTAAAAACCCGGTCGTTATTTTACGATAACGATACCGATCTTTTATAAATAGGGCCCTTTGAGTCTATACCTACCAGTGCCCTTATAGACCCTTCCTTATATGTACAAACCTCTCAGAGGAAGCCTCAGAAGCGGAAATAATTTCCCCCTGTGCTAGGCTCCTGGTGGCCAGTTTTCTGGACTTTGAACAGACATTGCAGGGCAACCATTTAGATCTGGGATGTAAGGTAAGGATTTTTCTACACTACACAGTGGGGCCAGTAGTGGGTTAAATTATAATTTTGGGGGTGGACATGCCCTTTAAACGATATTATATAAAATCGTTAAAGGGCAACTCCACCCTCATAAGAACATCTTTTAGAAAGAATGGCCTCTTTAAAATATGTTGATATATCATAGTTTGTCCTATGAATTCATTACTGTATGCCTGCTATGCTTTAGGATGCCTCATGGAAACTGAGCAATCTAGAAACCTGTACTGAGCCTGAGCATACTCAGAAGAGGCAGATAGGGGATTAACATTCAGTCATTGGCTGTGATGTCAACTGTCAAATCCATAACTGACAGTGGCTAATTGGAAGAACCAGGAAGCAGAAACAGGGAAACAGGACGTTGTGCAGGATATCAGGTTAGACTTACATATTTCAGGTTTCAAACTATTACAGTTTAGAGTTTTAGGGGGTGATTTACCTGTATATAAGTTTTCATTTCAGGGCTGGACTTGCCCTTTTAGCTGATTCTCTTTAGTATTATTTTAGATTTATAGCTGTTAAGGCTGATATCGGTTTCCACGGCCGTTAGTTAGTGGGTTTTGTTGCCTGGTAAGTGATATGTGTTAGTGACGACAACCTTCAACCTGGTTTTGACCCGGTGAGCTGGGAAAGCTCTGTTTGGTCTGAGGTTGAGAGTTGTGGTATCGTCACTGGTATCGGTTCCCACAGCTGTTAGTGAGTGGGAGGTGGCAGTGTTTTATATACCTGGTAAGTGGTATATGGTAAGTGACAGCAGCCCTCAACCTGGTTTTGACCCTGTGAGTTGGGAAAGCTCTGTTTGGTCTGAGGTTGAGAGCTGTAGTTTCGTCACAGGCCCAGTTAAACTTAGATTAAATTCTGTTATAGATAATTCCAGGAGTGATAGATAGGAGTAGGGTAGCAAGTGAGCAGCCTGAGCTCCAACAAGGAGATTTAGCAAGGACTAGAGTCCTGGGTATACCACCCAAGAATAGATTCTACTACAGTGACCTGAAAGCTGGGGTGGCACTAACAAGCTGATTGTTATTTATGCTGTTTCTGATTCCTCTGGTTTTTGAGTATTTATATGATATCTGTGCCATGCTCAGATAGCTCACCTCTATTGTACTACTTGCAATGCTTTATTAATATTGTTCTGTTAATAAATAAGATAACATTTAGGTTCAAGAACCAATGGCGCCTATTTATTGCATTCTACTTAGAGTGGTAGTTCAGCAACACCCTGCCTTCAACACATGCGAGGACCCACTCTTCTGCATAGAATCTGGATAAGGCTGGCAGTCTCTGGAGCAAATTAAGTACCCCCATTTTACAATCGCCTTACATTTGGCGCCCAATGTGGGGCTTGAAATGGGTAAATAAGTAGTTAGCGGAAATATTCTGTGGTTCTTTGTTCCAGTAACATGTCTCTTTCTATATTGACTGTATATTACCTTTGGCACTACATATCTAATTGATCAAAATTATAAGTATCATCATGCCTCTAATACTTCCAGTTGAAGTATTAACCAAAGACATATCATTGATCGTGTACCTAGGGATCGTTTTACAGAATTAATTAATGAAACGTTAGCCTACCACCCAAATTTGGTGGGCTCCCATTTGATAGCTAAAAAGATTCAACAGGAACTGAATATTTCACCTTCTGTATAGCAATCCAGAGGAGCTGTATGATGATACGGGACCCTATACCATTTTCCCTGTTGGCTGCCCAATTATCTATCCCCAACTACCTATACCTCCAAGAAGGTATTGGTATTAAGACTGAAATTCAAACATTAACTTTGGAGACGATGATGTGCAGCCTCTAGGCTCACCTGCTACTGTAGCATGACCTCCCAGGTGGGTTATCTTCCCCAGACACTAATAGTAAGGGGAACTAAATACCCAAAGCTAAAAGCATTCTCAGGAGTTGCCCCTACACCCATAGGAGAACAAGAATTTTAGGAGTGGCAGGAGGCTGCTATGCAGATGCTAGAGGAATGTCCTTGCTCTTAGGTGGAGAGAAGGATTTGTTTAACTGAAAACCTGCTTTCTCTTGCTATTTGAGTGGTAAAAATGTTTTTCAAGGGCCATCCTGATGCATCTGCTTAAGACTGTTTAAAGGCATTAGAAGATGTGTATGGCACCTGTGACAATCCTCATACTTGGCTCCACATCTTTCAAAGTTTAAGACAAAGGGAGAAAGAGGATCTTTCTGCTTTAATCTGACGGATGGAAGATGTTCTGTGGAAGCTGGTGTCTAATAATACCATATCTATTGGAGAAGGTAATGAAAAATGGAGAAACCAGCTCATGTATGGGATGCTAGGGGGCCAACCTATAGGCATTGAAATTTGCATTATGTATCGTCATGGGCCTCCACCAACACTTGGTGAGCTCATGAACAAGGTAAAGGAGCAAGAAGCAGAGCTCCAATATGTTGCATTCCCTAGTAAAACTGAGAATTGCTCTTGTCAAAGCTACAACAAGGGGAGGTCAGGAGAGTGACAAAGAAGAAAGCAGATGCTTCCATGAAATATTTAAAGTATCAGCCCCCTGATTATACCTGCTCCACTGCCCGTCTGGAATGTTTCCTTTGAGGGCAGACTGGGCATTGAGTCCATCAATGTTAAGTACTTTCCGACCAGTTAGATTGAAAGCAAAATGAGACAGCTATCAAGGAAAAGGTGGAGGTCCTCACAGCCTGTAGTTCTCCCCAGTTTATGTGCATAGATGCACATTTAACTTGCTTATAAACTGCATACCCGCCAATCTGCACTGTTCAACACAGGCTCTCAATTGACTATTATTCACAGGCCTTTCTACCAGCAATTCCTCTACCAGCCGAGAGAAGGTACTGCCAGTAGCTCCAGAGTTGCAGGATATTTGCCAGACATTTGCTCCTGAATCTCCTGGGGGTTGTGCTGGAAACTGTTGGCATCAGTAGAGCTTCCATCAGGGGGAGTGAAAATCCTCCGGGTCTATGTGGAGATTGTACCTGTTTCAAGTGGAAGTTTCTTTCTGTTAGAAACTGACCCTGAAGAGGCTTCAAAGAATGGTTGGGAGATTGGTTCCGGAGAGGAAGGACTATCGTTGCAAATGCCCTAGAACTGATGTGGTCACTGTAAAAAACATCACCAATCATTCTATATTAATACCAACCTGGCAGACAGTAGCCACTGCTACCCAGTGGAATGTTTAGACTCTTTACCTGTCAAATTGGGAGTGTTAGAGACTCAGCTAAATTTTAATCTTGATGATTCTGATGAACTCCTGGAACACCAACAGATGCTAGAGAGTAGACTAGCATAGTTCAGTAATATGTTTTCCATTGATGATATGGATATGATATTAAAAGATAGCACTCCTTTTAGAGAAAGGTCGCGGCGAATACCATTCAAAGATCTTGATGATGTCAGAGACTATTTAAAAAAATGAAAGACCAACATATTATTGTGGAATCACGAAGTCCTTATGCTTCACCTATAGTTATTTTCTGAAAGAAAAATGGAAGTGTTCACTTATGTGTGGACTATAGAACCATAAACAAGCGCACTATTCCTGATCAGTAGACACTGCCACATTGATGAGGCACTTGATGCTTTGCATGGCAGTGCTTGGTTCTCAGTGATGGACTTAAGAGCTGGATATTACTAAATTCCTATGTCTGCAGAAGATCAGGAAAAGATCTTCTGTAGACATCTTATGCCCATTGTGGTTTTACCAATTTCCCCAAATGTCTCGGGGGATAAGTGGGGTCCAGCTACCTTTCATCGCCTTATGGAACAGGTCCTGGGAGACTTGAATCCAAGGAACTGCATAGTTTACCTTGATGACATTATTGTTTTCAGCTCCACCCTGGAGGAGCATGATAAAAGAATGTTCAGTGTGCTTGAGCATCTTTTAAAAGGAAGGCCTGAAACTCTCAATTGACAAGTGTAAGTTTGCCGGCAAATCTGTGCGTTTTGTGGGACACATTGTATCTGGCAAGGACATTGCCACTGACCCAGAAAAGGTAGCAGCTGTGGTAAATTGGCCACGCCCAAGCAATCCAACTGAGCTGAGATCCTTCTTGAGATTTTGTAGTTATTATTGGAAGTTTATTGAGGGTTACTCTAAAATTGCCTATCCACTAAATGGACTGTTGAAAGGGGACAATATTAAAGAACATGCTTTTACAACATTAAAGCAAACCCTCACAGAAGCACCTGTACTTGCCTATGCTGACCTACAAAAGCCTTGTTTTGCATGTAGATGCTAGTTACGAGGGGTTGGGAGGCATCCTTCATCAAGATAGTCCTGGAGGATTATATATGTCAGTCGGAGTCTCGAGTCTCGATTATATATGTCAGTCGGAGTCTCAGCCCAACTGAAAGAAATTATCCTGTACACAAACTAGAATATTTGGCCTTAAAATGGGCTGTCACTGAAAAGCCAATGACTATGTGTTATAATCTTCTGGAAAGGAAACCTATGAGGCCCTCTCTGGACGTGGAGTCTAAGCACCTGCCTGTCATCCCCAGAGCCTCTGATGGTGAGGATGTTGTGCGGCAAGCAGGTACCAGGTCGCGGCCCAAAGGAGACCCCACAAGAACCGATCCCACAATGTGGAGCTGGCAAGATGAACAGACAGGCAGAAGTCAAGCAGACTATAAATATGGATAGTGAGTCTGAGCGGATAACATCAGATTAGGTAAAACGGATATTGAGTAAACAAACTGCAATGGTAGATAAGGAGTCAGAACAGCAACAGCAGGTGAGTTGATTACACAGATACTGGATAGACAAACTGCTATGGTGGATAATGAGTCTGAACAGGAACAGCAGTTGAGTTAATTATACAGATACTGGATAGACAAACTGCAATGGTGGATAATGAGTCTGAACAGGAACAGCAGATGAGTTGATCATACAGATAATGGATAGACAAAAAGCAATGGTGAATGATGAGTGAGCAGTTAACAGCAGATGAATTGATTAAACAGTCACTGGATGAACAAACTGCATTGGAGAACTATAAAAGGAACGTTTAAGTATAAACTTTGAATTTGGCTTGAAGGGCTGCATTTTGGAAGGGAATATGTGTGTTTGCTGCAGATTTTAAAACTCAATAATGGGAATGATGAGTTTGTAGTGAAAGCTTGTTTTGGACAAAAAAAACTTTGTGTGTACCCAGCCCAAAGTGGTGCTAATTTTGATCCAATCAATCAGAAAGCTAACATCTGATTGGTTTGGGCAAAATTAGCCCCATTTGCAATAATAAGAACTTTTATTGAATTTCTCTGTTTCTTTTTGATGATTGTTCAAAAAAAATTTTTGACTTTAGTTACCCTTTAAGTATAGCTGCCACGGTAATGGATAAGTAGATCAGTAGGTGTCTGTACCTGTGTCGGGTTGGGGGTTAAAAAAACAAACTTTTTTGATGATTGGTCAAAAAATGTTTTTTACTTTAGTTACCTTTAGGTATGGCTGCCACAGTAATTGATAGTAGATCAGTAGGTGTGTGTACCTGTGTCCGGTTGGGGGTTAAAAAAACAAACTTTTTTGATGATTGGTCAAAAAAATTTTTTTTTTTACTTTAGCTACCCTTTAGGTATGGTGCTGCAACAGGAATGGAGGGGTAGGGTACAGTAGGTGTATTGTAAATGTGCCACATGAGGATTAAAAAAACAATCCCCTTTTTTATTATTAATCAAAATTAATTTTTTTGACTTTAGTTACCCTTTAAGTATGGCTGCCACAGTAATGGAAAAGTAAATCAGTAGGTGTGTGTACCTGGATCTGGTTGAGGGGGTATGTCTTTTTTGTGTTTACAACCATAAAACTATCTTTTATTGAGGATAAATCTAAATTAGTTTTTTTGATTTTAGTTACCCTTTAAGTATGGCTGTCACCGTAATAGATAAGTAGATCAGTAGGTGTGTGTACCTGGGTCTGGTTGAGGGGGTATGTCTTTTTTGTGTTTACAACCATAAAACTATCTTTTATTGAGGATAAATCTAAAATAGTTTTTTTGACTTTAGTTACACTTTAAATATGGCTTCCATGGGAATGGAAAGGTAGATCAGTAGGTGGGTGTACCTGGGTCTGTGTGGGGGGTTGGGGGTATCACCATTTGTATTTATGACCATGAAAAAAACTGTTTTGAAATATCCACAAATTATACTCTATGGGAAAAATAGTCCGGAAATTCGCCGATAACGCTGTAACGCTTCCGCGGATTCCTTAGCTAGAAGATAGCACACTTCTCCTATATGCCCCGCACGTTTGTACTGAATTTCATGTCTCTAGCTCAAAAACTGTGGGAGTAGATACGGTCCAAAAAAACGGAAGAATAAAACGGAAGAAGAAAAAGAAGAAAAAGAAGAAGAAATAGAAAGAACAGTAATTTGGCTTTTTCAAGCCAAATTAATGATACAAAGCAGGAAACAAACAGATCTAAGAACTCCAACAAACAAGGCTTGGGAACATAGTGATAAATACTGAACTGTCAGCAAGAGCTGAAAGTACCTTTTTCCTAAAAGATTGGGATAAATTAAAAGTTATCAATGGGCTCCATTATAGGGTTCATCTGTTTCATGATCATCCAGGGAGGAGGCAATTGGTGCTTCCTCAAGTTTACAGTAAAGCTGTTTTGAGAAGTTTACATGATCAACATGGACATTTAGGAACTGAAAAAATGTATGGCCAAGTGCTAGGGCATCTATGTTAAACCAGGGTGCACCCAGCGCCGCTCCTACCATGAAGCAGCGTGAAACAACTGCTCCGGGCGCGTGCCGCTGACAAATCAAGAAAGGCGGCAACTTGTCAGATATATATTTTTTTTAATTTTCCCTTACCGAAGATCGCGCCTCGCGGGCAGGCGCAGGGGCAGCTTCAGCTTAAGGTCCACAAAGAAGGCACTTCATTGGCTGGACAATCCATCAATCAGGGCATGCCTCGGGATATCTGCAGCGTGATTGGTCCTGCAGCCGCGCCGGTACGCCCCTCTGTGCGTAAGTTACGTGACATACACACAGAGGGGCAGTACCAGCGCGGCTGCAGGACCAATCAGGAGGCATCCTGAGGCTTGCCCTGATTGGCGCTTAGTCCTGCCAATGAAGCGCCTTCTTTCTGGACTGGATCTTAAGCTGAAGACAGTGCCACTTCGTCGCGATCGGTAAGGGAAAGTTTGTAAAATTATTTATCTGACAACTGTTGCCGCCTAAATTGTTTTGGGACTAGGAGTGCTCGGTGCTCCACTGAAACTCCTTCCTGGCAGGGTCGGACTGGCCTGCGGAGGGGGGAGGGGGGGGGGGTTACGGACTGATGCTACTGCCTGCAGGACCTGGATTCTGGGGAAGTTCTTAAAGTTGCAGACCTGCAGTTCAGCTGCTTCTAATTGTGCCCCAACCAATAGATAGATAGATAGGTAGGTAGACTGGACTGACAGAGATAGGTAGGTAGGTAGACAGACAGAGATAGATAGGTAGTTAGGTAGGTAGGTAGACAGAGATAGGTAGGTAGGTAGGTAGACAGACAGAGATAGATAGGTAGGTAGACAGACATAGATAGATAGGTAGGCAGAAAGAGATAGGTAGGTAGGCAGACAGACAGAGGTAGGTAGACAGACAGACAGACAGAGAAAGATAGATAGGTAGGTAGGCAGACAGACAGAGATAGATAGATGGAGGGATAGATAGATAGACAGACAGACAGAGATAGATAGATTCATAGATAGATAGGTAGGTAGGCAGACAGACAGAGATAGATAGCTAGATGGAGAGATAGATAGATGGATAGATAGACAGACAGACAGACAGAGATAGATGGATTCATATATAGATAGGTAGGTAGGCAGACAGACAGAGATAGATAGATAGATGGAGAGATAGATAGATGGATAGATAGACAAACAGACAGACAGAGATAGATAGATAGATAGATAGATAGGTGGATAGATAGATAGATAGATAGATAGATAGACGGATAGATAAATGGATGGATAGATGGATAGATAGATGGATAGATAGATAGAAAGGAAGATAGATAGATATAGTGATAGATAGATAGAAAGATAGATGGATAGATAGACAGACAGACAGAGGTAGGTAGGTAGGTAGATAGATAGACAGACAGATAAATAATAGATAGACAGATAGAAAGGAAGATAGATAGATAGATAGATAGATAGATAGATAGATAGGTGATAGATAGATAGACAGACAGATAGTTAATAGATAGATAGATATAAAGGTAGATAGATAGATAGATGGAGTGATAGATAGATTAAATATAGATAGATAGACAGATAGATGGAGTGATAGACTGACAGACAGATAGATAGATAGATAGATAGATAGATAGATAGATAGATAGATAGATAGACAGATAGATTGATAGACACACAGATAGATAGATAGACAGACAGACAGATATATTAATAGATAGATAGACAGAGATAGATAAATAGATAGCAGAGATAGATAGATGGATAGATAGCAGAGATAGATAGATAGCAGAGATAGATAGATAGATAGCAGAGATAAATATCAGAGATAGATTGATATATAGATAGCAGAGATAGATAGATACATAGCAGAGATAGATAGATAATATAGATAGATAGATAATAGTGATAGATCGAAAGATAGCAGAGATAGATAGATAGGCAGATAGAAGAGATAGATAGATAGACAGATAGAAGAGATAGATAGATAGCAGAGATAGATAGATAATATAGATAGATAGATAGCAGAGATAGATAAATATCAGAGATAGATAGCAGAGATAGATAGATAGCAGAGATAGATAGATAGCAGAGATAGATAGATAGCAGAGATAGACAGATAGACAGAGATAGATAGGTAGGTAGGTAGATAGATAGATAGATGATAGATGATAGATATATAGATAGATAGATAGACAGATAGTTACTAGATAGATAGATATAAAGGTAGGTAGATAGATAGACAGATATATAGATAGATAGATAGATACACAGATAGATTGATAGATAGACACACAGATAGATAGACAGGCAGATATATTAATAGATAGATAGACAGAGATAGATAAATAGATAGCAGAGATAGATAGATGGATAGATAGATAGAGAGAGAGAGAGATAGATAGATAGATAGATAGATAGATAAATATCAGAGATAGTTACATAGCAGAGATAGATAGATAATAGAGATAGATAGATAATAGTGATAGACAGAAAGATAGCTGAGATAGATCAATAGCAGAGATAGATATATAAGATAGATAGATAGACAGATAGAAGAGATAGATAGATAGATATATAGATACATGGCAGAGATAGGTAGGTAGGTAGATAGAAAGATGATAGATTAGATAGTAATAGCTAGATAGATAGATGGAGTGATAGCTAGATGGACAGACATACAGAGATAGATAGATGGATAGCAGAGATAGTTGGACAGACAGATAAATAGCAGAGATAGATAGATATATAGCAGAGATAGATGGATAGCAGAGATAGATTAGATATATAGATTGCAGAGATAGATAGATAATATCGATAGATAGATAGATAGACAGATAGAAGAGATAGATAGATAGCAGAGATAGATAGATAATATAGATAGATAAATATCAGAGATAGATAGATAGATAGCAGAGATAGATAGATAGATAATATAGATCGACAGAGCAGAGATAGATAGACAGACAGATAGAGGAGATAGATAGATAGATAGCAGAGATAGATAGATAGATAGATAGCAGAGATAGATAAATATCAGAGATAGATAGATATATAGATAGCAGAGGTAGATAGATAGATACATAGCAGAGATAGATAGATAATCGAGATAGATATAGATAAATAGCAGAGATCGATAGATAGATAATATAGATAGATAGCAGAGATAGATAGATGGATAGATAGATAGCAGAGATAGATAGATAGATAATATAGATAGATAAATAGCAGAGATAGATAGATAGCAGAGATAGATAGATAGATAGATAGATAGATAGATAGATAGATAGATAGATAGCAGAGATAGATAATCTATATAATTATATATAATCTATTTATAAAATATATAATTTAGATAATAGTTAGGGCCCTGCTGAAAGAGTCTACCTTGACGTGGTAGCAGGGCTTACAAATCTTTTGGCCAACATCTTTTATTCTACAGAGTATGGTAGGGCTTTCTAATGTAATGTACCAGTTGCACCAACATGTTTTTAGTGTTTTCTAAAAATAGAGAAGCGTATAAATAACCATTTTCAAAAAAAAGTATGAAATTTGGCACGCCCACGTGCTAAACCACACCCACACATTAAACCACGCCCACACACTAAGCCACGCCCACTTTGCCGCAGCGGCCGCGCCGCTTGGTCTAGGGGCGGCATTCAAATGTATTTTCAGGTGCCAAAAACCCTAGGGACACCCCTGGGTGCGCCAGTGTTCTCCCTAGCATCTCCCTGCCAGCTTTTACTTAGAACTGCTCTCCTTGTTCTGCTGTAATTTGTAACATTGTATTCAGTAGAGAGCCTGAACTCAGCTCACTGTACTTGAAAACAATCTTGCAAATGAACTGAAGGTGAAGGAAGGAGAGGGGAGGATGAGCTCAGCTAAAAGAACAGAGGAGAACAATATTAAAATGCCAGGTAAAAGCTGCTAAAGACTTTTTCACAGTGGCCCCTATGACTAGCAGATCACTATCTCTGCCTAATTCTTTATTCAATCCAACCCTCCATTTAGAACTTAGAGTGGGTGAGGAGTGAACAATTAAATGGAGGAGACATGGAAAGCAGGTACATACTGTATATCATGTCAACTTTAATTGAAAGGGTTAAAGGTAATACACTGCTGGCCCTGAAAGTGTTAATGCCAATACTCTGGAAAAGTGCTGGCACTGAAGGGTTAATGGCAATACTCTGGGAAAGTTAAGTCACTAAATTTATTAGTAAGAAAGTTTTCTGCCACTGAAGGGTTAATGGTAACTGGTGGCACTGAAATTGGTAATCACAATATTCTGGTGGCACTGAAGGGTCAATGTCAATACTCTGGGAAAGTGCTGGCACTGAAAGTGTTGAGTCCAATACTCTTGGAGGGCTAGGCAACACTACTGCGATTTTAAGTTTGATTGGATTGTGATCTGATCACACTAGGGCACCAAGACGGCTTGAAACGGCCCTTGGCCTAGTGCAGGATCGTTTTTTTTGGCCCAGGATGAGGGAAACAGTGGTCGACTATTACAGGAGAAAGTACTGGGCCTATGGATTTAGTATGCATGGACTTTTTGTGCATTGACAATGACACTAGTGGGATTGTGACTGATCATTATACACGTTATGCCCAACTTATCCCACTAATGATCAGAAATCTGTGATGGTAGCAAAAATGTTATGAGAAGTTCTGTGTACATTAAGCGCTTCCCAAACGAATTAACTCAGACCAAGGGAGAGACTTTGGGCCCTATTTATAAAAGATCGGTATCGTTATCGTAAAATACCGATCGTTATCATAAAATAACGACCGGGTTTTTACCGATGACGACCGTTATTTACCGATAACGACCGTTATTTACCGATACCGGTCGTTATCGGTAAATAACGACCGTTATCGATAAATAACGGTCATTATCAGTAAACAACGATATCGGTAAATAACGGTCGTTATCGGTAAAAACCCGGTCGTTATTTTACGATAACGATCGGTATTTTACGATAACGATACCGATCTTTTATAAATAGGGCCCTTTGAGAGCCGACTGATAAAGGGTGAATGTTGTAAAAAGTTGTACTACTCCCTTTCATCCAGAGGGGGATGCCCTTCCTGAACACTTTAATCGCACTCTCTTGGATATGCTGGGTACCCTCTCAGCTATAGCTAATCAATCCTGGTGTAGCCATGTAGGTGCAATGGTTTATGCATATAATTGTACCCGCCATGATTCCACCGGGTTTTCTCCCTATTTTGTTTGGGAGAGAAGCCCGACTTTTAATTGACATCCAGTTGGGTGTATCCACTGATGGAGTAGGATGTCAAGATCACTTCCAGTATGTGGCCTACGAGCAAGCCTAAAGAAGGCCTACAATTTTGCTTGGGAGAATGCTGCAAAGATACATGCTGGGAACAAAAGACACTTCAATGCCAGGGTACGGTACAGAGAGCTAATGCCTGGTGATAAGGTGATTCTCTGCAACTTGGGTTCAACTGCCAAACACAAGTTGGCTGATAGATGGAGGAAAGAGTTGTTTGAGGTGGTGGTTAAGTTACCTAATATTCCTGTGTACCAAATTTGCCATAGAAATCATTTGCTCCCAGTACCCAAAGTTCCCACTGATGACGAGAACCCTGATACTGCAGCTGATGCTGATGATGTACCCACAGACTGTGATAATGGACAAGTTGCTGACCATAACTGGTTTGTACCCCCACTCTTTGCAACCTGTGGCGGGTGGTAGTTTGCCTCAGAGGGGTGGATTAGATGCTGCTACCCCTCCCTTTCAGACAAGGATAGAAAATGAACTGTCCCCTATTCCTGTTATGGCTGACAGCCCAAGCACTCCTGCTGACTCTGGTCATGGACCTTCTATACCTATTCCTGGAGATGTGATTAGGGGTGATCGTATTAGGAGACCTCCCCCCTTCTTTACTTATGACACTTTGGGGAGGCCTTGTTATTCTGCTCCACCTTGTGCTTTGATGAATCTAGTTGATGCTCATGCTAGACTTGTTATGACCTATGTGCTATTAGTCATGCATCTATTTTTCTGACTGTGTTTAACTGTATTTTTGCTAATTTCTTATTCCATTTCAGCAGACCATTGTCCAGAGTAGGTCTGGAGAGACTACTGAAGCGCGTGTTAAATTTAATGTGTAACTAAATGTTTTTGTATTGTTCCTTGCCGGAACCAGGGGGAGAATGTAGGGAACTGATAAACTAGTTACCTTTTAGTCCTTTTGTTCTGGCAGGTCAGGATTTGGCCAGTAGAGGTCACTGTATAAAAAGTGAAGCAGACATGTGCTTAGCCTCTTTCTGACTTGGCGTTTTCAAGAGGAGCCTGGGACGTAAATAACAGAAGTAGGGTAGCTAGTGAGCAGCCTGTGCTGGGTATACCACCCAAGAATAGGGACATAGTGCCAGACATAGGGGTAGAAGACTCTACTACAGTGACCTGAGATCTGGGGTGACACTAACAAGCTGTTGTTATTTATGCTGTTTCTGATTCCTCTGGTTTGTGAGTATTTATATATCTGTGCCATGCTATTTCACCTCTTATTTCACCTATTGTACTACTTGCTTTTCTTTTTTAATATTGTTCTGTTAATAAGTAAGATACTGTTTAAGATCAAGAACCACAGGCGCACATTTATTGCATTCTACTTAGTTCAGCAATGCCCTGCCATATGCGAGGGCCCACTCCTGATAAATAAAAGTACCCCCATTTTACTATCGACTTACAATAGAAACATGTTATTCACCTGTTTTAAGAGGCCTATATCATACCTAAACCTCCTATATCCATGCCAAGTTTGCACATAGTCATTGCAATATACACATTGCAATTTATATTGCATTCTTACAAATCTAAAATACACACAACCCATAGATTAATTAAAATATAAATATTCAATATCATAATTCACCGGCAAAGGTATACAAACGGAACATTTATTTAATAAAAAGTACACACATTGGTTAAATATACAAATATAATAATGCTTTTAATATAAAGCACTGGATGGATGGTCTCTTCCCTCATTTTAAAAAGCCAAAGGGCTGGGGGGAAGTGAGAAAGCCCACTATATGGATCCAGTGTGCAACTATGAGAAATGCAAAAGTTTGCTAGTCGTAATTGAAGTAAAAGAAATTTAAAAGGTTAGAAGTTCCAGACTGGGGTTAGCTTGACGTGGTTGGAAGGCTTTTCATTCATGTGATCACAGTAATGTATACTAAAACCCCTTTGTTTATAAAGTATGCCAGTGTGCAGACAATATGATATTGTATGGGGCCTAGGAATGTGCATTGACTATCTTTTCTATGTTAATATAATAATATAGTATATTTTTTCATAGTATATAGCTTATTTAGTAATCTATTGAAAGAAAAAGAAAAAGGAAAAGTACAGTATTCTGTAATAATTTAAATCCTAGATTGAGAAAAACTAACATAACATATACAACAATGATAAAAGAGAAGTCACTATTTAAATAAAAAATGTATGATCTTTATGGAATGCAATTCTATATTTACATAATCTTTGAAATATTTTACTGTTGTTGCTCATTTCTTTAGTCAATTAAAAAAATGGGGGGGAAAAGGGGGGAATGTAATATTTATTAAAGAAGTCCAGAGCAGAGCAGAGGACACACGGCTGTGGGGGAAGCAGGAACAGAATAGGTAGGCGGAGATTTTGAAAAATAGCAAAGACAGGGATTTGGGGGAGAGGCAGCAACAATGTTGCAGGTAGGTGTAAGAACAGGGTTATAAAGAGGTGAAGCAAGGGTAGACGCAGGCAGAGAGAGGCAGATAGAAGAGGTTCGAGCACAGAGAGATATAGCGCTCAGCAGAGAGAAATATGGCTTCACAGATTGCCTGGTCTGAGCTGTAACCACTGAGATTTTCACTTATCAGGCTCCCCATGGCAGCCATGTCAGACATTGATCAGCTCCTGCAGCAACTACCGGCAAAGGTGGCTACCAGAGGAGACGACTTGCTGCAGGCAGAGCTACAGAGGCTTAACACATCACCCGAAGATGTCAGCACCAGGAGCAGACACAGTTTGAATGCTTATGCTTATGTTTGGATGCAACGGCACCAGTGAGGAGGAGGAGGAGGAGACGGAGCACTAGGCCCAGGCAATAGAAGGCAGGAGATCAGCCATCATCAAGAGAGACAGATCATTGCATGCAGAGGGGAGTCATGGAGCTGTTACATCACAAAGGGGGGTCAAGCAGCAGCTTAGCAACAGTCCCTCTGCCTGACACCAGAAAGGCAAATGATGCAGGGCAGAGAGGGATCCCAGGGCACATGGAGGAGGACTGTGTACAATAGAGGGACTGCAGGGACAACAACAGGTAATCAGGTAGGAGAGGGTAGCAGCTCAAAAGACTTGAATAATTATCAAATAACAGAGAAAAAGTGAGACCAAGCACACCTATATGGCTTATATGTGAAAACCTATAAATATCCCTTTATTTAGACATAAATGGGAAACATAGTGCTATAGAAAGTTAAAATAACTTAAACTTAAAAAATATAATAGTAAGTCAAACGTGAACCATTAAGTACTCAGAAAGTATAGTAGACTCAATCCCTTAGCTCAGCACAAGTGCCTACACCCAATTCCCCTATCAGTATTACTCATCTGTAATCGGTCTGGGTCACAGTCACCAGTCCACGGGGAAATCAACATAAAGGGCAAATGAGCAATAAGGTTGGGTCCTGAGGGGTTCACATGGCAGATACACGGTCAGGAACGCTGAACGCGTTCCGCACTCCTGGCTTCCTCAGCAGCGCAATAAATATGTGTATCAATCGGAATTAAATACCTTTCAAGCGATCCACCCCCATCCACCACGTGCGGTATCGTCCATTACCTATGACATCAGAAGTGGGCGACCTAGTAACGGTCGCTAACACCATACGCGGCGTAGTCCCTGGAGTATGATGTCAGCTGTCAAGTGACCTAGCAACGGTCGCTCACAGGATGGTATACAGCACATGGGGATGTCAGAGAAGATCACAGTCAACACAAAGCACATATGTAGAGACAGAATAGAAATGACCACATAAATCATACGCAAATTGCTGTAGCGTACCTCCGAAGTCACATATCAATACATATTGACATACACAAAGGTAAGTATATATCAAAGTGATGATAACCAGAATAAGGGAAAAAAAGGAGTTGGAGTTATATATAGCAACCTATAACAAGTTACGTCCATTGTGTCCAGGCATTACACATTCAAGTAATATTATCTGTGCGATCTGGGCACCCTTCGATACTCAAATATCAAAACTGTTACACTAAGATACCGTCTATCAGTTTAAGAGGGTGGCCTGTACAGGAGCTCAAGAATAGGAGTGTAATGTCACAAATTGTCAAAAAAATATATAGATAAAATGTTGGTTATCACAACTCTTGTTCAAAGCATAAGTGATCCAGTATCTAAGATATCATCATCCACCGAGATGGAAAGCATGAATATAGTGAATCATTCTGGTCACTCGATCTAGGTATGTATATCATGTCCAAAGGGATCCAGGTATAGCATTAAGGATTCACCAATAGGTCCCTCCGGGAAGGTACAATCCAAAAGTTGAGCATCGGGTCCGGTACACATTTACTGTATCACTCCTTGCCCGATGGCTCAAAAGCATTGATTTGACTTCCACTTAAATTCCCGTGTAGATTATCCATTAATATACATTATAGAGTTCATCCCAACACAGAGAGGTTCCAGGGATCGCCAGTCACAAAGCTGAAGTTTCCCATGGTGCAGATCCTGTCATCTTTCAGAAATCTGGACTGTGTGTACCTAGCTTTAGACTTAAATATTGCCATTCCAGTCATTGTATCCAGCATTACATCCAGCCATTGTTTCAACTTCATTGTTCCAGTCATTGTATCCAGCCATTGTTTCAACTCCATTGTTCCAGTCATTTTATCCAGCATTGTATCCAGCATTACATCCAGCCATTGTTTCAACTCCATTGTTCCATTCATTGTATCCAGCATTGTATCCAGCATTGTATCCAGCATTGTATCCAGCATTACATATACATAGTATCAGGGAAAGGCAAGCCGAAAAATCCAATAATCATCCTGTTCCTCCCAAATTTGTTCCTCGTCCTCTAAGGACCGGGCCTTTGACAGCTGTTCCGCCATCGGAGGAACCAATGCAGATTGGGGGTACATACATTTCTGCTGAAGAAAAACTTAGGAGGAGGACTCATGGGCTCTGCCTGTACTGTGCCGCCCAGGGGCACTTCGCTAAAGTTTGCCCTTCCAAGCCTGGAAACTGACAACCCTAGACCTGAATAAGGAGTCTTCTCTAGGTAAATTCCAATCTCCTTTCCACAAGAATTCTCTCAAATCATTTCTGCCAGCAACCCTCATTTTCAAATCTCAAGCCTTCTCTACCCAAGCCTTCCTAGACTCTGGAGCAGCCGGTAATTTTATTGATGCCACCTTGTCTTCTCTTCTAGGCATTCCATTATTTTCCCTACCTCATCCCCTCCGAGTACTGGCTATTGACGATCAACCGTTATCTACAGAATTTATTTCCATGTCTTCTGCAGAAATTCTTCTTCAAATTGGCTGTCTTCATCGTGAATCAATTTCCTTTTTGGTTATACAAAGCCCCACGACCCCTCTTATTCTAGGACTCCCTTGGCTTCGACTTCATAACCCCATCATCAACTGGACTAACAAGGAACTTGTCTCTTGGAGTCCATCCTGCTTTTCCAGATGTCTTTTCCATCCCAAAATCTCTTGTTCCTCTGTTTCCTGTGCAAACAAAAATCTTAATTTTCTGCCTCATCAGTACCTTGACTTTAAGGATGTCTTCAACAAAAAATCTGCTGAAATTCTGCCTCCCCACCGACCCTATGATTGTCCCATTGATTTGTTGACCAGTACCTCTCCACCCTGAGGTCGCACCTATCCTCTATCTCCTGCTGAAACCACCTCTATGGAAGATTACATCAAAGAGAACCTGTCTCGGGGCTTCATCAGACCCTCCACTTCTCCTGCTGCTGGCTTCTTTTTTGTGGAAAAGAAAGACTATTGTGGCCTCAATAAAATCACTATCAAGAACCACTATCCTCTACCTCTTATCTCTGAACTCTTTGACCAATTAAAAGGGGCTAAAGTATTCTCCAAGCTTGATCTCCGTGGAGCCTATAATCTGGTTCGCATCCGGGAAGGAGATGAATGGAAAACGGCCTTCAATACCAGAACTGGACATTATGAATATCTGGTGATGCCCTTCGGTCTCTGTAATGCTCCAGCGGTTTTCCAAGAATTTGTCAAAGACATTTTTCGAGGTCTCTTAGGTATTTCAGTAGTAGTTTACTTGGATGACATCGTAATCTTCTCTCAAGATCTTTCTTCTCATTGTTGCCATGTACGTCAAGTCTTGTCCCGACTACGAGCCAACCAACTGTACGCTAAACTGGAGAAATGTCTCTTTGAATGCCCGCAAGTACATTTTCTGGGCTATCTGGTTTCGGCTCAAGGCTTCAAGATGGATCCAACCAAAGTCTCAGCTATTCTCAACTGGACTATTCCCATTGGCACTAAGGCTATCCAACGATTCCTTGGTTTTGCCAATTATTATAGGCAATTTATTAAAGGGTTTTCTTCCATCATTGCTCCTATCTTAGCCCTTATCAGGAAAGGAGGCAAACCCAGAATCTGGTCTCCAGCCACCTTAGAAGCCTTCAAGAAATTAAAAAATTATTTTTCTTCAGCCCCAGTACTTCTGCACCCCGACCCTAGTCAGCCATTCATCATCGAGGTTGACGCCTCTAATCTTGGAGTAGGTGCCGCCCTTTCCCAAAGGCAAATCGAGAGTGGTAAACTCCACCCATGTGCATTCTTCTCTAAAAAATTTCTTCCCAATGAACTAAATTATGATATTGGAAATCGTGAACTTCTAGCTATCAAACTCGCACTAGAAGAATGGCTACACTTGCTGAAAGGGGCAGTACATCCTATCACCATCCTCACCGATCACAAAAATCTTGAATACATCCAAAACCTAAAGAGATTGAATCCTCGCCAAGCCTGTTGGGCTCTGTTCTTCTCTCGGTTCAATTTCATCATTTCCTTTCATCCTGGTTCCAAGAGTAAAAAAGCCGATGCCCTCTCCAGGTCTTTTCTTGCAGCCGATTCTACTGATAAAGATAAAGGCCCCATCATTCCCTCCTCCAAGATCCTAGCCACTATTACCCCTCAACTTTGCCATCGGATTCTATCTGCTCAGGATTCTGCTTCTGCTGCCTTACCCCCTAATAAGACCTTTGTTCCCCTCTCCCTTCGGAAAAGAAATATTACAACTGACTCATGAGTGCAAACAGGCCGGTCACCCTGGCATCCACAAGACTTTCAATCTTCTTAATAGTTCTGTATGGTGGCCCTCCATGAGAACAGATGTCAAAAACTTTGTCGCCGCCTGTTCTGTTTGTGCTACTTTCAAAACTACTCGTACTCTCCTTTGTGGACTTTTTCAACCTCTGACGATTCCTTCCCTACCATGGACCCACCTTTCTATGGACTTTATTTGTGAACTCCCTTTTTCTAAGAAAAATAGTCATCTGGGTTACTGTAGACCACTTTAGCAAAATGGCTCATTTTGTTCCCCTTCCTAAGTTGCCCTCCTCTGCTTATCTGAACGAGGAACCCAATTCATCTCCAAATTCTGGCGGGCACTTTGCAAGTTACTTGAAATTAAACTTCAATTTTCGTCTGCTTACCATCCTCAGTCTAACGGAGCCGCAGAACGCACCAACCAATGTCTGGAACAATTCCTTCGATGCTGCATTTCTTATTCTCAAGACAATTGGACTGATCTTCTACCATGGGCAGGATTTGCCCATAACAATGCCGTCCACTCTTCTACCAGAAAATCTCCTTTTTTTGTGTGTTTTTGGCTTAAACCCCAGAGGGTTTCTACAGGATTTTTTTTCTTCTGGACCAGTTCCTGCAACTATCACACTAGTAGCAGAAATGTCAGCCATCTGGCAGGCTACAAAAAACTGTCTTGAGAAATCTGCCCTTGTACAAAAGACTGCAGCTGATAGACGTAGATGTAAACCTCCATTATATTCGGTGGGAGATAAAGTTTGGTTATCATCAACTCACATTAATCTACGTGTTCCTTCTCCTAAATTGGGTCCTAAATTTATTGGCCCATTTCCTATATTAGAATTGGTTGGTCCTACGGCAGTACGACTTCAATTGCCCAACATCATGAAAATCCCTAATGTTTTCCATGTCTCTCTAATCAAGCCGGTGGTACTGAATCAATTTTCTTCTCCTCTTCAGTCACCTGATCCTATAATGATCAACGGTCAATAAGAATTTGAGGTTGAGAATGTCTTCGATTCTAGATTCGTCAGGAGTTCTCTTCAATATTTGGTCCATTGGAAAGGATTTGGACCAGAAGAAAGGTCCTGGGTTAAACATTAAGATTTACATAGTTAATCAAAACCTTTCATAGAAGATTTCCTGACAAACCTGCTTCAAGTGGTCCTGAGGCCCCCTGTGGAAGGGGGGGGTACTGTAAGGATCTTACCTGCCGAGCTCCCTCGCCGTTCCGGACGCCGATCGGCACGAAGATTCAAATAGGCACTCGCAGAGGGAGCGAGTGCCTATTCGTAGACCTCGCTACCAGACTGTCAGGTTGTCAGTCTGTAGCGCTCCTTACCTGACATTGGATCCAGCCTTGTATCCAGCATTTCTCCAGTCATTGTATCCAGCATTGTATCCAGCATTGTATCCAGCATTTCTCCAGTCATTGAATCCAGCATTACATCCAGCCATTGTTTCAACTCCATTGTTCCAGAGATGCTTCAGTCAGCATTACATCCAGCCATTGTTTCAACTCCATTGTTCCAGTCATTGTATCCAGCATTGTATCCAGCCATTGTTTCAACTTCATTGTTCCAGTCATTGTATCCTGCATTACATCCAGCCATTGTTTCAACTCCATTGTTCCAGTCATTGTATCCAGCATTGTATCCAGCATTACATCCAGCCATTGTTTCAACTCCATTGTTCCAGTCATTGTATCCAGCATTACATCCAGCCATTGTTTCAACTCCCTTGTTCCAGTCATTGTATCCAGCATTGTATCCAGCATTACATCCAGCCATTGTTTCAACTCCATTGTTCCAGTCATTGTATCCAGCATTGTTCCAACTCCATTGTTCTAGCCATTGTTTCCTGCTCCTTTTGAATCCTGCCCTACAGTCTGAACACCTCCTAAAAGTGTACAGTTCCACAGAAAAAAGACATGCTCTATGAAGCGGAGCCAGACATCCACATATGCAGTAAAACACATCAAATCATCCGAGAAAACGTACTCCCTCTCCCACCAACTCAAAAACAGGTTGGCGTAAGAGGAGCACACTTCGCACCCCTGGTTTGGATATAAAACCTGCCATCAAATACGAAGAAGTTCTTAGTGAGTTCAAATTCAAGAAGGAGTAAAATAAAAGCATGTCTCCCTGTCAATTCCTGTTCTTCCATGTTTAAAAAATATCTGACCGCCTCTGCCATGTTGATGTTCTATATTTGTATATAGTGACTCCACATCACATCACCAGAAGATGTTCATCAGATGTTTTGTAACTTAAGTAAGAGATCCAAAGTATCTCTTATATAAGAATCAATTCCGATGACATGTGAGTGGAGATGCCAGTCAATAAAAGAACATGGGTTTTCATTTAGCCCTCCGATGCCTGACACAATCGGCTTACCTGGTGGAGTTTTCGAATTTTTATGTATTTTAGGCAGCAGGTAAAAGGTCGGTATAACCGGATTAGCTGCCTGTAAGAATTCTGCCTCCTTAGTAGAAATCACCGATTGTTCCAGTGCATCATCAATTAAATGTGCCAATCATTGGGTAAAGACACCTGTGGGATTAGAAGGTAACAATCTATAGTTACGAGTGTTGCTTAAATGTGACAAAGCCTCTTCCATATACATTTTCTCAGGCCACAGAACTATATTCCCTCCTTTGTCCGAGGGTTTGATGACCATATCGGTCCAACCAGCAATCTCCTCAATAGCAGATTTTTCCTCCTTAGTAAGGTTGAAATGCGGTGTCGATGTGGTCATCATTTTATCAATCTCACGTAGTGAATTTTGATAAAAAATTTGGATGGCAGGGAAATCTGAATAGGAAGGAGTAAATTTAGTTTTTTGTCTAAACTTACTTCTAAATCCTGAATGGGTGGTCTGTTGTTCAAGGTCTAGTAAAATGTCCACTGCAGCATTATCATCACATTGTTCAACAAAAAATGCCTTTAAGGCCGATTTCCTACAGAAAAGAAAAAAGTCCTTAGATGCTGTAAATTTGTCGATGTGTTGCTGGGGACAACATTTCAGTCCTTTTGCAAGTACTGACCTCTGGGTAGCTCTAAGAACATGAGAGGAAAGGTTAACAATTTGCAATTCTGAAGTGTTCGTCAGTTTAAAATTTTTGTCCATTATTGTTACCATGTCAGATGGACTAATCCCCATAGAGGGCAGCATTACTTTAAGGTGTTTTTGTTGTTTTGTACCCCTCCTGATCTTAGCTTTCGAGGGGAGAGCCCTAAAAATGAATTTACTTCACTATCTGAAGTGTCGATGTCTATACTGGTCACTGGTTGTATTGTGTCAGAGGTAACCCCCTTATATCTCCTACAGGTAGGGAATTTGCAACCCTTAGATGGACTTTTCACAACTGGCTACAAGCTTTTCTTATTTCCGTTAGGGTTCTGTGTGAAAGGGTGCTGAGTGAATGCTCTGCCCTGTTTTGTTACCTGGACGGTATATTTGAGGCTTGGAAGTGTAGCTTGGCTGAAATACGATGAACAGTTCTGGCAGAGAAAGGCTAGTTAGAGCAGCAATTCAATCGGATCACAGGAGTTACTGGTTGAAACTCATGTGCCCAAGCCTGCCTTCAGTGACACACTTCAAAAAAGACCAGAAGGCAGGACAATATAGCACGTTTTAAGTAAAATGGGGGAAGCCAGTAAGTGTGCTCGTGGTGGCATCTTTTCTAAACCTCTATAGAGACCATCTTGCAGCGACGCTGATTGACAAGGGTTTTCGGCAGGGTTTTATTATTCTATTTAAAGCAGCTCAAATGGGCAGTCATACTGCTTTGAATATTCATTGAGGCGGTATTCTACAACTATTATAGTATTTGAGGTTGAATAAAGATATATGTCCATCCAGTCCAACCCCTCTAGCAATATCCTCATTTCCTGCCTAACTGTTGATCCAGAGGAAGGCAAAAAAAACCCACCAAATTTATGAAGGTAAAAAAAATTCTTCCTGACTCCAAGTGGCAATCGGAAATTTCCCTGGATCAACTTTACTTTTTGAAGCAATACCAGTAACCTGCAACATTCCCTGTTTGCAGAAACTCATCCAGCTTTTTTTTTAAACTGACCAATGAACCTGCCATAACAACATCCGCTGGAAGACAGTTCCATAGCTTTACTGCTTTACCGTAATGAGCTGGAATTCCACGGTAGCTTCCAGTGAACCATCTGCAGGGAGTTAATACAATTATGTTTGGTAGCAACATGCTATGTTATGAGAACAAGTTGAAAATATGTTTAATCTGTTTATTTAAAACATCATTTGACTATGGTAAAAATATTTGATTAATATCTGTATTGTACCAAAATAAAGCTGTGACCCCTTTTGTTCCAAGTCAGGTTTCCTGTGTCTTTAAAAGGGAAGGATAGGGAGGGAGCAAGGGCGATCTAGTATTACAAGTTTACAGTCAGGTTGGAGGTGAGGAGGATGTTTTAAAGGTGTAGGTTAATCTGGGGTTCCATCCTATCTCAGCCATAGCCTTTTCAGTCTTGGGTGACATAGTTGAAACAGTCTATCTACTATATAAAATAGAAATCTTGTATGTATGTATGTATGTATGTATGTATGTATGTGCTCACCTCACAGCCATACCCCTGAATGCATCCACATTATGAAAGGGCCGACGCCCATGAAGTCCAGTTTGACCAATAAAAAGCCTGCACGTCACTTGCAGAGTGTTATTCCTCAGTTCAGTAACTCAGATAAAGGGCCTGGGCTCTGTGTGCTTCCCAACAACACAGACACTTCAGTGACACAACAACAGTGTAATGTATGGCTACACAACTCTGCAGACACAGAAAAACAACTTCTATAACAGAGTGAATGAGACATTTCCCTTAAGGTCTGTAACACATTACAATTTGCTCCTGGAAGGTTTCAAATATAAACCCTGAAAAGCAGGGCCGCTTCCCTAATGAGGCAGGGTGAAGCACATAGAAGAGCGGCACCCTGTAGGGAGGCGGCCGTTTTGATGCCAGAAAACAAATTGATACCATTCACTGTGGATAAAGCAAATTTGATACCAGTCACTGTGGCCAAACTTGATACTATTCACTTATGGGCAAAGCAAATTTGAATCCATTCACTGTGGGCAAACTTGATACCAGTCACTGTGGGCAATCTTATAACCAGTCAATGTGAGCAAACTTATTACCAGTCACTGTGGGTAAACCACTCACTCAAACCACCCTTCCGGTGGTGTGGTGCGGTGGAGAGGGTGAACAGCATTTGAATTTTGATTCAGGTGCCAAAAAGTCTAGAGACGGCCCTGCTGAAAAGAATATGTTACTATTTGCGGCTATTGTCATGGTAAGAAATTTAAAGCAGAGCCTCCTGGAATGTGGCCAATGTGTAAAAGACTGCAGCAAGACACCAAACACTGGTCTACAGGTAAATGGTAGGATAAACTCTTTAATTAAATTACATATACCCGTATATACTCGAGTATAAACCGACCCGAGTATAAACCGAGGTACCAAATTTCAGCTAAAAATCCTAATAAAAGTTGTTGACCCGAGTATAAACCGAGGGTAGAAATGCCAACTCACTTGGCATTCAAGATGTTTGGAAACTACAACTCCCAGCATGCTTTATTAGCTGGGAGTTGTAGTTTCCAAACATCTTGAATGCCACCCTCACTTGGCATTCAAGATGTTTGGAAACTGCAACTCCCAGCTAATAAAGCATGCTGGGAGTTGTAGTTCCCAAACATCTTGAATGCCCCCCCCCCCCAGTTCTCTTTTCCCTGTGGGCTCTCTTCTCCCTGTGGGCTCTCTTCTGGCTCTCTTCTCCCTGTGGGCTCTCTTCTCCCTGTATCGGCATTCTGGCAGGCATTCCGGCAGCCGCGCGCTCATTCCTGTACTGGCGCGCCGGCTGACGTCACTGCCCGGCGCCGGGCTTGGCGCCGGGCAGTGACGTCAGGCCCGCGCCAGTACAGAAAAAGATCGCGCGGCTGCCGGAATGCCCAGGTAAGCTTCTGATCGAGTATAAACCGAGTCAGAGTTTTCAGGCTGATTTTTCAGCCTGAAAACTCGGTTTATACTCGAGTATATACGGTACATACAAAAAATATCTTGTGTCTGACACGTTTCGTGCCAGAGATGGCACTTCATCAGAGACACCTGATGACATGCTGTCTCTGATGAAGTGCCATGTCTGATATGAAACACGTCAGACACAAGCTTTATTTGCTTGTATGTATATATAATTTAATAAAAGAGTTTGCTCTACTGGAGTTTAAGAAGTAGAGTAGAGTAGAAGTAGAGTTTAAGAACTCTACACAGGAGTGTCTTGATCTGTGGACTTTTTAAACCCCAATTGTTAATACTTACGTCACTTCCCGTTTTGGGTACTCCATTTCCTCTTGGAATGTGACCACGCCCCCAGATATTGCTGTCATGGGTACACCACCAAAAATCACGGTCACCCTCTTACCCCAACCATCAAGGCCACGCCCCCAAGGATAATTTCCATTAACCGTGCCCCCAAATGTTGTGAGCACGCTACCAGATATTGTGGTCCCCCCCAAAAAAATAAACAAAAAACCATTACAATCCGCCCCTATACATCATGGCCACACCTCCAAACATTACAGGTACATCCCAAAATCATGCCCACATCCACAAACATCCTGTCCATGCCTCCAAACACCACAGGCACACTTCCAAACACCACACACCCAAACTTGATACCCATACCCCAACACATCATACTCATGCCGCCAAATATTGCGACCACCAAATGTCACATGCAAGCCTCCTGTCACCACAACATGATAGACACGCCCCCAGACAGTCCACACCCTAGAATGCAGTGCCCCCACCCACCGCAACATCGCAGACATGCCCCATCCACCTACTCAAACCAGGATGGTTGGGGGGTATGGACTAGATGGGAATTACCTGCATTATAGCACAAGAAGAATGATGGGGGAGAACACTAATCAGGTAATTCCAAGTGTGTTTATTTCAACAACATACACAACGTTTTCGGGACGAATTACCTGCATTACCTAGACTTTAAGCACCAGACACACACTGCCCACATGTCACACACTTCACAGATAGTTACAACTAAAAGAACAAAGACATCATGACACTTTCAATTCAGACCAGAAAGTAACTTTATTGATCGCGATCTAATATTCAATATAAAGTGATCCTTGAGCATGGATAAAGTGTTTAAGTGCAAACAGTGACATACTGCTAACTAATGTGCAAAAATAGAGCATGCTTAATAAAAACACACAAAGCACAGACAGTGCAACAGAATGAAACCCGACTTTAACAACACAGACTAAGAGCCACATGTCACTCAAGCGCTGCGGTATTCAGTTGCAATCAACATTTTTCCCTCTGCAAATTCCATGTAGCAGGTTCACCACAACATTTATATATTTACGCTCCAAGTGGAAAAACTGATAATGTTGTATATGAAGTTTTGCTTTAAACATATGTGCTATACCTCCCTCAAGCAATTTCACCTCCTCAACTCATAACTATTAAACACATGACATACATTATCAACTGTGCACTTTTCCCCCACTGTCTCTTCCATCTAAGCCAACACACACCTGCACGTAAACAATATTATACCCACATGTGTACACAGGCAACGCCGGGTACAACTGCTAGTCTTAGTAAAAGGAGAGTTCCAGTCTGCTATTGTATTCTGATTCAAAGGAAAAAGGATATTCAGGGAAGCAATGAATGAAGATTTATTATATCTTATGATAGCTTAAGATGGGCTATTTAAGAGCATAGATTGCTTTTTGTTGAGTTTTGACAGCTACTGCTTCAACTTGTCATCTCTTTACTTCGATTTCTATAGTTCTAAATAATGTTGTAAATATATAGGGTTGCCACCGCCCCCTAATAAGTTAGCAGTTTGGACAATTAAAGCAGAACTAAACTTACATTTTTTATATCAGAATGTGAAAGCTTTTCTCCCTAGATTATTCCTTAGTAAGTTGCACTTAGTACATGTAAGTAATAGATTCTGTAACTAAGGTTTCCATGTTGAAAGCCCGTGTAGGCTTCAAAGTGCCACACACCCTGACCCCAGTATTCACTGTCTCTATGCACAGTTGTCTAAATGTACCTGTATTCTGTGTTGTATCTCTGGTGGTGCTAAATAAAAATGCAATGTTTTTAGAAACACACTCCCCACAAAGGTACAGGTTCAAATCCCCTTAGGGCCAGGAGCATTTGTAATATGTTTACCCAAAAACTGCATTGAAATCTGTGTTCTGTGATAGAGGGAGGGGGGGGGTCTCTGAGCTGTTAAATGATAGGCTGTCAGCTTCAAGGAAGCAAGGCTGCTGCTTTCTGTGAAGTGTACTACAAACACTTAGCTGGGAGTACCCCGCTAAAGTGGATTATGGGAGCTGGGCCCTAGTACCCACTGGTAAATTTCATACCACCCAGCAAAGGGAGAGGTGAGACACAGCTTTTGGTATCTTTGTGAATGTGCTCTTTCTATTTGGGCAATGTTGTATGGAGACTCTAGTTCCCCTTTAAATGTTTCTCTGCAATATAATTCCTTTTTCAACAGAAGAGCCACATTTTGCAGGTTTGACTATGAGTGTCTATCTGTAGAAAAAAAGGATAGTTTATTATATGTTAGCTAGGATCAATACTATTAATAAACTCTTTTTGTGACATCGCAGCTCTAAGGCTATTAAAGTTATTTATAGCAGATATTATTACCATAATATTAAATAGAAATACATTTGTTATGGTTGTTATGGTTACAAACTGCTTTACTAATTAAACATCTATACTTATATCTTTATTATGCTAAATTTATTAAAGGGAAAGTTCAGTGCAAATACATATGATTTTTAGAAAAAAAGAGCAGTGTTTTTTCATCCCAATGACCCTAATCTGCCAATTCAGCATTTTGTCTGTGTATAAATAAATGCAACCGAAATACTAACTTTCTGCTTGCAGGACCCCTAGTAGAGACCATTATGGTCTTGCCCTTGACCCAGCGCCTGGGTTGATTCAGTTGCCCAGTGGAGATCTGAGCATGTTTGACCCATCCAACAGCCAATCAGTAGAAATTACTGTTAGGAACATTCCAAGGAAGTGGTGCATCCTGGGAAGAAGAAGTACCTGAAATGTCAGCTCACTAATGTCAACAGCAGGGAACAGCAAAGGGTATGAAGTCAACTGATTTTTAAAAATGGGAGAGAATATGTAGAATAACTAAGAAGGCATTACACAAACTAACAATTTACTGTAAATTATAAGTACACTCTAAAAATAATTTCAGTGTAATTTGAAGCAGCTGCTTAAACTAATCATTTCTGTATGCTCCGGACATGCACCCCCACTTCGTGCGCGCGTGTGACATAATGCGCGTGCATGCACAACGTCAGCACGCTGCTCAATGCTTGTGCATGCTGACATGAAGCGCGAGCGCCCAGAGCATACAGAAGGTGCTTAATGGAGGGTGGAGCTTAGAAGACTTGAAAGATGATCCAAGATGTCAGGAACTTTCCTTCAGCCCAGGCAGTCTCAGGAGAGAGCTAGAAAAAAAAAAAAAGGGGGGGGGGGGAATGATTAATTTAAGCTGCTTTTTAGAGTGTACTTATCCTTTAACAAATATTGATAGTTTCCACTGAACTGTCCCTTTAACTACTGTATTGTTGGACCATTTGGTCAAAGAGAGATGTGGAGAACATGCCTTTTTGGAGAAGACAGAAATTATTATGCCTTCATTTGTGAAATACATGAACTGCAAAACACAAACAGGGTGGCAAATGCCTTTTAAGAACATGATGTGCTGCAAATTAAAGTGCCAATGGGGGGAGGGGGGGTTAAAAAGTGGAGAGATTAACAGCCATCCCTATCCAGACACATGCCGACACCGTCCATGAAAGCTGGTCTCATCTTTGATTTTCTATCATTTCACATCTTAAACTTCAAAAAAGGAGAAAAAAATTCTATAAGGTATAAAGCAAATGGATACATAATAAAAAATAATTGTTTTTCAGGCTATAGAAATGGCTCACAGAACAGAAGGCTTCTGACAGTTTATGGTAAGGAGAACTGCATTCATGTGCTTAAAAAATAGGGTGAGATGTACGTCAATATCTGTATCTCTCAAAGTAGCTTGTGTTATGCCAGTACTGGTGAGAAAATCTACTTTAACCTGCTGATTGCTCCATAGGAAGATGTTACCTTATTTGCATTTCTGTAACTGTATATTTGAGAGCCACTTTTCTCTCAACAAACATAAATAGATATTACTTCACTTATAACCTTAGGCTATTATTATATTTATATACCATTAATTACTTGTCCTTACCCAGCTGGTTCTATACCCTAGCCTCTGTTTTGTTTCAGACTTATCGAGTATCCCCAGCCTCAGCTCAGATACCTTGCACTCCAAGTCCAGGGGGCAACTGTTCCCTGTGAGGTGCATCAACCATTCTGCAAGCAGAAACTTGTATGTACCAGTTACTGTGGACAAACTTATATGTAGCAGTCACTGTGGGCAAACTTTTGTGCCAGTCACTGTGGGCAAACTTGTATGTGCCAGTCACTGTGGGCAAAGTACAGAGGAGGTGAGTCCCGGTTTTAAGCTGTGGGACCCCTTAAGCCCCAAAGACACATATAAGTGCAGAGGGGGGGGGGGTTAAGCCCCAAAAGGCTCTTTTTAGGGACCCTGGTGGGTGTGGTTCCCTGCCTGTGGAGGTGGGGGAGGCTCCCCTGCTAGTGCACCCCCAATAGGAGCAGCACTAGCGTGACATTTTCACAAATACATCAATTTCCTGTAACCTTAATTTAGATGAATAGACTTTCTAAGACAACATATGGCATACATGAGAACTATTAATGCAAAAATATGATACTTGTTGTATTTAACTAAAACAGATTTACAGGGACCTAGGCTTGTAGCACATCATTAATGTTTACAGTAACAAGTTTTTATTGCAGTGTTGGCCACTCTAAATAAATGTAAGCAGTGAAATTGTGTCTGCCCTTCACCTTCTCTCATATGAATTCTAAATTACTAGCAAACCCCTGGTTCTTTAAGAATTGCAAATCATATTCAACCCTGCATTTAAAGACCTCTTCCCTCTCTCCCCCTCTCTCTCTCTATCACTTCTTTCTCCCTCAATCCTCTCTCTTTCCTCTTCCTCTTTCCCTTTTCTGTTCCCCATTCTCCCCCCTCTCCTCTCTCTCTCCCTCCTTTGACTCTCTCCTCCTCTATCCCCCTCTTCTCTCTCTCTCCCTCCTTTGACTCTCTCCTCCTCTATCCCCCTCTTTCTCTCTCTCTCTCCTCCTCTCTCCCTCCCTTCTCTTCCTCTCTCTGCCCTCCTCCTATGGAAATGGCATTGAGACGTGTGCTTGCGCATTTTGGGTTCGCATGCGCACTTGTGGGTGGTGGTAGTCAGATTGCCTTCTCCAACAGCAGTGGTGCATGCACATTGTGGTAGGAGGTTGATGACACGGCGCGCAAATGCGTCCGTGATCCATGCATATCGTCATCTCTTGGTTAGTATAAAAGATGATCATATGCTACTGTTCTGGCTCTTGAACCATCCGGCTGGTGGATTGGAAAAGCGATCGTCACCAGACGATCAACTTTCGAGAAATCATAACTTGAAAGTTCTAGGCGATCGCTGTGTCATTCTGCTGTGTGTGGGTGAGCATTGGCGTCACCATGCTGAAACCTCGCCCGGATGTCACAATTAGATGGGGTTTTGGGCCTATTTAGTCCTCCTCTCCCTGAGCTTTGGTGCTGATAGTTTAGATTTTCTTTTCCTTAAGCTTAATACCTTTTACGATTTTTTCTTTGCTTATTCTGTGTGCTACATGGATTCTAAAGTTGCCTTCTCTTCTGAGTGAACTTCCTGTTTTTAACCCAGATTGCTTTTGACTACGATTATATGCCACAGGCCCTAACTTCCTGCTCCGTTCTGGGTTTTGCCTATTTTCCATCTGCCCTTATTTTCTGCTCTATCCTTGGTTCTGCTTGTTCCACCAACAGCCAAACATCCTGCTCAAGTTTGACAATATTCCTTTCTTCCCAAGCCTGACCTTTGTGAGCAACCTTGGTCTGTTACCGTATATCTCTACATTGTTGGGTCGGTGTCTGGGTTCTTCTTCTGGGGCCGGGACCAGTTACTCTTAAGCCGCACAACATACTCACCATCCTGCACACCAGGTTTATTTCTTTTTAAGGGATTCCGGGAAACTGCTAAAAACCTAAAATGGTCTATCATCCTCTAATATGAAAGAATTTGTTCCTAGTAAATAATTACTCATTGAAACATTTTAAATGGAAATTTGTAAACTGCTTACAATTTTGCAGTCTGCAATCTATCTTCTATAGATATGGGTTTTCATTTTGTTTGACAAACTCTTAAAGTGACATTTCAGCATGAATACACATGCCCTCAAGAAAAAAGGATTGCATAAATACATGAAAACAAATACTGATTTTCTGTATGCAGGACATCTAATAGTGTCCATTATGGTCTTGACTAGTGATTCAGTTGCTCAGTGGAGATCTGAACATGTTTGACCTAGTCAACAGCCATAGAGGAAAAAATAACATTTTGTCCATTTCTAGGTAAGGAGAATTCTTGGAAGAAGGACCCACTGCAGAATCTGAAATAGCAGTTCACTACTGACCACAGCAGGGTATAGCAAAAAATGCATAATGTATGTGTAATTGTAATGATTGATTCTGGGGGTTCAAAAAACAACATATGAAAAGATTGTAATAGTTATGGTTATAGTTTATATTAACTATAGTAACTTGATGGAGATTACATATATTTTAGCCTAATCCATGTTTACCAACTAATAATTAACTGGTCAGCTTAACACAATAAACAGGATAATTATGTCGACATAAAGATCATCACATTTTATTATCATAAAAGTTTGATAGCAATAATAAGATGCTTGTTGTCTTTTACCTATTCCTTATGATTGTGATACATTGGATTACCTCCAGCTGACATCCTAATTATTATTATGGATTTATAAAGTGCCGACATCTTCCATGGCACTTTACAATTGCATAGTCATACATTACAGACAGGGTAATACGCGATATTAGTAAACAGTTGATGGTATTGAAGCTTTATCGGTACTGTGTGTACCTAGCTTCAGTAAAGCCACTGTGATAATGAGTGATAAAGGAATTTTTATGAAACAAATTACTTACCATGTAGAAAGGAAGGATGTGTGAGTGGAGTTGAGCATGATTCAGGAAAGTGATATTTATCACAGTAATAAATACCGTATATACTCGCGTGTAAGTCGAGGTTTTTAGGCTATAAAAATAGCCTAAAAATCAAGCCTCGACTTATACTCGAGTCACTCACCTTTCTAGTCCAGTAATCAGCCGGCCGCTTGCTTCCGCATCAACTCCTCAGGTGGGTGACGTCACTACTCGGTGCCGGGATGAGACCGTCGCAGAGTAGTGACGTCACCCACCAGAGGAGTTGATGTGTAAGCAAGTGGACGTCGGATTGTTGGACTTAAGGCTTTAGAAGTGGATGCTGTGGTGGATGCTGAGACCCAAGTTAGAGGCCAAAGTTGGAAACGGACTTTAACTGCAATGGCAGCATGAGACATATTTATGGTTCCAGATACAAGGAGCAGCTAGGTTCCAGGCACCAGGAGCAGCCTCATTACAGAAAGGCAAGTCCACTGAACTGGAGGGGCTCTGGGGGAGGGGGGTGCAGTGCTTGTCACTGCAGATGTTTGGAAACTACAACTCCCAGCAAGTAAAGTATGCTGGGAGTTGTAGTTTCCAAACATCTGGAGTGGCAAGGATTTGGATGTTACTGTGTGTAATTACTCTCTACATAAAGGGCAACTAATGCTATACAGAATCAGGAGGATGGTATCTATTGTTAAAGATTGCCTTCTGATTCTGTATATCCATACTGAATTTGGCTATTACTGTATGGAACTACTGTATGGGAATTCTGCTGTCCATTTAAAGGGCAACTAAAGCATCAAAACAAAACAGAATCAGAAGGCAGTAGTGGTCATAATTTCTACCCTCGAATTATACTCGAGTCAGTCATATATTACAAATTTTTCAGGTAAAAATAGGTGCCTCGACTTATACTCGGATCGACTTATATATCGAGTATATGCTGTATCACTTTCCTGTGATAAGTAAGGTTCTTGGTTTCTAAGACCAGTCAGTCTCTTTCTGAAGCATATTAGCATTCTCATCTTTGTCTGTCTTAGGCTTGGTACACACCAGCAAAATTTTTGTCCCGACCAAGGGTTCGCGTCCAATAAGGAACTGCACGATTGGCCCTGACTTACCAACAGGCCTGATCGCTGGTTTACGGATACAGATGAACAAGCAACCAAGCTTGGTCGCGGCCGTCCGTCCCATACCATAGGATATTTCCGGCCAACTGACTGACCGCTACACTATTGGTCAGTCGGACGGAAATATCTTGTGGTGTTTACCCAGCTTTAGTGTAGTTTTTGGTCAGTAGAATGACCACAAGAGGATAATAGATAAAGTAATTATGGTAATTTTAGTTTATATTAATACAGTAACTTAAAGGGCATGTCTACCCTTAAAACAAAAAACTGGTGTTTTGTCAGTTATCTGCCCGCAACCCCAACTGCTATTTTTATTTGTTTTTTTACATGTATTTGTAACCAGACATTTAAATATTATAAAGTTTTCATCCATTTTCGAAAAAAGTATCTGCCTTCTCCCTTTGTTTAAAGAGATTTTTATAAGCTTGGGCATGTGCAGACTGGAGGCAATAATAACACTTAAATGACTGGTTAATAATACATCTAATAATGTGCTGAATACGGTATATCAGTTGGGTTAGGGGGCAGGTAACAGAGATGTGACCCGTTTTTTATTTTAAGGGTGAACATGCCCTTGAACAGAAATTATATATATTTTTGGTCTGAATCAATGTTTATAAAAATTATAATCATAAAAGTTTGACAAGATAATGAGGACTGGAAAGTCAACAAAGGTCCAAAACTTGATGGAAAAGGAAAATATAATTTTAACTCTCAATTGACCAAACAGTTAATATGAAAAATAATTGGTTTAGGATGATCACATGATAATATATGTAACTAATTATGTAACTAATTATATAAGTTACTATTCATTTTTAATTATATTAAAATCAAGTAATCAAATAATTTTGATTTTTGAAATTTTTGTTTTTGAAATCTGATAAACTTTATTTTGTGTAGTTTTTACTTTATGCACTTTATTAATTATATGGATTATTTAATTTAAAGCTTTTCCTTTTCTACAATAAATTAGAGCAGCATTCACAAAGATACTCTTCCTTTGTCTGTTCCTTACAAACGTTACATTAGATTACATCCAGCTGATATCCTTTAGGATGGTGGGGGTTTTTTTGTTTCTGTGACAGAGCCTAACAGGGCTATGTACGCAGTGTCAGACTGTCCCAAAGGGTTAGAGGGGTCTTAGAGTCGAGTCCGACACTGTATGTATGGAGAGCCGTTATCAGCTTTTCCTGTCTTAACGTCACATTAACCCTCGTTAATGTGACTTTAAGACATAACTTATGGCAGTTGTGGGGGTACGCAAAAACTGTGTCGCACAACTGCTGCAAGCTATGTACTGAGACGATAATGGCTCTTTAAGCAGAGAGCTGACGTTAAAGTTTCGGAATGGGAAAACCCCATTTGGTATGCACTGAAAGCCGTTATCAGCTCAGGGCATTACCTAGGGGAGGCAATAGAGAGTGATACCCACTCTCAGTACATAAAAGGTAGGCAGAGGAGGTGGTGATAAGCATAGATTGGTCCCAATCACAAGGTCATGGCCAACGAAAGGTTCCAGAAAGGATATCTGTTGTATTCAATTAGATCAACTGGACTTGAAGTTTAGTTCTTGAAGACGTTTCACTAGTCATCCGACTGGCTTTCTCAATTCAGAATGACTTGTACAAGAATCTGTGGCAATTATGTACCCTAGAAAATCCCAATTAGCATTTCACAGCCAAGTGTTAAGGGCGTGATTGGATAGTGGCTAAGAGGTGTTAAGGATAACAGGCTAAGGGTAATGCAGGCAGCAAAGGATCGATATTTAGGCAATAGACCATGGCATTCATTGAAGGTTCAGAAGTCCAGAAAACACTGGATGAGTGGTAGGCATCTTTTTTTTCCTTTGCTGTTATATCCAGTTAACTATGCCATGTACATCGCCGCCTATTGAGATTAAAGGGCAACTAAAGCCACGTAACAACACTGAACCAGAAGGCAGAACACCTTGATATAAAACCAGTAATCTGTGTCTTACCTCTCATTTTGATACAGGCGCTGGGAAATTTACCTAAATAACATATGGTTTGTGCTATACTTCTTAGCATTTTAGTATCAGACAGTTAGCTATGGCAGAAACTTGTTACAGTTGGTCACACCCATTAATAATATCTAGCCAATCCTTTTACAGGACAGATAAAGCAAGGAAGCATGTGACTGAGGTCAGGAGGTGTGGTCTGACACTGCACATACACACAGATACTTCATCCAGTTCATAACAGGCTTTGATTTACTTTAACAGTACTAAAGTGGCATTTTATAGTTTATTGGTGTTTTTAGGGGGGTTGTTTTCAGATTCTGGAGTATAAAAAATTGGGTTTAGTTCTCCTTTAATATTAGTCCTGTGCCTTGATATATGTATTGAACAAATCAGAAAAACTATGCATGCTAGAACAATGCAGCCAAAATCACAATCGCACCTGCAATAAATCGATTAACTGTAAGCTAATTTACTGAACACACTTTAGACAGATTATTGTTCACATTGGTGCCAATGGCAAAGTTAGAGGAGGAGGAGCAGTCCTTAAACATGATTTCCGAGAGCTAAGGCCCAATTTAAAAGCAAGGACCTCTAAGGTAGTGTTTTCAGAAATACTACCGCAGCCACATGCTACGCTAGGGACACAGCGGGAGCTTAGCAGCATTAATGCATGGCTAAGAGGGTGGTGTAAGGAAGAATGCTTTGAGTTTATAAAGAACTGGGCAGACTTTGCTACAGGCTCTTTAGTAGGGATGGGTTGCACCTCACTGATGGTGGTGCAACTGTTTTAGGGGAGAAGATGGCTAGATTGTTGGAGAGGGTATTATCAGTCTCACTGGGATAGATAGCCCAGGAGGAAAACAGGGTGTAGATTGGCCAGTGGTGGGTGGAAAGGGGGTGGGGCTAGCATAGGTGATAGGGAGGCATGTGTATTAAAGTATATGAATAAATTACAGAATCATAATCTAAAATGTATGTTTGCAAATGCGAGAAGCGTGGCTGACAAAATGGGTGAATTGGAGATAATGGTGTTGAATAAAAAGTATGATGTAATAGGTATAGCAGAAATGTGGTTGAACAGTTTTCATGACTGGGCTGTAAATTTAGAAGGATATGCCTTGTTTTGGCAGAACAGAGAAAAAAGGAAAGGGGAAGGAGGATGTGTTTATGTTAAAAAAGAATTTAAGATTTAAAAGAAGAGATAACTGGTGAAATGGATGTTAAAGCGGAGGTAATATGGGTGGAATTAGGCAGCAGGAAAGAGGGTAATGTCATTGTTTGTGTCTGCTATAAGCCACCAAATGCTAGCAGGAAGAAAGTGAGTCAGCTTCATATGTAGTTGGCAAGGGCTGCAAGTTTGGGGAGTGTGCTCATTATGGGGGACTTTAATTACCCTGACATTGATTGGTTTAGTGGAACTGCCAACACAGAAAATGGCGATAAGTTCCTGAATTTGCTGCAGGATAATTTTCTCTCACAGGTGGTTGAAGATCCTACTAGAAAAGTAGTTCATTTGGATCTGGTAATATCTAACATCGTGTAGTGTATTATAGATTAGATTATAGGTTACTGGAGGCTTAAGGAATAGTGACCATAAAATAGTGTCGTTTGGAGTATGTTATCAAAAGGAAAAGTACACTGGGTTAACAAAGACTTTTAATTTCGGGGGGGAAAGTAGCTCTTCAGAATGTCAACTAGGATAAGGTATTATCAGGTAAAGGTACTGAACAGAAGTGGACTGTGTTTAAGGGGATTTTAAGCCATTTCACATCTAAATTTGGGAAATAAGTGTAGAAAAAAAATAAATCTGCGCCCATGTGGCTGAATTCTGATGTAAAGAGGGAAATGGAAAGGAAGAAAAAGGTATTTAAAACCTTTAAGTCAGAGGGAACAGAAAGGACCTTTTGGGATTATAAAAACTCTAACAAGGAGTGTAAGAAAGCAATCAAGCTAGCTAAAATAAATAATGAAGTTAGGATAGCTGAACAAAGCGTAACTAAACCTAAAAAATTAATAGTAAGAAGATGAGGACTGAAAATATGGTACCATTAATTAATGGGGATAAAAGATTTTATCTTTTATCCCCATTAATTAATTTTATAAAAGATTGCAAGATGCAACTAAATAAGGTTAATATTAATAAATCTCCTGAACTGGATAAAATACCTCCTCGGGTCCTTAGGGAGCTAAGTTCAGTTTTATCTAGGCCATTGGGGCATATTTATAAAGCAGCGTTATCGCTTTTTAGTGATACCGCGGGTTAGTTAAATTACGATCGGGATCGTACATTTATGATCGAACATTAGCCAATTAATGAACGCTCGATTGTAGAATACCGTGCATTAGTAAACTACCATAATGGTATTCTATGGGGGGTCATAAACCTACGATTTCATTGCCGGTAAGAAACTTTATAACTGGATTTCACCATTCCAGTTAACTGGATTTCACCATTCCAATTACTGTTTCTACAGTCTAGCCTATGGATAGTACTTAGGTTACAGTGCTTAATATTGTTAGATGTGTATTGCAATTTAATCCTGGTAGGTGTATATCTTTTACATTGTATTTCTGTGTAAGTAGTTATATGTATCTTACTGCACTAGCTTAGTCTGGCAGATATGTTTTGTTATTAGTATGCACAGCTATTGATGCCATTTGTTATACAGATTATTTTATACAATCTATATATTTCTTATACTGTAACTACTGTTGTTTTTCTTTAGTTTACCCATTCCTATGACCGGTTAATAAAGCTACAGACTTCAATCCAGTCTCAATTATTGATCTGTGGGAAGGTGTTTAACTGCCTGTTGAACTTCATATAGACCCCGGGGGTACATGAGTGAGAGCAGGACATGGCCCATTGTTTCTTATTTTTGCAGATTCCCTCATGTCCGGATGTGTGCCTCTGGATTGGAAAAAGGCTGATGTTATTCCAATATTCAAAAAGGGTAGTAGTTCACAGCCGGGTAATTACAGGCCTGTAAGTTAAACTTCAGTGGTGGGGAAGATCCTGGAAAGTTTAATAAGGGAACATATTCTAGAGCAGTGTTTCTCAACCTTTTTATCTGTGGGGACCCCTTGAAACAGTTTTCATGTCTCGGGGAACTCTACATAAATTTATGATTATATACAGTATCATTATTTTTCTTTGTTAGTCATCAAATCATCAAAAAACCTAATCTTTACAAATATAAATGATAGATCTATAAATACATCTCTATTGAACAAAATGCACTCTAATTCACACCAGGGTGGGAACCCTTACATTAAAACATTACTTATTTTCATTTATCTCTCAGACATCAATACACCAAACACAGACTTTATACAGAACATTGATAAATATGTAGAAAAATATATCTGCATTCATCAAAATTGTGGATCTATACAATTTCTGTCAATGTTTTGAGGACCCCCATGCAACCTCTCAGGGACCCCTAGGGGTCCCCGGACCCCTGGTTGTGAAACACTGTTCTAGAGTATGTTTTAAGGACTGACATTATAAGTAGTAACCAGCATGGATTCAGGAGGAATAGATATTGTCAAACTAACTTGCTTGGCTTTTATGAGGAAGTAAGTAGAATTTTAGACTCTGACAAAGCAGTAGATGTAATTTTTTTTGCAAGGGCTTTTGATACAGTCTCCCATAGGCGACTAATGTATAAGCTAAGGTCTGTTGTCTGGGGAGGCACATTTGTACATGGATAGAAAATTGGTTGTTAATGGGGCTTCGTCATTATGGACTAAAATGCTAAGTGGTGTGCCACAGGGTTCTATGTTGGGGCCGCTTCTATTTAATCTGTTTATTAATGATTTGGAAGTGGGTATTGTCAGCAAGGTTTCTGTGTTTGCTGACGACACAAAACTTTGTCGACCATTAAAAACTTCAGAGGATGTGCAATTGTTGCAGGGGGATCTAGATAGATTGTTACATTGGGCTGCTAAGTGGAAGATGAGATTCAATGTTGATAAATGTAAGGTGATGCATTTTGGACTTAAAAATCCTTGTGCTGCTTATACTATAAATGGCTCTGTGTTGAGTGAATCCCTGTTGGAAAGGGATCTTGGAGTTTTGGTGGATAACAAACTTAAAGGTAGCAAGCAGTGCCAGGCGGCAACAGCCAGAGCCAGCATGGTATTGTCTTGTATAAAGAGAGGTATGGATTCAAGGGAGGAAAATGTAATTCTCCCTCTTTACAAAGCATTGGTAAGGCCTCATTTGGAATATGCAGTGCAATTTTGGAATCCTGTGTACAAAAAGGACATCTTTGAAATGGAAAGGGTTCAAAAGCTGTTTAGGCTGCACCGCAATCCACAGGAATCCAAATAGTTAATTTAAAAAAATAATTTATTCAAATGCTTAAAAGAGACATGGTGAAGGTTTTAAGGTCAGCGTGTCTGACACGGGGAAGTGGATCCCTTAATCATAGACTAGTTAGGAACTGGGACGATACTTTTGTATCTGCACACATGTATTGAACTGCTTTTTGTTTTTAACAAGGACTAATAAAATGTTTGATGATTGTTGAATGATTTTATCCAGATCTGCCACCTTCCTCTTAAACACATTGTTTCAGCTACACATTAGGTTGGGAACATCATGTAAATGGCAGCTTTTACATGTATTGACTTGTGTGGTGCACACAAAATACCCTTCCCCCTGTGATTGGCTGGGTACGCCACTATCAGCTTAGTTTATCAATAATATGTATAGATATTTGATTGCTCTTTCTATTAACAAAGTCTATAATCAGTCAGTGATTGTGAAGGACAAAGAAATATAGTGTTGGTACTGTAATATTGTAATGGTATAAGGTGTGATGGGATTGGCAGGATGATTAACAAAATGTGTTGTAGGTAATTGAAGGACATTCTCTTTAAACAGTAAGTGCTGGTCTGTGGCGTTGCTGTTTCATTAGGCAAGTTTGCCAAGATCTTTCTTTGTGTGCTATTTTTATTTAGTATAGTAGTATAGTATTTGAGGTTGAATAAAGACATACGTCCATCCAGTTCAACCCATCTAGCAATATCCTCATTTCCTGCCTAACTGTTGATCCAGAGGAAGGCAAAAAAAAACCACCAAATTTATGAAGGGGGGGGAAATTCCTTCCTGACTCCAAGTGGCAATCGGAAATTTCCCTGGATCAACTCTACTTTATGTATCAATACCAGTAACTTTTAACAACATTTGTTAAAAACACCTGCTTAAGCTGGCTTAAAGCCTTTAATATTCTGGCTACTGACTGTTACTGTGTTAAAAATGGTGTAATGGACTCAATACCCACTACCCAAAATCTTACACAAGTATACAGAGGTATATTGACCAACTCAAAAAAAAGTAAATCAGGTAGCAGGAAGTACCAATATGAATAGCTCAGTCAGATCATGTCAGAGGTTCCACTAATCCTCAAACATTGCAAAAGATGAAGATACAAGAATGTTTCATTGCTACTTTATCATTTATCTTTTTCTATTTTATCATTTATTGTGGAGATTTAGATAGGCAAAACCGAAAAATGATGCTGATTTTCTTGTTATTAAAACCTTTTTCTTCCTATCCCATGGATTTTTATGAGTGCTGCTAATTTCGTTAAAACATGTCCATTACATCACCCACTGACCTTTAACCCTTTCACTGCCAGGAGAATTTCATTTTTTTTTGCGTTAACTGCCAGAAGAATTTTCAGGATTTTGCCCTTAATCGCTTTAGACTAATTTTACAGTAGGAAACCTTGCAGTAAATCAGGAATATTATACATTGTTTTTTTTCAGTGTACTTTAACATGGTAACAAAATTTTGTAACTTTTCTGGACATTTTACTGGAATTATGGATAAAATATGTAAAAAAATGAAAAATTTGCAAATTTTCATGGATTTTTCCCATTTTTACTTATTGTTATCTTAAGGTTACGCACAAAAATCTCACTGTTTCTAAAAGCTCAGATAAAATTAGCCAGTTTTGTATTTGAACAGCCTGCAGTTTTTCCACAAAACACCCCCCCAACTCAAAAATACCCCCACAATTCCTGAAATCTGCACACCTTTAGCTATGTAACGCTGTAGTTTGTTCATTCATACCATCAATGGTGTGGGCGCAGTTCTTCGTAGAAGTTTGCACTTTTACTAGATTTTCAAAAAAAATTAACATCAAACAACATTCAAAAAGGTAGAAATCATGCCAAAACCCCATGGAATGTAAAAAAAAGTTACCAAATATCAATCTCCCAAATGTCCTGAATCAAACGGTATGCCATATGTTGTGGTTTACCCACGTGGACGTGGAGCGAAGCCACAAAGTGAGACATGCACGATGGCTCAGAAACGGCGAAATATTTAGCCAACTCCGAATTTGGACAGTCTGCATTTTTCCACAAACACCCCCCTAACTAGAAATACCCGCCACAAACTATATATTCCTGAAATCTACACACCTTCAGCTATGTACGCTGTAGTTTGTTCATTCATACCATTAATGGTGTGGGCGCAGTTCTTCGTAGAAGTTCGCATTTGTCTGAAAAATCACAAAAACAACTTCAAAAGGTAGAATCATGACAAAACTCATGGAATCTAAAAAAAGTTACTAAATATCAATCTCCCAAATGTCCTGAATCAAACGGTATGCCATATGTGTGGTTACACACGCGGACGTGGAAGCGAAAAGCCACAAGTGAGAAAATGCACGATGGCTCAGAACAGCGAAAATATTTAGCCAACTCCGAATTTGGACAGTCTGCAGTTTTTCCACAAAACACCCTAAAACTCAGAAATAACCCCCACAAACTATGTATTCCTGAAATCTCACACCTTCAGCTATGTAGCACTGTAGTTCATTCATAATACCATCAATGGTGTGGGTGCAGTTTCTTCGTAGAATTTCGCACTTTTTTTGAAAAATGAACAAAAACAACTTCAAAAGTAAAAATCATGCCAAAACCTCATGGAATGTAAAAAAAAGTTACTAAATATCAATCTCCAAATGTCCTGAATCAAACGGTATGCCATATGTGGGTTACACACGCGGATGTGGAAGCCAAAACGACACAAAGTGAAACAATGCACAATGGCTCAGAAACAGCAAAAATATTCAGTCAAATCTGAATTCGAACAGTCTGCAATTTTTCCCCTCAAAACAACCCCACACAAACCATATATTTCTCGAATCCACACACCTTTATCTACGAAATTCTGTGAGTTTGTTTCATTCATACTCAATGGTGTGGGCGCAGTTCTCCGTAGAAGTTCGCAGTTTTAGCAGATTTTCTAAAAAGTTTGAAAACAAAGGTAGAAATCATGCCAAAATCCCAAGTAATGTAAAAAAAAGTTACCAAATATCAATTTCCTAAATGTCCTGAATCACACGGTATTGTCCTATGTATGGTTACACACGCAAACGTGGAATCAACTAGCCACAAAGTGAGCCAATGAACAATGGCCCAATTACAGCAACTTTTCAGATTTGTCAGACTAAACACCCCTCTATATAGAAATCCCCCCAAACTATATATTCTTGGAATTTACACACCTTTAGCTACTTTACGGTGCCATGCTTTCATACATACATGAAGAATTCCAGATCCAGTAATCCAAAGAACTCTGTGTTTTTAGGAGGTTTTGTGAAAAATAAAGTAAGATGATTCAAGGGTTGAAATCCTACCTAAACCCACTTGACAAGCAAAAAACCCCACTTAATGTCAATCTCCCACGTATCCTGCATCAAACAGTATGCTATATGCGTAAATGCACACAGGGGACGTGGCCACCAACTAGCTCAAATTGGACGCATGCACAATGCAATTACAAAAAAAATCAAACTGCTCTGTAATTTGAACAGCCTACCCTTGGAAATGCCCCCCACAAATAAACCCCGCT